>CP125850.1:50578778-51778778 GCA_030408175.1 Trifolium repens | reverse complement strand
GTTTAATCATTTAAAGAACTAATGCCAACCAAATTTTTTTTAGGGGTATCCCATCCAAAGTATTCTCACTCACTCTATTTTTAACTTCCTCTGTTCAGATTTTAAATGGATGCTGAACAACAGAGTGATTTGAAGCAGGGAATACAGTTGCTTGGCAATGAAAGCAGCAAGTGGAGCAGGATCAGAAATGACCCCGACTTAAACCTCCAAAAAATTACTTAATTAGAGGTTAGATTTTATTTTGACATGTAATAACTTGATTAGATTTTATTTTATTTTGACTTTGTTTGAGATTTATTTTATTGTATGTTTCTTTTGAGACTTGTTTACGTTAGATTAAATGGATATTTATTTCGAGACTCATAGATGGGTGTTTATTTATGTCAAACTGAAATGAAGTTATATAATAATGGTCCAATTTTAGTTTATTTTTGTTATGACAAATAAGTTATGTGACATGTTGATAATTAGTGAAACAATTTCAATGTTACATACAACTTTTTTCCAATTATTGACGATTTTTTCGGTGAGTAATAACAAAATTTCTTGTAGTGCACTTCAAATCGTGCAACACAGCAACCCATGATCTTTTTGCAGTGACATACCAGCTGCTTGAAACACCATCTCCCCTCTATTTTTTCTTTTGTTAAGCAAATAATTTTGCATGAAAGACTTTGCCGACAACTTAATTAGTATTAAAGAAGATGCACATTGACGTTTAACAAACAAAAACAATGCAAACATTTTTATCACTTTCAACAATATTGTCTGTATGTTTTTGTGCTCTTTTAACATTCCTACTTTATTCTTAAGTTCTCTCTTTTTTCTGTTCTTTTCCTTCGTGCAAAATTAGTTGCTTAACAAAAGAAGAAATAGAGGGGAGATGGTGTTTCAAGCAATGTGATTTTAATATGCACGTAGTTTTAGTCCTTTTTGTTAAACCAATGTGCATTTTTTAACGATTATTTACATATATGTTAAGAACATTATAAAAAGTTTCTAAAAAAAAAAACTCAAAATTTTATTTATAGTATTCCAACCATGCTGAAAAAAATTATTCAAAAATAAAAGGCTTAAATATGTAAACAGTCCCTGCACTTAGGGGTCGTTTGAATTTCAGTCCCTGCATTTCAAAAACTTTTGAAAGTGGGCCTGCACTTTCAGTCAACTTTAAAAAAGGTCTCTGGGCTGACTATTTTGCTTATGTGTCAAAATTTTTGCCATTTGTCACTGATGACTGGGCTTAAGTGGAAGCTGACTCACGCATATATTACATGAAAGGACAAAATTACCCTCACTGAGTATTGGCCTTGCTGAAATGACGAATTTGCCCTTCTCCATGTTCATTAAATTAGGGATTATATTCATCTTCTTCTTCGCGTAAACATCGTGTTCCGTCGTTTGTTCAGCTTCGTTCTCTTCATCTTCTTCTTCTTCGCGAAATCAATTAAGGTTCGTCTTTGCTAAAATGTCTACATCTTACAATGGGTCATCCGGATTCAGCTATTCCCAAGGAGAAGGTTCGTTTATCTCACACAATCAAATGCTTCCTTTATGTAATTGCAAATTGCATATGGCCATGGTGATGTACATCTCTAAAACTCGTAAGAACTATGGGAGGAGATTCTGGAGATGTCCACGTTGGCAAGTGAGTTTCTTTTAATTTAATTTTGTAATTTAATGTTTTAATTTTGATTCTTGACCTGTTTGAACTGTTTGAATGAATGAAGTTGATTTTGTTGTTTTAATTTTGGGTAGACAAGACCAACCTGTGATCTGTCTGTTTGTTTGGGATGATGACTTGGTCCCTGGTTCAAGACCAATGGTAGATGCTAATCGTTGTATTTCAAGTGCTTCGATTGGGAAGGACAAAGAAGGTGAAATTATGAAGGAGAAAGAAGTTGAGTCTTCTGCTGCAGTGAAGTGCAATTGTGAAGTTGAAAAAGAGAAAGTGAAGATAAAATGGAAGACAAGATGGATTGAGGAGAAGAAGAAAGTGGATTTCCTAAAAGGAATGCTTGTACTGAGTTGGTTTTTGTTTGTTGCAATCTTTTCAAAAAAAATGTTGTAATGGTGTTGTTCTAAAAGAAGCTAGGTTATGTATGGTTTCAACAGATGATAGATTATGTTTTGGTGCTTGAACTGTTTTAGTTATTAGGTTATGTTTTAGTGCTATGAATGAAAGAAGCTGATGTAGCTCATGTAATGTTCTTCTTAATTAATGATTGAATGAAGGAGATTTATCTTAATATTGTGTTTTATTGATTCAAAATTGTTACACAAATAACAATGATAAGATAATGACAGATAACTTAATGCACCTAACTTTAGCCATTCATATATAATAAGGTATTAGCTATAATCAAACAAAATGCACCATAAGGTATTAGTCATTCATCAAATAAAATGCCTTATAATAAAGGTCTTAGTCATACATCAAACATAATGCCTTATATTAAAAGGTCTTAGTCATTCTGCTTACAAAATGCCTTATAACAAAAGGTCTTAGTCAATACATCAAACAAAATGCCTTATAACAAAAGGTCTTAGTCAAGTTATCAAACAAAATGCCTTATAACAAAAGGTCTTTAGCAGTACATAATAAAGGTCTAGCCATACATCAAGCAAAGTATTACATCATTGGAGCACCAGATTCCCACAATCTAATTGTCTTCAAGCAAGGACCAACATTATCAACCTGTTCTTGTGTCACTTGTTCTTGTGTCAGATCACCATCACCAGCAGCAGTAGCATCATCATCATCATCATCATCATTTATCTCTATAGGGCAATATTTGTCTTTACCAGGTCCATTACAATTGGTCTTCATAATGTTCCTGCCACTCCTCCTAAACTTGGTCAGATCAACCTTTGCTTTCTCTATCTTCTCTTGTTTTATCTTTTTCATTTCAGAAGGTTTGACAGGTACAAATGGTTTAACAACAGTATCAACATTTGCATTTAGGTTGACAACTATGTTAGTAGGACCATATGTCTTAAAAAATGTGTTGACATGTGCAGATGGTTTAATGACAGTTTTAGCAGATGGATATGGTTTGACACAGGTGGTAACATTTGCAGTTGGGTTTATTACCATGCTACCAGATGGGGTTTTTACATGTGTAGGGTTTTTGAAAACAGTGTTTACATTTGTTTTGATATGTGCTGATGGTTTGATAATCAATGGTGGTTTAGGCTTAGGGTTCACAAGCTTAGGGTTCACAGGTTTAGTATTGGCAGGTTTAGGGTCCACAGGAGAAGCTTGTGCAGGTTGTTTGAATTGACCATTAACTCTCTTCTTCTTACTTAGGGGTTCAGGTTCATCTTGTGACACATCTTCCATTTAAAATAGACCACTCCCTTATTACCTCTTTAAAATCATGTAGTGACTTAAAGTCCATACCAAAGTTAAAAGCAGTGTCCTTATTCAAGTGGTCCATATTAAATGTTAAAGCTTTGGACCCACCTTCTTTGTCAGAATCATCAGGATCATCTGAATTTAACTCTTCACTCATGTAGTCCTTCTCCCACTCAGGGTCACAAATAGTAGATGACTTTTTCTTGGGTGTTTGAGTTTTTTTAGTTGGGGTTGGATTTTTGTTAGCTCTATGCTTAACTCTAAATGACTTACCTTCAACTATGAATCTATTTGTGCCATTCTTAGGTTCAGCATATGGAACTTCAAATCCATCTTCCAGTCCCAACCCTCTTTCATCTTCACTGTCATCAAATGTCACACCCTTAGCCTCATCTTCACTACTACTAAAACCATCATCATCTTCAGCAATGTCATCATCTTTTTCATTATCAGAGGCAACAACAACATTATTTCCCTTCTCTGTATCTACAACCTGAGAACTATCACACCCTTGAGTAGTATTGACAAAGTTTGGAACATCTACTAAACCACTAGTTTCACCCACATCATGCTCAACATATATGTTAGCAACACAGTTATTACTAACAGCATAGTCCTTAACTGCATATGCATCTTCATCTAACCTTACTAGCCTAAAATTGATATCTTCATCATGCATCCACCACAACCTATACCCCTTACTAACTTTCAAATCATCTTCAACTAAACCACACATCTCAGTATAACCCCAGTCATCATATCCTTAACTTTGAATATGGCTTTATCCCCTCCTTTGTAACATATAATCCAATCTCTAATAAAATTACCACCATGATGAAAAGCAACAGAGAATCTCATGACTGTACAAAAAACATAAAAAATTATAAAAAACATGAAAAAATTATAAAAAACATTTTTTTTTTGTGGTCCCAATTTTTTTTTACTAATCTAATAAGGTCACGTGGGTTTGGTCCCTACCAGGTAAACAACAACATATAAATTACTTGAAGGCATCGTAATTAGTAAACTATTGCAGTAAACAACAAAACACAACACAATAAAACATAAAATTGCTGCAAAACATTATCACGATAAAGAATCGTTTTCAAACATACCTTTCATCCCAGAATCGTTTTCTTGAAGTAATCGTTTTCGTGTTCCTCGTTCAATTCGAACTCGTTTTCTTCTTCTACGAATTGGAACGGATCAGAATCGCACATTAACTTCTCACTCGCAAAACCCTAACACGATAAAATCCCTTTTGTTACTATTTCAGTAAAAAAATGGAGAAGGGCAAATTCGTCATTTCAACAAGGCCAATACTCAGTGAGGGTAATTTTGTCCTTTCATGTAATATATGCGTGAGTCAGCTTCCACTTAAGCCCAGTCATCAGTGACAAATGGAAGAAATTTTGATACATAAGCAAAATAGTCAGCCCAGGGACCTTTTTTAAAGTTGACTGAAAGTGCAGGCCCACTTTGAAATGTTTTTGAAATGCAGGGACTGAAATTCAAACGACCCCTAAGTGCAGGGACTGTTTACATTTTTAAGCCAAAATAAAAACTTTAAGAATATTTAAACAATTTTTAAAATTTTGAAAATCAAAAGGGATTAAAAATGCATAGTTGAAATTTTGTAGGGACTAAAATATGCCACTTTTATTTTAGTCAAATAGTCTAGTGACTATAATTTCACTTTTTAAGGTGAAATAGTGGGAGTATCTGAGTTCGAACTCCGTCCCTATATTTTACATGCAACGTCCCTACTAACTGACTTATGCTCACGGGGACTATCACTGTAATGTTACTTTTTACTATAGGGATTAAAAACCAAAACAAATTTTATAATTTTATAAAAACTAAAAACTTTTAACCCTTATTTTAATAACTTATAACATTAATAAAATTCCTACGTTGTATTATTTTTTGAAAAACTCTATTCGACTCAAAAATTAGCACTTAGAGAATTTTAACCTTAGACCTAAAGTGAAGTATGCCTTCAGGTTCTAAGCCTACACCATCATTCCAACCACTAGAAGTTTTTTTTTTTTTATTTATTTACAATGAAATGGTGTCATTATTTTTTTAATAATTAATTTCAAATAACTTAGTATATATTTTTAAGGCAAAATGAATGTATAAGTACTTTAAATTTTACGTTTGTATCAGATAGACCCTTTAAGTTTTTTAAGTATCAGATATTTAAGTTTTTTAAATATCAGATAGGTCATTTAAGTCTTACGTTTGTATCAAATAGGTCCTTAAAGTTTTAAGTTTGTATCAAATGAGCCCTTAAATGTTCTTAAGAAATATGACTTATTTGATACAAACTTAAAACTTTAAGGAGTTATCTGATACTTAAAAAACTTAAAAGACCTATCTGATACAAATATAAAACTTAAAGAACTTATTTGATACTTGAAAAATTCAAATAAGTCTATGTATGTTCAAATCTTTTGGTTTTAGTCCCTTAAAACTAAAATCCGCAGGAAAGTCCACAGGAAACCAGCGAATTTTCCTGCAGATATTCATGCAGATTTTAGCTTTAGGGACTAAAATTAAAATGATTTGCACATGCAGAGATTAATTTGCAACAAAAAATATACAGGGACTAAAACAAAAAAATTATAAAAACGAAAATCATGTTTAAGCCTTATTTTTTTAATAATTAAATTCAAATAACTTTAATATATATTTTTAAAACTTACCACGTAAAAATTATTATAACTAAAATATAATCAAACCCATGCTTGTGTTCAACACACAACCATTACCTCTAGTTGTTCCAAATCAAACAAACTCTAAAAATCTTGTTAGTTTTTTTCTTTTGATTGAAAATGTAATGTTAGTTATTATTTGAAACATTGTGGATGCAACATTTTTTTCTTTCTTTATAAATTGTAATTCCAGTAAGAGTACTATTGTCAAATTAGAATAGATAACTGTTAGTGAGACATGACCGAAGTATATGGCAATCCCAAAACTTAGGAGTTTCCCACATTCTCTTCACACCTGTTTTGTCTCTAACAGAATCACTTTTGAAAACAAACTCCTCCAAACATTTGTCCACTTTTACTCAGTCTTACCATACCCAACAGATCCGCACGTTAATATAGACACCTTGCAACTCATCAAAAAATGCAGCATATTCATCCACACACCTTCAAACCTTAATTTCTTCATTCATTTTCATTCTGGATCATACTTTTTTTCCAGCATCTTTCTCACTGGGTGTGGAAAGAAAATAATAATGACCCTTAAGGGTGGTACAACACAGGCTTGTGCTGCATGCAAATTCCAGAGAAGAAAATGCACACCTGAGTGCCTTTTAGCTCCATATTTCCCTGCAGACCAACCCAAAATATTTCTCAATGTTCATAAACTATTTGGAGTTAGCAACATTGTCAAAATACTAAAGTATTTGGAACCTAGTCAGAAAAAAGTAGCCATGGACTCTATTATCATTCAAGCTAATTATAGAGATAAGTATCCTGTGCATGGATGTTGGGAGGAAATTTGCAGGCTACAATATCAAATATGGATGATGGAAGAAGAACTTCATGTTGTTTATCAACAGCTTGAAATTTGCAGGCAACAACAACAACAGTTACCTCATGATGATGTGACTTCACAGTTAGAATTGGGAATGGCGCCGCGTTCGTCCAATGCGCTCGCACTCTTTAATCAAACTCCACAACCACAGAGTTATAATATTAACAATAATAATACAGTGGCTGCTCCTTTGTCTGTATCTCAGCAACATTCTTACTCCAACAGCAATAGTGTGGATTATAATAACTCACCCCTTTACATGGATTCAAAGGATAATGCTACAAATCCTAATTTGTGGATTCAGTGCCCTTACACAAGTAATAATAGCAATTCAATAACAATGCAACCTCATCAGTTGATTGCCTCAGAGTCGCAACCACTGTCATCTGTCCAACAAGGAGTTGTTGAAGACAATTATGATGAAATGCATTCATTTTTTGATACAGTTGATGATAGGCAATCATACATTTATTCTAAGGAGGCTTATGAATCAAGGTATATTGATCATTTAATTATGACATGATACAATGAAAAGAACAACTAATTAGTGTAATTAACTGTAGTAGTAAAACTAACTGGCATAACTAACTTTTATATCTAATAGCATTTGTTTCTTCTAGATCAACATCCACATGTTTCCTCGATCAGAGGTAGTCCTGTCGGGGGTTTGTGCCAATTCGAACCTCCCCAGGTGAATTCGTACAAAATGAGTTTGAAGTTTAATGTTGAAATTAGATATAGTTAGCAATTGATAATCATTTGCATGTTATATATCAAAATCTTATGAAATGAAAATGCTCATATTTGATATTTGTGCATCTGTGCCTGCAGTTCGGAAGAATCACTGAAAGATACAAGAAAGTGCACAGAGCATGTTTCTGAGAATGAACTGAAGAGTGCTGCTGCTTGTTTCAGCCTTACCAGTGTCAATTGATCAGTACTGTGCTGCCTTCAACAAAATGAAAAGATGAACTAGGTTTCATTTTTCCATTCCTTTTTGGATTATTTTTTAAAGAATTTGGTAATCTTGTCATTATTGAGTTTCCAATCCTTCGTTTGTCAACATTCGAAATAGAAGCAGATACCTTCCATTATCTATCAAATTGTGTTGGTTATGAGAAGGCAAAGAATAATATCCAGATAGAACACTTTTCATCAATTTATACTGAATATTTGACTGTTCTCATCTACTATCTATCATAACATTAACTGCATAAATATTTTAGAGCAATTTTATAGATTTCCCTCTTATGGTAGTAGTCACTATTGCCAAAGAATGATAACAAAACCAGATTATGCAGTCTCACACATCAAGCATGAAAAAGTAAATTATGCTGTCAAAGATCCAAGCTATTTGAAACAACATGACAGATAAAAAATTAAATAAAAAAGATCAAGATGGACCTCAACCAAGTCTTATATCATTAGTAAAACAGGGGAAGATGTCGATTACTAAAAATATGCAAAGTCTGTCAGATGCTTGAGATTTTGTTTTGAGAGTGTAACAAGTTCTTGTTGCCTGCTCTCTATTCCGATAACTTCTCATCCTTCTCGGCATTATTAGAAGATACAACACAATAAAGGTGCTATCCACACTATGCATTTAATGAATACAAAGATGGCCAAAACAAAGTAGATGGCAAATATATGCTAGCAGAAAGTTATCATGAATATCATTTCTTGTTTTTCAGACTGAAATTGCAATGGTAATTCTGAATAGTTGCACAACAAAGGAAGATTTGTAACAATTAAATGTCATAGGTAACAATGTAATTATTTTTACATTAGGAGGAATATTCTGGCATAAGACATAGAGCTAAAAAGTTAAAAACAAAGTATGATCTAATGCTTAAATACAAAGAAGCTAGGAGAGGCAAACATCTATGCTCACACTGGAAGAATCATAGAACTCTAGTGTTGTAGGAACCACAACAAGGGCATTTATGGTAAAGCCAGTGGAAGGGAGCTGCTCCTTTCTTTTCACAGTCATTACATAATATAACCTGCAGTTATAGGTTCAATTAGAGTATACATTTTGGAAAAACAATACAAAATCTAAGGTTTAATATGAGAAGGGAAATAAGAGAAACAGTTGACTAGCCTGAGTTTGACCCAAAAACTCGTCAGACATTTTCTCCTCTGCCAATAGTGCATCTAACATCCTAAAATAGACCTGCAAGGCATTCTGGTAGTTTTAGAGAGATGATTACTTGAAATATAAATGGAGTACTGATGACAAAAATTATAATCCAACTTAATAGTCAGCTATTTCAAACAGACAAATTGAATCTTGAGTAGCTGCACAAGAGTTTTTAAGTATGTAAAACAAAAATGAGATTTGAAAATGATAGAAGAACTGAAATACAAAATGTTCAAGGTGAAAAAACAATCGCCTGTGCTATCAAAATTTATGTGCTAAATGCATGGCTTCTCGTTCCAGTGGAATTTCAAAGTCCTAAAATATAGTAACTATAGCAACTAATATATAGTCACTAGCAACTCCTAAAATCAGAATTCGTTAGTTTATGTAAATCTTTCGGTGATCCGGTCCTATTCAAATAGTTAAACTCTATACTCCTTTAAATTAGAAACTGTTATTGTTAGAGTATCTGAACAATATGTCACTACATATTTTTCTATCATCAAGCTAGTTAAATATCTTATAATATCCCTTGGGATCAGTATCCATATTTTCTTATCTGCATGGTTTGTTTCTTTATTTACTTAGAATTCATGGTCTAGTATAAAAATAGACAAAGATTAGTGTTTTTGTTTTGTAACATATCATTTACAAATATATCAAACCTAAATGGCAAGTTCTATAACTTTAACATGGTAACAAAATGACATCATCCACCACGACTAGTCGATGCAACTAACGGAAGTTCTACAAGCGTTCCTACATTTTTAGTCAAATGCAATTAGGCCCCAGATATATCCCAAATGCAATCTAGCCTCTGCCTCGGTCCTATACATGATCTGCCCCCAGCCTATCCCAGATACGATTTGGTCTTGACTCGTCTCAGATGCAATCTGGAGTCTGGACCCAACTCTTATCCCAAATGCGAGTTGGCCCGACTCTACTCCCATATGTTGGTTGGCCCTGACTCTTCTCCAAAATAATATGGTTTAGGCTGGCTCTTCTCCAAAATGCAGTTTTGCCATGGCTCCTGTCCGTAGAGGCAATCTAGCCCTAGCTCTTCTCCTAGATGCGCTCTGGCCTCAATTTTTGTTTGAGTAGACTTTACAATGATTTAAAGATCTGTAAGCTTCAGCTTGAGGGAAGTGTTAGAATATCTCAACCGGTCTCTTGGAACTAGTTTCCATATTTCCTTATTTTCACGATTGGCTTTCTTAATATTAGTATTATATAAAGCTAGTATAAATTTAAATAAGGATTAGTGTATTATCTTTGTAGCATATCACTCGCATCAATATCAATATAATTTTATTTTGAATATTGTTTCTCCTCCCACTACAATAAAATAACTATGTAAGCAATTATAATCATTGGACTGCAAGAAAGCTTCTAGTAAATGTTTGGTACGTATATCAATGTAAGTGATGAGACATATACAATCATTACCATGGTAAAATATATTTGCGGCAATATGAACCATATATCTTAATATAGGATATGTGATAACAAATATTGACTGACCTGCATGTCTCCAAGTGATTTGCTACATATTGGGCAGGTATAGTTAAAGCAAGTATATTCCTGAAAGTCCACCACAAATGCTACTAAGTTATCTTTATTTTTGCTGCATAAGTAAGGGGGAAAACACAAGGAAGTACCTGAAAACATGTTGAGTGCATCACATGACCGCACGGGAGGGCTTTTACTGGAGAGCAGGATGTGAATATATATTCATGACAAATCGGACAGTTTTCCTCTAAAGATTTCTCCCTGCATATATGTGTCATAAGAGAACGAGACATACAAGCATTGCAACTCATACAATGAAAAAAGTCGACACCCAAACCCTTTCCAACTCGGCATAAGTTGCAATAGGGACAGTGGTAAATTTCCCTGTTAAGAAAGCCAGAGTTTTAGTCAATATAGTTTTAAAGAACATATGTGGTAACCCGGTTTGAAAGCTTAGCATAAAGATAAAAAAATAAAAATATTACTTGGAATATGTTAAACTAGGCCCCATTTTTAATTCTCATTATCATATCCATTACATTATATTTTGGATGACAAAGTTAAAAACCAAAGGCCATCCTACCATAAGTTAGTTTATAAAGAGACCAGTTAAGCTACATTACCTTTCATCATCAAATAATTTGCAGATCCTGCAGTAATATTTTGCCATGGATAAATTACAGCAAGAAACTGACGAGCATGTAGCATTGACTGGTTGAATCACCAAGCACTTCATACACATCATCTTTGTAATAGATTTTCTGCATACATTTAGGCAATCCATAAAAAATGAACTATGAAAAATTGAATTCCGCAATTCATAAAATAAAACATACATAGAGCACATACTATTCTTACCTGTCAATTGAATGATCTGATACCTCATCATGGCAATGTATGCAAGCATGAAGTTGGTTGCAACAGGGGGCAAAAAGCTTACAGTTTCTCTTGTAGTGTTTGCAACCATAGATTTGTTTGAGAGGGTCCCTGTAAGATGGATGTTTCCCAGGGAATTCCTGTCCATCGCCTTTGATATTGACCTCCATAGAAGAGATCTGCTGTCTAATAATCCGACGGCTGTAAATACATGGAAAGTTATGTTAAAAACCTCAATTGTATTTCTATGATAGGCTTGGAATAGGTGAATGACAGATGCAATTAGTCGAGCAGGAATACATCTCTTTAAAAAAAATAGTGTGCTAACTTCTAGCAAATAAATATCAATGATTCAATGGTTTGCACATTGCAACATGAAATGTAAAAACCAGAGGCATTCACATGCAACTATGTAAGACCCATTTGATACCCGTGGTTTACTGCTTTCTAATAGGACCATGGACTCAAATGTAGTACAGGTCTGGTCCAAGATTAAGAAGGCTTACATGGATAGGAACTGTTTCCTATAACATTCTAAGGAAAAAATTTAGGTAAAAAACTGTCAACATCTAGATTATAAGTTGAATTTGAACTTCAATAAAACTGTCCAATTATCATAGCAATTGTATTTACTAAAATTGACTAGTGTTAAGAGTCACACATCAGTTGCGAGATAACCTGAATATATATTTATAAGTGAGGGCAACCCTCACCTTACAAGCCGGTTTTGTAGGGTTGAGTTAGGCCCAACTCCCAAGTCTAAGAACTAGCATAACAATATAGGCGATATTCTTAAATTGTTACTTTAAAACTTGAGGAGATAAAACAAATTTCAACAACTAACTACCCAAGAGCTAAATTGTTAGGTAAAAGCATATTATAATTTTTTACTACATCTATAACAAAAACCATTAGGAAAATCACAAGTAATACCAACCTCATTAGTAGGCTCTGTATTATGTACGACTTTTTCTGAGGATCTAGGCAAGAGTCACGAGATACCCTTCTTATTACCTTCTCCAGATCATTCTGACTCAATTTCAGAAGTCGGTCATAATGCCCAGACTTGTCAAAATATTGAATCGACCGACTTTCATGGTATATTGGATTTGTGGTATTTGATACTTCATTGCAGGCATGCTTTTTAATATCATGAAATTTATTTTTGCATTTTGAACATTGACTATAATTTTGTTCTGCATAATTAACCTTAACACTGTCATCAACGTTGTAGTTGGACAGCTCAAAATTATTGCCAGTATGATCCTTCTGCAACAAATTTAATCTTTCAGTTGCAGATGATTCTGCTTGCAACTCATTGAGAACTTCTTCAGACAAATATTTGGATATAATTTCCAGTGGCTCAGCATTCTCTAGAGGAGCATCATTTGAACCGTCTTCTGCCTTAGCTAAGCTGTACCCATTCCACCAATCACTTAACCATTCATCAAACATTGTATTCTTAGTAACCATGGACCATAAGAACATTAAAACATGTTGCTCTTCCTTGGTTAAAGATGACATTAACCAAGGTATCATATCTTGTAATATTTCTGCTCTTATTCTTCCAAGCATGCATCCTACAATCTTCCCTTGCTCCCGGTTCGAGAAGAACTCTCTAATTATTGGCCAAATTTCTATTTCCTCGCGGTTTATATGATCAGAAAGTAACTTATGCATTGATTTGCACCTTTCTTGCAGCTTCCTGATTAAATCACGACGCCTTATCAGTCTCTTGTCCCTTATCTTTGAATCAGTAGTAGAAACTGAAAGATCTAATTTAGCCATCTTATCAAGAATGCGAGATATTTTACTGAAGTGCTCAACTTCATGTTTGTGATCAAAGGTGTAGGCAAGGCTAATGTTTTTGCCTTGGCCTATTGCCTCCAAGGCTGGAAAAACTATCTCGTCCTCTGCATCACTATGGATTTGATGCAGAAAACATATGAGATGGAATCGTTTGCGGAAATCTGTAACCAACTCACCATGTTCCTCTAACTGAGCTGAGCCAAGAACTAGGTAATCCAAATCTTTCTTAATAGCTTTGTGAAAGAAGAAGATCAGGTCAATTGGTTTTGGATCATTAAGAAAAGAAACAGAAGAAGGATTTTCTGCATGAAATCTTGGATGCTGAAACTTCATAGCTGTGGCAGGGAAAAATATGTGCAGATTAATTCCTGTGGAGTATGGTGTCTCATACTTGTTCACATTTTTGGATCCAGAAGATGAAGAATAGGACAAACAATTCTTTCCGCAACTTTTATGTGGCTGCTTGTCGGAATTTAAGAATGAATCCTCACAAACTTCCTTCATTTTCTCAGATGAAAAAGAGTGTCTTCTTTTGAACATATGCTGCAGGTCCTGTCGGAATTTTTCGATAGAGGTTTTACCTGAATAACCAATGCGGAACCATTCATGTAACAATGGTGCAAAAGCTTTACTGACAGAATTATTTCCTTCCTTTATGCAATAGAGAATGGACCTGGATTCTTGTTCAGACAAGTGAACTGAGAACCAAGTGATAACACATTTTAGTAACCCAAGTGGCATCATATGCAAGCTCGAGCTTAGAAGCCTCACTTGTGTTCCATTTATGCAGTTCTTTCTAAAGATAGGAAACACCTGATAAACAATAAGGGTGTCAAAATGGAAAACATTTGAAATGTTATCATGTACCATCCTTTAATAGAAGAAATCAAATTTGTTTATAAATATGGAACAAAAATATAGCCATAATTCAATTTTTCTCGAAAAAATGGAGATTTATTCTTTCTCTCATTTCTTGTTCTTCTTTTCACTCAGAGTAAGAAACATTTCATTCCATTGAGAACTTCATAAATTAATGTCTGTATACTTAGATTCGTCTATTTAAAGCATTTTCATCTCATAATACTTGTACGATCAAGAATGGTTTCAAAACCACAATAGTAGCATAATTAAACTGATGAACTAACAGGTTAAGGACCATCATCGTATATTATTAATATGGTGTTCACTTATTCCTTAGCTTGCATGGTAAAATAAAAAATAATTGCGATTTAAATAGAATACCTCGATTTCTTGAAGTGAAAATTGTCTGTTGACTGCTGATACAAATGATTCAAGTTTTCCGCAAAGCTTCTCTACAAATTTGGTCAAAGGCATTCCACTTTCTGAATTATAGAATAGTAACTGTTGTATATCTTCAATGTGACTTTGACCTAGAAAATGTTCAGTAGACTTGGAAAACCGGTCATGGTAAAGTTTGTTCAGTACAGGATGGAAGAATTTCTTCAAAGCATTGCTGTGATCAGAAAGTTATATTCAGAATTTGGACAATTGAGAAGAACAATAATAAAGATAGAAGACTATGGACTTTCAAAATCTTCAGCAAAATAAAAATAAAACAATTTAGTCAGAATCCAAACAGCAAAAAAAATAAAAAATAAAAACCATCAGAAATATTACTTGTAAAAGACGAGGACATCGGCCAAAAATTTTAGTTGGATAAGTATTGAGTCTAAATTTTGAAAACAGCTGGAACTTCTCATTAGATAAAGTTCTTGCTGAATTTCTTTCAAATCTTTCTTGATGGCATTATGCCAAAGATGAAGAACTTTAACTTGGTTCACCCCATCTTCTGTTTCTTTGCCATTCACTTTCCTCTTACTTGAAATTTCTTTGGAGTTCTCATTGCACGAACTCGGCCCAAATGATCTTTCTATACGTAGGAATCCATGAGAGCCTTGAATTTCTTCACTCTGAAAATATGTCTCAGTGGTGGTTTGTTTGTTGCTTTCAAGCCAAGAAGCCAAAACCTTCACAATTAGATCTGAATTATTAAAAAGGCATACTTAAAATTTTATTCAGTATTCAGTAATAAACTTTGGCTAACCTCTTGCAGTGCTCTTTCCATTGGTGCAATTTCATTAAAACACTGAGTAACTTCTGCTTGTTTATCTGCTGAAAGGAAAGATACCATCCATGGCAAAATTTCTTCCAGCAAAATTATAGGAACACTACATATGAACTGCCACACAAGTGAGGCTTGTTCTTTAGTAGACAATTTTTGGATCAACAGAGGAAAAACCTGAGGCAGTGGATACATTTTATAGTAAGTATGATAATCAAAACTCAAGTATCTACAAATACATGCTCATGCAAAAATTTACATCTTGAATTTCAAAATTTAAGATGCAGGTCAAGTGATTTCTAAGTATTCCTTGTTTTCTTGTTTTACACCCTTCATACATTTCCTTGTCTTGGAATCAGCTTCATGGTTCATATCTCTTTAATATATAACTGTCATTAACAACGTAGATGGCTGAGCAATTAACTGCATGAAAATTGTATTTTATGCATACGCACAAGAGAAAGGTATTGGGTATGCCGAGCCTAATTGACACCAGCTTGATCATTTTCACGAGTCAGATTAATGTCTGTTGGACATGGTTTTTTCTTACATTCAGAGAACAAAGAATAGACTTTGTTGACCCTTTCAATCACTCTAAGTTTAAGATGTTTATTGCATATTATCTATTAGTCAGAATGTCCTATGAGTGTGCTGAAAGAAGGGTTTCTTTTTTTGTACACCTGGGTAAAGTTGGAAGGGTTTGACACCAAAGTTGAAAAAGGGAAGGGGGTGGGGGTTGCATTTTACCCTATAATTCTAGGTTGTTTTATTTAAGTTATAGTTATAACCATAGTTATTAGCTGTTAATTAGTTAACCCTTTATTGGCTTCAATACTTATTACCAAGTAAGAAAAAAATATTGGGGAAGGGGGAAATTTCTATTAAGTAAAGTGACACTAGTGGCGATTTGTAACTTCCTATTACATTTCCATTTACTATTTAGTTTAGTACCATGGTCTATATCCTATAAGAAAAACGAGGCAACGAATAAACTAAATTATACTTATGAAAACACAAAATTCTCATCTATTATGTTCAAGTAAACAAATAGATTAAATGTATTCAAGCTGCATTTAGTGAAACATGTATTTACCACGATAGGTTCAAATAAATGGGAACTAAATTAACAAAAGCATGGTCAGAAAGACAAAATAACCACATCAATGCATTATGCATGAAAAATGAAACAAGAACAAAAGATGCAACTAAGTAATTTTTCGTGAATGCGATAATAGTAAATTTTTTACCTGCTCTTCTTCTTTCAGCATATGTTGGTAGATGGAGGTTTGCAAGATATCAATGCAGTGTACAAGTTCTCGGAACAGCTTGGAAATATTCTCACTAGGGCCCATCAGCTCATCCAAGAAGTGTAAAATAGAATCAAACATCCCACTGGTGCTGTTATGTTCAAGGGAATATGTACATACAACATTTTTTACATGTGTATCCAGCGCATGGAAGATAATCTGCCAAGAATTACTTTCAAATTATATTCTGGATTCCACCCCTTAAAAAGTACTCCCTCCGTCCCAAAATATAAGCAAAAATGGGTCAGCCAAAGTTAATATATCTGGTCTAAATTTTACACCAAATACAACAACTTTTATTGACCTATTTTTTCTTATATTTTGGCCGAGGGCATTAATAAACAATCATTAAATGTACACACCTTTGTCACAGGCATGTGAGAGCGAATAGTTGTGTACTACTTCTTCCGTCTCATATTAAGTGTCACATTAGCAAAACAAAATTGTCTCAAAATAAGTACTTACTTTATATTTTTAGAACATTGTTTATTTATTTTTTGAAAGTCATCATTATAATTTTATTTCTACTCTACCATCAAATAAATATTTGCATTACTCTTAAGTCAATTATATTGCATATTCATGCAACAATAATTAACAGCAAGTATAGTTAATAAGAATTATTTTGTAAAACTATTACACTCTTTAATTCATTTGACTAAAGCAATACAAGTTTCTTTATCATAATTGATTTAACGAAGTGAGGTGTTTTAGCACGTAACATATAAGAACCATACAGGTAGCATTTTAGTTCAAATAATGATTGAAATTAAGCTACTACGTATTAATCAACAAAAACAGACAAGAATCAGCAAAATTACTCATGAAGTTTGAACTATTCAACTTTGAAGTTCAATTTCCCAGACTAACATAAGATTAATTCACTATGCATACAAATTATAACTATGATGGTATGTTTAGTTCCACTTCTAGAGGAGCCAAAATTGATTCTAAGGGTGTAGAATTGATTACCATGTTTGGTTGGTTTCAATTCTGGAAAAGCCAGAATTGATTCTAGATGTGTAGAATGATTCTTATTTGTTTGGTACCTCCGTAATTGATTCTACTTGAAACTATAAATTGTAGCTTCCAAATCTATAATTGATTTTTTCATTGAATTATTTTGTTCAACTCACTTTTATATGAATATATCCAAACATAAATCACTTTATCTTTAACTCAATTTTGATCAGAATAAATTTTACAAAATTAATTCTACCATAATCAATTTTTCTTACCCCAAAATCAAACATACACTATGATTTTTCTAAAGTATAATTGATTATGTCTTCAAAATTGATTCTACCTGAAGCTTTGTATAATTGATTTTTACACTCAATTTTTACTTTCAAATTTATTTTGATCAAAATCAAAATATTTCTCACCGCAAAACCAAAAATATACATTATCTTCTCCGTGAATTTGAACTTTTAAGAACAAAAAATAAATAAACACAAACTAACCTCATCTTCAGCAGCGCAATGATAGTTGAGAGCTATTTTAAGAAACTGAAATCGTTGTTGAAGCTTAAGAATTAATTCACGGCAACGGTTTGGATCATCTTCCAACGACGCCGTTTCAGTGAATAAACGAAGCTGATCGAGTTCAGAACGGAGAGCTTTATGAAAACAAACGAACAAAAGTATAGGAGCATCAAGGAGTCGAAATGTTGAGAGAATGTCAACTGAATCTTTCACCTTCACATCTTTTTCCTCCTCCTCCTCCTCCTCTTCCTCCATATCCGATAAGGAAGAAGGATCTCCACCTCCCATCTATGGCGAAAATGTGAGCAGTAACGACCATCAACGGCGGAGAGAGAAAGAAAAGGGAAGTTGTGTGTGCAGAGAAGCATCGGATTTATCTATCTCGCTGAACTAGCTTTGCTTAGGTTTTGTAATTGTTTATTAATTTAAAAAATGAAAACAATGAAGTGAGAAACGAATTAATTAATTGAATTTGAAAGAGACGTAGTAACCAACGGTGAAGAATTGTTTGTTAGTTGTTTGGAGGTTTGATTTTGATATGATATTTTTCAGAGAGTGGCATGAAGCTTGCCTGTTTATGTGATTTAACTAACTTATAATTAAGCGTGAAGAGGACGCGCGTTTTTGTTAATTGGCGCGCTGGGGATTGTTTGCTTTGAATAGTGAACAAATAAGGGGTTGTTTGGTTTCAATAATGAGAAAATAAGTGATTGTTTGTTAATTGGTTTTGTCTCGTTCAAAGCTCACTCAGCTCAGGGGTCCGTCAGTGGTACTTGTTATTTTTGTTTGTTGTAGTTGTAGGTCGGTGTCATGGCCACGCTGTATACTGTGGGGTTCCTTCCATGCTGGCCGGCGCACGTTGTCTCCCTCCATATTTTTTATTTACTTTTAACAGGAAATTCAAAATAGTTCCTTTTTCATGCTGCTTCTACCATTCATAGGAGTAATATTTCTTTCTTTTTTGCACATGATAGGAGTAATAATAATACTTTAATGTTACTATCAATCTATTATACTCTTTAACGAAATTATTTCTCCTCCTTCTCCTTTCATTTCACCTCTCTCTTAACTAGGGGGATAGCACAGAACTACAATACAACTCGAAATCAATATAATCGATTTTATTGAAGCATCTGATTGGATGTGAGTTGGATCTCGAGTCAATAATTATGAAAAATGTGTCATAGATAGTTATATATTATTGGATGTAGGTCTCTAAAATTTACTATTTCTTAATAATTGAAACCAACCGAACAATCATTAAAACACAAATTTTGTTTCCTCTCTCTCACCTAAAAACATGTAGGAGTATGTTAACAATCCAACTACCATATACTTTTAACCAGAAAACAAATTACTTTATTCAAACTAATCTTAAATAGAAGGGTAGTATTGTAACTTTCTGTTTAATCTATCTATATATATATTATTTAGGAGCCTTTCCTCAAAGCATAACGTACACGTGGCAATCCCACAATGATTCTACTCTCACATTGTTTTGGCAATTAATGAATTAAATGATTTAGTTCAAAAAAAAAAACAAGGATCAAAGTACAAGCATAATAAAAATTTGGTGTGCTCAAATTATGCAATTATTTCTAATGAATTAAATTTGGTGTGCTCAAATTATGCAATTATTTCTAATGAATTAAATGATTTAGTTAAAAAAAATATAAAAAATAATCTCTAAGTAATTAATTAATACACTTTTTTTTGAACAAATCAGACCACATAAGCAAAGCCAATATAAAAAAAAAATATTTCAAGCAAATCCTTAAAAAATAGCTATTTTGAATTTTGATCAAAACCTTAAAAAAATAGATATTTTGAATTATGAATTATGATCAAAACCTTAAAAAAAGTAGCTATTTTGAATTTTGATAAAAGCTTTAAAAATGCTATTCTTAGAATTATTTCCATATAGCTATTTTGAATTTTGATATGGTAACTATTTTGAATTTTGATCCGCAATTCTTAGAATTAAATGCTATTTATTTACTGTTCAAAGTCATTATACCTAAGCAATTGACTTATGTTCATGTGTTGTCATTATACCTACAAAAGGAAAGGCAATATTCATTTTTTTCCACATAATCTCCCTATTACAATCTGTGAATCCGTATTAATGGCCCGAATATCTCCCCACGAAAAATATATTCTACCTAATTTGACTTTCACACATTTAATAATTAATAGAATATTCCTTAGGTTTATGCTTTATTTTGACCTATTTTACATCTATAAATAGTCTACACAATGTTATTTTCTATTCATCACACCCAATCTCAATACCAATTCTCTTATTTACAAATTACAAATTTACAAATTACAAATTCTAATGGCTCCAAAGTACGATTCAATTGCTTATTTGAATGCCTCAAAAGAAAACTGGAATGTGATGGTTAGGTTTGTGCTTAAAAAGAAACAATTCAAATAGTTACCTATTTTAGAATTTGAGAATTAATTCATATATACTATATAGTCAACCATATGCAAAACTTCAGAGATACTCCCTTAATTGTTGCTAGCCTCACAATTCTATATATACATGTGCGTTTCCATTTCAAAAAATATGGTAATGATACTATTATTTTATATTGGTTGAATAAAATTTTATTTCTTGAGTAGTTTTTCCTTTTTATTTCACTCTCACTATTTCCTTTAATTGGACATTTTTTCTTAGTTTTGCAGGTTTAGTCTATTTTTATTTTTTTAATTGTTGGATATTTGCAGATTTTGCAGGTCTCTTGCTATTTTGTAATGCATTTCTAAAATATTAGTATCAAAGTTATTCTTGAATTTGTGAGTGTGAGTTTTATTCGTTACAGTATGTATTTACAAACTTTTGTTTGTTCTGATATACGAGTCTATTTTTTATATACTGGACATGTCATGTTTACATTTTTTGTTTATTCTCATACTTCAATCTTCAAACTTATATTTATACTTTTTATTTGATTGTACATGTCAACTAAAGGGACAAGTGACAAAGTAAACATTGATGCGGTTTGATTTTATTATGTTTGCTATATAGACCAATTTGTAGTTTTAGATTTAAAGATTGTATTTTATAATTTATATAATTTGAATGCAATATTGTAATATAGTTATATGGGGATTTATTTCAACCAACAAAAAACGAATATTGGTCTTTTTTCTATACTATAAAGTTGGTCTCTTAGTAATAGAAAATATATAGAATATGTTTTTTAGCAATAAAATTATGGGATGGTTCTTAATTATCAGCTAATACGTTTTTAGGTAGGCAATACAAGACGATACATTAATTTATGAAATATTAGTCAATAATTAGTTTAATAAATTAAATTTACGCATAATATTTTTGCACTATTATTTTTTTTGTTCAACATATATACGTTAAGTTGATTTTATGTTTTTATAGATTATTGGTGGGAAAGATAGTGGGAGATATGATAAAAGTTATCACATTTTTATAAATTTGTTCGATCGCGCTCAATACTAAAATTTCTTTTTACATGGGAGGATTAATTCTTTATAAAATTTATCTAGATGATTTTCTATTGACGGGAAAGAAAGTGGGAGATATGATAAAAATGTCTTTTGACATGGGAGAGTTAATTCTTTATAAAATTCATATAAATGATTTTAAGATTTTATGGATTATTATTGACGGGAAAGAGAATGGGAGATATCATAAAAGTCATCACATTTTATAACTTTGTTCAATTGTGCTCAAAACTAAAGTGTCTTTTTTTTTTTAGATATAAACAAAGTACTCTTTACATAATACCCTTTTCTAAGATGTTTAACATAAAAATAAATTAATTAATATATAAACAACGGGAATATGTAAAATTAAAAGTTAAAAAATTATTAAATTTGTTATTGTGGACTACACATATGAACACACAATTAAGTACTTGATTTCACAAAATACAATAATAAATTACTGTTAAAAAAAATTGGTATATTAGTACATTAATAATATATCATGAATCTCTCCATTTTCATTTATACATAAAAATGAATCACTCAACATGTTTAAATTCTCTTGCTTGAAATGGAAAGTTTATAATATCAAATAATACATATAATTAAATTTAATAAATTATTAATGGATGGCAATGAAACTTGATGAATTAGTCCATATATAAAATAAAAAAACTTGATGAATTAAATTAAATGGAAAATAACCAATCAAATAATAATATGTACATGTTTTATTAATATAATAATAATTACTATTTTAAATTATACCAGAGGACTAAAACTTTCAACAGTATTTGAGATCATCTTAAGAATGACACAATGAAAAATTTCTTTTTAAAATATTAGTTTTTATTATTAGTTAATTTTAGTCTTTATTTACCTTTTTGTAACAAAAAAAAAGGACCAAAGTTCCAATTCAAACCTTCTCCGGCGGAAATTAACAATAATTTTTGTAACATTATATTTTTTACATGAGGCATTTTTATATAACATTTATACGAGATATTATATTTTTACTCATATATTAATATACAAAACTATTTTTTTGTAAATTATACAGGGTATTTTTTTTATTTATATGAGAACTATATTTATATTTATATTCATATATCAGTATGGAGAAATATTTTTGTTTATTTTGAAATTTATATTTCTCTTTTTTATTTATAATCTATAAGGGACTTATGTATTTATTTATATATTAATATGGGAACTGTATTGTTTATTTTTTATATATTAATACAAGGACTTTTTAAATATAAATTATGGGAGGTTCATATTTATTTAATTTTTGAAGGAAATTATCTGAGCTTCTATATTTGTTTTATTTGAAGGTATTGATGTGGAAATGAAATAATAAAAGATATATTGGAATAATTTCTTTAGGTTTTCTGTTTTGTAATTGTTTTCTTTAGATATAGTGTCATTTTAATTATTTAAATTATATAAGATTGTAAATATTTATTTCATAATATAAATCATTTTCCATTGCAATAAAAAAAAAAATTTAAATTTTCAGTTTAAAGTAAAACATATTTTTTATAAGTCAATAAATCTACAACATATTTTTTATAGCCATTTATTAATACGGGGTCTTATTTGTAATTTAGACGGGACTTATATCTACTATATTCATATATTAATTTGAGATATTTTTTCTAATTTTTACGGGGCATATATTTATTCCCACATTTTAATACGGGGCCTTTTTTGTTTTGTAATTTCTATAGGTACCTATATTTATAATCATATGTTAATATACATGGTCTATTTTTCTTCTTTTTCTTTTGTAATCTATAAGAGACGTATATTTATACTCACAAATTAATATATGTGGCCTATTTCTTTCTAATTTATGAGTCCGTGAGTCTATATTCTTGCTCATTTATATGAGGACTTATATTTATATGAGATTTATATTTTTAGTTATATATTAATACAAGACTTTTTTTTTTGTTGTAATTTTTTTATTTTGTTGTAGTTTATATGAGATCTATATTTATAGTTATATATTAGTAATCCGCTGTTCAAAAAAAAAAGTTATATATTAATAAGAGGTCCTATTTATACACATATGTTAATACAAGACCTATTTATTTATAATTTTTACGGGACCTAACTTATATTCATATATTATAACAGAGGTCTTCATTTTTAAGAAAAAATATACGAGATCTCTATTTATAGTGATATATTAATATGGGGTCTTTTTTTTTTATAATTTAGACGAGACTTATATCTATACTCATAAATTAATTTGAGATATTTTTTTTTCTTCTATTTATACGGGGTTTATATTTATTTTCATATTTTATTATGGGGTCTTTTTCATTTTGTAATTGCTACAGGGACCTATATTTATAATCATATGTTAATATACGGGGTCTATTTTTTTGTTTTTATTTTATAATCTATAAGAGACCAACATTTGTACTCACAAATTAATATGTGGCGTATTTCTTTCTAATTTAAGAGTCTGTGAGTATATATTCCTACTAATTAATATGGGGAATGTCTTTTGTAATTTATATGAGACATATATTGCTATATTAATAGAGGAGTCTATTTTTTTTTTTTTAATGATTTATATGTTACCTATATTTATACTTATATATTAATATAAGAATCTATTTTATTGTAACTTATATGAGGGTCTTATATTGTAATTTATAAAAACCAATATTTGTTCTCATATATTTATACAATTTTATTTTTATTCAGAAATTAATATTTTTTGTCAAATATATAGTGTTTTCATAAATTAATAATAAATTTAAGTTTTCACTCTAAAGTAAAATATATTAAAATATATTTTTTTATAAGTCAATAAATCTAAAAACGCCTTTTTACCCGTGCTTGGCACGGGTCTGGATACTAGTTAATTAAAAAACAAGAAACCTCTTTAGGATCAAAATACACTTTCATAGGTTTCTATTGATTATACATTTAATGTCATTCACACTTTTATTTCACAATCAGAATGGTATTTATTATTTTTCACTACTTTGTTCTCATTTTTCATTACATTGTTGCTTAGGATCTTTTCTATTTCAATATTATTATTTTTGTTAAGGTATTTCAATATTTTTACGTTCATGTTGTCGGTGAAATTTTAATTCATATATGAATTCCCATGTTTCAATCCAAATGATTCATATGAGTTGCAAAAAAAAATTTTGAAGGACATATGAGTTGCAATTTGGTTTCTCAAAAAATGGTTTAATAGTTTTTCCTAATATTCAAACTACCTTCTGTTTAAAAAGAGAATTAATTTGTTCAAAAAATAATAGATTTAATTAAGAACGCACTATTGCAAAATAATAATACTAATAAATTAATTAAGAAACCATGTTAGCTAGTACCTAGAGTCATTTACTAAAGTTAAGGAAACATGTTTCTATTAATTTTTTGTAAAAATAAATTGCAATTTACAAATTTATCCTTTCGTTTAAAACTTGTTTTAATAAATAGAATTAGGTTTTGTCTACCAAAAAAAAAATAGAATTAGGTTTTTGGTAAATATATAATGGGAGTTGGATTGTTAACATACTCCCACATGTTAACGTTTTAGGTGGGAGTATACTTTTTGCTTTGTTATTTTTATCCATCTTTAATATATATATATACTTTTTGCTTTTTTTTATTCATCTTTAATATAAGAGATAAATGTTATATTTTACAAAATTATAATATATATATATATATATATGGGGAGAGATCAAATTACACCGGTGTAACATTTCTGTAAGACCCAAGATTTCATTGTATAGTTGGTTTAAGGAATATTAGGGTTTCGATGTGTTCGTGTGACGAAACATCGTGTAATTATTAGCTTTTGCTGTAATTGAGCCTGTTTAGTGCTCGTGCACCGTAATTGTACAGACTTTTGTCTTGTGATCCTGTTTCTTGTATAAGAAGTTACTTGTGGTTTCAGAATAATAAGTTTTGGATTATTCTTGTTTTTGGAAAAACGAGTAGGATTTTACCCGCGGATGGAAAATCTTACTGCGTCTGTTTCGAGTGAGGTTTCGGATGGGAGTTTTATATATCTGCGTGAGTTGGGATATATTCTGAGAATAATTTTCCAAGGTACGGAAGAAAATTACAGTCGCGGAAAAAGATTCGGCGATAAGTTTTGGAAATGTTAAACGTTAGACGTTCTTTCCGTAGGTTTTATGTTTTTGTGGTTTTCGTTCGTCGCGTCGCGCGAGAACTGAGTACGAGACTTGTTATGGGAGAGTTGTTTAAAATCTTGTGACTTTCTCATAAAGTAAAGTGATCCAATGGCTAGGGTTAAGCTTGGACTTTTGACTTTGATCCAATGGTGGTTTGGCTATCAAGAGCTTATAATAGTAAGGAGGTTTATGACTTTGTAAGACTTAGAAAAATTTCATCACAACTCACTCTCTTCTTCTTCCATCGTGCCATCACTTTCTCATACCCTAACCTTCACTAAATTTTCCATTTCTCACCATTTCACTCCATTTCAAGCTTGGAAGCTTAGTGGAAAGTTGTAGAGAATCACTTCCTTAAGGTAACCCTCTCTTCTCATCTCCTAGGTTGGTAGATTTTTAGAATTGTGAAGTTTTTGGGTTTATGTTCTTAAGAGGGTTTGGTGAGAAAGGTTGTTCTTGCTAGTTCTTGTTTCATGAAAGTTGTTCATGAGAGTTTAGTAAGCATGCTAGGCTTTGTTGTTTTTGTTTTCCATGAGTTGGTGAAAAATCTCATGAGAAAAGTTAGGGTTTTGGTTTGGTTATGTATTGATCAATAACATGAGGCTATGTTGTAAGGTTTTGAAAAGAAAAGTTGTCTTTGAACCTTTGGGCGAAAGGGAAATGCGTTGTATGGTTTTGTTTTGGAAAATCCGATGAAAAATATTTTGAGGTTTATGAAAATATTTTCCTAAGTGTTTTGTGGAGTATTTTGGGGTCAAAGTGGTTTAGAACTATTGTGACATGTGGTGTCGCTTTTTACCTTGAAAACATGTTTGAAAATGATTACCGGACGGTTAAGGCCCGTAATAAAACTTGTGCTTGGATTTGGTTTTGATTTTGGAAATGAAAATCAAATAACTTGCACTCGAAGCAACCAACAAGCTTTCGGAAAACGAATTGCTTGCTTATGAAAATGGTTTGCTTTTATGCCTTAAAAAAAATGTTGGGAACTAATAGAATCAAACTAGGCTTGGGTGGAAAAGGGTGGTGTGAGTTGCTGTCTTTTGCTGTCATGACAGTTGGAACTCGCTGAGCGAGTGGTTACTCGCCAGGGCGAGTGTCACAGGTCCTGACAACTCGCCAGGGCGAGCTCCAGAGCGAGTAAGACCAGTACTCTCTGCCTCCACTCGCCACCAACTCGCCAGGGCGAGCTCTGGAAACTAAAATTTTGGATTCTGATTTCTAAACTTGATTTTTAACTTTCTAATCCCTTTTTATTAATTTATGGAAGTGGTTGGGATTGGAAACGAGTTTTTCGGGTACTCGGAAAGTACGTAGCTTGTAACGCAAGAAAACGGCCTTTTTGCATTTCAAATTATTTAAGACTTTTGACAATTGTTTTGGGTCCTAAAAATAGTACAAATAACTCATGGGGGTTGATCATTACGATAGATTTTGGTATGATATCCGAAAGAGTGGTTTTTCCTTAGGAACCTTTAGGTTTTTGGGGTTTTGGTGTAGTTTCAATACGATTGGTTAGAGAACAATGTATTGATTGTTACGCTGCTTGTTTTAGGAAGCGCGTTGTGTTGTTTTGAGCGTGTGTTGTTGACAGAAGCTTGCCGAGGTAAGGGCTCCACTTTATTTCTGTCTTTTCACTGAGATACAACATGTTTGGTTATTTTTAGTGATGTGTGTTGGTGTGCTTGGCATGTATGTGTTATGTATTCTCGTGATGAGAACGTGTTTACATTACTTGTGCAATTTACATATGATTTTGAAAATATATGTATGAATTGCTATGATTTAGTTACATATGCTTGAGAGGTATGTATGTGTGGCATTAGCATATGTAGGGAATCGTATGCTCATGCATTCATTGTGCGTAGTTGCGTGAGTGGACTACGGGGTGTTGGTTGCGTGAGTGGACCCACCCAAAATCCTACGGGATCTTTTTGAGTACAATAAGTGGTTGCGTGAGTGGACCACGGGGTGTGATTGCGTGAGTGGATCCACCTTAACCCTTTGCGGTTTTATTGGTTATGATTAGTAATTCCGGAATTCATTTGCATGTGGTAGCTCTGGTAGTACCACACCCATTGTAGAAGTCTGCATTAGGCTTGTTGTGCACTATATATATAAGCCCGTTGGCGGGAATTGTTGAATGTTTTAAGAGCTTTCTCTTGTGCTTTGTGGAAATATTTGTTATGTGTACAATCTCTTGCACCGGTTATATATATATACTTTTATTTTTGTGGTGACCCTTTCTTTCATTTGCGGGCTCATCCCACCCCAGATGGATCAGTAGGCCTTGAGGGCGGTGGTTGCTCAGAGCCTCCGTGAGCTCGTGTTGGAGCTGGAGTGGTAGTTTTAGTTAGACTATGCGCCGGTGTGTTTGTGCACTGTGCTTTTTGTTTAGCATAGGACTTTCTAACTTCTTTTGGTTGGTTAGTGCTTGTAAGCACCTAGACTTATGGATTGTAATTATTCAGGTTTACACTTAGCTTTTTCGAATACAATATATATATGGTGTGATATATATATGGTTCGTTTGTAATATTTAATGTCGGCTCAATTAAAAATGTTTTGCGCACTCTGAGCGTTTGTTGAAAAAGAAAAAAAATAATGCCCTTTTTGCGTTATGAAAACGGGGTGTTACATTTGTGGTATCAGAGCCCGGCTTTAAATCTTCAAAGGGAAAGTGTATACTTGAGTCGTTAGTTCAGAGTCGGTTAGAACGTAACTAGTGTGGGGTTAGTTCTAGTGTTTGTTCTGTGTCGGGTTATGGGTTAGTAATCCGTTGAGTGAGGTTTTCTGTTGGAATTCAGAAATGTTTGGATAAGGATCTAATCGAAGAGAATTGGTATGTGCAGGAAACGATGCCTCCAAGAAGGGCACCTGCTAGAGATGATGATGAGGTGGACATCCATCAGATGGCTTATGCCATGAATACAATGGCAGCAGCGGTAACTGCGCAAACTCATGCTAAGGCGCAGAGAGACCTTGAAAAACGCGACAGGGAGATCCTGGCCGCTGGGTCTAGGGTTCTCGCAAGTTTTAATCAGCAGGCCCCTCCAAAGTTTAATGGGGAGGGAGGTCCAGAAACAGCGGATCTATGGCTCCATGCTATGGAAAGGATATTTGGGGCAATTCATTGTCCGGAGGGGGAGAAGGTAGTCCTAGCTACCTATCAGCTGCTTGGGGGTTCCGAATTTTGGTGGAGGAACACCCGTCTGATTATGGAAAATGCATATGAGGAGATTAACTGGGAGAACTTCAAGAGGAGGTTCCTGGCTAAGTATTTCCCTGAGACTGCAAGGGAAAGGTATGGTGAGGAGTTTCTGAGACTACGACAGGGGAGTATGAATGTGGAGGCATATTCCAAGAAGTTTGAATCATTATCCCGTTTCTTCCGCTTCTTTAGGGATGGGATAGATGAGGTCTATATGTGTCGTCGCTTCCAAGATGGGCTGAGGTACGAACTGCAGGATGCGGTTGTGCCATTGGGTATTCGGCAATTTCAAGTCTTGGTTGAAAAGTGCCAAGAGGTTGAAGATATGAGAAACAAAAGGGTGAACCGTCAGGGTGGTTTTAGTGCTGGGGGACCAAGTCGTTCTGGTGGTCCGAATCAAAGTCAGAACCGTGGAAAACAAGGCAGTAAGCCATATGACCGTCCACAATATAACAAGGGACAGGGTCGATCGGTGAATCAGAACAGTCAGAATACCGGGAAGCAGGGCTGTTTTAAGTGTGGTGAAGCGGGCCACTATGCGAATGAATGCCGGAATCAGGGGCATGTTTGTTTTAATTGCAAGAAGCCGGGACACTTTGCTAGAGATTGCAAAGCCCCGAAGGCCGGGCCGTCGGCTAATGTGGCACAAGGCTCACAAGGTACCAGACCTGCGGCAAAGGCACGTGCTTACTGTATGGGCACAGAAGTGAGTGGGCAGGCTAGCAATGCCATTCACGAGAGCTGTCACATTGCAGGTAATTCTTTAACTGCTTTGATTGACACGGGGGCAACCCACTCATTCATTTCTTTGGCTTGTGCAAATCGGTTGAGTTTGAATGTTTCTGTTCTTCCATTTGATTTGAATGTTTTGACTCCTGCTAAGGATTTGGTAGTGAATACTGCATGTTTGCATTGTTTGGTAGTAATCCAGAATAGGGATTTTCTGGTCAACTTGGTGTGTTTACCGCTTTCATCTCTCGAGATCATCCTCGGGATGGATTGGCTATCTTATCATTATGTTATACTAGATTGTGCTCGGAAATTGGTTTTCTTTCCCGAGCCAGGTGTGCGGAGATACCTATCGGCCAATCAGCTTACAGTGATTATGTGTAACGGAGAGCCGGAGATTGTTTCACTTGCTAGTTTAGGAGTGACGTCGGAGATCCGAATTGAGGAAATTCGAGTAGTTCAAAATTTCCAAGACGTGTTTCCGTCGGAGATTCCAGCTTTTCCTCCGTGTAGAGAGGTGGAATTCTTTATTGATTTACAACCGGGTACGGGTCCGATTTCGGAATCAGCTTGGAGCCGAGTTGGTAGAGTTGAAAGGTCAGATCGAGGACTTGTTAGAGAAGGGTTTCATAAGGCCTAGTGTGTCGCCTTGGGGAGCACCGGTCTTATTGGTTAAGAAGAAGGATGGGAAATCTCGTCTATGCGTGGATTATCGGAAGCTTAATAAGGTGACTATCAAGAACCGATATCCATTGCCACGGATTGATGATTTGATGGATCAGTTGAGGGGAGCCTCAGTGTTTTCAAAGATTGACTTGAAATCTGGTTATCACCAGATAAGAGTGCGAGATGAGGATATTCAGAAAACGGCGTTTAGGACGCGGTATGGGCATTATGAGTACTTGGTGATGCCGTTTGGAGTGACGAATGCACCTGCGATCTTCATGGCCTACATGAATCGGATATTCAATTCATTTTTGGACAAGTTCGTGGTTGTGTTCATTGATGATATTCTCGTGTATTCGAAGAGCGAAGAGGAGCATGAAGAGCATCTTCGTATGGTTTTGCAAGTGTTGCGGGAAAGAAAGTTGTATGCGAATCCGTCGAAGTGTGATTTTTGGTTGGAAGAGGTGAATTTCCTTGGCCATGTTATATCAAAAGAGGGAATAGCCGTGGATCCAGCCAAGATTGATACGGTACTTTCATGGAAACAGCCTCAAACCGTGACTGATGTGAGGAGTTTTGTGGGTTTGGCCGGTTATTACCGAAGGTTCATTGAAGGTTTTGCTAAGATTGTGGCACCGATGACACAGCTTACGCGGAAAGATCAACCGTTTGCGTGGACTGAGCAGTGTGAACTTAGTTTTCAATTGTTGAAGGAGCGGTTGACGACTTCACCGGTGTTGGTGTTACCTCAGTCAGATGAACCTTATGAGGTTTATTGTGATGCGTCTCATCAGGGTTTGGGTTGTGTGTTGATGCAACACAAGAGAGCAGTGGCTTATGCATCACGGCAGTTGAAAGTGCATGAAAAGAATTATCCTACGCACGATCTAGAGCTTGCGGCTGTTGTTTTCGCATTGAAGATTTGGAGACATCATCTTTATGGTTGCACTTTTGTCGTGTTTAGTGACCATAAAAGTCTTAAGTATCTGTTCGATCAGAAAGAGCTTAATATGAGGCAACGGAGGTGGATGGAAACTTTGAAAGACTTCGACTTTACCTTAGAATACCATCCGGGAAAGGCTAATGTGGTAGTCGATGCTTTGAGTAGGAAGAGTGTGTCGGTTTGTTCGGCACAAATGGCTAGTCAACAAGAGTTGTTGAAAGAATTTCGAGACTTGCACCTGGAAGTGGAGTTTGCGTTAGGGAATATGAGACTGGGTATGATTACCATCTCAAACGGTTTGTTAGAGGACATTGCTAATTGTCAAGAGGACAAGTTTCTCATGGAGAAAAGAGCTTTGATTGTTCGAGGAACCAACCGAGATTTCAAGGTGGGATCAGACAACATCTTGAGATGTCATGGTAGGGTGTGTGTGCCCGATGCGATGAACTTGAGAAACACCATTCTAGGGGAGGCACACAAGAGTAAGCTTAGTATGCATCCCGGGGCAACGAAAATGTATCAGGACCTGAGGCAAGATTTTTGGTGGCCGGGTATGAAGAGGGATGTGGCCGAGTTTGTGGCGTCGTGTTTGACTTGTCAGAAGGCGAAGATTGAACATCAGAGACCAGCAGGGATGCTGCAGTCTTTGGATATCCCCGAGTGGAAGTGGGATAGCATTTCTATGGATTTCATCACTGGTTTACCCAAGACCAGGAGGAAGCATGATTCCATTTGGGTGATAGTGGATCGTTTGACGAAGTCCGCTCATTTTCTACCGGTAAGGATTACGGATACGGCGGCAAAGTTGACCGATGTGTATATTGCTGAGATTGTGAGGTTACATGGGATTCCGTCAAGTATAGTGTCGGATAGAGATCCAAAGTTCACTTCACATTTTTGGAAGACTTTGCACGAGGCGTTGGGGACGAAACTGAGGTTGAGTTCTGCCTATCATCCCCAGACCGATGGGCAAACTGAGAGAACAAATCAGTCACTAGAGGATTTATTGAGAGCATGTGTGCTGGATGATCGTGGGAGTTGGGACGACGTGTTGCCGTTGATAGAGTTCACGTACAACAATAGTTACCATTCGACTATCGGAATGGCACCATATGAGGCTTTGTATGGGAGGAGATGTCAGACTCCTTTGTGTTGGTACCAAGATGGGGAAAGTTTGATAGTAGGACCGGAAATGGTACAACAGACGACGGACAAGGTCCGAAAGATAAGGGCAATGATGAAGGTTGCTCAAGATCGACAAAAGAGTTATGCGGATAGGCGTCGGAGGCCTTTAGAGTTTGAGGAGGGGGATCACGTATTTCTCCGTGTTACTCCAACAACTGGTGTTGGAAGGGCTTTGAAAGCGAAGAAGTTGACTCCGAAGTTTATAGGGCCTTATCAGATTACGGAGCGGATTGGGAAGGTAGCATACCGGATCGCGTTGCCACCGGTACTATCTTTGATTCATGATGTGTTCCATGTGTCGCAATTGCGGAAATACACACCGGACCCGTCACATGTGATCACACCAGATGATATCCAGTTGAGGGATAACTTGTCATTTGAAGTTCCGCCGATCAAGATTGCGGATAGGAAGATGAAACGTTTGAGAACGAAAGAGATACCTTTGGTGAAGGTAATATGGAATGAAGCTACGGGAGATACCACCTGGGAGCTCGAGAGTAAGATGAAGGAATTATACCCCGGTTTGTTTGACGATGTCTAAGTTTCGAGGACGAAACTTCTTTTAGGGGGGTAGTATTGTAAGACCCAAGATTTCATTGTATAGTTGGTTTAAGGAATATTAGGGTTTCGATGTGTTCGTGTGACGAAACATCGTGTAATTATTAGCTTTTGCTGTAATTGAGCCTGTTTAGTGCTCGTGCACCGTAATTGTACAGACTTTTGTCTTGTGATCCTGTTTCTTGTATAAGAAGTTACTTGTGGTTTCAGAATAATAAGTTTTGGATTATTCTTGTTTTTGGAAAAACGAGTAGGATTTTACCCGCGGATGGAAAATCTTACTGCGTCTGTTTCGAGTGAGGTTTCGGATGGGAGTTTTATATATCTGCGTGAGTTGGGATATATTCTGAGAATAATTTTCCAAGGTACGGAAGAAAATTACAGTCGCGGAAAAAGATTCGGCGATAAGTTTTGGAAATGTTAAACGTTAGACGTTCTTTCCGTAGGTTTTATGTTTTTGTGGTTTTCGTTCGTCGCGTCGCGCGAGAACTGAGTACGAGACTTGTTATGGGAGAGTTGTTTAAAATCTTGTGACTTTCTCATAAAGTAAAGTGATCCAATGGCTAGGGTTAAGCTTGGACTTTTGACTTTGATCCAATGGTGGTTTGGCTATCAAGAGCTTATAATAGTAAGGAGGTTTATGACTTTGTAAGACTTAGAAAAATTTCATCACAACTCACTCTCTTCTTCTTCCATCGTGCCATCACTTTCTCATACCCTAACCTTCACTAAATTTTCCATTTCTCACCATTTCACTCCATTTCAAGCTTGGAAGCTTAGTGGAAAGTTGTAGAGAATCACTTCCTTAAGGTAACCCTCTCTTCTCATCTCCTAGGTTGGTAGATTTTTAGAATTGTGAAGTTTTTGGGTTTATGTTCTTAAGAGGGTTTGGTGAGAAAGGTTGTTCTTGCTAGTTCTTGTTTCATGAAAGTTGTTCATGAGAGTTTAGTAAGCATGCTAGGCTTTGTTGTTTTTGTTTTCCATGAGTTGGTGAAAAATCTCATGAGAAAAGTTAGGGTTTTGGTTTGGTTATGTATTGATCAATAACATGAGGCTATGTTGTAAGGTTTTGAAAAGAAAAGTTGTCTTTGAACCTTTGGGCGAAAGGGAAATGCGTTGTATGGTTTTGTTTTGGAAAATCCGATGAAAAATATTTTGAGGTTTATGAAAATATTTTCCTAAGTGTTTTGTGGAGTATTTTGGGGTCAAAGTGGTTTAGAACTATTGTGACATGTGGTGTCGCTTTTTACCTTGAAAACATGTTTGAAAATGATTACCGGACGGTTAAGGCCCGTAATAAAACTTGTGCTTGGATTTGGTTTTGATTTTGGAAATGAAAATCAAATAACTTGCACTCGAAGCAACCAACAAGCTTTCGGAAAACGAATTGCTTGCTTATGAAAATGGTTTGCTTTTATGCCTTAAAAAAAATGTTGGGAACTAATAGAATCAAACTAGGCTTGGGTGGAAAAGGGTGGTGTGAGTTGCTGTCTTTTGCTGTCATGACAGTTGGAACTCGCTGAGCGAGTGGTTACTCGCCAGGGCGAGTGTCACAGGTCCTGACAACTCGCCAGGGCGAGCTCCAGAGCGAGTAAGACCAGTACTCTCTGCCTCCACTCGCCACCAACTCGCCAGGGCGAGCTCTGGAAACTAAAATTTTGGATTCTGATTTCTAAACTTGATTTTTAACTTTCTAATCCCTTTTTATTAATTTATGGAAGTGGTTGGGATTGGAAACGAGTTTTTCGGGTACTCGGAAAGTACGTAGCTTGTAACGCAAGAAAACGGCCTTTTTGCATTTCAAATTATTTAAGACTTTTGACAATTGTTTTGGGTCCTAAAAATAGTACAAATAACTCATGGGGGTTGATCATTACGATAGATTTTGGTATGATATCCGAAAGAGTGGTTTTTCCTTAGGAACCTTTAGGTTTTTGGGGTTTTGGTGTAGTTTCAATACGATTGGTTAGAGAACAATGTATTGATTGTTACGCTGCTTGTTTTAGGAAGCGCGTTGTGTTGTTTTGAGCGTGTGTTGTTGACAGAAGCTTGCCGAGGTAAGGGCTCCACTTTATTTCTGTCTTTTCACTGAGATACAACATGTTTGGTTATTTTTAGTGATGTGTGTTGGTGTGCTTGGCATGTATGTGTTATGTATTCTCGTGATGAGAACGTGTTTACATTACTTGTGCAATTTACATATGATTTTGAAAATATATGTATGAATTGCTATGATTTAGTTACATATGCTTGAGAGGTATGTATGTGTGGCATTAGCATATGTAGGGAATCGTATGCTCATGCATTCATTGTGCGTAGTTGCGTGAGTGGACTACGGGGTGTTGGTTGCGTGAGTGGACCCACCCAAAATCCTACGGGATCTTTTTGAGTACAATAAGTGGTTGCGTGAGTGGACCACGGGGTGTGATTGCGTGAGTGGATCCACCTTAACCCTTTGCGGTTTTATTGGTTATGATTAGTAATTCCGGAATTCATTTGCATGTGGTAGCTCTGGTAGTACCACACCCATTGTAGAAGTCTGCATTAGGCTTGTTGTGCACTATATATATAAGCCCGTTGGCGGGAATTGTTGAATGTTTTAAGAGCTTTCTCTTGTGCTTTGTGGAAATATTTGTTATGTGTACAATCTCTTGCACCGGTTATATATATATACTTTTATTTTTGTGGTGACCCTTTCTTTCATTTGCGGGCTCATCCCACCCCAGATGGATCAGTAGGCCTTGAGGGCGGTGGTTGCTCAGAGCCTCCGTGAGCTCGTGTTGGAGCTGGAGTGGTAGTTTTAGTTAGACTATGCGCCGGTGTGTTTGTGCACTGTGCTTTTTGTTTAGCATAGGACTTTCTAACTTCTTTTGGTTGGTTAGTGCTTGTAAGCACCTAGACTTATGGATTGTAATTATTCAGGTTTACACTTAGCTTTTTCGAATACAATATATATATGGTGTGATATATATATGGTTCGTTTGTAATATTTAATGTCGGCTCAATTAAAAATGTTTTGCGCACTCTGAGCGTTTGTTGAAAAAGAAAAAAAATAATGCCCTTTTTGCGTTATGAAAACGGGGTGTTACAGGGTTCCTCCAATCTAATTTCTCATCTTAAATTGATTGCTTTTGTTTTAATTGTCATTTTACCTTGATTTTAATTCATGGGTGTTGTTGATGATGTTTGGTTTAATTAAGTTTCTTGTTGATGATGATGAAGAGAGAATTTTTAATTGATTTTCTACTAATAAATAAAAAGAAATAAAGACAAAATAATGACATGGAATAATATTGCCAATGTGGATGTTGCCACATCATCAATAAACTTGACACATCAACAAAAAATTGATCAAACTGAGTTGGGGACTAAAACTCCCAAAAAACTAAAATGGGGGATCAAAAACTGCATTAAAGTCTATTTTTTAAAACATTTTTTTGTACTTTAAACAAATGGTTAGGATATTAATTTGATATTTTTTTTGGGCTATTGATTTGATTCTTAAACACTTGAGCGTGTTTGTTTCAAATCTAAAAATCACATCTCCGAAAATATGTGGCTATGGTATTAACTATTTTCATGTTTGTTTTGACACAACTATATATTTATGTTTGTTGAGTTACAAAAAATTATTTTATGTATGAAGGTTCTTAGGAACCGAATAACTTTTCATAACCTCTATAATTCTCCCAAATTTATTCCCATGTGAGAAGATATATCGATGACAACTATCTAAACGGATGCAAAAAAGAATGGTTATATATATTTTGATATTTAATAATTTATAAATTATTTTTTAGAGATTTTATAAATAAATAAAAAGTAGAGTTTATTTTGTGTTTGATTATTGTAATAAAAAAAAATTTCTAATAAAATAATTTTTAGTAAGTACAACATGTAAAAGTTTTTTTTTTCCTTCTTGTACCAAAAAGAACATGTAAAAGTTATTTTTTAATTACATAATAAGTAATAAACCTTCATCTTGTAACACTTGTTTTCTTTCTTTTTTTTCTTTCGCTTCTTAAAAAACAACACTTGTTTTCTTTCTAAAAAAGTCTATTATTTGAGAAATCAATCTTAACAGTTTTTCGTTTGTAGCCGTTTTCTAGTTATTTTTAAATTCTGGATTTCTTAAAAAATATGTAAAAATTATAGATGTAATATTTTTAAAAGTTATTTTTTTTATAAAAATAAAGGACTTTTTCTAAAAATAAAGTTGTAACAAAATAGCCTAACTCTGCCAATTTTCTCAGGAATATCTACTTATGTGTCAAACATTTCTTTTGTTTTGAAAAATAACCAAACATCAACCTTGTCTCACAAATTCATAATATATCATGGTAAAAAAATACACAATATATAAGTGAAAACTATGTCATTAAAAATAAATTACCTAACTTATTACCATCTCGTTAAAGTAAATGGACAAACCTATAAATTGGTCAAAAGATTTAAATAAAGCCTAAAATTGTACAATTGAAAAGGAAAGCAATAGAATATAATTATAGATTGGCTCAAATATATGACTAAAATAATAAAATGCATTTAACCCCAATCACTAAATAAACAGCAATATGCCGCCACCCTTTTCTTTAAACTTAGTTTTCTCCACTTTTTCATCCATTGAGAGGGGTGGTTTTGGGTCGATTTTTGACCCAAAATCACCCCTCTAAATCGTTTTTTTTTCTTTCTTTTATTCAAATAAGTGACTTCCACATATATTTAGCTTTTATTTTTGTGTGGTTTCGTCGTCTTATAGTGCGACGCTGTGTTATTCGTCGTCTTGGTGCGGTGTTGTTTTGTTTTCCCGTCTTGTGCAGTGTTTGTTCTATTCAAATTGTCAGATTAGATTCGATCAAGTGCAGATTCAAACAATGATTTTGGCGTTATCAACGTTGCAGATCTGGAAGCATGAGTATTTCAGACACTATAGTTTCATCATATTTGTAGGCATTTTGCCGTTGTATGCTATTAACTTGGATACTGTGAGTTTGTTTATAGATTTGTACGATGTATTCTACGATTTTGAATGAATGAATATCCTTTTTAGTAAAAAAAAATAAATAAACAGCAATATGAATAGGTGATGACATTGTGAATTTGTGATTGTGACATCCTTTCGGTTCACGTACGGTCGCCATGGCTCTGCAAGCAATGGCCTCTCCGTCTCTTGTGTTTGTAAGAGTAGCATACCACATTTACCTTCAATTTTTTTTTAGAGAAAGCAACTATACATACAAATATTTCTATCACTAAAACATCATAAAAATTGATTTTTTAAATACACTTTCTGCATATAAATAGTTTTAGAACAAAACAGTACTTATAAAACTGTAGATACATTTGTCCTTTTAGACTGACATCAAATATTCAACCTATATAAATTTGTCGGTTCCATAGTCCATCCCTCTTGAGATTTTTAAAGATTTTCCATGAATTAATTAACTTGTATTTGAATTGAAATATTATTATTTACATCTGTTCTCATTCGTGGAATTTTTTATATAAAAATATCCTATTTTAAAAGAGTAATAATTCTAAATACCCCAATTTTTAAATAAACACCAAATTATCTTTTATTTTTTCTCCCATATGTCCTCACGACGCAACTTCTAAACATTTCTTTTACTTGATAGTATTCTGACTTTTTTATATCTCAAATTAGTTTATGTCTTTGTCAAATGTTTTTCAATATGATTTATCTGTTGAAATCAATTTTTTTTTTTGTAGATAGACAAAATAACAAATTGTTAAAAACTCACACACATTGACATCAGTTTTCTAACGGCATTAAATGTGTTGGTGTGTGGTGTTAAGTGTCGCATGGACAATAATATCACACAATTTAAGTGTCACATAGTCGATAAGTTTAAAACAATGATTATTATTTGATAAAAATTAGCACAATTATGGACTAATTGACGGTAAGTTGAAAATGTCACCGATTATTTTGATAGAAAGTGTTTGAAAAATAAAAACTTATGTGACAATAAATGAAACAAATGTTCACAAAAGAACCATATTGAGAAACACTTGACAGAGGCAGTAGCTAATTTGAGATATTGAAAGAGTTAGGAACACATTTGAGAGTGAGTTAGAGAGGGACCAATTTGATGGTTTACTCGAACATCAATATTCACTTGTTAAGGAGTACGTGGATTGCCATAATAATGTACGTTGTGCAATTTTTATTATCATTTCAGTAATTTTTTCTCTCCATTTTTTAACCCTCGGGTTCTTAGGAGAAGGGTCTCTACCCTAGTAGTCAAGAGTTCAGGTACGAGGTAAGTAATTTTTGTTCTTATTTTTTAATCCGCTTTCGTTCCCTCACCAAATCAAACACAAGTATGATACAATTTGTCGGAAAGTGTGAGGAGTGTCATGATCAATAATAAGCTAAACATCCAAGTATATATGAATAACGTCGCTTATATCCGTTCCTAATTGACGTGGAATTAACCACTTACACTTGAATTCAAACACTAAATATATGATAAAACATGCTAAAATTTTACAATCAACATAAATTAATAATACAAAATATTTTAATCCATGGATAGTGATGTTTTCTCTCTAACATTTCTTAGGAATTCTTTTATAAAATGATTTTGATAGATTTTAATATATGAAGAGGAACACATAGTAGATAGCTCGGTCGTAGACATGACAATATAATATGTAGGTTTAATGACAGTTTTGATACCTCTATTTTAAAAAAATTTGGATTTCAGTACCCTTATTTTTAAATCAGCAGTTTTGGTCCCCCTATTTTGGTAAATTTTGAAATTCCACTCATTTTATTTTCTTTTGATGATGTGGTACTTTCTAATATTATGTGGCATTTGTTAATTTAAAAAATCATTGTCACATCAGATTATATATATAATTTAAATATTTAAATTTTAAAGTACAAAAAAATGTTTTAAAAAATAGACTTTAATGCAGTTTTTGATCCCCCATTTTAGTTTTTTGGGAGTTTTAGTCCCCAACTCAGTTTGATCAATTTTTTGTTGATGTGTCAAGTTTATTGATGATGTGGCAACATCCACATTGGCAATATTATTCCATGTCATTATTTTGTCTTTATTTCTTTTTATTTATTAGTAGAAAATCAATTAAAAATTCTCTCTTCATCATCATCAACAAGAAACTTAATTAAACCAAACATCATCAACAACACCCATGAATTAAAATCAAGGTAAAATGACAATTAAAACAAAAGCAATCAATTTAAGATGAGAAATTAGATTGGAGGAACCCTGTAACACCCCGTTTTCATAACGCAAAAAGGGCATTATTTTTTTTCTTTTTCAACAAACGCTCAGAGTGCGCAAAACATTTTTAATTGAGCCGACATTAAATATTACAAACGAACCATATATATATCACACCATATATATATTGTATTCGAAAAAGCTAAGTGTAAACCTGAATAATTACAATCCATAAGTCTAGGTGCTTACAAGCACTAACCAACCAAAAGAAGTTAGAAAGTCCTATGCTAAACAAAAAGCACAGTGCACAAACACACCGGCGCATAGTCTAACTAAAACTACCACTCCAGCTCCAACACGAGCTCACGGAGGCTCTGAGCAACCACCGCCCTCAAGGCCTACTGATCCATCTGGGGTGGGATGAGCCCGCAAATGAAAGAAAGGGTCACCACAAAAATAAAAGTATATATATATAACCGGTGCAAGAGATTGTACACATAACAAATATTTCCACAAAGCACAAGAGAAAGCTCTTAAAACATTCAACAATTCCCGCCAACGGGCTTATATATATAGTGCACAACAAGCCTAATGCAGACTTCTACAATGGGTGTGGTACTACCAGAGCTACCACATGCAAATGAATTCCGGAATTACTAATCATAACCAATAAAACCGCAAAGGGTTAAGGTGGATCCACTCACGCAATCACACCCCGTGGTCCACTCACGCAACCACTTATTGTACTCAAAAAGATCCCGTAGGATTTTGGGTGGGTCCACTCACGCAACCAACACCCCGTAGTCCACTCACGCAACTACGCACAATGAATGCATGAGCATACGATTCCCTACATATGCTAATGCCACACATACATACCTCTCAAGCATATGTAACTAAATCATAGCAATTCATACATATATTTTCAAAATCATATGTAAATTGCACAAGTAATGTAAACACGTTCTCATCACGAGAATACATAACACATACATGCCAAGCACACCAACACACATCACTAAAAATAACCAAACATGTTGTATCTCAGTGAAAAGACAGAAATAAAGTGGAGCCCTTACCTCGGCAAGCTTCTGTCAACAACACACGCTCAAAACAACACAACGCGCTTCCTAAAACAAGCAGCGTAACAATCAATACATTGTTCTCTAACCAATCGTATTGAAACTACACCAAAACCCCAAAAACCTAAAGGTTCCTAAGGAAAAACCACTCTTTCGGATACCATACCAAAAACTATCGTATTGATCAACCACCATTAGTTATTTGTACTATTTTTAGGACCCAAAACAATAGTCAAAAGTCTTAAATAAATTGAAATGCAAAATGGCCGTTTTCTTGCGTTATAAGTTACGTACTTTCCGAGTACCCGAAAAATTCGTTTCCAATCCCAACCACTTCCATAAATTAATAAAAAGGGATTAGAAGTTAAAAACCAAGCTTTAGAAATCAGAATCCAAAATTTTAGTTTCCAGAGCTCGCCCTGGCGAGTTGGTGGCGAGTGGAGGCAGAGAGTACTGGTCTTACTCGCTCTGGAGCTCGCCCTGGCGAGTTGTCAGGACCTGTGACACTCGCCCTGGCGAGTAACCACTCGCTCAGCGAGTTCCAACTGTCATGACAGCAAAAGACAGCAACTCACACCACCCTTTTCCACCCAAGCCTAGTTTGATTCTATTAGTTCCCAACATTTTTTTAAGGCATAAAAGCAAACCATTTTCATAAGCAAGCAATTCGTTTTCCGAAAGCTTGTTGGTTGCTTCGAGTGCAAGTTATTTGATTTTCATTTCCAAAATCAAAACCAAATCCAAGCACAAGTTTTATTACGGGCCTTAACCGTCCGGTAATCATTTTCAAACATGTTTTCAAGGTAAAAAGCGACACCACATGTCACAATAGTTCTAAACCACTTTGACCCCAAAATACTCCACAAAACACTTAGGAAAATATTTTCATAAACCTCAAAATATTTTTCATCGGATTTTCCAAAACAAAACCATACAACGCATTTCCCTTTCGCCCAAAGGTTCAAAGACAACTTTTCTTTTCAAAACCTTACAACATAGCCTCATGTTATTGATCAATACATAACCAAACCAAAACCCTAACTTTTCTCATGAGATTTTTCACCAACTCATGGAAAACAGAAACAACAAAGCCTAGCATGCTTACTAAACTCTCATGAACAACTTTCATGAAACAAGAACTAGCAAGAACAACCTTTCTCACCAAACCCTCTTAAGAACATAAACCCAAAAACTTCACAATTCTAAAAATCTACCAACCTAGGAGATGAGAAGAGAGGGTTACCTTAAGGAAGTGATTCTCTACAACTTTCCACTAAGCTTCCAAGCTTGAAATGGAGTGAAATGGTGAGAAATGGAAAATTTAGTGAAGGTTAGGGTATGAGAAAGTGATGGCACGATGGAAGAAGAAGAGAGTGAGTTGTGATGAAATTTTTCTAAGTCTTACAAAGTCATAAACCTCCTTACTATTATAAGCTCTTGATAGCCAAACCACCATTGGATCAAAGTCAAAAGTCCAAGCTTAACCCTAGCCATTGGATCACTTTACTTTATGAGAAAGTCACAAGATTTTAAACAACTCTCCCATAACAAGTCTCGTACTCAGTTCTCGCGCGACGCGACGAACGAAAACCACAAAAACATAAAACCTACGGAAAGAACGTCTAACGTTTAACATTTCCAAAACTTATCGCCGAATCTTTTTCCGCGACTGTAATTTTCTTCCGTACCTTGGAAAATTATTCTCAGAATATATCCCAACTCACGCAGATATATAAAACTCCCATCCGAAACCTCACTCGAAACAGACGCAGTAAGATTTTCCATCCGCGGGTAAAATCCTACTCGTTTTTCCAAAAACAAGAATAATCCAAAACTTATTATTCTGAAACCACAAGTAACTTCTTATACAAGAAACAGGATCACAAGACAAAAGTCTGTACAATTACGGTGCACGAGCACTAAACAGGCTCAATTACAGCAAAAGCTAATAATTACACGATGTTTCGTCACACGAACACATCGAAACCCTAATATTCCTTAAACCAACTATACAATGAAATCTTGGGTCTTACAATACTACCCCCCTAAAAGAAGTTTCGTCATCGAAACTTAGACATCGTCAAACAAACCGGGGTATAATTCCTTCATCTTACTCTCGAGCTCCCAGGTGGTATCTCCCGTAGCTTCATTCCATATTACCTTCACTAAAGGTATCTCTTTCGTTCTCAAACGTTTCATCTTCCTATCCGCAATCTTGATCGGCGGAACCTCGAAAGACAAATTATCCCTCAACTGGATATCATCTGGCGTGATCACATGTGACGGGTCCGGTGTGTATTTCCGCAATTGCGACACATGGAACACATCATGAATCAAAGATAGTACCGGTGGCAACGCGATCCGGTATGCTACCTTCCCAATCCGCTCCGTAATCTGATAAGGTCCTATAAACTTCGGAGTCAACTTCTTTGCTTTCAAAGCCCTTCCAACACCAGTTGTTGGGGTAACACGGAGAAATACGTGATCTCCCTCCTCAAACTCTAAAGGCCTCCGACGCCTATCCGCATAACTCTTTTGGCGATCTTGAGCAACCTTCATCATTGCTCTTATCTTTCGGACCTTGTCCGTCGTCTGTTGTACCATTTCCGGTCCTACTATCAAACTTTCCCCATCTTGGTACCAACACAAAGGAGTCTGACATCTTCTCCCATACAAAGCCTCATATGGTGCCATTCCGATAGTCGAATGGTAACTATTGTTGTACGTGAACTCTATCAACGGCAACACGTCGTCCCAACTCCCACGATCATCCAGCACACATGCTCTCAATAAATCCTCTAGTGACTGATTTGTTCTCTCAGTTTGCCCATCGGTCTGGGGATGATAGGCAGAACTCAACCTCAGTTTCGTCCCCAACGCCTCGTGCAAAGTCTTCCAAAAATGTGAAGTGAACTTTGGATCTCTATCCGACACTATACTTGACGGAATCCCATGTAACCTCACAATCTCAGCAATATACACATCGGTCAACTTTGCCGCCGTATCCGTAATCCTTACCGGTAGAAAATGAGCGGACTTCGTCAAACGATCCACTATCACCCAAATGGAATCATGCTTCCTCCTGGTCTTGGGTAAACCAGTGATGAAATCCATAGAAATGCTATCCCACTTCCACTCGGGGATATCCAAAGACTGCAGCATCCCTGCTGGTCTCTGATGTTCAATCTTCGCCTTCTGACAAGTCAAACACGACGCCACAAACTCGGCCACATCCCTCTTCATACCCGGCCACCAAAAATCTTGCCTCAGGTCCTGATACATTTTCGTTGCCCCGGGATGCATACTAAGCTTACTCTTGTGTGCCTCCCCTAGAATGGTGTTTCTCAAGTTCATCGCATCGGGCACACACACCCTACCATGACATCTCAAGATGTTGTCTGATCCCACCTTGAAATCTCGGTTGGTTCCTCGAACAATCAAAGCTCTTTTCTCCATGAGAAACTTGTCCTCTTGACAATTAGCAATGTCCTCTAACAAACCGTTTGAGATGGTAATCATACCCAGTCTCATATTCCCTAACGCAAACTCCACTTCCAGGTGCAAGTCTCGAAATTCTTTCAACAACTCTTGTTGACTAGCCATTTGTGCCGAACAAACCGACACACTCTTCCTACTCAAAGCATCGACTACCACATTAGCCTTTCCCGGATGGTATTCTAAGGTAAAGTCGAAGTCTTTCAAAGTTTCCATCCACCTCCGTTGCCTCATATTAAGCTCTTTCTGATCGAACAGATACTTAAGACTTTTATGGTCACTAAACACGACAAAAGTGCAACCATAAAGATGATGTCTCCAAATCTTCAATGCGAAAACAACAGCCGCAAGCTCTAGATCGTGCGTAGGATAATTCTTTTCATGCACTTTCAACTGCCGTGATGCATAAGCCACTGCTCTCTTGTGTTGCATCAACACACAACCCAAACCCTGATGAGACGCATCACAATAAACCTCATAAGGTTCATCTGACTGAGGTAACACCAACACCGGTGAAGTCGTCAACCGCTCCTTCAACAATTGAAAACTAAGTTCACACTGCTCAGTCCACGCAAACGGTTGATCTTTCCGCGTAAGCTGTGTCATCGGTGCCACAATCTTAGCAAAACCTTCAATGAACCTTCGGTAATAACCGGCCAAACCCACAAAACTCCTCACATCAGTCACGGTTTGAGGCTGTTTCCATGAAAGTACCGTATCAATCTTGGCTGGATCCACGGCTATTCCCTCTTTTGATATAACATGGCCAAGGAAATTCACCTCTTCCAACCAAAAATCACACTTCGACGGATTCGCATACAACTTTCTTTCCCGCAACACTTGCAAAACCATACGAAGATGCTCTTCATGCTCCTCTTCGCTCTTCGAATACACGAGAATATCATCAATGAACACAACCACGAACTTGTCCAAAAATGAATTGAATATCCGATTCATGTAGGCCATGAAGATCGCAGGTGCATTCGTCACTCCAAACGGCATCACCAAGTACTCATAATGCCCATACCGCGTCCTAAACGCCGTTTTCTGAATATCCTCATCTCGCACTCTTATCTGGTGATAACCAGATTTCAAGTCAATCTTTGAAAACACTGAGGCTCCCCTCAACTGATCCATCAAATCATCAATCCGTGGCAATGGATATCGGTTCTTGATAGTCACCTTATTAAGCTTCCGATAATCCACGCATAGACGAGATTTCCCATCCTTCTTCTTAACCAATAAGACCGGTGCTCCCCAAGGCGACACACTAGGCCTTATGAAACCCTTCTCTAACAAGTCCTCGATCTGACCTTTCAACTCTACCAACTCGGCTGGAGCCATCCGATAAGCTGATTCCGAAATCGGACCCGTACCCGGTTGTAAATCAATAAAGAATTCCACCTCTCTACACGGAGGAAAAGCTGGAATCTCCGACGTCACTCCTAAACTAGCAAGTGAAACAATCTCCGGCTCTCCGTTACACATAATCACTGTAAGCTGATTGGCCGATAGGTATCTCCGCACACCTGGCTCGGGAAAGAAAACCAATTTCCGAGCACAATCTAGTATAACATAATGATAAGATAGCCAATCCATCCCGAGGATGATCTCGAGAGATGAAAGCGGTAAACACACCAAGTTGACCAGAAAATCCCTATTCTGGATTACTACCAAACAATGCAAACATGCAGTATTCACTACCAAATCCTTAGCAGGAGTCAAAACATTCAAATCAAATGGAAGAACAGAAACATTCAAACTCAACCGATTTGCACAAGCCAAAGAAATGAATGAGTGGGTTGCCCCCGTGTCAATCAAAGCAGTTAAAGAATTACCTGCAATGTGACAGCTCTCGTGAATGGCATTGCTAGCCTGCCCACTCACTTCTGTGCCCATACAGTAAGCACGTGCCTTTGCCGCAGATCTGGTACCTTGTGAGCCTTGTGCCACATTAGCCGACGGCCCGGCCTTCGGGGCTTTGCAATCTCTAGCAAAGTGTCCCGGCTTCTTGCAATTAAAACAAACATGCCCCTGATTCCGGCATTCATTCGCATAGTGGCCCGCTTCACCACACTTAAAACAGCCCTGCTTCCCGGTATTCTGACTGTTCTGATTCACCGATCGACCCTGTCCCTTGTTATACTGTGGACGGTCATATGGCTTACTGCCTTGTTTTCCACGGTTCTGACTTTGATTCGGACCACCAGAACGACTTGGTCCCCCAGCACTAAAACCACCCTGACGGTTCACCCTTTTGTTTCTCATATCTTCAACCTCTTGGCACTTTTCAACCAAGACTTGAAATTGCCGAATACCCAATGGCACAACCGCATCCTGCAGTTCGTACCTCAGCCCATCTTGGAAGCGACGACACATATAGACCTCATCTATCCCATCCCTAAAGAAGCGGAAGAAACGGGATAATGGTTCAAACTTCTTGGAATATGCCTCCACATTCATACTCCCCTGTCGTAGTCTCAGAAACTCCTCACCATACCTTTCCCTTGCAGTCTCAGGGAAATACTTAGCCAGGAACCTCCTCTTGAAGTTCTCCCAGTTAATCTCCTCATATGCATTTTCCATAATCAGACGGGTGTTCCTCCACCAAAATTCGGAACCCCCAAGCAGCTGATAGGTAGCTAGGACTACCTTCTCCCCCTCCGGACAATGAATTGCCCCAAATATCCTTTCCATAGCATAGAGCCATAGATCCGCTGTTTCTGGACCTCCCTCCCCATTAAACTTTGGAGGGGCCTGCTGATTAAAACTTGCGAGAACCCTAGACCCAGCGGCCAGGATCTCCCTGTCGCGCTTTTCAAGGTCTCTCTGCGCCTTAGCATGAGTTTGCGCAGTTACCGCTGCTGCCATTGTATTCATGGCATAAGCCATCTGATGGATGTCCACCTCATCATCATCTCTAGCAGGTGCCCTTCTTGGAGGCATCGTTTCCTGCACATACCAATTCTCTTCGATTAGATCCTTAACCAAACATTTCTGAATTCCAACAGAAAACCTCACTCAACGGATTACTAACCCATAACCCGACACAGAACAAACACTAGAACTAACCCCACACTAGTTACGTTCTAACCGACTCTGAACTAACGACTCAAGTATACACTTTCCCTTTGAAGATTTAAAGCCGGGCTCTGATACCACAAATGTAACACCCCGTTTTCATAACGCAAAAAGGGCATTATTTTTTTTCTTTTTCAACAAACGCTCAGAGTGCGCAAAACATTTTTAATTGAGCCGACATTAAATATTACAAACGAACCATATATATATCACACCATATATATATTGTATTCGAAAAAGCTAAGTGTAAACCTGAATAATTACAATCCATAAGTCTAGGTGCTTACAAGCACTAACCAACCAAAAGAAGTTAGAAAGTCCTATGCTAAACAAAAAGCACAGTGCACAAACACACCGGCGCATAGTCTAACTAAAACTACCACTCCAGCTCCAACACGAGCTCACGGAGGCTCTGAGCAACCACCGCCCTCAAGGCCTACTGATCCATCTGGGGTGGGATGAGCCCGCAAATGAAAGAAAGGGTCACCACAAAAATAAAAGTATATATATATAACCGGTGCAAGAGATTGTACACATAACAAATATTTCCACAAAGCACAAGAGAAAGCTCTTAAAACATTCAACAATTCCCGCCAACGGGCTTATATATATAGTGCACAACAAGCCTAATGCAGACTTCTACAATGGGTGTGGTACTACCAGAGCTACCACATGCAAATGAATTCCGGAATTACTAATCATAACCAATAAAACCGCAAAGGGTTAAGGTGGATCCACTCACGCAATCACACCCCGTGGTCCACTAACGCAACCACTTATTGTACTCAAAAAGATCCCGTAGGATTTTGGGTGGGTCCACTCACGCAACCAACACCCCGTAGTCCACTCACGCAACTACGCACAATGAATGCATGAGCATACGATTCCCTACATATGCTAATGCCACACATACATACCTCTCAAGCATATGTAACTAAATCATAGCAATTCATACATATATTTTCAAAATCATATGTAAATTGCACAAGTAATGTAAACACGTTCTCATCACGAGAATACATAACACATACATGCCAAGCACACCAACACACATCACTAAAAATAACCAAACATGTTGTATCTCAGTGAAAAGACAGAAATAAAGTGGAGCCCTTACCTCGGCAAGCTTCTGTCAACAACACACGCTCAAAACAACACAACGCGCTTCCTAAAACAAGCAGCGTAACAATCAATACATTGTTCTCTAACCAATCGTATTGAAACTACACCAAAACCCCAAAAACCTAAAGGTTCCTAAGGAAAAACCACTCTTTCGGATACCATACCAAAAACTATCGTATTGATCAACCACCATTAGTTATTTGTACTATTTTTAGGACCCAAAACAATAGTCAAAAGTCTTAAATAAATTGAAATGCAAAATGGCCGTTTTCTTGCGTTATAAGTTACGTACTTTCCGAGTACCCGAAAAATTCGTTTCCAATCCCAACCACTTCCATAAATTAATAAAAAGGGATTAGAAGTTAAAAACCAAGCTTTAGAAATCAGAATCCAAAATTTTAGTTTCCAGAGCTCGCCCTGGCGAGTTGGTGGCGAGTGGAGGCAGAGAGTACTGGTCTTACTCGCTCTGGAGCTCGCCCTGGCGAGTTGTCAGGACCTGTGACACTCGCCCTGGCGAGTAACCACTCGCTCAGCGAGTTCCAACTGTCATGACAGCAAAAGACAGCAACTCACACCACCCTTTTCCACCCAAGCCTAGTTTGATTCTATTAGTTCCCAACATTTTTTTAAGGCATAAAAGCAAACCATTTTCATAAGCAAGCAATTCGTTTTCCGAAAGCTTGTTGGTTGCTTCGAGTGCAAGTTATTTGATTTTCATTTCCAAAATCAAAACCAAATCCAAGCACAAGTTTTATTACGGGCCTTAACCGTCCGGTAATCATTTTCAAACATGTTTTCAAGGTAAAAAGCGACACCACATGTCACAATAGTTCTAAACCACTTTGACCCCAAAATACTCCACAAAACACTTAGGAAAATATTTTCATAAACCTCAAAATATTTTTCATCGGATTTTCCAAAACAAAACCATACAACGCATTTCCCTTTCGCCCAAAGGTTCAAAGACAACTTTTCTTTTCAAAACCTTACAACATAGCCTCATGTTATTGATCAATACATAACCAAACCAAAACCCTAACTTTTCTCATGAGATTTTTCACCAACTCATGGAAAACAAAAACAACAAAGCCTAGCATGCTTACTAAACTCTCATGAACAACTTTCATGAAACAAGAACTAGCAAGAACAACCTTTCTCACCAAACCCTCTTAAGAACATAAACCCAAAAACTTCACAATTCTAAAAATCTACCAACCTAGGAGATGAGAAGAGAGGGTTACCTTAAGGAAGTGATTCTCTACAACTTTCCACTAAGCTTCCAAGCTTGAAATGGAGTGAAATGGTGAGAAATGGAAAATTTAGTGAAGGTTAGGGTATGAGAAAGTGATGGCACGATGGAAGAAGAAGAGAGTGAGTTGTGATGAAATTTTTCTAAGTCTTACAAAGTCATAAACCTCCTTACTATTATAAGCTCTTGATAGCCAAACCACCATTGGATCAAAGTCAAAAGTCCAAGCTTAACCCTAGCCATTGGATCACTTTACTTTATGAGAAAGTCACAAGATTTTAAACAACTCTCCCATAACAAGTCTCGTACTCAGTTCTCGCGCGACGCGACGAACGAAAACCACAAAAACATAAAACCTACGGAAAGAACGTCTAACGTTTAACATTTCCAAAACTTATCGCCGAATCTTTTTCCGCGACTGTAATTTTCTTCCGTACCTTGGAAAATTATTCTCAGAATATATCCCAACTCACGCAGATATATAAAACTCCCATCCGAAACCTCACTCGAAACAGACGCAGTAAGATTTTCCATCCGCGGGTAAAATCCTACTCGTTTTTCCAAAAACAAGAATAATCCAAAACTTATTATTCTGAAACCACAAGTAACTTCTTATACAAGAAACAGGATCACAAGACAAAAGTCTGTACAATTACGGTGCACGAGCACTAAACAGGCTCAATTACAGCAAAAGCTAATAATTACACGATGTTTCGTCACACGAACACATCGAAACCCTAATATTCCTTAAACCAACTATACAATGAAATCTTGGGTCTTACAAACCCTAAATCCATTTATCCCAAATTGAGAATCCAACGTCCATCATTACTTTCACTACAATTCCCACACTCCTCTGTAAACACTCCATAAATCAATTGGTACCGGAGCTCTAGTTACTTAGTTGTCGTTCTTGAATATTTTGCTGCTGAGGTATAAATCAATTTTCAATCTAATTGAAAATTGCTATTATTTTGCGATTTTTTATTTTGAATTTGGACCACTAAATTTGAAATTGAAAACCGTGCTTGAATTAACTGGAAATGCTGCACGTGATAACAAGAAGAATGAGATTATTTTGTTGGCTGTAAGGAATGATGAAGAATTGCTTGTAAAATTGCTTGCAGGTGCCTGGTGTTACAATTGCTCATGGTGGTGGTGATCTTGAAAAATTGATTTTAATTCTTGGGTGTTGATGACGATGGTGGATGTTGTTGTTGATGATGATGGTGGATGTTGTTGTTGATGATGTTGGGTTTAATTAAGTTTCTTGTTGATGATGATGAAGAGAGATTTTTTTTAATTGATTTCCTATTAATAAATAAAAATAAAAAAATAATGACATAGAATAATATTGCCAATATGGATGTAGCTACGTCATCAATGAACTTGACACATCAGCAAAACATTGACAAAACTAAATTGGGGGACTAAAACTCCCAAAAAATTAAAATAGGGGATCAAAAAGTTGACTTTTAAAATAGGGGGATCAAAAGTTCAGATTTTTCTAAATACGGGGACCAAAACTGCATTAAAGCCAAAAAAATAATAAAGTATCAAAAAATTGTAAAAAGATAAAAAAAATCAGAAAAAACCAAATAAAATAGTATAAAAATCTGGAAATAAAACAAAAAAAAAAGCCAAATAAAGTATCATAAAATTGTTAAAAATCTGGAAAAATAAAAAAGAAAACAGAAGAAAAAAAATCAAATAAAATTGATTTTAATTCATGGGTGTTGATGACGATGGTGGATGTTGTTGTTGATGATGATGGTGGATGTTGTTGTTGATGATGTTGGGTTTAATTAAGTTTCTTGTTGATGATGATGAAGAGAGATGTTTTTAATTGATTTCCTATTAATAAATAAAATAAATAATGACATAGAATAATATTGCCAATATGGATGTGGCTACGTCATCAATGAACTTGACATATCAGCAAAATATTGACAAAACTAAATTGGGGGACTAAAACTCCCAAAAAATTAAAATAGGGGATCAAAAAGTTGACTTTTAAAATAGGAGTATCAAAAGTTCAGATTTTTCAAAATACGGGGACCAAAACTGTATTAAAGCCAAAAAAATAATAAAGTATCAAAAAATTGTAAAAAGAAAAAAAAAATCAGAAAAAACCAAATAAAATAGTATAAAAATCTGGAAATAAAACAAAAAAAAGCCAAATAAAGTATCATAAAATTGTTAAAAATCTGGAAAAATAAAAAAGAAAACAGAAGAAAAAAAATCAAATAAAAACTCAGAAAATTGTTTAAAATTCTGGAAAAAAAACAAAAAAAATAATACTAGTAAACAAGTAAAACAAATCCATAAAACCAGTAATTGGCTTAAAAAATTCCAGAAAACAAGTAATTGGCTTATATAAGCTTATGTAACGTTTTTTTAAACAAGTTTAAGTAACGTTTTAATACCTATTATATACATCTTTTTTGGTTTAGTCCCTAGAATAATTTTTCATTTTTTTATGGTCAATTTTGATCCATGCAAATTAGGAAATTCGCTTTTGAGCTTTGATTTGATTTAATTTTTAGTGCCTCTAGGTAATATTTGTTCATGTTAATTTTAGTTCATATTCTAGCTATAGAGACTAAAATTAATCCAAACCCTTATTAATAGGAGATTTTCTATAAGCCTTCAAAGTACTGTAGATTGCACAAGGATGCACCACATGAGCTTATTTTTACATTTGCTTAAGATAAGTTTTTTATATGGGGTGTCCCACTTAAAAACCTACTTACTTTAATAGGATCTATGGTTTTGTCTTTTTCGATTTTTTCATTGTTCTGCTTTCTCTCTCATGCTCACAACAAGGATTAAACTTATGGTTTTTTCACTGACATTATTGCACATTTTTTAGAAGAAATGGTGATGAAATGGTCAGCAGTGAACTGTCTTTATTTGATTTTTTTAGAGGTTTTGTTGAGGACAGTGAAGGAAAAGGAAAAACAAAAACACGCAGATCGGAAAACTCAGCAGGAACAAAATAATAAACGAAAAACTAGAACCCAACAACTAGGAAAACGCAGATCCACTGCAAAAATAAAGAAAAAAAACGCAGATTCAGGTGAAAAATGATAGCAAGGACATTACGTTCTTCAATGTAGATTCAAGAAAGCGAACTCACGGTGGCCGGAAAAGTAGAGGGAAGTGGCCATGACAAAATATCAACTTAATTTTTTATAAAATAGAAAATATTATTAGGCATACTCCAATAACAAGAAGTACAACGAGCTGCGAAAACAAAACATACAAACAATATCAAAAAACCAAGGGAGAAACAAGGCAACCCCAAGGCACAAAACAAACAGAACAATACCAAGGGATAAAACAAAATACCACAAGGCACCAATACAAACATCAACCGCCCCAAGCACTTAAAGGATCCCCTCCTAAACCAAAAACCAGCAGCCCGCGAAAAAACCAGAGAAGCGGAAAAGTCTGGGCATCAAACATCAAAAATAGCAACTTAATAGATTTGAAAAATAATGGGTTTTGTAGAAAAGAAATAGTTGAGTTCGAAAATGGTGATTTTTTGCAGTGAGGGGGGTGAGAGAAAATAATGGTGGCTTTATTTTTGGTATGTGATGGGTGAAACTGGTTGAAAATTTAGAGGAAGGAGGAAAGGTGGTAGTGGTTGTTGATCTGCAAAAATCAAAAACGCAAAGAGAAGAAGAAGGGAGATGTGTGAATGCGCCGGCTAGGGTTAGATAGATGTGTTTTTATTTGTTTATGGGTTGGGCCATGAAGCCCAAATTAACACTTTTTTTTTGTTTCTCTTCATACAAAACCATTGGTAAGGCCAATGAATCATGTATGATAACTACTTTTGTCATTCTATGGATTACTCGTGCGCCCTACGAAATGACTAAAATATTCTTCTGTGACTTAAAATATAGGAAAAATGAGAAATTTTGAAAAATGTCGTCCGTGACTTAAGTAGCGGACGTTATAAAAATAAAATTCCGGTAGGGTGTTTTAAGGAGGTGTCTGTGACTTGAGTAACAGACATGGATATTTTTGTAATTTCGTAGGACGCGCCTCAAAAATGATAGGGCACCAAAAGTAAGTGTCTCATGTATTAAAAAGAGGTTAATAATAACTTATGTTGATACGGGTTTTAAACATACCTAAGATATATTCACAGCACATTTAAGTGAAGACATAAAAATAACATAAAATGTAGTGTTTTTTATGCAATAAAAAGCAGTGTTTGTCTAAGTGAGATTGGACCTAATATACACTTAAATAAAATGAAATAGACACGTGTGGTCAGAGGATCGATTTCTAACTTATATGTATTGAAAAAAATCGGTTGGGTGAGAAAATCCATCTTGTGTGTCTCATAGGTTCTCCAATGGAGATTAGTTATCGATAACAGTGGAGAAACTTAATTAGTACCAATATCATAAACTTTACAAAATATAGACACGATAAGACTCTATTTCATATACATGCCATTTGTCCGTTCAATTTTGTCATCAAGAATAAATAACACTTTCATTCTTTCCATAAATATTATTCCATTCGTTCCGTGTGAAGGATTCAATAGTTGTATAGCTGATACTTTTTCCACATGGTGGTTAACGATGAACTTGCTCTTTTTAAGAATTATTTTTTAGGAGTTTTGTTGAGAGTATTGAAGAGATTATGTTTTTCAACTTAGTTTAGTCAAATTTATAAAAATAATTTCACAGTGACCTGAAAACGATTGTGAAATGGCGGTGACAAAATATCAATTTAATAGATTTGAGAAATATAGAGTATGAGTATGAAATTCAAACACTCTACTTTTATAGAAATATAGGGACATGAGAGAAAGCATACGAAAACTCCATAAGCATTATGTCTTCACACACAGTAAGGTCTAATAATATATTTAACTCTTTTGAGAAAATCAAATTATTTAATTGTATTTAAACAGTTTTTTGACAGAATTGTAGATAAACATAAATTATTTAATTTGTGTAATAGAATTTACTTGAACTGACTAACAACGAATTAGTTCAAGTGGTAAAGATCTTGATTCTTTTGAGCATGTGGTTTGGATTTCTCATTCATTCGTATAGAGCAAAATTCGGTTGGAATGGAAAAATCCATCTTGTGTTCTCTACAGATTCTCGACGAAGATTAATCATCGTTAATGATGGTAAAAAATTCGTAGCAATATTTCAGTTAAAAATACTAAAGCAAAATAATTTACTTGAACCGTGCTTTGCTCGGATTAGATACTAGTAATATAGCATACATACTACCGGGATTAATTCCAATATGGACATATATTACATTGATTGCAGCCAAATCAATGAAGATAGAAAACCTGGATTTTTTATATTGGTTTACTAGTTTTTTATTTAGTTTTTTCTGTTTTTTTCCTAGAATTTTAAAAAAATTATGATGTTTTATTTGATTTTTTATTTTTCCAAATTTTTAAACAATTTTATGATACTTTATTTGCCTTTATTTTCTATTTTATTTCCATATTTTTATTTTTATACTATTTTATTGTATTTTAATTGGTTTCTTCTGATTTTGTTTTTTATCTTTTTACAATTTTTTGATACTTTATTATTTTTTTAAACATTTTTGTTGTACTTTAAAAATTAAATATTTAATTTTCTTATATATATTTTAATATAATCTGACGTGACAATGATTTTTTAAATTAACAAATGCCACATAATATTAAAAAACACCACATCATTAAAAGAGAATAAGAATGAGTGGAATTTCAAAATTTAACAGTATAAAGGGATCAAAATTTACTTCTATTTATATAATGCTATAAAAAATTCGATTAGAAATAAAGGTACCAAAATTCAATTTTTAGAAAAACAGGGGTACCAATTAAGCTTTAAGGTTCCGTTTGACCCGACTTATTTTTTACTTTTTATTTTAGTTTAAACAAAATAACGAAGTATAAAATTATATTTGACACTATTTTTCCTTAAAGAAATAAAATAAAAAAGTAAAAAATAAAAAAAGTGAATTCAAACACAATTTTTTACTCCTTTTTAAAAGAAAAAAAAAAAAAAATGAACAAAGAAAAACAGATACAATCTCTCTCACGAGTGTTATTAACTTATTATCTTCTTCGTTCCCGTTTATCTTTTTTCATTGAAATCGCTCCATTAAAATTATAAACAAACAAAGATATATAAAATTCAGAGGCTTCAATTTTCGAAGAGGAATAATTTAACAACGAAGCTTCTGAAAGAATAGAATTAGGGTTTTCAGTATTCAATGACGAAAACGACGAAAGGTGGTAAGGTCATGAACCCTACCGATGCTTATCGCAAGGAGCTTCGGAAGAAGGAATTGAAAAGGGTAATTTCACTTTCTCTACCTATGTTCCTTTAATTCGTTCGCTTTTCTTTTTTAATGGGAATTTCTTCATCCTTTAATCTATTCTATAACCTAATTTTTTTCTTTCTTTTATCGGTTTCAATTCAATAAAATTAATTAATTGAAATTTCTAGTGCGTATTTTGCAAATTTTAATTTGAAAGATGCAAAATTTTAACCATCAAGGAACTGCTTTGATTAAATGAAGCTTGCTTTAGGAATAACTTATACATAAGTACTTATATGACGATAAGCATTTATGCTATAAATGCTTAATTAAGCTGTTTATTTAAATAGGCTTTAGGGGGCCGTTTTGATTAGCTTATTTTTGAGCTTATGCAAACAACTTATGCAATATAAATTAGGTCTTATGCTATTTCATTAGTTCACACTAATGAAAATTGTAGTTTTATAAGTTATTTTATCATAAACTACCTTGACAAACTTATAATAGTACATAAAAATTGCATAAGTTGTTTGCATAAGCTAAAAAATAAGCTAATCCAAACAGGCCCCGATCACTGTGATTTATGTTCTCCTTATCCTAAAAGTTGACATTTTTGCTTTGTACTCATGTTGATATACTTACTACTTTTTTTGTGTGTTGTTGTTTTGGTTTACAGAATAAGAAAGAAAGAAAGAAGGTGAGAGAAGTGGGGATTTTGAAGAAAGATCCTGATCAAATCAAGAAGCAGATTGAAAACTTGGAAATGATGAGTAAGTTGCGCTTTATTTTGTTAACTAAGGTTTTGCATTGGAGGGAAGTGAAATCTCAGTATCATTTCTTTTGCATCACCATCAGCATTATGCTGGCATGATTATTTATGGCAAATGTTAGTAATTAGTTGTTAGAAATGTCACGGTCGGGTTCAAATTTGCAACCTCTTATCTTTCCAACCCATTATGTTCTTCTCCTCAAACTACCAGACTACCTTATTGCTCCATTATGTTGTCAAAATGATTTTTGAGCATTGCAAAAGGACTACTCCATCATATATCTAGTAGTTTTCATGGTTTGAATAATCTCTTCAATATGTGGACTTGCGAGAACTAATTTGCAGACAGTAGGAGCAATCATACGAATCAAATATATAACTATATAGGCTGGGTTGTTCATTTTGTATTCTTATTCTGTTCCTAATCCCCACCCTAGTATTCCATCTCTATTCCAAAATGTGGTGTAGACATAATGATCCGTTAGTTGTTTCTCTGGCATTCAGTAAGTAGTTTAATTATAACTTATCATTGAGATGTCATTTTAGCTACTTTTGCTTATTGAAAACCACTATTCATTGTTTGTTGTGGCAGAGGCTGATGGCGCCTTGGATAAAGCAAGAAAGCACAAGAAGAGGCAACTAGAAGATTCACTTAATCTTGTCATGAAGAAGAGGAAGGTAACAACTCATACGTGTTTGTTTTGTTGGACTACTTTTTTTTATTTTTCTGTATAAAATTTTCATGTAGTGTGCTGCACAACTATGTTCTTTCTTGAACGTGAAAAAGATAAAACAGTGAGAACTGATCTCGATGAGACTATGACATTTTTCAATACCCCGATCCTGTAAACCTTGCAGAAGGTTTCCTATCAAACTTTTTCCCCATCCCTGAAGTAGTAATGGAAATCGTGGTGCGCTTATAGTGATACCGCGGGAGTCAGTTAATGCTCTTTTGTTGAGGTAGAAACATTCCACCGTCAATATATGAAGAATAGTCAGTCGTTAACTTGTTACATCACAATTCAGAGAGCACTGACCACTCTGTAATGGCTGTTATGATGCAATTTTTTTGTCTTTTTGTTTGTTTGTACTGCCGTCTCATTTTTATTCGACTTAATGTTGTCACGTATAAAGTGATTGCTGCTTTCATGCCTCTGAACACAATTTGCAATTTCCAGATTGGTTTATGTACTATTCTTGTGTATCACTAAGAGTAGCTGAAGGTCCCTCTTAGGTTTATCATTTGCCTCCAAGTGGCAGTTCATCAGTGCTGTTAAATAGTGACCATGGCGAAATTTGGTGCCGTGGTGGTGGAGTTTAGCCAATTGTTATGACCAATTTATGAAGAAATGTGGTACCATGGCGTTTTATGGTGGAAATGGCTGCCTAAAATGGCAGATTTTTGAACTTCTACCATCCGCAATTGATAATACTGCTTGGTTTATCAGAGTATGACAGAAATGGGATATACTGTCAATGAATGACAATAAATATAACTTCATAACCAAGAGAAGCATATACCAAGCACGTGTTATGATGCAAAAAAATTATTTGTTTTTTATCATCTATAATTGTTTTTCTCTTCAACATATTTAAGAAACTTTATTTTTATCACGTATAGAGTGATTGCTAATTACATGACTCTGAAAACCAGTTGTAACAAGCACCTTGGTTGATGTACCATTCTTCTTCGTAGGCAAGTTCCACTAACAGTAGCTGAAGGGACCTTTTGAGTTTATCACAATCTGTAAGTCGTAGTGTTGTTGATATTTTCTTGGTCCAATGTAAAAGGTTGTCCGTTTGTAGTCTTAGTCTGTATTGCGTTTCTACTGAAACAAACTTGCAATGGGTTGCTGTTAATTTTGACTTCAGACAGACCCAGGTAGTTTTTTTGGTGTCTGTTTAAATCTTGATTGGTAAAAGGAAAAACCAGAACTTTATGGAAATGGAGTATTCATGAACCGAGTTTGATATTGCTTTAGTAGCTGATGCTGCCTGTGTTGTGTATTTATATTTTTGTTTAGCAGAGGATGCAGAATTCATCCTATGAATTTGAACACTCCAGTCAACTGTATGCATGATTATATTAAATAGATTCTATTGATGATCTAAATCTGATATCTTTTGGACAGGAATATGTAGAGAAAATGCGGGAGAAGGGTGAGGCCCCTGTTATGTTCAGGTGAAAAATTTAGTGTTATCTTCAAATACAAATTTATGCTCAATTTATTTTTGTGTAGTTTACAAATCCTTGGATGTCTTTTGAGCAGTCATTTGGGGCCTCCTCGAAGGAGAACAAGTGCAGAAGAGGAAGAGAGAGTTAATCACCCACTACCAGAGGTATGATTGTTCTTGTGCGTGTTTGTTTACGTTTTCCGTTTCTTCTAATTCTTCTAAACTCACAAAACTAGATTTGTTTAGGCGATGTAAATTGTTTAAGAGTTACTGTTTTTTACTCCAGGACTCTGTTTATTACCATCCTACCTTAAATCCTACTGGGGCTCCACCACCAGGGAAACCTCCTATGTTCAAATCGTCTATAGGTATGCTGAGCTTCTTTTTCATATTTGAATGGTAAAATAATATATTTGTAAATGATATTGTTTTGACATCTCCTTTATTTAATCAGTTTTCATGCTGAACTGCAGGACCTAGAATTCCCTTGGTTGGTTCGTCAAGTACTGCTGCGTCATCCTCAGCAACAGAGTCAGAGGATGGTGTATTAACTGTACCTCCACCTCCCCCACCACCACCACTGCCTGATGCTAGTTCAGCTGATGGTACTATTTTACCTGCATCTTTGCCACTGCCTCCCCCACCTCCCATGCCTCCAAAGCCTGCTGCTTCAGTGCCTGCATCATTACCACCACCTCCTTTGCCGCCTCCACCTCCTGGTCCTCCACCTAAAGAGCAAGCTGTAAATCGGCCTTTACCCCCTCCTCCTCCACCCCTGCAACAGTCTCAGCCACCTCCACCTGGCACCAATGGAGGTGAAGAGAGAAATCAGTCTGCATTGCCAGATAGTCTTTCTTCCAAGGCGCCTGGTCAGGTAGGCTTACTATTAGTTAAATGACTTAGGCTTATCTTTCAAGACATGATCTAATTGTATAAGTATGACCGACCGGCAATTATAGATATATTGAAAGTTTAGAAGCATTGGTGCTGTTGTGGGCATTTTCTTTCATCTAAAATGATTCAGTGTGGGGATGCTGTTGTATTACCAAATTTAGGATGTGAGTATGGCAGGGAATATTTAATAAATTAATACTAAATAATAGTAAATAGTATCAGTATGTTATCATTTATTTAAAAGTACTAAAGACATTTAAATGTTCTATAGGGCTGTGCTGTGGGCAATTTTTAGTCTGTTTCTTTGTGTTGGTCTGTTTCAGAACCAATTTTCAATTTTTAAAAACTTTTCAAAGCATGTTCAAGCTGAAAAAGGATGTATATGTATACTGTTGTCTCTTGCTTGTATATGACTATTGTTCTCAGGTATACCATATGCCACAGGTTTTTGTCTATTCATGTTTCATAGATGGCTACTATACACTTGTCATGGTTTAAAATTGCCCTAATGGGAACATATCCCATTTTTTTTGAAACGAGGAACACATCACATTTTGATTTCTCTTCGTTTGAAACTCAGTCTTGTTATGATTACACTTAAGAGAAACTTCTTTGGAAATAATTATTTTTTTGCTTCTTTCTGAAATGTAGGTGCAGCTTCCTCCCCCGCCTCCTCCACCAAGTCGCATACCACCAAGTTCTGGGACCAATCAATCTGACGGTGGTGTGGTTTCTACTGACAATAAGAATTCTCTGTCAAACCAGGAGATCCAAAACATGGTTCCTGGACCTCCTCCTCCTCCAAGGCAACAGCCTCCTGGTCCAGGACCCACATTAATCCCAAGCTTGCAGCCTGATGTATTACCTCCTGGAATATCTCGGTTCCCACCACCCCCACCCCTACCTGATATGAGACCTCCCTTACCTGTGGCTGGACTTCCTGGCCAGGCACCGCCTCCTGGAATGATGGTCCCCATAATCCCAAGGCCCCCATACGGTCCTCCACCTGGGCCTCCTCCAATGATGAGACCGCCACTTCCACCTGGTCCTCCTCCAAATTTTCACGAAGAGGATTATATGGAAAGTAAGCCAGCTCCTCCTCAGAAACCATCATATGTTAAATCTGCTGCTTCAACTGTTGTTAAAAGGCCATTAGCTCAGCACACTCCAGAACTCACATCAATGGTGAGTCGATTCAATTTCATTTTTTTAGCTTTGTTTTCATTTTAGCTATTGAATTTTATTCTTTTTCATACGTCTATTATTTAATTCAACATAGTTTTAAAGCATAACCCCTTATCAAGTAAAGTTTCTTCCAGTAGTATATTAATATTTTTCACACTGCTCGATAAGCTAATGTCAACTTACTGTATTCCGATGCTAATATTTGAGTCCAGACCAAAATAAATTAGTTGTTTGTACATGAAACATCAATTTTTGTATTTGATCTATCTAAAAGAGTCTGCTCTTGCCATAGTTAGGAGACTATTAAATCACTAATATGCTTCTATTTATAATGATGCTTTATCAGTCATGAAACAACCCTATTAAAAATTATAGAAACAATCACACTATTATTGAAATGTAGCTTCCACGTAAGATTTTTGAGTATTTTTAACTCCAGATATGTTAGCAAGCACAGATGGTTTACACGGGTAATTACTTTGTTTGATGCAAGCGAGTAGAAGTGTTTCATTAATGGCAAAGGAAAGTGGATAAACTGAACAATGGTTTATGAACTTGACAGTTGTTAGTTAGGGCCTATGTGAGCTGATGGACTCAAAAAAGCTGATGGAGTATTTCGGTAATCATGTATCACGTAGGCCTAAGATTTGGAAATTTATTCTAAAAAGAAAGAGTGAGGTATGTTGGCAGTGAGAGATCTAGTCACAATATAGATCTAGTCATGTCTCATTTTAACAAGTAAACAAACTAGGACGAACTAGTCGTTGCAAAACTGTTTTAACTACTGAGACTACTTTGACACGTTAGATTAATATGACAATTTGTTTCTCAAGATGATGCAATCATATAATTAATTGACTTCACTGTTACATGGTCATAAGCTCAAGTAGCGAGAAAAGTTAGATTTAAGCAGTGGTCAAAATTTTTGGTAAAAAATAAAGCACTTCTAGTTATCAATATTTGAATCCTAGTAGTGGTCAATAAAGTAGTGGTCAAATTATCTTAATGAGATGTTATTTGAGTAATGTCTATCAATTAAATAAATTTACAGATCTCCTTAATTGTTCACTACAACTTAAACTGGCAGCATTTGTTAATTATTGGTCTTTTTGTATATGTAATTCTTCTAATTGAGTCTGGATCTTGGTTTTTTTACTAGGTTCCTGCGTCTGTGCGGGTGAGAAGGGAAACTGCAATGACCAAAACAAAACCAAAACCGCCAGTGTCAACATCAACATCTAGGACAGTCTCTGCGACACCAGGGCCAAGGCCAACTATTGTAAAACCAGAGCCAGTGAGCTTGTCATCTGCTCCAAAAGCACCCAGCATTGATGACTCATACTCGGCTTTCTTAGAGGACATGAAAGCCCTTGGTGCCCTTGATGGTTGAGATTACTGTGAATGGCAGAGTCGCAAAATGGCGAGGATGTGAGTAGTTTGTATTCAATGAACCACTCATATGACATTTTTTTTATTTAAATTTTTCTTGACGATAAAGTATTTAAGACCTTGAAAGCTATTGTGATTCTAACTCATCCTCTCTCCCTAAGTTTAAATTGGTGCACTTTTTCTTTTTTACAACAAATTGGTGCACTGTTGTTATTTTATAATTTTCTAATTGACATTTCATTTTTAAAAAGTATCTTTTAGATGATACTGGTTGTGATTGTCGAACTTTTTTAATGGTTTCTCGAACCATTGTTTTTAGGATTTCTGGTTTATGGTTTATAAGTTTTGGCTTATAATTTTTAGGGTATTAGATATTACTCTATGGACATAATTTTATGTCATTGATTAAAATTTAAAAATAATAAAAGCTATTCATACACAATTTGTAAAGTTTTTAATTTATTGGGATCTTTGTCAAAAAAAAAATTATTGGGATCTTCACTTTTCTTTCCATATATCACTAATTCTCAAGCTTGTACTTAAAGAGAACTCTTGAAGAAAGATTGAGGGTGGCAAATTAGTCATTTGCATATTTCTGAAATAGAAAATTGTACTTATACTTTTACATATTAGCCTATGAATTCTCTTTTTTCTTTTAACAATTATACTATTTGATGTATCATTAGTGTAACATGTTAAACAATTTTACTTGTACTCATATTAGCATTGTATTTGTTAATCAACATAAATAATTAAGTGCTTTTCCCAATTATTACTTCAATTTATAAACCCCATTTTATTTATAAATTGATAGTATAACTTAATGGGAATGCTGAAATTCCAAGTCTAGACTGTGCTGAAGAATCATTTGGAATTTGATTATTTGTGTTGGGGACCGTTTAGATTTGCGGCTTTTCAATATTTGGAAGTATTGGCATCATTGCTTATCCACCAAAAGGAACATTGGAGAAGTGCTTATCCATTCTTCTATAATAATTCAGAAATTAATACGGCAAAACATTTTTGACTTCTGACCAATATATCCGCTAATAATAATGCAATACATACGCCACTGCTAACGTAGGGCATGACCGACCAATGAAACTGTGTTTTTTATCCAAATGATTAACTCCACTTCTCATTTCAATTTCAACTTACATATATCACTCATCATATCTTTGTCTGTTTAGTAAAAAAAACAAACATCATATACTACTTGTTTGTCCACCCTCTTTTGATATTTTATTATTTATTTGACTTAATGGTAATTTGACTTTATCATAATCCCAAGTGGATTCTATTCTATCTGTTGAATATTGAATATGAATATGAACACGAATTCTCCTCCTATGCTTTTCTTAGTAGTGCTTGGTTAGAAGTTCACCTAAAGCAGTGCAATAAATTCATAGAGACACACATATAATAATATTTATTGTACCTAACTAACTGTGTGGCGGACCATTAATTAATCAAAACTGTTTTATGGGCATTGGACACCCACTTTTTAATCAGATATCTAAATCTGATTAATCACATATAAAAATATAGTTAATTCTATTTAGTAAATAAAAATTTACTATCGTAGTTTATATTAAAAATTATGGTTAATTCATCTAGCTAGGTGAATTAGTCACAATTTTAAACATGATTAAATTTTTAACTATATTTTTAGAAATGATTAATAGCGATTGTACAATAGTTGTTAATATAACATAAAGCTTCAAAGTCCCAAAGTGAACCAACAACCAACCATCACATGTATGTATGTATTCCTCCATTCACCCACTTGGCTTCTTAGAAGAAGCTGAGTTTCTCTTACCATTGGCCATGATCTTATCTTATTATACTAGTCTCAATATTTTAAGACAACAATAAGTTAGTCAACTAGGGAAGGTAAGGACAGGCCTGTGGGGCACACCACACATATCATGATATCAAGGAAGAGGGTTTATAAAACTGTTAATTTTATATTTGAACAAAAGAAGAAGAAGAGGGAGACATATTGAAAGTGACTATTATTAATTTATTACAACTACTGAAAATTGTTTTTTGGAACATGTTCTGAGATTTATGTGAAAATGAGGAATAGAACATGATTATTTGTCTGTTAGCACAGTAACCTTGTGACTTGTTTGGTGCCAGCCATGAAGACTGTTATTTCCATAGGTTTCTTGTTTTGTTGCTCTCTTTTGTTCCTGCTTTTGGATTCTTCAACTTCACTTCCTCTATGTGTTGATTCAAGTATGTCTTATCTTTTTCCATCATTTTCTGTGGTTTTATTTACTTGGTTTTTCATTATAGATGTGTATTTTTTTTTTGTTTGTTGGTGTAGGGGCACCCTTTACCCTCAATAATACCACACTCAAGTTTTGTCCTTATAATGGAAGTACTTGTTGCAACTCCATACAAGATGCACAAATACAGAAGCAGTTTCAACAGATGAATGTATCTGATACTGCCTGTTCCTCACTTTTGAAATCAATACTTTGTGCGGTAAGTAAGGTCTTGTTTATCCCTAAATGTTTATTTTATTATGTTAATTTATAAGTTTCTACTAACGAAAATTGTATCTTTATAAGTTATTTTTATCATAAAGTACCTTGACAAACTTATAATAATACATTAAAATATATTTATTTGCATAAGCTTTTTTGCATAAGCTCAAAAATAAGCTAATCCAAACGGTCTGTCTTTCACATAGCTAACTAACTTTGTTTGTTTGTAGAGGTGTGACCCTTATTCAGGGGAGCTGTTTACAATTCAATCGACAACCAGATCAGTTCCTTTGCTTTGCAATTCGGCCATTCCAGCGAATTCTTCTCAGTCAAAGGCATCACTAGATGACTTCTGCTCTCAAGTATGGGATACATGTCAAACTGTGTCAATAATAAACTCACCATTTTCCCCTTCCTTACAAGGTGGTGGTGGAGGATTACCAGCTAATAAAAATGCAACAAAACTGAATGAATTATGGCAGTCGAAAACCGATTTTTGTAAAGCTTTTGGAGGAGCATCCAATAATGAATCGGTATGTTTCGAGGGTGAACCTGTTGCATTAAATAACACTGATACTCCAGTTATCCCTCCTCATGGTTTGTGCCTTGAGAAAATTGGGAATGGATCTTATCTCAATATGGTTGCTCATCCCGATGGATCTAGCCGTGCGTTTTTCTCAAGTCAAATGGGTAAAGTTTGGTTAGCAACTATTCCGGAAGAGGGATCAGGAGGACAGTTGGAGCTTGATGAATCAAGTCCTTTTGTTGATCTAACTGATCAAGTTTATTTTGATACTCAATTCGGAATGATGGGAATGACATTTCATCCAAATTTCGCAAACAATGGTCGATTCTTTGCTTCGTTTAACTGTGATAAAGATAAATGGTCAGGATGCAATGGAATATGTTCTTGTAACTCAAATGTTAACTGTGATCCGTCAAAGATAGGTCCTAGTAATGGCGCTCAACCGTGTCAATATCAAACTGTTATTGCAGAATATACTGCTAATGGCACTGCATCTAATCCATCCTCGGTACGCATCTCTACGCTACACATTATGCAGTGGATAGAATAAAACTATCTAATCATTATTGATTTTTCAGGCTGAAAGTGCTAAACCAACTGAGGTGAGAAGGATATTTACTATGGGCCTCCCATTTACATCTCAACACGCCGGTCAAATACTCTTTGGACCCGATGATGGTTATTTATACTTCATGATGGGAGATGGAGGTGGTTCAGGTGATCCATACAATTTTTCTCAAAACAAGAAATCATTGCTTGGAAAGATTATGAGGCTTGATGTAGACAACATTCCAAGTGAGTAATATGTCATAATGTATAGTAATTCTATATTAGTAGTTTGATCACTTCTTTTTATAAAATATTCTACCAATTAATTGATTAAATCCTGGCCGCCGTATCGATGAATAGAATTAGGCTGCTGTGTTTCCACTAGCATTGTAAATGTTTATCAGTATCTTACTATACATGCAAGTCGCATCTCAATTTGGTAACCATATTGTAAAATTTATTGATTACTAATGATAATATTTTGTAAATCTATCATGAACCTTCAGGTGCATCAGAAGTTAGTAAACTTGGACTTTGGGGTAGCTACTCTATTCCTAAGGATAATCCGTTCAGCGAAGATAAAGACTTAGAGCCAGAAATATGGGCCTTGGGATTAAGAAATCCTTGGCGATGCAGTTTTGATTCAGAAAAGCCTTCCTACTTTTTTTGTGCAGATGTTGGACAGGTTTGTGAATGCTTATCCCAAATTAAATACCTGCAACGCAACGTTAGTTAATGACGTTCCTAACTAGGGCTAGTGACAAATGGAGTTTTGTTAATGAGTATGCCAATATTGGATAACTCATTAATAATCCGCCGAATTTCGTTAACCTCAATTTAGTACATTATTAACTAAGTTATTTGTTAACGAAGTTCAATGAATGTATAACTGTTCGAGAGAACAAAAGAATGCATGTGTCTTTCTGAAGGGTAAAATAGTTAGGATTCATTACAAAGTTTTAAGAGTTTACACAAAAATGATTTGCAGGATATTTATGAAGAGGTGGATCTCATCACAAAAGGTGGAAACTATGGCTGGCGTATTAAAGAGGGACCTTATCCATTCATTACTACAGACTCACCCGGAGGCAATACGTCCCTTAAATCCATAAATGCAATTCCCCCCATAGCAGGATACAACCATTCCCAAATAAACAAGAATGAAGGTTCAGCTTCGATTACTGGGGGATATGTTTACCGATCCACGACTGATCCTTGCATGTTTGGACGGTACACAAGCTTTTTCTTTTCTTTTAAGGCCTTCAACTAGTTTTCATATTATGCAGTTGTTGAAAGTCTTACATAGGTTACCTGTATGCTGATCTTTGGTGCTTTTCAGGTACCTGTATGGTGATCTTTACGCGGGTGCAATTTGGGCCGCCACTGAAGACCCTGAAAACAGCGGAAATTTCACGAATAGCAAAATCCCTTTCGACTGTGCACATGATTCTCCTATACCATGTGACTCAGGACCAGGTAGCCTTCCAGCTTTGGGATACATCTTTTCATTTGGACAAGACAACAAGAAAGATGTTTATATTCTTGCAAGTAGTGGCGTTTACCGAGTTGTTCCTCCAAGTCGCTGCAATTACACTTGTTCACTTGAAAAGGCGTCAACAGCTTCTCCTCCTTCTCCCTCTCCGTCTTACGCAAGCCATTTGAGTAACTTCAATGGATATCTGTTTCTGCAGCTTTCATCTTTGTTGTTGATTTTGATGAGTTTTATATAGTATATGCTGCTAATTATGATCACTGTAAATTTCGGATAGATAAGAGAATGTTCTATTCACATCCTCTTTCTTGCTTTCTACTCTTTTCCTCTCCTTTTGTGCAAGTCTTAATTTAAAAAATATAAGTGGATGAAGATTCTAATTCTAATTATAATTGTCATTATATTTATAGTAAAAGAATCAGGTTGGATGAAGCTTTCATGATCTCCATCATATACAAATTAGTTATTCAATCAACCTAAAAAATAAATTTTTGCATAATGATCAATGTGAGTAAGAGTATAATATTAGTGCTTTAGTACTAAAAAAAAAAGTACAAATAGAAATGTATGCTCTAATATTTTACTTATAGTAGTGACAAGATGGAACATGAACATAATATTGCTGCTTAGTAAAAAATTGTCTAAATACTAAATACCTCAATATGAAGTATAAATTTTCCCTAAATTTTGTATATATAACGTGGAGGGAGTACATGGCTTTTTTAAATTAGTTTTTGTATCTGCTAAAAGTTTTTTGGTTCATTGACATCATTTTTTAACACCATTAAATACATTGATGTGGAGTATTAAGTGCCGCAGGGACAATGACACGGGGTGTACACGGGTTGGGTTGGGTTGGGTGGGATTTGGCCTAATCCGTTACCCAATCCGTTTAATATTCATTGAGTTCGATTTATCATCAAATTCACACTTTCACTATCAAATTCGAACCCAACCAACTCGGTTATTAACGGGTTGGGTTCGCGGGTTGATCATGAAATTTTAAATAATTTTTAATAGAAAATAATACATTTTTTTTAAAAATTTAAAAAAACTTATAATACAGTTTAACACAATTGTGTTACATTTCTAGCACTTAAATTGAATAAAACACACTCATTTAACTTCAAACAAAAATTCATCCATAATCATTACATTTGATAAGCTAAATAAGAGTAGCAAATTCTCACAAAACATAACATTTCCATTAGATTCATAATAATTTGAAAATGACATGTAGCAACAAAAGCAAAATACAAATTACATAAGTTCTAATAGCAATAAATTAAATAAGTTCTAGTAGCAAAATTACATAAATTCAACAAAAGCAAAGTATATAGTATTGTACGACAACACCTTTCAAATATGTATTTAATGGGCGGGTTGGATTTACGGGTAGACGGGTTCAAAAACTCAAATCCAATATCCGAACCGATTACTTATGGATTTGGCAGGTTGGATCAGATTTTACCCACAAATGAACGGGTTCGGATAAATTGTGGGTTGGGTTGATGGGTTCGCGGATTGACCCGTACCCATGAACACTTCTGACACCACACAATTTAAATATCACTATAATTAACAATAATCAATTTAAAATCGTAACCATAGTAAAAACTTGATAAAATGGACTAAGAGAGAAACATATTTGACAATAAATGAAATACATGTTCATAGAATGATCAAATTAAAAAACGTTAAACCAAGTTGCTTGGGCTCCAGTGGCAAGGAGCTCATTTCAAGGATGTGCCTGGGGAATACCGGGTTCGATTTTCAGGGGGAACAACACTTGGTCAGTGCGCATGCCTCTACGCACGAGCCGAATTAGTCGCTCACTTTTGGTGGGTCGGAAGCGGTGCGAAAGTAAAATAAAAAATAAAAAACGTTAGAAAACTAATTTGCAATATTGAACAATTAGAGTACTGATAACACCAGGAATACATTATTTATTTTGTTAAAATAATATAATATTTCAATTATTTTTATTTCAATTTCGTAATTTTATATTATAAATCATTGCTAATTTCTTGTTTTATATTTTATCAATTGAAAAGTGGACGAAATGAAAAAAGAGCGAAAACAGACCAAAAAAAGCAAAAACGGAGAAAAGTGGACAAGCCCACAACACATGGCGGCAGCACATGTGTGTGGCGCCTGCCACAACAAGCATGGTGCCATGCATTGCAAGCACAACGCCGATCATAGGCTTACAAGTGGCGCTCGCCACATTTTTACCAAAAGTCCCACATCGGTTAAATCAAACATTTAGTTAGTCTCCAATTAGTATAAATAGGTCATTTCTTCACACTTTTAAAGATACATTGACTTTGAGAGATGAACAGAGAACTATATTTTAATTCTTAGTTTTGTATAATCTCTTAATCTTAAAATTTTCTTACTGTTGTTACGCTATCAGTGTCAGTACTCAGATTTCTTTTTAATTTAGGTTCTTATTTTATTTGTTTTTATTTATTGTCCTTATTTATTTTCTTTATTTATTTTTATCGTTTTATTCTATTATGTTTTTTTTTATTTCTGCTTATTTATTTATTTATTATGTCTTCAGTTTTAGTTATGTCTAGCTAATTTAAATATTGCTAGGATGTGTAATTAGGAGCTATTAGGGGTTCGGTAATTAAGTAGTGCGACTATATTTTTATATCCAATTTTTAATAACGCGATTATCATAATTTATTACGAGAGTAAAAATTAATTAAGGTATAGGCCAACATTGACGAGAGTTGAGGCTTATACCAAATAGTAAAAATTGGACATTAATTCTAGAATCCGCGAGAGCTATTTAGGATTAATGAAATAGTTTTCTAAGCAAATTTTAATTAAATCAAGATTTATAATTTGTCGCGAGAGGGAGAATTAACTAAAGTAAAAATCAAGAGAGCGAGAGCGTGAGATTTCTACTAGATAGTAAAAACTGAACATTAAGTCTAGTTTGCAACGAGATTTGGAATTAGAAGTTAATTAAATTATATTAATTTTCAAAGAGTACTTTATTAGCGGATGTGAGGACGAGAGTTAAGCATCACCTTTATAATCTATAACGCTATTCAAAATCTGCGAGAGCTAAGATTAGTCTTTGTAGTCAAGCACGATTTAAGTACCAAACCCCCTAAACGCAACTAAGATCACATTCTAGCCAAATGCTTTTCTATTATTACAAAAATCAAAAATATTTTATTATTTAAAGCTTTTTTATTCAATATTAAGCTTTAGATTTACAACGTAACATTAGATAACGGTAGGTTGATTATTGGTCTTTTGGGTTCGATAATCTTTTAAAACTACACGGCATATCTGTGCACTTGCAGAAATTCCGCATCAAGTTTTTGAAATCTCACGCTCTCGCTCTCTTGATATTTACTTTAGTTAATTCTCGCTCTCGCGACAAATTATAAATCTTAGTTTAATTAAAAACTGCTTAGAAAACTATTTCATTAATCCTAAATAGCTCTCGCGGATTCTAGAATTAATGTCCAATTTTTACGATCCGGTATAAGCTTCAACTCTTGTCAATGTTGGCCTATACCTTAATTAATTTTTACTCTTGTAATAAATTATGGAAAATCGCGTTATTAAAAATTGGATATAAAAATATAGTCGCACTACTTAATTACCGAATCCTTAATAGCACATAACTACACATCCTAGCAATATTTAAATTAGCTAGACATAACTAAAACTAAAGACATAATAAATAAATAAGCAGAAAGGAAAATGGACATAATAGAATAAAGCGATAAAAATAAATAAAGAAAATAAATAGGACAACAAATAAAAACAAATAAAATAAGAATCTTAATTAAAAAGAACTCTGAGTACTGACACCGACATCGTAACAACAGTAATAAAATTTTAAGACTAAGAGATTATACAAAACTAAGAACTAAAAATATAGCTCTCTGTTTATCTCTCAAAGTCAGTGTGTCTGTAAAAGTGTGAAAAGAGGACCTATTTATACTAGTTGAAGACGAGCTAAATGTTTGATTTTTGGTAAAAATGTGGCGAGCGCCACTTGTAAGCCTATAATAGGCGTTGTGCTTGCAATGCATGGTGGGTGCCATGCTTGTTCTGGCAGGCGCCACATTTTTTTCAAAAGTCCCACATCGTTAAATCAAACATCTCCAACTAGTTTAAATAGGTTCTCTATTTACACTTTTAAAGACACACTGACTTTGAGAGATAAACAGAAAACTATATTTTAGTTTTTAGTTTTGTATAATCTCTTAGTCTTAAAATTTTATTACTATTGTTACGCTGTCGCTGTCGGTACTCAGAGTTCTTTTTAATTCAGGTTCTTCTTTTATTTGTTTTTTATTTATTGTCTTTATTTATTTTCTTTATTTATATTTATTACTTTATTTTATTATGTCTATTATTATTTCTGCTTATTTATTTAATATGTCTTTAGTTTTAGTTATGTCTAGCTAATTTAAATATTGCTAGGATGTGTAATTAGAAGCTATTAGGGGTTCGGTAATTAAGTAGTGTGACTATATTTTTATATCCAATTTTTAATAATGTGTTTTTATAATTTATTACGAGAGTAAAAATTAATTAAGGTATAGGCCAACATTGACGAGAGTTAAGGCTTATACCGGATAGTAAAAAATGGACATTAATTCTAGAATCTGCGAGAGCTATTTAGGATTAATGAAATAGTTTTCTAAGCAGTTTTTAATTAAAACAAGATTTATAATTTGTCGCGAGAATTAACTAAAGTAAAAATCAAGAGAGCAAGAGCGTGAGATTTCTACTAGATAGTAAAAACTGAACATTAAGTCTAGTTTGCAACGAGAGTTGGAATTACAAGTTAATTAAATTATATTGATTTTCAAAGAGTACTTTATTAGCGGATGTGAGGACGAGAGTTAAGCATCACCTTTATAATCTATAATGCTAGTCAAAATTTGCGAGAGCTGAGATTAGTGTTTTTAAATCAATATACTTTCGAAAACTAAAATTTGTAATCAATCACGATTTAATTAAAAATTGTTTAGAAAACTATTTTATTAATCCAAAATAGCTCACGCGGATTCTATAATTAATGTCCAATTTTTACTATCCGGCATAAGCCTCAACTCTCGTCAATGTTGGCCTATACCTTAATTAATTTTTACTCTCTTAATAAATTATGAAAATCGCGTTATTAAAAATTTGATATAAAAATATAGTCGCACTACTTAATTACCAAACCCCTAATAGCTCCTAATTACACATCATAGCAATATTTAAATTAGCTAGACATATCTAAAACTAAAGACATAATAAATAAAGAAGCAGAAAGAAAAATAGACATAATAGAATAGAGCGATAAAAATAAATAAAGAAAATAAATAAGGACAACAAATAAAAACAAATAAAATAAGAACCTGAATTAAAAAGAACTCTGAGTACTGACACCGACAACGTAACAACAGTAATAAAATTTTAAGACTAAGAGATTATACAAAACTAAGAACTAAAAATATAGCTCTCTGTTTATCTCTCAAAAGCCGGTGTGTCTTTAAAAGTGTGAGAAGAGGACCTATTTATACTAGTTGGAGACTAGCTAAATGTTTCATTTAACTGATGTGGGACTTTTGGTAAAAATGTGGCGAGCGCCACTTGTAAGCCTATGATAGGCGTTGTACTTGCAGAAAGAAAGAAAGAAATAAGCAGAAAGAAAAATAGACATAATAGAATAAAGCGATAAAAATAAATAAAGAAAATAAATAAGGACAACAAAAAATAAAATAAAATAAGAACCTGAATTAAAAAGAACTCTGAGTACTGACACCGACAGCATAACAACAGTAATAAAATTTTAAGACTAAGAGATTATACAAAACTAAGAACTAAAAATATAGTTCTCTGTTTATCTCTCAAAGTGGGTGTGTCTTTAAAAGTGTGAAAAGAGAACCTATTTATACTAGTAGGAGACTAGCTAAATGTTTGATTTAACCGATGTGGGACTTTTGGTAAAAATGTGGCGAGCGCCACTTGTAAACCTATGATAGGCGTTGTGCTTGCAATGCATGGTGGGTGCCATGCTTGTTCTAGATAACGGTAGGTCGATTATTGGTCCTTTGGGTTCGATAATCTTTTAAAACTACACGACATATCTGTACACTTGCAGAAATTCCACATCAAGTCTTTAAAAGTGTGAAAAGAGAACCTATTTATACTAGTAGGAGACTAGCTAAATGTTTGATTTAACCGATGAGGGACTTTTGGTAAAAATGTGGCGAGCGCCACTTGTAAGCCTATGATAGGCGTTGTGCTTGCAATGCATGGTGGGTGCCATGCTTGTTCTAAATAACGGTAGGTCGATTATTGGTCCTTTGGGTTCGATAATCTTTTAAAACTACACGACATATCTGTGCACTTGCAGAAATTTCGCATCAAGTTTTTGAAATCTCACGCTCTCGCTCTCTTGATTTTTACTTTACTTAATTGTTGCTCTCACGACAAATTATAAATCTTGACGGCGATAACAACAACGTTAATGCTTTTAGTAATTAAAAAGAAGCGAAAGATATATATATATAAATAACAAACCAGCAACGACTACGACATTGTATCGATTCCTCAAACATGAAAGTTGGGGCGGTTAGATGGATGGTTATCCGAGAAGAGAGGAAATCATTTTGTCATATAGCGGCGATGACGATTTCTCTCTCATAGTTTCCCCAATATGCTCATTGACCTCATTGTTCCCGCTTGGATTTCTCAGATTGACTTTCTTTCTCATCCGCCTACGGAGACCGTCTTCCTAAATGATGTAGTTTTTTTCTATCAATCAAAAGTAAGTATTATATATCGTCTCCTCATGGACTATTGCGATATAATAAACCGTTCAACGTCGATTATCATTTTAAGTTAAAGATTAATTTGGTTGTTTGTTTAAACTAAGAGAAATACGTTGCGAAAATAAAATATGAAAGTAATAAGGCGTAAAACTTGTTAGGATTAGAGTTTGTTGACCAAGCATCACATATATCCTAATGACCACACATATGAATTCTAGCTTTTAATCGATATTATCACGTATCCTTCAACAACATCATTCATGTATAAATGGTGTTGTCAGTTCTATTGCATCATTCAATGTCGATTTCCCAAACTATCAAACGATCCAATAGTCGATCGTATCATTTAATCGACGATTTCTCCATCTATTATGAAGCTTAGATACTCAAAAGTGATTATCAAGACATAAATCTCATGTCTAAGATTTATGTTTTGATAGATAATTATTCTAGATCAACATTCAAAAATATTTTTCAATAACAATTTAAATCAAACATATGTATGAAGTGCAAGAATAATATCAATATCAAATCAAATGCTAGAATTACATATTAAAGATCAAAAGATTACATGTTTAACTTGGTCAAGTACCTCTAATCCTAACAATGGAGATTTAGCTACTCATTGTCATGGTAGCTTTGCAAGATTGAAGTAGAAGATGAGGATTCATGAACAAACTTGTGATTTCTCAACAAATATGGAAGAATCCACTTTCTATCACTCTCACTCTATATTGCTCTCTGAAAATATCCCTATTTCTTTCTATGATATTACAATATCTTCTAAAAAATGACTGAAATGAGCTTTTATAGTAGTTCTGTTCTGATGCACTCGCCAGGGCGAGCTGTTTACGCGCCATGGCGAGTTGCTGTTACTTCACCAGTGGGTTTTGCCACGTCAGCTCTGAGGATTTTTGGCTGCCTTTGCTCGCCTCGCGAGTAATTCGTTCGCCATGGCGAGTTGTCTCGCCTTCCACTCGCCATGGCGCCTTGAGAGCGAGTGATCTTGGGTGCTCTCTGCCTCTTTCTCGCCTCTGGCTCGCCTTGTGCTTGCCATGGCGAGTAAACCTTTAAATTTTTCTTTGTTTTTCTTCTTTGCTTGGTGTTTTGGCTTAGAATTCCTGCACAAATGGATAGAGTAAGATATAAAAAGCGTAATTGGGCAATTATACAATTTCTCTCGGCTTTTCCCTAAATAACGTGCAAGACAAGTAACAAAAGTGCCTTAAATGTAAGGTGAATTTAACTAATTTTTGGCACTTATCACTAAAGCAGTGTGTACCTGAAAAACTTGAGGCCAGGGAAATGTTTTACCGGGCCCACGGTGGGCGCCAAAATATTATGGTGAACACTTATTAGGGGTTACAAAGTACTTTACAGTATAATTATATTTGTCTAAGAATGATAGAAAATTGTTGGTCCTTTCTCTTCTCGGTCTAGGTCCTATTTATAGACATAATGTCAAGATATTTTGATCAAATAACTACCCTGTAGATAGTGAAATACATGAGCGGTGGGCGGTTACTTTAATACTTAGTGGAGAACATGGGGTGATGTGCGGAGATTATGGGAAGATCTTTCCTGCACGTTTGTGTTGTTCGTAATATTATTCTTTTACAATGAGCTTGATCCCCCTATTTATAGAGTTTAATTCCTAACTGTCATTGTCTTCTACCTCTGTTTCTGTCGTGTGTGACCGTCCAATCGTGGAGGTTTCCTCCTTCTCCATCGTGTTATTATGGTGGAAGTGGGTGGTTAACTCCCCCTCTACCGTGTCATCATGGTGGTAATGGATGGTTAACTTTTCTCATACAGTGGATCATGGAGAGAGGCCAGAGCTTCCACCTGAGCAGTTATCACTTTTGGCGAGGATGCCGCCTTTGAGATGTGGCGCCTTCACCCTGCCTTTTCCGCCAAACTTCTAATTCGAATTATATGGGTTGGTGAATTGGACCATCTTGTTCTTGGGACTATGCTATGGAATTTTGGGCCTTAGCCCAGTCCAATTTGTATGATATCAACTTTCAATCAAATGATAAATTTTATAAAATTCGTATTTGTTATAATATTATTCCTGACCGGTCCAACATGAACAACTTATATTAAAATTTTCCCCTATTTAAAAACAAGTTAGAAAGAGGAGAACAATTTAAGTGTACTCTCAAAAAACTACTATCCAATAATTTTTCGTTTTTTTCAAAAAGTACAGCTATATAAGTCAAAAATATATATAGTACCAGCTATTTCTTTTTGGTTGATAAAAATAGTACGACTATTTATTGCTTCTCATTAAATGAAATTTGAATTTTTTAAATGCATGTTTACGAAGATGAGACACGGATTAAGATAGTACTAACAAACACAAACCTTAACTATGCTCCATCTATATCAAACTCATTACCTCAACAACACTTGTCGTCATTGATACATACGTACTCCATGTCAAAACATACATACATACATGTTTGAACTGAATTTGGATTTTTTCAATTTTGTCTCCAATGTTTTCTCTTATTTTCTTAATCCAATAGTTGTTAAATTATAAAGAATAAAAAATACTTAAGAAGAGAGATAAAATAGGTAAATGAATGGTTAAGATCTACCACTTGACCAATATGAGAGAAAAAAATTGGAGAGGATTCAAATCCGTTTGAACTTGGATACACATATTCATCTTTTGTGTGTATGTGGAATTGGAAACACATAATAACACATTCATTCCAAGATTAGAAATGGATGTTCTTGTTCTTTATTTATGTGCTTTCTCTGAATAAGTTTTGTTGCGAAGTACTAATGAGTAGTAATGATTAACACATACGAGAATGTAGCTAGCTTAGACCATGGAGTATGCATGATGAGTGAAGTTTATGTAATGCCCCACATACACACAACAAAACCTAGTACTACGTGTTGTTTTGTTTCAACAAAAACATCTTTCCTGCTGTGAATTGGATTTCACACAGGTAACACAGTAACTGTTTCTGACCGTTCGATTAAAATGGACGGTCCTGAATTCTGATTAAATAAGATAAAATTTGACTTCTTGTACTGTAGTAGTCCGATAATAAAGTTGTGGCCAACAGTGGATCCAGATCCGAAAAACTTCCTCACATAGTCAGATGCTTAAGCTTAAAGCTCCTACTTTTTCTTTTCATTTTTATTACAAAAAACATTTAGATGAAATAACTTTATTGATCGTATGTGTACTAGCAATCACTTACATGAATATCCACATACAATAATATAGTAGGAGTTTATGATTATCATGTACTATATGTTTTTTTTACAATCAATTTCCAGTCCACTAGACCGTCTAATCTGATTTGGGAGCCAGTTCTGGTATTAAATGGTTTCAACCCTCTTTTGATTACAATTGTGAGGGATCGAAAGTGGTCTTTGCTACTAAGTCTAGCGTCAATCACCAATAAATCAACTAACAATTGATATGTATTATACTTCTTTTTTTGTTGGCTTTCACCACCAGTTTAATCTGGTTCGGGTGGTCAATTCTGACATCAAATAGTTTCAGTCTTCTCCCGATCATATGTTCTTTGTTATATACTTTCTTTCAACGGAATGTAACTTCATTTATGTTCTTTCTCAATACGATTTTAGACATTGATTACAATAATGGATTTAAGTTTTATGACAAACCAAGTTAAATTGATATTATTAGATATTAGTATCATAAATATCTTTATTACATCTTTTCCTCTTCTATATTTTCTTTGATTCTACTTACTTTAGAATCGCAAATGAAAATAATAGAAAATAAAGAGAATCTCCTTGTATATATCATATATGTTATGTTATCTAGCCACACCACACATTCTAATATCAATCTTTTTCTTTTTTTCATCAAAACATCTTTTTCTTGTTTTAAATATAAGAAACAAAGTCAAACTACACTATTTTTTACAATGAAGTTCAAAATTGAACGCAAGATCTCTAGTGTATTAAATCTAATGACTTAAGTCAAAGTATACTTAGATAATCCATACATAGACTAAAGTCATTAGATTTAATACACTAGAGATCTTGTAGTCTATTAGATTTAATCTAATTGTACTATGGTCAAAGTATAATTAGATAATCCATACATTTAAAATGAAAAAAAGTACCGTAGTACAATTTTTCAGTTTTATATGATTTTTTTCCACTCATTTCTTTTCGAATTCCAATGTCAACACATATTCATATTGTATTTTATACAATAAGGTATCGAGATATCATGCAAATTAGTGTATAAACTCGCATAACTTCATAAATTAAATGGTTGACAGGAGTGATATATACTTTATGTAATTATAAATATAAAGGGTATTAAACTCATTCTTTTTGGTCCTCAAAAATTTTATCATGCATTTTTAATGTATCATTTTTTATAATCTTGATGAATATATCATTTGGTAACTAATTTAACGTCTTTAAACTCAATCATCTAATAAAATTCAAACCAATAGGTTAAAAAAACCTAATTCAAATATATCAACTATGACAATTTTTTTTTATCAAACTTTACTAATGTATGTCATTTTTTTTCTAACAAATGTTAAGACAAAAACAATAGTACTAATCAATCGTTAGTTGGTTCAGTGGTGATTGACGCTGAACTTGGTAGGGAGGATCGCGATTCGATCCCCCACAACTGCGATCGGGAAGGGGCTGAAACCACTTGGTGTCAAAATTGACCTCCGGACCAGATTAAACTGGTGGTGAAAAAAAAAATTGTACTCTATTTATTATACTAACCTAACACATTCATGGTAAAGACAAAAAAAACATGGTAAAACTAAAACCTATCAAAACTCAAAGGATAAAGACATGAAAAGATTTACCGACATCAAAGGAAAATCTAACTCAACATCACACCAAATTTCAGGTAGCAGTACTGTCTCTCAATTCTCTCTCTATATATTTTTTCCCCAGATTTTTATTATTATTATTTTTTTCTCTCTTCCTCACTTTCATTATTATTAAAATTAAAATTAACATAAACAGTTGATAGATAGGGTTTTTATTTTTTCCCTTTGTATTTCTCATTCAAGGGTTTGAAATTGGACCCTTTGGTCCTTTCTTTTCCAATCTTCATCTTTCTTTCTTTCTTTGATTTCTCTCTCTCTCTCTCTCTCTAATCCAATGCTTAATCCCGTGATCCTCTACATGTAATCTCACAGTAACTTCCCTAAACCCTTATTATCTATAACAATCTTTCATCATGTCTCACGGATCTTCTTCTCCGCTTCCCGCCGACCGATCATCGCCGTCGCCGGAACAAGATTCTCAAAAAGAGGAACAACCACCCGCCGCCGCTCCTCTTCCTCCGACCACAAGAAGCAACCGTCCTTCCCGCGCGTGCACGATTCGTGCCGCTTCACGTCTTTATACCTCGCAGCCGGTAATTGAACGGAAACCGAAGAAACGGGAGAGGAGGCGGGAGGTGCAGGAGGAGGAGGAGGACGAAGAGGAGGAGAGGGAAGAGTCTCCTCCGACGCAATGTAGTAAGATCGTTACTCCGCTGGTTGAACCGCCTTCTGAATCGCAGTTGCCACGGTGGAATCTTCGGTCTATGTGGGAGTTAGCTTCCGTACTCAATTTCTTGAATGTGAGCTTCAAAGATTTGATTTTTTATATCTGGGTTGTGTTTTTTTGTACTTGTTTTGAAAAAAGGTTGCTTTTTTGTTTGTTGCAGTTATTTAGGCCTTTGTTGAATATCTCACTTGAATTTTCTGCTGAAGAGTTTGAGACTGCACTTCTTAACCCCAATGACACTTTGTTTTACATTCACATGCCTTTGTTGAAGGTTGGTGCTTTTTCTTTTGTGACTCTTAATGTTTATGGCATTTCTTGTTTATTTATGAATGTTGCCTCTACACTTTGTAAATTTAGTTTGTTTACTACTTACTGTTAATGTTGTATCATGATGGTGCTTCTTTGCTTTATGGGATGAATTTTGATGATTTTGCAATGTAAAGGTTTCTAAATTTCGTCGTCACATTGAATTGCAAATTCTAGTTTTTTTAGATGGTTTAGTTGTATGCTTGGCTGACTATAAGTGAAATTCAGAGTTGTGAAGTGGTTAGTTTTGTAGTTATAAACTTATATGCTCTTGTTGGAGATTGCTGATGTTCAAAGAGTAGAGTGAATTAGACTTACGTTTTGCATTGCTCTTGGTTATTCTTGTTCCAAGCATAAATGCGGCCGTGTGTTTCGGGGATTTCTTTATGACAAAGTTGGCTGCTTGTCTAAATTTCTACATGGGCGGATTAAATGCAGGTGAAAAACTTGAGGGATGGGCAACGGCTAAGACTTGTGATCAAACTTTACCTGATTACATTACTAACTGATACTATAACGTTGAAATTGACCAATATAATAATTGCCTGTGACTGAATTTGCATGCTTTAGAGAGTTTGGTAAGGAGAGAGAAGGTATTTGATTGAGAAGTTTTTATTGTTTAATTATATGTGAAACCCTTTATTTACTTGCTAAAAGTGATAAGTATGAACTTGCACTGTTCTTTTATCCACGCAAGCGTTAAAATGGGGATTTGTTTGTTGGGGATACTCTGATCTGAAGGCTCAATTCACCTTTTAAGAGTAGAATACAATCATGTTTATTGTACTTTCATATCCTGCAAGGGGTGTCTGATGTTGTTTCAGCCATCTCGTGTTTGTGAAGCTCCTACCAGTTTGATATTAACATTTTTTATAACTTTTGATAGGCAATCCCTCCTATTACACGAATGGCACTCACACGCGATACATGGATAACTGTATTATGCAGAAAATTGAGAGATTGGTGGCATTGGGTAATAATATACTTTTACTTAGTGCACTTATATTTAATAAGGTATTTCTAGAGCTTATAAGAGGATGGAATTCAAATGCAGGTTGCTGAGGGGGATCTTCCAATTGTTGCTTCACATGGGTAAATATTATCACAATTTTAAAAATCCTATTATGTTTATTTTTTGACAATATAAAATCCTATAATGTTAATCTGTATAGTTCCCAAGTCTCAAGTTATGCTTAACATGACAGGGCGGAGATTGAAGTATATAAATCACTTGATCCAGCCGTCCGTGTTATCATCTTAAAAGCATTATGTGACATTCGTGTTGAGGTACTATTAATGTTGGTTTATCTGTATATTACACACTTTTATTTTAAATGGTTTATCTGTATATTACACACTTTGGTATGGAAGGATGACATTCCGTTCCTTATGTGAACTTGAATATTTTTGGATGATTATGCATGGTCCATTCATGCCACGCCCTGAATTAACTGCTATTATTTCTGTGCGTGACATTATCTCTTTTTCATCCGTTTTTGTTTTGTTCTGTTACAGTGACTCTTTTTGGCTTATTTTTCATGCCTCTTATCTTTTACATAAAGCACTTTATACTAGTGTAGTTAACAAGGTTGAAATGCATCAATATATGGTCATGTCAGCATCAATATATTTGAACAGCATCAATATGTGGCCATGTGGCATTTTCTTTTTCAAGGACCAAAGACTTTTCTGTTTGATTAGCCCTTATTCTCCAAGGATCCTTTTTTTTTCCGGGGTAGTCTAAACCCACTGGATGCATCCACATTTCTCCCTCGGCAGAGGAAACATGGCCTGGCACGGTCTTACTCTGGTTATCTCCTTTTTATTGTACCATTGATTTACTGATCAAATTTGAGTATTATCTTGCAGCAAGAAGATATCCGAAATTATATTGACAACTCAATCAAACATGGTGTTCAACTTTCAACATTCCGTAAAGAGCGTATTGGGGGTGATTCAAATGGAATTTCTTATTGGTAATATACTTTTGCTTTCCCTTTATCATGGTAAAAATTTGGAATTTTATATTAGAAAGTTATTGTACATGTAAGTCTCTTTGTAGTTTTATTAATTTGAATTATGATTAGTGCAGGTATGAAGATGACCCCATGATTGGCCATAGGTTGTATCGAGAAATAAGGAAAACTGAAGTAACTCAACCAAGGAAAGGGAAACCGAGAGGTTCACAGGTTCTTTCTAGTACATCATACCAGTGGGAAGCAGTTGCTACCAATTTTGATGAGTTTCAAGACGTTTCTGTAAGTTTCTGCTTTAGCTGGTCGATCTATGTTTGTTAATTATGGCTTTCCATGGAACAGTGAACATGTAGAAATTATTGGCTTGATTGCTTGGAGTTGGGGTTATAGATTGTTGAGTCAGATAATGAATCACTCAAGTTTAATGTTAAATACAGTACATAATAGTGTCGTTTTGTCGGGAACCACAAAATGTTTCAAATTCAAAACTGTAATATACAAAACTTAACATAGTTTAAAATACAAAACTGTAACATAGTATAAATTCCAAAATCCAAATTACCTATTTCCATGAATTACAAATACATTAAATTCACAAATTATTTATCAGAGCCTAATTATAAATTAAATGAAAACTTTCATGTTTAGAATCACCCAAAATTCTTAAAGATTTTATTACTATTTATGTCATTTCATTATTCAATTGTACAAGACTGCTAATAATAATATATCTTTTTTCAATGTCATTACACAAGGCTGCTAATGAATTACTAGCATACTGAACCTATTATGTACAGATTGAAGAATTTGTGGTTGAATAAAACTTGACTAACCTGTTCATTGGTTCACATTATCTATTGGAAACTTTTCTTATTTTGTGCACAAGAAACCTATATTATGCTATGAATAGAAATTTACTAATGCTTGCAAAAGTAAGGCAAGTACAAGAAAAACGATAACATACCCTTTTGGACATTTCCTGTTTGATATCTGTGAGGGAAAATCTACTCTGAAAATTATCAGAGAACGCATATATAAAATGACAGAGCTTGATTTTTGAAAATCCTGCGACAAAATATTCTTTAATTTAATAAACCTTAAACAGGAATATGTTATCGGTGCTTATCAGTTTTAGTGGTTCTAAATAAAGGCTTGCAAAATCTTTTGCAGTCCTGGGATGGATTGCTCTCAGAAATCGTTACAGCTTTGTCCTGCATGTCTCAAAATAAATGCCTAGCTCTGAATGAATAACAAAGTTCGTTTTTTTTTTTAAAAAAAACTTGGAAGCAATCATTATAATTGTTTGTAGCCTGACCATTTATAATTTAGACTGCAGTCTTAATCTATAATGTAAACCACACAGGGCAAAGTTTGTTGCCACACTAATTTAATGAGATGTTTGATGGGGAAGCAATTGTCATGTTCAGTTGTTTAATATTCTACTCTTGTTCAGGGTTATTATATTTTATACATAAAACTTCATCAATGCTGATATTTGTTTACATAAAACTTTTCATTTTGTTATAAAAAACTAAAGAAAAGATTTGTGTACCTTTTCCGCCGTTTTTATTTCAAATTGCATATTCTTTTTCTATATGGTCTAATAATTTCTTTCATCTGTTTACGCAGGAGAAACTTTTCTCAAGTAAAAACAGAACAGAGACTTCTGTGGGCAAAAAGCTGAAGATAGACATGCTTCCTGAAATTGAGAAAGTTCACAAGGTACTCTACATTTGTGAAATTTGATTAGAATTGGTATTCCAAGTATTGAACTCAAAAGTGTGTTTTTTAAGAAAAGAAAAAGAATCTTGAAATTTGCTCCTTTTTAAGGAGCTTGGTTACATTTTTAACTGATACAAAATTATGTTGGCTCAGAAAAAGGAGCGGTTGCTGAAAAAGCAACACAGAGAAGCTCTTCTTCTTGATAATTACTTGATTGCTGATGGAATTTCTGCTGGGCGTGCACTTCGTGACAGGAAACCTGTAACTTATACTTTTGGTAAGCAAAATGTTATATTATAACTCAAGCCGACATTTTAATGGTATTGGTAGTTGATGCCGTCCTTTTATCTCACATGTTCTTTCTGCCAGTTTTACCATTTTATCTAATTCTTGTGTATTAGTCTGCATTCGTCCTTTTAAAATGTTATGATTTTGAAAATATTTCATAATATCTTAATTATATCTTTGGATGTTTTAGGTTTGATCTAGAAATGCTTGACGTTGGCCTCTCATTGTTTGTATAATAGGACCATCGAGTCATTATTTTGTAATGGATTATCATAAGTCATAAAATAATAGAGTAATGGTCTTGAGACCCTGTTTCCCCTTTTTCAAACCTAAAAGTTGGATTTTGTTGATTGTTCTCGAGTCCATGTTCCTTCTATTGTTTGAAGCACCTAGGCTGGACCCATTAACCTATACGTACATCATGCTTTTTGTGGAATGCCTGGTTTTAGTAATACTACGCTTTAGCCAAAGTGAGGGGGCTGCTAGTGCTATGGGGATAATGTACTGATTTTTTTTTTTTTTTGGTTTACTGTACTGAAAACTTTCTGATTATGCCTACATCCATGATCTGATAAATGTCATTGTTTTTTTCCTATCTAGGATGGTTAGCCCTTTTCAACATGGTAGATTTTTTAAAATAAAAATCCTAGTTTTGATTTCATACTTAATTTTTGGTAATATAAGGTAAGACTTGGCACAATGTTATGGTTGCTGCATGATACCCTATGACATGGTGGTCACTAATTTTAGCTCTAGAAATTAGGAACAACTTTTCCAATGCTCTGTCCCTCATTATCACCATGGTTGTGGGCTTAAGAGTTGGTCCGCCTTTTCTTTTTTAAATGAAGTTGGTTCAAGACAGATACAACAAACAAAAGTAACATTGGTTGCATCTTACCGTTGTGGTGCAGTGATGCGATTTGGAAATGAATAAATTCAATGTCAATTTTAATTTTGGTTGGATAGGAATCATCTCACTATGTGTGCTTGTTTACAATGACCTAACTTTTGCCGTTATTGTGGTTGCAGATGATTATGATCGATCCATCAATGAGGCAATTAAAGTAACCAAGTAAGTACCAATACCCTTTCCATCTGTCGTTTTGAGTGTCTATGGGGAGGAAGATGGGTCAGTCATACTCAATTCACTGATTTTGTGTACTCATGGCATATGTATTTGTTTCTCCATTGACAGGAGGAAACAGTCATCCCCAGATCCTATGCCTAGGAGAGAACCGGTAGCAAAACCTGAAGCTCTGACTAATGGTAACCATGGTCCTTCACATGCTGCACAACATCAGAATTTCGGTATCTCATCTCCAGAATCACTTGACTCTGACGACGATGACGATGATGAATATGATAATACTGACAATTTGGACCGAAGGTGTGTAGCATTTGTTTCTTCCAAATATGTTCATATGCTTCATATCTAAATTTTGACTAATAATTTAGTTTTAACATCAGTGGTCGTCGGAGAAGGAAACCCAAGCGGTATTCAGGGAATGAGTTTGTTGAAGAAGTATCAGATTATGAGCCAGAATTTGACAGTGATGATGATATTGTTGGAGAAGTTGTATATGATGAAGAATATCTCAAGAAACGCAAGCAGAGAAGGAAGCATTCTAGTAGCTCTGAAGGAGATGAAGAATATCAATGGGATGATGATAATGTAGAAGAGGAAGAAGAGGAGGAGGAAGAGGATGAAGACTCGGCAAGCATGAGTGAGGATAGTGACAAACCCCGCAAAGTCAAACGATTGCCAGGCCGAACTAGGAGAGAAACTAAACTGAGGTCTGTGGGTAATATTCAGTCAAGTCCAAGACGCAGTAAGAGGGCTACTAGAAATCGTATAAATTACAAACAATATGAGTTGTCGGATTCAGAAACCGAGTTTACCAAACCTGGGAAGTCTAATGCATCGGCTGATCACTCAGATCCCAGCGAGAATGAGAATGAAAATCAGAATGAGAATGAGAATGGAGACTATGTGATGGAAAGTGAAGATTCAGATAGCATTGAAGATGAAGATCAGAAAATGAAGGTAGAAGAGCCTGTTAGTGTTCCTTACCCTGTAGTAGAAGAAGAGAATGAAGATCAGACAATGAAAGTAGAAGAGCCTGTTAGTCCTCCTGCTCAAGATGAAGTTGAGGGCACGGGAAAAAGACGTTTCCTTGATTTGAATGAGCTTGCTCCTAGCCCTGGTTTTGACGATGGTCCAAATACCATAGTAAAAGATGAAGACAACGATTACTGAAGCTTCTTCTGTATGAGTGCAGGGATTGTCGTTTTCTATCAGTGAAGAAAAGCCGCCTATGTGTGTGATAATAGAATTATAAATTTTGTTATAAGCCCCCAGAGGAAGTTATTATCAGGTCTCCTCCTATGGCATAATCTGATCAGCCCTTGGTGCATGATTTACTACCAGAGACAGGAAGCATGATAAGTTATGTAGATTAGTTAGTTAGTTATTTTTTTTTCTCCAAAGGGTCCATCAAAATGAATGAGAAAATTGTTATGGGGTATTTATTTAGCTCATCCAATCAATGTACAATAGTTGTTAACAGGTACTGTAACTTTAAAGAGAAGTGGCTTTCAGATTATAAAACCCTGTAGCTCTCTTTCTTGAACTGTGATCAGCATGAACATTAGAGCATTTCGGTCGGTTGACATTTCTCTTTCGAATTCCGAGCTTGAAAACTAGTCCTTTGAGTAGTAATCAAACTGACTGGGGAAGATCAAGTATCTTTTTAGTAAATCATGTTAGTTTCTATTAGAAACCCAACATTAGATAGAAACTACGGACTTGGATCCTCTCAATCTCATTTCTTGTCAATCTCTCTCAATCAGCAAATTCTAACATTCAGATCAATTTAAGGGTTAAAAAAATTAAAAGTGCACATTAACACAACCGTAAAATACTCAATCAAATCCTCTTTCAACCAAAATGGATTCAATGGCAGATGCGCCATTTCGTCATCCTCTTTAATCAATTTTCCATCAATTTCTTCATCTTGTCGATCAATTTTCTCATCCTCTTCAATCAATTTCTCCATCCTCTTCAATCAATTTCTCCATGCTTTACACCCCTTTGCTATTTTTTATTTTAAAATCTCATATCCATGACTCTTTTGAAGTTGGATGATTTTTCAATGGTGTTCTTTTAAAACTTATAACATGCTGGCCTGTGCTATGATTAACATGGCGTTGGAGAGATTTTCAAAGCAATGAGAATGGATGGAAATGTGTTTTGGGATGTGTATGGCTGGATGTTTAGACCTGAATATTATTCCTTGTTTTTGTTCGGGTGCAGCCGCCATTGAATTGAATTGAAGGAGCAGGAGAATTCTATGTATCTAACTAGTAACTTGTGTACATTAGGTTTGTCAAAAAAAAAAAAAACTTGTGTACATTAGGAGTTATGTTAATAAATTATACTTTGAGACCTTTTGCTCATTAGATTGATCCGAAGGTTAGAATTTGCCGATTGAGAGAGATTGACAAAAAATGGGATTGAGAGGATCTAAATCCGAAACGGTGGATGATAGTCATATAGATTGTTAATCCTCTATGCCAAATGAGTTGATTTGGTATTGGGAAAAAAGAAAGGAAAGATTTGATGTGGTATTGTTTCAAACTTGTTTTAAAATGGTGCTTAGAAAAGTAAGTAGTGGGAATTTTCTTTTTCCAAATCCAAACTGATACCACTGCCTCCAATTGTTTCATCAAATAACATGGAAAATTGCTATCTAGGCCCTCCATGATGCTCCCATACCCCCCAAAAATCCCAAAATGCCCCCAATTTTGGTCGAGGAAATTTCGTTTTGCAGAAACCGAAATAATAAAAACCTTCGTTTCGTAGACGACGAAACTGTGACTTTGTTTCAATTCTCTTTTTATCATTTCTTAACGCAGGTTCAAAATTGATATTTTCAATTGATATTTCAGGATTGATATTCCATGTTCAGAATTGATATTTCAGGTTCATAAATTGATATTTCAACAATTGATTTTTCCCAATAATAAGCAAAATGAAAACCATACAGAGCATGAGTTTTGCTTACAAAATCATATGTTTAGTTATAGTTTTTGGGAACGAAGATGAAACAGAGTGAATAGAATATTTGAAGGAATCACGGTGAAGGAAGGTTTGATTGCTTCCACGAATTAAGTTATGTGAAGGAATATGTGTTGTTCTACCATTACACAATCACAAATTCTGTAGTTTAATTTGGCTTCCTGAAATTCCATATTGCTTCCTAAATCTCCATATTTACTTCCTGAAACTCATCTGCGGTTGATTGTTGTTGCTGTTGTTGTTGTGAAAATATGAATAGTAGACCATATTGCCATACCTTGAAATAATAAGTAGTAGAAATGCATCCCCTGCGCCGATAAGAGGCTCCTAATTGCAACTGTTAGCAACAAGAATGCAAGTGCAAGTTATTTCTTATATATCTTGTTCGTTTTCTTTGGAGGAATGGTTTCTTGGAATCCTTTATCTTATTAAGCTAAAAAAAGAGAGCTATATGGTGTAGTTTCTTTTCGTAGAAGACGAAAGGCCGTGTTCGTTTAGCAGAAAACGAAATCATGATTTCGGTAATTACGACATGAATATGTGCGCTTCTTGCGCATAGGTGTTTGGCATGGCTGGCCTGCAAGGTCTTTGCATAATTAGTTTTCTACGAAATGAATGCTCTTACTTTCGTTTTCTAGGATACGAAGTTCCTTATTAAGGGCATTTTGGGTCACAAAGTTGGGCCTGAGAGTAATGTAGGGGGGCCTAAATAGCAATTTTCAATAATATGAGTTGCTACATACACCTTTTTTTTCCTACTCACAAGCTTATTACAAGATGGGGTTTCTGGACGGGAAGAATGAGTAATTTAGGAAAGAAAAAGTAAAAAGAGTGGTGCGAATAGAAAAAGAGTGTGGATGGCACTCTTTGAATACCTTCTGTCAGACACTCGGGTATAGTAATAATTCATGAGAATTAATTTTTGCACCCCCCACGAATCCTCAAGCACCGCTTGCAATTATCAAACTACCCTTGCTCGCATCGTAGGGAGCGAACGTTGCTCGCCTCCTAGAGAGCAAGTGTGTTAATTACATGACCGTTTGGACAACATAGAGACAAAGCCACCCCCATAGAAAAATTGAAATTTACGTTCGCTACATGGAAGGCGAACTAGTATGATGTGTTCGCTCTCTAGGGAGCGAACGGTTGCCTTATATATATGCATGAACCTTCAGACATAAACAGTACACATTTTCACCACCTTTTTCCCCCTCTTTCAAACCCTTCAAAAACCGACGATTTTGGGCGATTTTGTGTTAGAAAGTGTCAATCCAAGGATCCAAGTGCAAAACGGAGGTCCAAATGAGTTGAATGCAAATGTATTGTGAGTTTAAAACCTTCTCATTTCCATTTTTAAGCATTTTTTTGTCATCATGTTAAACACCTAAGGCTGGTATTAGGTTAGACAAACATCCTATGATTGAAGAAGAAATTAACGTTGAAGAAATGCCGGCCGACGAACAACCTCACAATGATGCGGTCCCCCGGGTGGTTGTTGTACTTGCTCCTAATGTCGATTTCCGAATTGAATTCGCCACGGATAGGAAATTTGAGCAACGTGCCGATATGCTAACATGGGTACGTGACTTGGCGGAAAAGTTAGGTTTCGTGTCTGTGATTATGAAGTCCGATAACGGTGCGAATGGTCGGAAAGGCTATGTTGCTCTTGGATGTCAAAAAGGCGGTAAATACCGGGAGTACGCGAAGTAGAAAAGGGAGGCGAAGACAACGTTGAAGGATGGTTGTCCATTCAAACTAAAGAGTTATCTGTTGAGTGCCGGTTGTTGGAGTTTGAATGTTGTGAACGGGGAACACAATCATGAAATGACTCAAAATTTTCAGGGTCATAAGTATGGAGAGCGGCTTCGTCCAGAGGAGTGAGAAGTAGTCCGAGAAATGACAAATAATATGGCGGCAACGAGGAATATCCTGTCAACACTAAAGAAGCGGCGAAAATCATTGTGTTCAAATTTGAAACACATATATAATTTTCGATACATAATGAAGAAGGCTGAACGGGGTCCAAGGACGGAGATTCAGCATCTAATGAAGTCTTTGGTTGAAGGGAATTACTTGTTCACTCACAGAGTTCTTCCAGGCACGGGGACACTCAGCGATATTTTATGGTTCCATCCGAACTCTGTGAAGCTCTTTAACACGTTGCCCACCGTGCTTGTCATGAACTCGACGTACAAGGTAAAAAAGTACCGAATCCCGCTTCTTGATGTTGTTGGTTGTACTTCTACCGGAAACACGTATGCAATTGCATTTGGATTTTTGACATCGGAGAAGGAGGACAATTTTGTCTGGGCATTGCGAACCGTCTCCAATTTCTGGCGGTGTAAGGACGAATTAAAAGTTATTGTCACCGACCATGACCAGACTCTTATGAAGGCGGTTGACGATGTTTTTCCAAAATGCACCACCTTACTGTGTCAATACCACATTCTAATGAATGTGAGAACAAATTTTTTAAAGAAGGCAAAATTAGGTAAAAAGGTGAGATCCTGTGAGGTATGGCCGAATGTGAATGCAGCTTGGGAAAACATTGTGGACTCGACATCAGAGGAAGAATACAATTCCTCGGTGAACACGTTCAAAGAAAGATATGGACATTGGTCGGAGTTTATTGAGTATGTTGAGAGTACCATCTTAGGTCCAATTAAGGAGAAATTTGTGAGGGTATGAACCGACCGAGTTATGCATCTAGGTAATACGACAACAAACAGGGCTAAGTCAACATATGGCAGATTGAAAAAATACGTCCACAACAGTTTGGGTGACATTTGGAAAAATTGGGGAGAGATCGATAAAATGTTGACTAATATGTTCAGTGAGATACCTAAGGATTTTCAGCAAAGCATCATATTTAGATATGAGAGATGGAAGGGAATCGTTGTGTTGTAAGAATTGCAAGGGAATATTTCAAGAGAAGCTTTGGGTTACCTATTGGATGAGGTTCGTCGGACCGAGGTGATTGGAATGGATAAGGCGAGGTGCGGATGTTTGCTGTGGTCAACAATGGGCTTGCCGTGCGCGTGCTCACTTGCCAAAATAGTTAGAGAAGGTTTACCAATAAGATTGGCCAATATTCATGTTTGTTGGAGGCGATTGCAATTTGACATTTCTAATTTAGAGGCCGGCATAGATGTGGAATTATCACTCGTGCCAGACTGGGATGTTTTACAGGTATAATAACCTTACTCCTCTACTAATGTCAAAAATAATTGCTTGGTTATAACTGTGCTGTTTATATTATTACGTAACAAGTTAAATGCATTTAATGCATGCATGCACATTTAATGCACTTCAGGTTCTGTTACTGGTGTAGTTCGCTACTTAGGGAGCGAACAGTAGATGGTGTTCGCTGTCTAAGCAGCGAAATATCGTGGGACAAAATCTGTTTTGTAATCCTTTCTAAATATGTTATTTCAATTTTCAGGCCAAATTCAAAAGTGCCGACCACAACATGAAGGTCTATATGAAAGAAATATTTAGACAGTTTGTCTATCCAGAGACGACCTTGATGTGTCCACCTCCCAACCAGGTCAAATGCAAAGGTGCGCCAAAGGGTTGGTCGAAAAGACCAAGATATAGTTAGGAGGAAAGATCTACGAAGCGTTCTCCTTCTATAGTTGAACATGTGGAGTAGCAGTCGCAGTGTTCAGAGGCAGGACAAAAGAGTGGAAGAAAAACTAGTCAGGCTCCGAATTAGCCAAACGTGAACCATTTGTCTCTCTAGTACTTTGAAAATGTCATCAATGTGGAAGGAGACGGGAACTGCGGATTTCGTGTTGTTAGTGTCCTAATCGGAGATTCCTTAGATTCTTACAACATGGTCCGCCTTGATTTGTCCATTGAATTGAAGCAAAAGAAAGCAAGTTATTTAGAGGTGTTTTCTAGTGAAACAAGATTTAACCAAATCGGATACGCTCTTATTCCGGGACCTACCGGTGATGCACCTAGAAACAAATTGTTAGTGTTTTCAACCTGTGAGGTTGAGTTTATTTTAGGGTTGACTTCATCTGTTAAAATAAGCCTTTGGTCCAGATGTGGTGACTGATGTGCACACATGTGGTACCTGAACTGAATGCCCTAAAAACGCGCTTTCAAATATTTGCGTGTGATCTTTTGAAAAAGATTTGTATTGAAACAAACATATCCACGCTAGCTTGCGCGCCAAGGAACAAGCTGAAAGATTGAAAAAGATTCGGAAAAGATTTAAAAGGCCGGTTTGTTACTAGAAGATTAAAAAAGATTTAAAACAAACATATCTTTTGTTAAAAGATTGAGTTTGTTATTTGAAGATACAAAGGCCAGCTTTCAGGATCTCGCTCTATATAAAGAAGACCGAAGACATAGTTTTACTCACTGAATTTAGAATAATATTTTCTAGTCTTTAGATTTCAGTCTTTGTCCCTATTGCTTCTTGTTTCCATTGAGACTTGAACTTAGGGTTGTATTTAGCTCTTAAGCTTTTAAGCACAGAGCTGTTCCTTTTCTTGATTCTAGTTTGAACAAGATTTGGACTTTTAATCACTCAAAGCTTTGAAGCACGAGTTGGTTCTTTAGGTTAGGAGTGCGTCTCCATCATTGAGTTTGTAAAAATCCTTGTGAGGAGCAAGGTAGGATAACTGGGAAGTGACAGGGGGAAGTCATATCTTGTGAGGAGCAAGGTAGAGTTTGCACAAGGTAGTGTCTAAGCGAGAGGTTGTAAACGGGGGAGTTTAGCTTTGAATTAGAGCTATCATAGTGGATTCATTCCTGGATTGGTATCCTCCAGATGTAAGTGCGCTGCACTGAACTGGGTTAACAAACTCATTGTGTTCTTTATCTTCTGCACTTTATTTTCCTTGTTCATCAAGTTATCGTATGTTTATGATGTTGTCACATTAGGCAACACATCGTATACCTAAACCCAAACGTGCACCACATCACGCTGCACATCTGTAACTTGCTACCGGAATTTCAATTGGCATCAGAGCAGGCACCCTGTTCTGCTTTAGGGTGAGCTCCAGGGAAGATACTTTCCGGAATAATGGACAAGGACGGAACTTTGGTCAGCAAACCACCTCTTCTGGATGGCACAAACTATGATTATTGGAAATCACGCATGACTGCTTTCTTAAAATCCATTGATAGTAGAACTTGGAAAGCAGTGCTAAGAGGTTGGGAACATCCCAAAGTCAAGGATGCTAATGGAGCTGACACAGAAGTACTCAAGCCAGAAGAAGATTGGACTCCAGCAGAAGATATTCTTGCTCTTGGCAACAATAAAGCTTTAAATGCATTATTCAATGGAGTTAACAAAAACATGTTCAGACTCATCAAACAATGTACTGTTGCCAAAGATACTTGGGAGATACTCAAGACAACTCATGAAGGGACCTCCAAGGTGAAAAGCTCAAGACTTCCACTTCTGTACACAAAATTTGAGAATCTCAGAATGAAGGAGGAAAAAACTATTTATGACTTTCACATGAATATTCTTGACCTAGCAAACTCCTTTGATTCCTTAGGAGAAAGGCTATCTAATGAGAAGATGGTAAGGAAAATCCTTAGATCCTTACCAAAGAGGTTTGACATGAAGGTCACGACTATTGAAGAATCTCAGGACATTGCTAGTATGAAAGTAGAAGAAGTGGTATGCTCTCTTCAAACCTTTGAGATGAACTTCAATAATAAACCTGAGAAGAAAGGGAAAAACATAGTCTTCACCTCCAACACTGATAATGAGGAAGCTGATGAAGAGGACCTCTCAGATGATATAGCTCTTCTTGGAAAACAATTTAAGAGAATCTTGAAGAATGTGAGAAGAAAACCAAAGAGCAATGTGGAGCACATCCAGTTTGACATCAGGAAACAAGGAAATACTTCAGCAAAAACCAAAACTGATGACAAACCAATTCAAGACAAAGATGTTCAATGTCGTGAATGTGAAGGCTATGGTCACTATAGATCTGAATGTCCTACCTACTTAAAGAAACAGAAGAAGGGACTATCTGTGAGTTGGTCTGATGAAGATGACTCTGTGAATGAATGCCATGACTGGTGTGTGTCTCTCTGACAATGAATCATGTGATGAAGATCTCACTTATGAAGAACTAGCCTCAACATACAGAAAACTATGCATCAGAAGTGAAGAGGTATGCAGAAAAAATGCAGAACTAGAGACTACCATCAATCAACTTAAGTCAGAGAAATCAACAGCTGGAGAACAAAGGGCTATCATTGAGCAACTAAAGATGAAAGAACAGAAGCTACAGGCAAAAGTAACCAGCCTTGAAGATGAAGTCAAGCTAGTAACTTCTAATTTGGAGATCATGACAAAATCTGTTAGAATGCTTGGTACAGGAACAAAGAAGCTTAATGAGATTCTCAGCATTAGAAATCATGCTAATAATCCAACTGGAGTAGGGTATGGGGTAACTTATAATAATGAAACCCTAGAATCAAGCTTTGTTCCTGCTCGAAACAGATCTGACTTCAAGATGTTGCCACATCCTGCACCACATCAGAAACCTGTGAACAAAAGAAAGTCCACTTCCTTGAAGTGTCACTATTGTGGTAAGTATGGCCATATCAAATCCTTCTGCTATAAGCTCTATGGTTATCCAAGGAAGAAGCCTCAACCTAGAGCATATTATAGAATGGCCAAAAACAGAAAAGAATGGAAGCCAAAAGCCAAAGTAGCTGCTCATATAGCTCACACATCCTTCAGAGCCTCATCTAAAGAGGATTGGTACTTTGATAGTGGCTGCTCCAGACACATGAAAGGTGTAGAAAGCTTTCTGGTAGATATCAAGTCATACACTTCAAGCTATGTAACCTTTGCTGATGGTGCTAAAGGACAAATCATGGGACTTGGGAAACTAATCAATAATGGTTTGCCCAAGCTTGATAATGTTCTGCTTGTCAAAGGACTGAAAGCTAATCTGATCAGTATAAGCCAACTATCTGATCAAGGGCTTAAAGTTGACTTCTCAAAGAATGAGTGTCTGGTCACTAATGACAAAGGAGAGTTACTAATGAAAGGAGCCAGATCAAAAGACAACTGCTACTTATGGGTTCCTCAAGAAACAACTCATTGTACCACATGTCTTATCAGTCAAAAAGATGAAGAAAGGTTATGGCACCAAAGACTTGGGCATTTGAATCTAAAGGGAATGAAGAAACTTATCTCCAAAGAAGTCATCAGAGGGCCACCAAAGCTCACTATTTAAGGAGATATATGTGATGAAGGCCAGATTGACAAGCAAATCCAGAAGTTATATCCAATTTTTCAACATCAGGTGACATCTAAAGTTCATGATGTGGAACCTTATGTGGTCACATCACTCTCCCAACCTGAAGACTCTGAAGTTGAAGAAAACTCTGAGACAACAGATCAAGAGTTAGATAAAGGTCAGATTGAAGGAGTAGACTTTGATGAAACCTTTGCTATAGTAACTTGTCGTGAGTCTATAAGGTTACTTCTAGGAGTGTCATGTATCTTAAAGTTCAAACTATTCCAAGTGGATGTGAAGAGTGCTTTCCTCAATAGATTGAAGAAAGCATTGTATGGGTTGAAGCAAGTTGAGCTTAAGATGAGTCATCTCACACAAGTCAAGAGAATTATGAAGTATGTGAATGGCACAAGTGACTATGGTATTATGTACTCTCATGGTGAAGACTCAAGGTTGACAGGGTATTGTGATGCTGACTGGGCAGGCAGTGTAGATGATAGGAAGAGTACCTCAGGTGGATGTTTCTTTCTGGGCAACAACCTAATTTCATGGTTCAGCAAGAAACAAAATTGTGTAGCTCTTTCAACAGCAGAAGCTGAGTATATCGCAGCAGGAAGCAGTTGTTCTCAATTGCTTTGGATGAAGCAGATGCTAAGTGAGTACAATGTGGAGCAAGATGTGCTCACATTATACTGCGACAATATCAGTGCTATAAATATTTCCAAGAATCCTATCCAACAAAGTAGGACCAAGCACATTGATATTCGTCACCATTTTATTAGGGATCTAGTGGAAGACAAGATTGTAACCCTAGAGCATGTAGCCACAGACAATCAACTGGCTGATATTTTCACAAAGGCTTTGGATGCAAGTAAGTTTGAAACATTAAGAGGCAAACTTGGTATTTGCCTTCTTGATGATCAATAGCAACCTTGCTATTGAAGCGTGCAATGGAGACCTGCCTATTACTTCCGTTTGTTTATGCACGCTATCCAAAGGCAGTCATCACAAATTTTTCTCAAACTTCACATATCAAGACTATTCCACCTTTCATACTGTGATGAAGAACTATGAAGAAGATCCGAATGTAGAGCTCAATGTGGTCCACATTAGAGCCTCTGAGAAGAAGAAGCCTTATCCAGAGCTGAAGACTACAAATCATGCTATCTACAAGAGCATTACTGAAGGCAAGGTCAAAGAATGACCTTTTTGATATAGAAGGAGTAGATTATGTGCAAAGAAACTCGAAAGCATTTAAGTTTGAAAGCATAGGGCATAATCAGAATCATAATCATAGCAATATGGATGATTCATTGTGCTTAGTCATGATCATAGAAATATGGATGACTTTTATGCTTAGGGTCACAGTCATAGAAATATGGGTGATTCACGTCACAGTCATAGCAATATGGGTGACTTAGTTACAATCATAGAGGTAAGGGGTAAGGGGGAAGAAAAACAACAAACCCAGTACTAAAATTCCTGCATCGACAGGGTTTTGTAACAATTCAGAGAACATTACTACCTATTACATTACCAATTTCCCTGATGACATTGATGCTACTGACATTTGGTCTTCCTTTTCCCAATTCTGGAGGTTTGGTGAGGTGTATATTTCGGCGAAAACAGATAAGCAGGGTAAGAGATTCGGGTTTGCCCGGTTTGTAGATGTGGTCGATACTCAAGCTCTTCTTGAGAAGATAGAAGGAACCTGGTTTGGCTCATTCAAAATTAGAGCTAATATTTCTAAGTTCAAGAGGGGTGAGTTGGTAGTGCAAAACCCTGTAAAACCAACTGGTGTGGAGTCTGTATTGCGTCAGAGTCCAAAGGAGGGGGTGATGGTGGATAACTCTTTCAAGCAGATTTTGGTGGAGGGAAGAAAGAAGCAAGACTGTGCTATTGATGGGGGTGGAATGTGTTTCAATCACACAAAACCCTCTACGACAGAACAACCTCATGTTATTGATTTGGAGGCCATTCCTGACAATATTCAAAAGCTGAAGGATTGTTTTGTTGGGTTTCTAAGGGAAGAGGTGGATCCTAACAATTTACAGATGTTATTAGCTATGGAGGGCTTACAGTTCATACAGGCAGCTCCCTTGGGGGTTGATGTGGTTCTCTTATCGTGTGCTCAACCTGATGGTGTGAAGAATTCCTTACAAACAAATAGCGATTGGTGGAATCGGGTTTTTGTGGAGGTTAGTGTGTGGAATCCTAATCTCGTGCCGGCAGGAAGGAGAATCTGGGTTAGGGTGTTTGGCGTCCCCCCACAGGCGTGGAGTCTCGACAGCTTCAGGACTATTCTTGAGCGTTTTGGAGTTCTGATTAAATTGGATTCACAAACTCAAAAACAGACTCGTCTTGATGTTGCTCGTGTTTTAATCTTTCAACATACCTGGGATAGGATAGATGCGATTCTAGAAGTGAGGTTGGAGGCGGCGATGATTGCGATAAGGGTGGTGGAGGAACGACCCGGCGATATCGATCTCACTATCAATGATATCGGCCGATCTCCTTCTTCAGAGGAGGTTTCTTCAAAAAGTTCGGTGAAGGGTTGGAGGCGGCGATGATTGCGATAAGGGTGGTGGAGGAACGACCCGGCGATATCGATCTCACTATCAATGATATCGGCCGATCTCCTTCTTCAGAGGAGGTTTCTTCAAAAAGTTCGGTGAAGGGTTGGAGAGGTGATGGAGCGGCGGTGGAGCTTGGTTGGAGAGGTGATGATGAGTCCGACGAAGGTACCGTGGATGATTTTTAGTCGAATCCGCTGGGTATTATCCAGAATCGATTTCCTAGAGTTGTTGATGTGGTGCCAGAGGTGAGAGAAGCTTTTCGTCTGCCGATTGGGACAAATCTGCAAAAAGGGTCGGTAGGTGATGTGGTACAGGCTACAAACGTTTTGTTACTTTGCAACAAAGAGGATGAAATTCAAAATTGTAGTCATAATATGGAAGGCTATCAGAATAATGGATCAAATTGTGCTAGTAAGGGGGAGAAGATTGAGGTGGTTCGGTTGTGTCAGGAGGAAAGTTTGACTTGTGAGGAAGAAAGGTGTGACAGAGAAAATAAACAAAGTACGTGGGAAGAGAATGTGTGTGGTCCCTTATCTCCTTCTTTTGGGGCCATTGGGCCTCCTCCTCTTTTGGGCCCAATTTCTTTTAAAGACAAAGGGAAGGCCATTCAGGTTTTTTCTAATTCTGTGGGGGTGGATGTAGTTTCTTTTCCTCTCTTAAAAGGTGGATCCTCTGTTGGGCCTGGTGGGCTGTTAAATTCTGTTTTGGACCCAGAGCTTTCCTTGGTTAACAGATTAAAAGATAAACAAATTGCTTTTCTTGCGTGGCAAGAAAACAATTTTATGCTTCCTTGTCCCGACGGTGCTTCTATTGATTTTTGTCAAGAATCTCGGCCCGCTTGTAAGGAGGTGGTGGTTAGGAAAAAACCGACGGTGGATTTTGTTGGATTACCGAAATGTGAGCGTTTCGCTCAAGCCGTTCGTGGAAGGAAGGGGACGCGTAGAGGGAGAAAAAAGGGGCGGAAATTTGTGTCAGATATGCGTAATGATGACCTTGAAGACTCCATTAGTAATGATTCTCAAGAGTTGATTGGTAATTTGAGGGGTGGGAATAGGAGTGTCGTTCCAATTTCTTCTCTACAAATTGTTTTGACGGAAGGTGAATCTAATCGGTTGCATGAGGGTGAAAGTGAGGCGTATCGTATCGAAGCGGAGCGATTATTTAACATAGGGTTGAATTTAGGTTGCTCGACCAATGAAGAAAGAATTGTGATGATTGAGAGATTGATTGACTTGGAAGAAAAAGAGGGAGAGTTGTGGTGGTTTCGGGGGATGATGAGGTTGATCAATGATAGTTTGTTCATGGAATGTGCAAGGGTTGGGAGGGAGTGTGAAGAAACAAAAGCTCCGTCAACTCATTAATAGGAATAGGGTGGAGGTTATGGCGGTGCAAGAAACTAAGTTGGAGGTGATTGATCATAAGCTTTGTTCTCGCTTATGGGGAGGGGATCTTGTGGGGTGGAAGTTTGCTCCGGCCATAGGTAGAAGTGGTGGTATTCTTACATTGTGGGATGGTGCTAAAGGTAAGTGTGTTGCCTCGTTTCAAGAGCAAGGTTACCTTGGTGTTTGTCTTGAGTGGGGCATCAAGAAATCCTTGTGCCTCATTTTAAATGTGTATGCCCCTTGTAACCTTACTTCTAAGAAGGCCCTTTGGGTGGATATTTTGGTGGCCTTGCGTGCTTATCCGTCTAAATCCTTTTGTTTGTTGGGGGATTTTAATTCGGTTAGAGATAAAGTGGAGCGAAAGGGGGTGATTCTCTTTCAAATTCGGAGTTGGATTCTCGGTTTTTCAATATTTTCATTGACAACACTTGTTTGATTGACCTTCCTCTTTTGGGGAGAAAGTTCACGTGGATGCAACCTAACGGTAGATGTATGAGTAGATTGGATAGGGTGTTGGTTTCTCCTAATTGGCAAGACGAGTGGGGGAATGTGAGTCTTTGGGGATTGAAGCGGGATGTATCGGATCATTGTCCTCTAATTGTCAAATATGATGGCCTTGATTGGGGCCCTATTCCTTTTAGATTCAACAATTTTTGGTTGAATAATAAAACTTTTCCGAAGGTGGTTGAGGAAGCTTGGAACTCGTTTGTTGTTTCGGGAGGGAGGGGTTATGTGCTAAAAGAAAAAATGAAGCTCCTAAAAGGTATCCTTAGGAAGTGGAACAAGGAAGTGTATGGAAATGTGGACTTCAAGATTGATAAGATAGCGGAGGAGATAGAAGGGTTGGAATTAAAGTGCGAGAATGTGGGGCTAGATGAAGCCGAGCTCCTAGTTAGAAAAGAAAAGTTTGATATTTTGTGGATGCTCTTGAAGAGTAAGGACAGGATGGAATTTCAAAAATCAAGATCTAAATGGTTGAAGGAAGGAGATGCTAATTCTCGGTTTTTTCATTCTTGTGTAAAGAATCGGAAGAGGTCTAATTCCATTGTTGTTTTAAAAAAGGGGAGGTCGTGGCTTACTAATCCGGGGGATGTTAGAGCGGAGGTGGTGGATTACTTCAAAAATCATTATAAAGAGGTGTCTTGGAATAGGCCTAAGTTGGATGGGATTACGTTTTCGCGCTTGAATGGTGATCAATGTGAGGGGTTGGAAGGTAGGTTTTTGGATACCGAAGTTTGGGAGGTGGTGGCGGATGCCGATGGGAATAAGAGTCCGGGTCCGGATGGCTTCAATTTTAATTTTTTTAAGAAGTTTTGGGGGCTTCTCAAGGAAGAAATTCTACTCCTTTTCCATGATTTTCATACAAGTTCTCGGCTTCCTCTTAGTTTCTCTTCTTACTTTATCACCTTGATTCCAAAGGTCCTTAATCCTCATTGTATCACGGAATTTCGCCCTATCTCCCTTCTTGGTAGCCTTTATAAAATTTTGGCAAAAGTCCTTGCGGTTAGATTGGGGAAAGTTATGGATTCTATCATTTCAAAGAATCAATCGGCCTCATAAAAGGCCGCTTCTTGGCGGATGGTGTTGTAGTGCTAAATGAGATTGTGGATTTTGCTAAGCGCTCCAAGAAAGAAGTTTTGATTCTCAAAGTAGACTTTGAAAAGGCATATGACTCGGTGTCTTGGAGCTTCCTTGATTATATGTTGGGCCGTTTTGGTTTTGGTGTCAAGTGGAGGGCGTGGATGAAGACGTGTGTTTGTAATGGCAATCTTTCGGTGTTAGTGAATGGTTCTCCGACAGAGCAAGTTAATATTTCCAAAGGTTTAAAGCAAGGGGATCCACTAGCCCCCTTTCTTTTTCTCATTGTGGCGGAGGGGTTGGGTTCCCTCATGACAAAGGCGGTGTCTCTAGGCTTCTTCAAAGGTTTCAAGTTGAATTCCGATATTGTCATCTCTCACTTGCAATATGCCGATGATACTATTTTCATTGGAGAAGCGTGTGTGGAAAATCTTTGGTCGATGAAGGCGATTTTGCGTTGGTTTGAACTCATTTCCGGTCTTAAGGTGAACTTCCACAAGAGTAACATTTTCGGGGTTAATGTTCACAATAGCTTCTTGGAGGGTGCGGCATCATTTCTTCATTGTAAGGTACGTTCTCTTCCCTTCTCTTATCTTGGCTTACCGGTGGGGGCGAATCCGAGGAGGGCGAGTACTTGGAAGCCGGTGGTGGAGGCTATTAAAAATCGCCTCCTTTCTTGGAAGAATAGGTATGTAAGCCTTGGTGGTCGGGTAGTGTTGATTAATTCCGTTTTGGCCTCTATTCCGATTTTCTACCTCTCGTATCTTAAAATTCCTACCGGTGTTCGGAAAGCCATCATTTGTCTCCAAAGGAATTTCTTGTGGGGTACTTCTACTTCCGGGAGGTGTAAAATTCCTTGGGTTAGTTGGGGGATGTGTGTAGGCCGAAGAAGGAGGGGCGGTTAGGGGTGAAGGATCTAAATGCTTTTAATCTCTCTTTGTTGGCTAAATGGCGGTGGAGGTTGCTTTTGGAGGATAAACCGCAATGGAAACTTGTTTTGGAGGCTAAATATGGTGGTGTTGGAAGACCTTCTTTATCTATAGGTCGGGTTGATAAGGCCTCGTTATGGTGGCGTGACTTGGTGGGTTTGGGTGTAGTTCGGGGGGTGGCGGAGGATTGGTTGGAAAATGCTTTTGTTCAAAAAATTGGTGACGGGGGGGAAACTCTTTTTTGGCACTATAATTGGTGTGCCGGGGGTCCTTTAGTGGAGATGTTTCCGAGACTTTTTAGCATATCTCTTCAAGCGAATGCAAATATCAAGGATATGAGGGTGTGGATTTCCGGGGTGTGGATTTGGCAATTGAAGTGCAGGCGCCCGTTTTTCGTGTGGGAAGAGGAAGTTTATCGTGAGTTCCTTCTTTTGTTGGAAAGTGTTCCTATTTCGCGGGATAAGCCCTCTTGGAGTTTTCGTCATGACATTGGAGGTCTTTTTTCCGTTAAGTCAAATTATAATTTTTTGGCTCCTTTGTTGTTGTCTTCTTCTCCTTTGCCTCACGCTCTTAGTGGTGTTGTTCATAAAGTTTGGGATAGTTGGGCTCCCTCAAAAGTGGTGGTCTTTTCTTGGCAAACCTTACTTTCTAGAATTCCCACAAGGGCTAATTTGGCTTCTAGAGGGGTGCTCCTTGAGGCCGAAAATGTCTCTTGTGCCGTTTGTGGAGGGGGGGAGGAATCCGAAGACCATTTGTTTCTCTTGTGCCCCTTGGCTTGGTTTATTTGGATTGAGGTGTATAAGTGGTTTGGTGTGGTGGAGGTTCTTCCGGGAAATATTGTCTCTCATTTCCAAAGCTTTCTTTCTTCGCTTAAGGGTGGTAAAAAACCTCTAAAAGGGATTATGATGGTTTGGCAAGCGGTTATTTGGACAATTTGGCGTGTTAGGAATGATAAAAAATTTTCCGACAAATCTATCCACTTTGAGGAAGTGTTGGATAAACTCAAATGTATTGCTTGGAAATGGCTCTTGGCGAGAAAATCTAACTCACTTTCTTTGTTTTATGAGTGGTGTGCCACTCCCTTTGATTGTATTGTTAGGTGATTTTTTGTTTGGGGTTTTGTTTTTGCCCCGTATTTGATTTTTTTTGTTTTCGGCTTAGGTCTTAGTACGTATGTGTACTTTGTCCCTCGTTTGTGGGTGGAGTACGTCTTGTACTTTCTCCTCATGTTTAATAATATATTCGCCGTTTCAAAAAAAAAAAAGTTACAATCATAGAAATATGGGTAACTTGTACTTGCTTAACTATGAATGCACATACAGCAACCATGAAAAGTGAAGACTACAAGACTATGGATTGCTGGACTATATGGATTCTGTGAAGACAAATACTGAAGAAATTGAATACTACTGAAGCATCTCTTTTTGAAGACCTTGGTTATGTGTGGTGCTTAGATCATTCGTCAATAGATCCATCTACTCTGAAAATTGCACAATTAATGGCCCCAGTACTATTTGATTACTCTTTCTGTTCTTAAACTTTTTGTCAACATTATGGCTAAAAAGGGGGAGAAAAGATAAGTAGTATATCCAGGGGGAGTAAGAGGTAAGGTAGTGCAATATGTTTACTCTGGTACATGATGTAATACCAGATGTGTGCACATCGTTGAAGACAGATTGTGCTTGTATTCTGCACATCTTTTTGAAGACTATGAAGAACCAGACGAATGAAGATGGTGCTTGAATTTAGGGGGAGTAAAAAATCTTACTGAAGCTGTTGAAGACACTTCCCCTCTTAACTGTGTGCATGATTCATCACCATGCTTGTATGTTGGGAGTTTTACTCTCTCAGAAGATATGAGACAAGATTCCGCTGCTGCAACGTCTCTGATGTTCTAATGATTCTCTCCAAAGTCTAGTTGGCTGACTCCAAAGGTTATTTTAGCCACAATTTGCCAAAGGGGGAGATTGTTAGTGTTTTCAACCTGTGAGGTTGAGTTTATTTTAGGGTTGGCTTCATCTGTTAAAATAAGCCTTTGGTCCAGATGTGGTGACTGATGTGCACACATGTGGTACCTGAACTGAATGCCCTAAAAACGCGCTTTCAAATATTTGCGTGTGATCTTTTGAAAAAGATTTGTATTGAAACAAACATATCCACGCTAGCTTGCGCGCCAAGGAACGAGCTGAAAGATTGAAAAAGATTCAGAAAAGATTTAAAAGGCCGGTTTGTTACTAGAAGATTCAAAAAGATTTAAAATAAACATATCTTTTGTTAAAAGATTGAGTTTGTTATTTGAAGATACAAAGGTCAGCTTTCAGGATCTCGCTCTATATAAAGAAGACTGAAGACATAGTTTTACTCACTTAATTTAGAATAATATTTTCTAGTCTTTAGATTTCAGTCTTTGTCCCTATTGCTTCTTGTTTCCATTGAGACTTGAACTTAGGGTTGTATTTAGCTCTTAAGCTTTTAAGCACAGAGCTGTTCCTTTTCTTGATTCTAGTTTGAACAAGATTTGGACTTTGAATCACTCAAAGCTTTGAAGCACGAGTTGGTTCTTTAGGTTAGGAGTGCGTCTCCATCATTGAGTTTGTAAAAATCCTTGTGAGGAGCAAGGTCCTTGTGAGGAGCAAGGTAGGATAGCTGGGAAGTGACTGGGGGAAGTCATATCTTGTGAGGAGCAAGGTAGAGTTTGCACAAGGTAGTATCTAAGCGAGAGGTTGTAAACGGGGGAGTTTAGCTTTGAATTAGAGCTATCATAGTGGATTCATTCCTGGATTGGTATCCTCCAGACGTAAGTGCGCTGCACTGAACTGGGTTAACAAACTCATTGTGTTCTTTATCTTCTGCACTTTATTTTCCTTGTTCATCAAGTTATCGTATGTTTATGATGTTGGCACATTAGGCAACACATCGTATACCTAAACCTAAACGTGCACCACATCACGCTGCACATCTGTAACATGCTACCAGAATTTCACAAATGGTTCATGTTTCCAAACATGGGTTTTTTAGTGGCCCAAAAGTACAACACTGGATTTGTCTTACTAACTCGTCACGGGTATTCAGAAACTTTTTTTCCATTAGAGGGTTAGCCTCTGAATAGAGAAAAACTATTGTGCATCAGGTGGGTGAATGATAATCACTTCATGCAAATACACTTGAAGCCGAACAGTCCGATACCTCAAACTAGTAGGATGTGGGATAAGCACCATTTGAAAAGAGCTGACCGTTGGCCCGATAAATATGTGCATTGACTAGGGTCTGGCAAGTGCACCAGTCTGTCATCGAGTAATAATTCACACCCTACGAGTAGAATGAGTTCGAATCCACAGGGATTGTGCCGAAGCTTCACTAGCGTTATTTAAGTTTGTGATAGTTTGCATTCGCTTTGGGTTTTTGAAAAGGGTTTTTATAAAATAAGCGTAATGCTTGCAATAAATAAATAGACAGAATGTATAAATATATAGATTCAAGAAATATAGAGGCTAGGTATGGTGGTTGGACTCTCTCCCTTCTTCATATTTGGCATGACCGGTATATAACATAGTTACTTAGATTATGTTCGGCGGTGAATTATCCTTGTTGTAGTAATACCTTACTATTACACTATGTTTATTAAAGTTTCCCTACATTAACAACTAAGGTACCTACGAGAGCCTAACCTCGATGTGTCACATACCCTAATTACTAAGTGAGTTGTTTATAAACATGCATTATGCTCTTCACCAATTAACCTCTAGGTCCTAGTATCGGGCTGTTCATCTTCTAAGTGTTCAGATCACACCTAGTGCATGATTCCTCCTCTAACCGCTCAGTTCACGACTAGTTCAGGATGTTACCGTCTCTATTCACCTAGCATTATTTACTACGAGTTCCGGACCATATCAAGTCAAAACCTGATATCAATTCTATGGGCGCTCCCGCTTATCCGGCCAGATTACGAGATACGTTATTAAAGTGCGCGAAAGTAAATAACAAACACAATTACTAAATATCATTTATTATAACTTAGACTCAATCACAAACTCCAAATATTCATTGGGGAGTTCATCTTCTCCACCACAACCTAAGGCATAAATAATAAAGACTACATATTTAAATTACAATAAAGAAATTATAACCTAAATACAAAAGCCTAAAGAAATCATACCTTGCTGAGTTAGTTTTCCCGTAAGGGGAGAAAACTATGCCCAATAGAGCTCCTCTGAACCTCTCCTTATAGTAGAGAGTGTTCTACTATTTCTGAATGATTTTAACAATGAAAGGGAGGCTCTATTTATAGTTTTTGTAATGGGCCTCAGCAAGGCATCGCAGTACGATGAAGCCATCGTGCTGCGATGTGAAGATTCAGTTCAATTTTATAACTGATCCTGTGCATTTCATCAGCTTGGTCGCCAAGTTACTCCATCGTGCTGCGATATACTCCATCGTGCTGCGATGCAAAGATTTTCTTCAGATTTATTGCTTCTGATTTCTTGGCGAACAAGCAGCTCCCATTGTGGCACGATGGGATCCATCGTGCTGCGATGGAATGCTGATTTTCTTCATTTTTTGGGCTTTTTCTTGTCTTTTTGCATCTTGGACTCTGTCTTGATGCTTTTTCTTGCTTTTGTAGGTTTTCCTTCGTATTTGGGTCTGTCTTGGTCATTTTACTACTAATAATAATACTAAAAATACCGTAGAAATTCCTGTCATCACGCATCAAATGGAACTCTTCAACAATTTAAAATGTGCTTACGGCGGGATTGTTGTGGAAGATGAAATGATGTCTCCACGTGCTCATTTAAAATGGGGCTGTTTTTTTTACCGCCGACCAGTTCGCTCTGTAGATAGCGAACAAACCGCCCACATTTGTTCGCTACGCAGCAAGCGAACAGTGTTTTCAACTTTTACGTACTTTACACACTCGCTTCACAAGTAGCGAGATGGTCAAAAGGGGAAAGTCAGGGGTGAAAAAGAGTGCTAGGGGATGCAAATAGAGATTATTATTTTTCAGAATTATTAATGAATACTTAACTTTGTTGAGTGACAACGAAAGGATCATATATTGGACTAAGGTAGGGAATAAGGGCTTCTTTTAAACACTTCTCAAACTCTCAATTTTAGTTTTTAAAAATTAAAAAAGAAAAATTTTGTTTGGAAGCACTATTTCTAAAAACTGTTTTGCTTTGCTTCTCAATTTTGGATTTTAATTTTGAAAACTTTTAAATTGGAACTTTTTTCTCGAAAAATTATTTGAAACTATTTTTCGGAATTGTTTTTATCTGAAATCGAAACTTTTTTCCGCAAAAAATCGGGTACTTTTTTTCCGAAAAATTGAAAAAAAAATTCCCGAAAAAAGATAGGAATCTTTTTTTCCTGATAAAAATCTTCGGAAAAAATAGGAACTTTCGCGAAAAAATATCATAAACTTTAAGATTGAATGGTTCAAGTAATTTTCTCAAGTGTAATTTTCACATGAAAAAATAGTAAAGTGTGATATCTATCTCACTATTCATTTCGATTAAGATTGAATGGTTCAAGTAATCTCAAAGTTCGCTCGATCTCTTATTAAAACAATCTTTAAATATTTAAATATATTTTACTTGTTTTGTGATCAGATTGAGTATGGAATTGTGACGACATATCAAAGGGTTACTAAAAAAAATATAAAGATGCATGTACTATTTAATCACCTAGGAGAGTATGCAAAAAATCACTTAAAACAGAAAATGAGTTTGTTAATCTACGCATGCAACACTCACCCACGTCTATATATTATCTAGTACACATATTATTATACTATAAAGCCTAGAAAGAACATTCATATATCATATATGCTCCATGACAAGATTTTAACATTGCATATCTATTTATGTAACAAAATTGGAATCACTCTAACTGAATGTTGTTTTTAGAAAATAAAAAATAACAAAAGTTACTCATACCATTAACAATGATGTTTAAAATTAGTCTCATAATAAGTAGTAGGAAATCATCAAAGTTTCAGATACTAACACATTATACTACTACTACTACTACTTAGTACTTACAATGATAAAAAATGTGCCTAACATTTTTCCATTAACTATGACAAATTAGCTATTTTCTTTAATAGCACCAATGTGTTCCACTTCTTCACCTTGTTCCTTCATTTTACTACTACTACTTTGTCTCATCACTTCCTCAAGAGCTTCAATCAAATTTGAAAGACACTTATGAGCATCATCCATAGGAGACTTAGGCATAAGATTCTCAGCAACATCAGCAGGTGTAATCTTCACTTCACTAATTAGCTTCTCAATAATCTCAAATAATTCATGATTCTCAACCTTTAAGTAATTATTAGCAAGCACTTTAAAACCATTAAAACTACAATAAGAAAGTTCAATATGTTTGTCCATTCTACCCCTCCTAATTAATGCAGGATCAAGTTTCTCAACATAATTAGTTGTGAAAATAATCAACCTTTCACCTCCACAAGCTGACCAAATCCCATCAATGAAATTCAATAGCCCTGAAAGTGTAACTTTGCTATTCACACCCCCACTTCCTTCTTCCTTCACCTCCTTCCTTAAAACATCAATATTATTATTATTCACCTTATTATTTTCATTCTCATCATCAGAAAAAAACTTACTTTCACCTTTTTTCTTTCTTTGACCTGTAAGATCAAGTGAACAATCAATATCTTCAATAACAATTATTGACTTACTAGTTGTTTCAATCAAAAGCTTTCTCAATTCAGTGTTATCTTTCACTGCAGTTAACTCCAAATCATAAACATCATAACCCAACAAATTAGCCATAGCAGCAATCATTGTTGATTTTCCAGTACCTGGAGGACCAAATAGTAAATAACCCCTTTTCCAAGCTTTTCCAATCCTAGCATAAAAATCCTTACTTTTACTAAAAGTAACCAAATCTTGAATAATCTCCTTTTTTTTCTCTGGCTCCATAGCCATTGTTTCAAATGTTGCAGGATGTTCAAAAACAATGTGACTCCACATAGTTTGCTTATAACTTGGCCATTTATAACCAGGACTATTTGTGTACAATTTCCTCTGTCTGTTCCTCAAACGAATCTCTTTCCCTTCCTTCATAACATGATCTAAATATGAACCAGTTATTGTATCTCTATACTTATTGTGAAAAGTTAACTTGTAGAATCTTTTCTCTTGTTCTTGATAATAAGGCATGGATCTTGAACCAGACATAATAACTTTGCTACAAACCCAATAAACTTTTACACCTTTGTAATCATCAGTTACTCTTTCATATTCATCCATTGTTAAGACCAAGTTTGTGCTATCTTTTCCTATCTCAGCTTTGAGTCTTTTTGCACTCTTTGATGTGTTAGCACTGAGATAAGCTTCAACAGCTCCATAAGCATCACTTCTTTTGAGTCTATTATCACCTAAGAATTCATGGAATGAGATTCTTATGTAAGGATAGAAATAGTCCATGATTCTGTGACTATATTTTTCAAAGAAACGTACAAGTTGGTATGGACAATATTGTCTTATGATAGCCCAAATGAACATTAAACTTGCTAAGGTTGATCCCATTCTTGTCCACATCTCAGTCATATTTAGGGACAACATTGTTTTTGTGTAATTATGTGGCTTTTTGTGTTGATTGATATTGAAAGAGCTATATATTGAATAAACTCTTTGGCTATGTGAGTTAAATTAATGTAAGGAAAAAGAAGAATTAATTAGGTGGGTATGACAAAGAAGAAGAGAAAAGGGCCAATGTATATAAGCAAAATGAGTCAAATGACACTAAGTCACTAACAACATAGTAATTAATATGGATTTTTTTAATTAAATTATGGGAAAAGGACAAGTAAGGTAGAATATATATTAGGTTATGTTTATTTGATTTGGTGGGACTATATGTTATGTTATGTGGAGGGTGGGTGTGTTTTAAAGATGTGTATGATGTGTCTTACACTATACAAGAAAGAGATCAAAATCAGGTGCCTTTACATGTGCACATTAATTGACTAAACATAGATGCTAGGACACAACGATGGATGGGACCCCAAGTTTATTAATCATGACATATTCACGGTGAGTTTGACAAATCCGCTGTTACAATGTGAATTTATTCTAATTTTAAAGACTAGTTTTTGTTGAAATCATGAAGATACACTGTAATTATTTATATCAAAGTGGAGAACGGTGTAAGATGGGGTGAGTAATTATGGGGTTCAACTTTAAATGTGAGTGATTTATCAACTAAATGTAAGATATATAAGAGATGTGACGCATACACTTAATATTGCTTAATCTGATACACTCTCAAACTCTTTAACATGGACCAATTTCAAAAGAGAAGTCGAAGTAAATTCCCAAATCAAAATAGGGATTATATGCACGCACTTATAGACAATAATCAATTCGAGATCAATGAACTCACATTACACTAATTTGTTAAATGGCTCACATTACACTTTCACAAATAATGTTTAAATAATTTTCACTGTTGATTACAGCCAATATCAATGTGTCACACAATTAGTGTGTGGAATCTAAATTGACAAAAAACAATGAAAAGGTAGTAATGACACAAACGATGATGATATGAGTTGAAATAAGTTGTATGCATGTAGTAGTACATTATTTCCTTTCTCATGTATACTAATTGTCATCATAAAATGCTAAGCAAATGTGGCCCCTCAATAATTCCAAGGGTTAGTCAAATAATAAAAAGACATGTTTTAAATTCTTATATTGCGGATTCAAGTCGGATTCGGATTTGCTAATATAGAAAAAGTATGCAGTTACACGCTGTAATTGATCTCGACTATTAATTTTATAAAAGGTTTATATTACATATGAACTTATTTAATCATGGCCATTAAATGTAATCGGACGGCTGCCGCTGTAATTGCATTATACAGTTACAATAGGAAATTTGTTCCCATTCGATTCCTGTTAGTGTCTTTAAAAAAATAAGTATAAATTTCTTCGTTGTATTTTATAAATGTGAAATCTTCTCGATTTATTTGAAATTGAGGCACTAAACTTTTATCCTAATTTTTTTCATAAAAAATGTGACACCACCTCATTTATCAAGTTTATTTTTGCACCAAGACAAGTGAAACGGGATTGAAATTTGTACATAACCGTTAATGTGCATGCATGATTGGGTTCTCAACTCAAAATATATAACACATAATGGGGTCCTTCTCATGCTCACAATACTTAATTACATGTTCTTGTGTCTACTTCTCATTGTCCAATACATGACATGTCATTTTCCTCAAGTTGTCCAAATTAACGTACATACATATACATATATATATATATATATGCAATGACAATAATAATTCAAGTTGATAAAGTTACTCCACTAATGTTTTTCTAAATTATATATATATATATATATATAGATCCATGTTACATGTTTTAATCTTATCCACTGTTTTAAGATATGTATAATTTCTTTCTTCTGATATCAAATTCAAAGTAGTGAAATTTGACATTTTGTTAGGCCAGGCTGGAATCCTCCCAAAAGGGGCATTGAATTAAATTTATGAATTTGACAAATTAGAACATTAGTAACCTTAGAGAAGCACATGTTTATTTTGCCAAAAGAAGAAAAAGGAAGGAATCATGATCATATCACAGAAAATAATTACACCTGGCATGCAGCAGCAGGATATGAGGAACCTGTGTCGTGTGTGTGTGTATGGAAAACCACAGTGAGGCCCATGTTATGCCTGCTGATACCTACACAAAACTGATGATGATAGCCTATGATGTAGAACTGAGGTGGCAAATGAAGATGCTAAGTAGATTAATGAGGAACAAAACCAAAACGGAAGAAAACCGAGTGACCAAAACCAAAAATTAACTTGAAAATCTCAAATTCATCATATCACCATTGTTAAATTGTTTCTCTTCTCACCATTCTTTGTCCTTCACCTGCGAAAAATTCTCAGCTTCTCTGCAATCATGTTGTTCTTTTCTCGAACTCAATCTCATTGGATATCCCTATTTTTTAAAGGTTCTAGCAATTGGATTTGGACAAATGACTTAAGAAATTAATTGCAGAAGCTATTGAGGACAATGGAAGACAGTTCTAGTTATTGAGGACAATGACTTATGATTTGCCAATAGACCAAGATATACTGCGAAAGCTGAGATTAAAAATTAAGTGATATTATGATGATGGCAAGAGTTCAATACTTGTGATCAGAAGGATTTTGGTAGTGTCGTTTCCAAAATTATCAGGAAAGTGCAATGTAATATTTTCCAGATTTTGAAATTTAGAATATCTAATCAAAATGAATGATCAATGCATTAAAAAACCATGATCACAGAGACAAAAGAAAACTCCAATAACACAAAGCACTATTGCCCCTTACTAGTGCTGATATGTGAATATACAATGGGTGCGTTTGTTTTAGCTTTAAAAAAATAGATTTTTTTTTGTATTTTTAAAAATCGATTTTGTAAAACCGTTTTTCAAAATATTATCAATTTTTTTATATTCACTTTTTCTAAATTTAAACACTAATTTTGACATCATATAACATAAACATATCTTATTGAAGAACAAAACATACTCAAAATCACAATTTTTTGAAAAAGTTGTATTTTAAAAATGATTTTTATGAAAATCTATTTGAAATAACTTCAAATTAAATGATTTTTTCGAAATTTTGATATCCAAAAAAAATTTCAATAAAATGATGAAATGCCTAAAATCACATTTTAAGAATAACTATTCAAACCAAATTTTCATTTGAAGCTTTTATAAAAAGTTTCTTTGTAAAAATTTTTTACACAAAATTTTGTAACACTATAAAATCTATTTTCAAAAAAATCCAAAACAAATGCACCCAATATCACATAGCAGTTGAATGAAATTGGATCCTCTCGATCTCTACTTTTCTCAATCTCTCTCAACAATTAATCATAGTCATTATTCTAAATCTAATGGTAGAAAGAGTAATACACCTCCATAAATATGAATACCATATAACAATTTAATTTCTTAATTTGAAATTTGTCTTTTTTTAATAGTATATGATTGGCTTTAATTCCCTTATTTTTTTATTACGATAAAATTTAAAAGAAAAACACTCCCTTAAAAGAGAAAATCAATCCATTTGCATTTACATAAAAAATAAAATGAAAACATTTGTATTTTCTTCCTAAAATAGTGTTATAATTTCATTTGTATATTGTTTGCTTTATAACTCTATTAATATAATAGCAGTATAAAACTAATATCAAGATCGTGGGAATTTTTTTGTACATTATTAATTTGAATATTAAAATTTGTATATATGATTAACATGATTTAATTTTTCAAAAAATTAATTAAATTTCAAACTTTAATTCTAGAGTTTTTAAATTTTTTTTAATAATAAATATATCTTAATTTAATATTTTAATATGTCACAAAAAAATAATGAAATTAAAGTCAATCATATACTATTAGAGCATCTCCAATAGTGATACCAATTTGAGTATCATACATCACTAAAAAGTGATCCCTACAATGCTATGTAATATTTATGCAACTCATACATATTTTCCTTCAATGGTGATATCACTTTGGATATCATACATTACTAGCAAGTAATCAATTATATTTAATTTGATATACAAAAAAATTGTAATATTAAATTGATGATACGGTACCTTATTTAAGGTACCGTATCATCAATTTTGATACCCTCAAAGCCACGTCATGGAACTCCAATAATAAAAATAAGTAAGATACATATCATTAGTTTATGAAACTCTCTATGATACCCTTATTGGAGATGCTCTTAGAAAAATACAAATTTCAAATAAGGAAATTAAATTGTTATATGGTATTTATATTTATGGAGGTGTTTGTCTCTTTCTACCATTAGATTTAGAATAATGACTAGGATTAATTGTTGAGAGAGATTGAGAGAAATAGAGATTGAGAGGATCCAATTCCCAGTTGAATTTTATATGTGGATTATTGCCTTTAATGAATACCCCCTCCGTTTGAAAATATAAATCATTTTAACCATATTACACAGATTAAGAAATGTAATTAATGTTGCATGGAAAAGAGAAATTATGAGTTTGTTTACAAAATTATCTTTCATTAATGGTATGAAAAATATAAATTAAAGAATTGAAAGAAGAAAGATAAAGAAATAGTTAAAGGTATAATAGAAAAAAGAGCATTAAATACTTCATTGGTAATATAAAACGACTTATAATTTGGTACAATTTTTTTTTTCAAAACAACTTATATTTTCGAACAAAGCGAGTATTTCACAATATTTTTGTGAAAGATGTTTGTAGACAAGGTCAGTGTGATGGAAAAACTAAAATGAGAATGAGGCCCCGTTTGGCCCGGCTTATTTTCCTCTTTTTTTCTTCTCTTTAAAAATAGTAAAGAAGGAAAAAATTGTGTCTGACTTTACTTTTTTGCATTTTTTAGTTCTTTACTTTATTTCTCTAATACTTTTAAGGAGAAATAGTGTTAAATATAATTTTATACTTCTTTATTTCGTTTAAGCTAAAATAAAAAGTTAAAAATAAGCCGGGCCAAACGGGGCCTGATTACTATTTACCTTATCTGGTATTCCAATACTCCTTGCATATTCTCAGTCAAATCTCAATCCTTTATTACAAACAAACATCAGCATAATATTACAAATTATAAATAAACATCAGCATAATAAAATGCGATATCAGATGAGATTGAGTTTGTAACAGAGGAGAACGATATAATTGTAGAGAAGTTGAGAATTATTCGCGATGAAGGATAAAAAATGGTGAGAAGAGAAAGAATGGTGATATGAATTTGGGATTTTAGGGATTTATTTTTCTGCAAAGTTAGATTTTGGTTTTGGTCCCTCAGTTTCCTTCCTTTTTTTTTTATTTTGGTCCCTCATTATTCTACTCAACATCTTCATTTGCCACCTCATTTCTGTCACGTTTTCAAAACGTTAGCCGGGTCAGATTTTTTTAACAGAATTAGACGGCAGAGACTAAAAACAAAATCTTTTGCACATGCAGAAACTTATTTGCAACAAAAAGATACATAAACTAAAACAAAAAATTCACAAACATACAAAGACGAAAATAATATTTATGCCATAAATAAATCAAAAGTTGATATTACATGAAATTGATTGCAAGAGAATGTGTCTCTAAAAAGCTATCCATTGAAAGCTCAAATGATTGGCCGCCTAATATACTAAATCATAAAATAAGAAAAATAATGGAAAATCATCTTACATTGTTTAAGAATAGTACAAACATCACACCATATTCATCAATGATCTCATTAAGTAAAAATTTTAACTATAATAAGCAAATTTCTCTTCCCAGGTTTCTTTTATACCACCCAAAAAAAATTTCCCTTGAATAAATATTTCGGAACGTGTATTCTTATTTTGTTTTTGCCTTGGATAAAAACTTTAAAATGTATTTTTTGAATTTTTTTCAAATTTGAACTAGAAAAACTTCAAAAAACACATTACGAAATTTTTGTACAAGAACAAAAATAAATAAAATGAGGAGTAAGAAAAGAAACACGGGTGAGAAGAGAAAATTCCCTATAATAATGACACGGGTTACATCCACCTCGGTCTTGGGCTAGTTCAAAACACATAAGAGGCCCACTGATTTTTATTGTGGAATTTAAATGAAATACATTTTTATATGAACAAAAATCTAATGAGATATAATGCTATATGGAAAATACTCTCATCATAAACTATTCTCAATGGGTAGTTGTGCATTAAGATATCTAAATTCTTATCCATAAATGATCTCCATTAACAAACATGATAAAATATTTGTTGGCAAACATCTTTATGATATTACTTCTTGTAGGAGTCTAGAATGTAATATTTCGGATTGAGGTCCATATGTTTCATTAAAATGAAAATGATCATTAACTAATTTAAACTTTCAAACAGCAATGTCGTCAATAAAATTTTAAATATTTTTTTCAAGTACCGATACGTGATAGGAATTTATAAATAATGGAATTCCACAAATACTTATGTGAATTTATTGAGAATAGTTTATGATGAGAGTATTTTCCATCTTTATGACATTTTTTTCAAGTAATGAAATTTTCTTATCAAAAGAATATATAAATAATGGAATTTAAAAGGTCATTTATACAGTGCTAAGGTTTCTATCTTGAGCTCCGCTGTATTTACAAATATTCAAAGCTAAGCTATGACTGCAAAACTTGTTTCCTTTGTTCCTCTCTATAAATACAAAGATGGAGTCTAATACAACACTTTGTCATCTCATGTTGCAGCATTGAGGACTTGTATGCCGCTGCAATTTATCCCAAAGGCAAATCATCTGCCTTGGAGATTGGTAATGAGCTGTGTAATAGCCTTCTATACAACCAAACTGGCAGAATTTTAAGCTATGCGAATAATATACCGGTTTTGTGCTGTTAAATTGCTCTACCCACATTCCCATACTCACATCTTCCATTTTAAACAGCTGCATTTAGAAGAAAAGAAAAACAACTTTAGTCACCATAGACTGCTATATGCACCGGCATGGAGATACTTGATCAAATAAAAATAAAAAAAACGACAACGGGGAAAGTGTGCAGCGATATTTCACACTAACCCTTAATTTATGCTTCTCAAATTCAGAAACAATGTAGTGTGCAATATCATAAGACAGAATATACCCCGGCCCATTAGCATATGGTGGGTAATCCTCTTCTGGCCACTCCTGAAAACATAATGCAACCAATAAAAATCAATCTTTGCAAGCACACAAATCATTGCCGGTGTTTAAGTTAATGTGATAAGACAACAGTAAGTCATAGTTTTCTATCCTGGACAACTCTCGCTCCTTAACAATAAAAATAAAGTTGCAACAGGTTCTGATTACCTCGTATGTCACAGCCCATTTACCATGGCGCAAGGGTTTGTGGTGATAATTTATATTCCCAATATAAGAGCTCATAGAATCCGGAACATTCCTTACTTCGTTGATAACAGCGTCCACTTTCACAAACGTGTCATCGTCGCCTTTCATGATGTGCCCTGCAGCCACTGTATGAACCTACAAACAATGTAGCACATCTTATATATCCTCATGAAATTTTATTCATTTTTCAAACTGAGAATTTTAATCGAACAGCAACTTACCCCATATTCACATATAGCCACTGTTTTCAACACAACAAGGTCGTAGTTATCCATGTAAGGCACTATAACAATATCTCCGAAAAATTCCGCTTCCTTCTTCAACTCTGAATTAATTCCTTTTTTCTGGTGCTGTAAAACAAGATTGGAATTTTAAGAACCCCGCGAGAAAAGAAATAACCATGAAACCAAAAGGGTGTGTCATCTCGTCAGCATTACCAGTGCTACAAAGAAACGAGCCACCACTTCTGAAGATTTGATAAGGCTATGCTGCATCCATGACTTTCTCACAGCCATCCGCTCAGCAAAATGGTTTCCAGCTGATAGGATGCCGATGAACAATTCCACGCCAAACTCAGGTAGTGGTGGGGCACGCCATCTGGTTGAAAATTCAAGGTGCTGCTGTGGCGAAATACTAGGATGCGTTGAAGGCAAGGAGGCAGCAAATATAGAATGTACATCAATATTTCCTTTTACAGTGAGTCCAGTAGCATCCTCAAGAGTAAAGCCCTGCTCAAATTAAAAAATCGAAATCAAGAAATGATACAAATCCAACTTCAGGTCGGAAAGTTGAATGACATTCATTACTCACAGTGCGATAAGGAAAAGAGGCCACATGCCTCCCATCAACATTAAAATGATAGCCCTCCAATCCAGCACTAAGCGTAAGAACAAATAGCTTATTCTCGTTAAATGGGAATGGCCAATCAACTGTTACTTTTTTTGTCCGACCTATGAGTCTCTTCAACCACCATTCTGATTTAGACTCCACCGCTTGCCTATCATCTCCCGATTCTCCCCCAATCCACTTCTCACACTTAACCAGTCCATCAACTGTTCCAAACACAAAAGCAACAACTCAATTTAGAGCCATCACAATTACAATGAACAAACAATACATCAAGAATGAACAGGACTATACAGTTATCTATGCCATATACGCACATTGAAAACTACCATCATTTCATCTATTTAGTACATCAACCATTCAAATGCAAAATCAAGGCACCTTTTATCCACCATATAATCTGCACCACAGTCAACATTTGACAACAAAAGCAAAATTCTAAATGAACTTCACTTTCGGTGTGTTTTGAACCATGTCCGCTTGAGGTGAACCCCAAATCTACAACTGAGAACTTCACTACCAATGCGCATGCGCATTCGCACTCTCATAATCAAAGCAAACACTCACTTCACACAATTGACATACTTGTAACTGAAGTTTAAAGTGAAATAACATGTCTCAATCTTTTTACTCTAAAATCAAATTCAATAGTATAAAACATAGTCTAAAATTTTCAAACCAACTCAAATAGACAAAACTAGTATTAGTAATTTCCATCACTTCAAATCAAAACTAATATTAACAACTATCAATCTATTCATTCAGCATGAAATTAAACATTGAAACACACACACACACAGACAGACACATACACATACACAAAAGTTAGAATAATGATTACCAGTGTCTTGATCAGCCCTAGATTTCCAACCATCACAACGCAAAGAAGTACCCCACTGCATCCTATAACAAGTATTAAGCTCAATAACAGGTTTACCACTCCAATCACCTTTCAATCTAGGATTGAAATGCAATATCCTAGGTGGCTCTTCACCTTCAACACTTTTCAAACCTTGCAATTCCATCACAAACTGAGACTTTTTCCCATCCCCATCTCTCAAAGGTTTCCCAACGACCGTTATATGTGAACCTAACGTCAACCCACAAGGAATCAACATCAAACTACCATTCCCAACAAAATCCGACCCGGTAATCCAAACAGAACGCGGGCATAACCCGGTTAAATTATCAGGTTTCAAAACGACACCGTTTTGAACTGGGGTTTTCGCTAATTGAAGTTCTTCCCAAACCCTTTTACCAACTCGACAAGCTGATTGATAAACTTCGGATTCAAATGCGGCGTCGTTTAGGACTAATCCAGATAGAATCAAACTTTGATTGTTTCGGCGGCGAGTGAGTTGAATCGTCTGACTCGGTTGAAGCTGTTGTTGTTGTTCTAAAGCGTTTCTTTCGGAACGAGTGGCGGCGGTTTTGTTGAAAACAAAGGGGATTTCGAGAGTGAATAGAAGAACATAGAAAATAGCGATGATGATGAGAATGTGAAAGGATCTTTGTCTACATACAGAGAAGAACAAGGTTTGTACCTTTGTTGTTGTTCTTGCTCTCTTCGTTGTCGTCGTCATCATCATCGTTTGTGTTTGGTTTCAGAAAAGTCAAAGAGAGGTTTTATGAGTCGGCGTTGGTAGTAAAAGTATTATTACGTGTAAAGGTCATAAAAAGGAAACGGTTTAATGGAACTTCTTTTTTTTTTGAGGAAAGTGATGAAGTTGAGAGAAAAGAGAAATTCATTTCAAATTTCCAAATAGGAATTTTTTATTTTATATTGACTTCAAGTTTTGGGCCATAGCCCATAATTGAAATTGAATAATCTAAGGATAGACAATTCCTATAAAACTAATAATTGAATAACCTAAGGATAGACAATTCCTATGAAAATAGTTTGTTTTATTTTTGACAACCAATTCCTATCAAAGATAGTTGAGGTGTTATAAGTTGGTTAAGTTCATTTTTTTTTTTCTTGTGGATGGTTAAGTTCATATTTGGGAGAGTGAATTTATAACAATTAAAATATTTGACTTAGGTTATCTTTGAAAAATAATTGATAGCTGATAAGCTCACAAATAACAAATAAATTATAAGTTATTTTATATTTTATTATAAAAAAATTGTTTGTTAAGTTTATTGAGCAATAAATATATCTTATTTATATTTTAGATCAGATACATTAGTTATTGAATAAGATTTATAAGAGGTGGTATCTAATTGATTAAATTTATATTGTTTGGTAAAATTAATTAATTAAAATAGTTTGTAGTGTGAGCTTTCATTCGAGTTTTTCTTCTTGATTTTTTTATATGGTGTTACTTTAGTCTCGTCTTAATGCGAAGTTTTTGTTTTGATTTTCTGTTTCCGTACGATGTTTATTTTTATTTCTCTTCTTGGTACGTTGTTTGTTTGTTTAAATTAGCATATTTGCTTCGATCCAAATCTAGTGAAGATATGAATGCGTGACTATTTCGGACATATGAATTTTGTCATAGTGATGACAAAAAATTTATATTGTATTTTCAATAGCATTTTAGTATGTATTTAGCAGTAGTCTGACCAGAAACAGGCAAATTCCCAAAAGATCAAGCTACTTGAAGAAGAAATCAAGAATACAAGAAAAATGCCAAAAAGAGAGCTAAAATCATATATGCACAAAAATGCGCTCCATCGTGGCCACGATGACTCCCATCGTGCCACGATGGGTACCGACTTAGCGCCAAAGAAAGGAGCAAATCTTTTATTTTTCTGAAGCATATCTGGCTCCATCGTGACACTATGGGATCCATCGTGGTCACGATGGGAGCGAAGCCCATTAAGGAAAACTATAAATAGAGCTCTCCTCCTTCACTATTATTCATTCAGAAGGTGAGAAACACAAAGTACTCACTAGTGCTTAGGAACAAGGTTGTCAGACTCGCGAGTCTACTCAGACTCAGAAAAGGTCTACTAACTCAACTCGTAAACTCGTACGAGTCTATGGAAAATTAAAAATAACTTTCGAAAATCCACAAGTGATGCATATATGACACACAAAAGTTGTAAATGACACAAACACACACATATATACATATCCAATTAACATAAAAGTGTAAATTTTAAACTCTTGACCAAGACCAAACTTGTTAACAAAAAAAATTCCATAATCAAACAAAAGAAATAGTAAAGTATATAGATGAGGTACTAGTTCGTTCTTAATTGGCTACTACATAAAGAAAACAATCATACAACATATATGTTAAAGAGTACAAATATTCAACGCTTAAATGAAATCACCACCGCCAACATAATCGTCACCAAAAAATGTTGATGAAGAATGAGAGACGATCGTGAAGGTGGATAATAGAAGAGTGAGATTTTTTTAACAATTCTAATTTTAAATGTGTACCGTTATACGCAATAAAAAAGTTTAAAGCCTTTAAAAAAAAAGAAGTTTGGGGAATTTGTGCATTGTTTGGATTTTTTCCAAAAAAAAACTAATAGACTCGTAAACTCGCCATAGACTCGCGAGTCTATACGAGTTTGTGCGAGTCTACCAAATCTATCTGAATTTATTAAAAATTGATTCTATACACGAGTCCACTCGTTTTGGCTTCCTAGACTCTTAAACTCGTACGAGTTTCTAGACTCTTAAACTCGTACGAGTTTAAGAGTCTACTCGTGAGTTTGACAACCATGCTTAGGAAGGAGGAGTAAGGAGGGAAAAAGAGCTCTCTACAGGAAGAGCTTTGTAACGACCCAGATTTAATTATTATGAATTAATTGATTATTTGTATTTATTTTAATTATGATGGTTTAATTTAATTAATTGATTATGTGTTAATTTATTAGTTTCGGTGTCTTGGGTAGAATAATTAATTAGGAATAGAATAAGGAAAATAATTGATTTTATGAGTATTGGGCCTAAGAAATAATTATGTTGGTAAGAGAAGTAGAGAAGGAGGTATATATGGAAAAAGAGTATAGATATTAGGTTAAGGGGTATTGTGGTCTTTTAGTATAGAGAAGTGATTTATCCTAACTATATAAGAGGTTGGTTTAGAGAGAAAAACTCATTTTATGACTTTGTTGGTTGAGGAAGAAAGAGAATAGAGAAAACTCATAAAGAAAGGAAGAAAGAAAACAGAAGAAAGAAGAGAGGTGATGAGAACCAATAAAGAGCATGAAGAGATCCACGTTTTAATAAACTAGGATGAACTTTATTTTATTTAATTTGGTATGTAATAATTTTTAGTTTGTTTCAATTTGAATTGTAATAGTTTTAGTTATGTAAGTCCAATACGGGCCTAGAATGGTGTCACTTATGGCCCATGTAGATTTAGGATTTTGCTTTAAATAGACATTTTTAATCTTTTTTTAAAAGATTTTGAAATGAAGTAGATTTTCTCTCATGAGAAATGTAAGTGAGCTAAGCCTCCTCTTTTGAGTTCTTGGATTAGAACTCTAATTGATTCTTATCAATGGCATCCTTACCATTGTAGCGAATCCTCTTGGCTTATCAATCTTCATGATTGTGGCGCCTTCTTCTTCCATTTTCTCAACCTAATCCATTTTTGTTTCTTTCTTTTCCTTTTTATTGGTCACTTTGTTTGAAGAATCACTTGGTGAGATCCTTCATCTTATGTGGAATCAACTTTCGTCCACATCAAGAGGTTGGAAGATTGAAAATCTAGGAGATGAAGAAGTAGAGAATCCAATTTAATTAAGGTAAGATAGTGGTTATCTCAATCTAAGGAGTGAGTATTGGAGGGGTGGGAATCTTTATTCTCTAGCCCAAACCCTCTGATTGCTGTCGTACGCGGTCAAAAATAATTAAAAATACAAAACGTAGTAAGAAGGTAGTTAAACCCTGGTCGTCTCACAAGGATCTCTAATTTGATAATTAACAAAACTAAGAACGATGAAAACACAATTAAATGGAGGGTTTTCGGTTTGTTCAGATTGAAAGAAAATCAGAAATTCAATTAATAAAAGAAGGGTAAAATGATGTTTACCCCCTGCAAAGTAGGCGACTTCTGGATTACCCCCCTGAAAAAAATTTCGTTTAGATCCCCCCCTTACAAAATTTGGTTTTCTGGATTCCCCCCTCAAAGCCAATACGTGGCAGCTGACTGTCCCAGAATCTCCACGTGGCAGACGGAATCTCCACGTGGCGCTGCCACATAGGAAATTTTCATTTTAAAAAAAATAAAAATGCCACGTCATTTAAATTATTATTTTTTGCTGAAATTTATTAATTATGTTTTTTTAATTTAAAAATACAAAATAAAGTTTGTTTTGTTTAAAACCAGAACAACGTCTATAACACCCCAGATCCCCATAGGTTTTATTGGTGAAATCATTAGTTATTTTTTTCCAAAAGGAGTGTTACTGAAGCTTAACTTAACTAATTTATTAAATATAAAAATAAAATGCTACATCGTATTTAAAAAAATTAATACATATCAATATCCAAAATTCTTGAATACAAAATCTTGAAAGAAAATTATAATATAGTCTGAAAATCCTTAATGAAGGTAATGGCTAAAATAATTTAGAGTTTCCCCATGGTATCTTAACAGAGCGACTCCACAGAACAGAGCAAGGAAAGAGCTCTCCGAACACGGCAACTAAGACTCATTACCTACAGAGAAGTCTACGAGTTTTACGTCGCAGGGTCAAACCAGAAGGGGTGAGTAACGAACATCATATAGAATAACTGAATTCAATAGCAGCAATAAATAAAATATCGTCCTTTGGGACGATCAAACACATAAACAAACATGGTTATCACACACATCAATTCAATAGAACAATTAGAATTCAACTCAACCAAACTAGGATGCAATGCGACCTATAGACTCCTTAAATGCATGTGGTACCAATAGCAACGTCATATTTTCAACTTCATTTATACAACATCAATAAACAACGTCATTTTCAACTTCATTAAGCAACTTCATTTGACACATGAATGAATGCATGAGCATATTTCGACCCGACAACATCAAATTCAACAACTATCACAATCAACAGCTTTATAGAATCAACATCAATAATCAACGGCTTAAAGACAACATCAATAGGAATTCCATATTTTCAACCTCATTATCAACAGATTAGAGTCAACAACAACACGACAAGTAACAACTACAACAACACAACAACGATAGCAACACGACAAACGGCAGCTCAAGGCCACCATAGCAACACGACAAACGGCGGCTCAAAGCCACCATAGCAACACGACAAACGGTGACACAACGGCCACCATAACATCAAGCAACAACACTAATTATATTTAATAAACTAACGCAAATTAAACCAACATCAAAACACCAATTAAACTCAACACAAAATAAACTCGACACCCATTAAACTCAACACCAAGTAAGTTCGACATCAATTAAACTCAACACCAAATAAACTCGACACCAATTAAACTCAACACCAAGTAAGCTCGACATCAATTAAACTCAACACCAAATAAACTTGACACCAATTAAACTCAACACCAAAACACCAATTAAATACTAACTCACTTATATCCAATTGTCAGTCACTCCTAATTGCAATTCAAAGCTTGAGTTGGTCAAGGTATTCTACTATGCTACTTAATTATTATTGTACAATCAAATAAACTCAATCACACCATATACCTACCCTCAAATGAAACTCCAATGAGAACATCTCATGTGAACTGTAAGCATGAACGGGAAAAGCACCAAGGTAACTGAAGGACTAAACATACATGGCTAAACAAATTACGGGACCCGTCGTGATTCTAAATCTAATACCCTTAATTTTTATTCAACAACTAGTTCAATTAAATTAACAAGAAATTTGGAAACATACTGTCAGAAGGATGTAGAAAACTAAATTAAGGTCAACCTAAAACTTTTAGATTCAACTAGAAAACTTAATCACCATATTAATAAATTACCATAAATCAGATCAGCAAAATAGCCATAAAGCTAATTCAACCAATTTGTTCTAGAAGAAATTCTTTAAAACATAATAGAATTAAAAGCAATTAAAATTCTTGCCCTAGTAGAACATAGATGATTTTATATAGTTACTGTTGGTACGATTTTCGAAACATGTCATGTAATCAAAATTTAGAATTTGGTTCTAAAAACTCATATCTCTTTGAAACGGATTTTAGAAGGGACCGAACAAAAGCATATACATTAATCAAAGTTTTAGTCAATCAAAAATAAAAGAGATCATCAATTGAAACAGAATTTTGATTTAAAAGGTTCTTAATCTAAACACCAAAAACGCTATCTACATTCAGAATCTTTAAATGAGTTGGTTAAAACCCCCTTACTTGTTGGTAGCCGTGATCTCTTCTCCTAGTGTGATGAAGTTGTTCTCCTTCCCTTAATCTCCTTCTCCCTCGCCCTCACCGCTTTCCCCTCCAGGCACTCCCTCTAATTTTATTTTCAATTTTATGAAAAGTGGCAATCCTAATTCTTTCTTGGTCTTATGCTTTACCTATTTATAAAAGGAAAGAGTCTAGGTTTCTTTTTCCTTAAGAAATTATATCTCATGAGATTTGTTTCAATTATAATTCCCTAAAAATTCTCATCTTATTTTTCATAAAAATCTAATCTTCTATTTTTCTCCACTTAATTATTCTCCTAAAAATATTCTTTAATTAATTGGTTCAACATATAATTCTAACGGAATTAATTAATATCTAAATAACTTCCTTCTAAATTTCGGGGCGTTACAATTCTCCCCCCCTTTAAGAATTTTCGCCTTCGAAAATTGCCTAAGGTTTTCTAAAAGCCAAACTAGTTTACTCACACCACTAAATAAGAATTAAAGAAACAAGTCATATAAAGAAAAATCAAGCAATTAAAAATTCAGCAAACAATAAGAACAAAACTCATAAAACTAATCAAACATGTTATCAGTCATGTGGCAAGATATTGAAAGAGTGACTAAGGTGCAAGTGTTACTAAAAAGAAAACACAGGATAGACACGACTGACACTACGACCACTTGGTCTGACTGGACAGACCTGCTCTGACTGACACATAACCCACACAGCCGGATTGGATCGACCTGCTCTGATACCAATTATAACACCCCAGATCCACATAGGTTTTATTGGTGAAATCATTAGTTATTTTTTTCCAAAAGGAGTGTTACTGAAGCTTAACTTAACTAATTTATTAAATATAAAAATAAAATGCTACATCGTATTTAAAAAAATTAATACATATCAATATTCAAAATTCTTGAATACAAAATCTTGAAAGAAAATTATAATATAGTCTGAAAATCCTTAATGAAGGTAATGGCTAAAATAATTTAGAGTTTCCCCATGGTATCTTAACAGAGCGACTCCACAGAACAGAGCAAGGAAAGAGCTCTCCGAACACGGCAACTAAGACTCATTACCTACAGAGAAGTCTACAAGTTTTACGTCGCAGGGTCAAACCAGAAGGGGTGAGTAACGAACATCATATAGAATAACTGAATTCAATAGCAGCAATAAATAAAATATCGTCCTTTGGGACGATCAAACACATAAACAAACATGGTTATCACACATATCAATTCAATAGAACAATTAGAATTCAACTCAACCAAACTAGGATGCAATGCGATCTATAGACTCCTTAAATGCATGTGGTACCAATAGCAACGTCATATTTTCAACTTCATTTATACAACATCAATAAACAACGTCATTTTCAACTTCATTAAGCAACTTCATTTGACACATGAATGAATGCATGAGCATATTTCGACCCGACAACATCAAATTCAACAACTATCACAATCAACAGCTTTATAGAATCAACATCAATAATCAACGGCTTAAAGACAACATCAATAGGAATTCCATATTTTCAACCTCATTATCAACAGATTAGAGTCAACAACAACACGACAAGTAACAACTACAACAACACAACAACGATAGCAACACGACAAACGGCAGCTCAAGGCCACCATAGCAACACAACAAACGGCGGCTCAAAGCCACCATAGCAACACGACAAACGGTGACACAACGGCCACCATAACATCAAGCAACAACACTAATTATATTTAATAAACTAACGCAAATTAAACCAACATCAAAACACCAATTAAACTCAACACAAAATAAACTCGACACCCATTAAACTCAACACCAAGTAAGTTCGACATCAATTAAACTCAACACCAAATAAACTCGACACCAATTAAACTCAACACCAAGTAAGCTCGACATCAATTAAACTCAACACCAAATAAACTTGACACCAATTAAACTCAACACCAAAACACCAATTAAATACTAACTCACTTATATCCAATTGTCAGTCACTCCTAATTGCAATTCAAAGCTTGAGTTGGTCAAGGTATTCTACTATGCTACTTAATTATTATTGTACAATCAAATAAACTCAATCACACCATATACCTACCCTCAAATGAAACTCCAATGAGAACATCTCATGTGAACTGTAAGCATGAACGGGAAAAGCACCAAGGTAACTGAAGGACTAAACATACATGGCTAAACAAATTACGGGACCCGTCGTGATTCTAAATCTAATACCCTTAATTTTTATTCAACAACTAGTTCAATTAAATTAACAAGAAATTTGGAAACATACTGTCAGAAGGATGTAGAAAACTAAATTAAGGTCAACCTAAAACTTTTAGATTCAACTAGAAAACTTAATCACCATATTAATAAATTACCATAAATCAGATCAGCAAAATAGCCATAAAGCTAATTCAACCAATTTGTTCTAGAAGAAATTCTTTAAAACATAATAGAATTAAAAGCAATTAAAATTCTTGCCCTAGTAGAACATAGATGATTTTATATAGTTACTGTTGGTACGATTTTCGAAACATGTCATGTAATCAAAATTTAGAATTTGGTTCTAAAAACTCATATCTCTTTGAAACGGATTTTAGAAGGGACCGAACAAAAGCATATACATTAATCAAAGTTTTAGTCAATCAAAAATAAAAGAGATCATCAATTGAAACAGAATTTTGATTTAAAAGGTTCTTAATCTAAACACCAAAAACGCTATCTACATTCAGAATCTTTAAATGAGTTGGTTAAAACCCCCTTACTTGTTGGTAGCCGTGATCTCTTCTCCTAGTGTGATGATGTTGTTCTCCTTCCCTTAATCTCCTTCTCCCTCGCCCTCGCCGCTTTCCCCTCCAGGCACTCCCTCTAATTTTATTTTCAATTTTATGAAAAGTGGCAATCCTAATTCTTTCTTGGTCTTATGCTTTACCTATTTATAAAAGGAAAGAGTCTAGGTTTCTTTTTCCTTAAGAAATTATATCTCATGAGATTTGTTTCAATTATAATTCCCTAAAAATTCTCATCTTATTTTTCATAAAAATCTAATCTTCTATTTTTCTCCACTTAATTATTCTCCTAAAAATATTCTTTAATTAATTGGTTCAACATATAATTCTAACGGAATTAATTAATATATAAATAACTTCCTTCTAAATTTCGGGGCGTTACAATTCTCCCCCCCTTTAAGAATTTTCGCCCTCGAAAATTGCCTAAGGTTTTCTAAAAGCCAAACTAGTTTACTCACACCGCTAAATAAGAATTAATGAAACAAGTCATATAAAGAAAAATCAAGCAATTAAAAATTCAGCAAACAATAAGAACAAAACTCATAAAACTAATCAAACATGTTATCAGTCATGTGGCAAGATATTGAAAGAGTGACTAAGGTGCAAGTGTTACTAAAAAGAAAACACAGGATAGACACGACTGACACTACGACCACTTGGTTTGACTGGACAGACCTGCTCTGACTGACACATAACCCACACAGCCGGATTGGACCGACCTGCTCTGATACCAATTATAACACCCCAGATCCCCATAGGTTTTATTGGTGAAATCATTAGTTATTTTTTTCCAAAAGGAGTGTTACTGAAGCTTAACTTAACTAATTTATTAAATATAAAAATAAAATGCTACATCGTATTTAAAAAAATTAATACATATCAATATCCAAAATTCTTGAATACAAAATCTTGAAAGAAAATTATAATATAGTCTGAAAATCCTTAATGAAGGTAATGGCTAAAATAATTTAGAGTTTCCCCATGGTATCTTAACAGAGCGACTCCACAGAACAGAGCAAGGAAAGAGCTCTCCGAACACGGCAACTAAGACTCATTACCTACAGAGAAGTCTACGAGTTTTACGTCGCAGGGTCAAACCAGAAGGGGTGAGTAACGAACATCATATAGAATAACTGAATTCAATAGCAGCAATAAATAAAATATCGTCCTTTGGGACGATCAAACACATAAACAAACATGGTTATCACACATATCAATTCAATAGAACAATTAGAATTCAACTCAACCAAACTAGGATGCAATGCGACCTATAGACTCCTTAAATGCATGTGGTACCAATAGCAACGTCATATTTTCAACTTCATTTATACAACATCAATAAACAACGTCATTTTCAACTTCATTAAGCAACTTCATTTGACACATGAATGAATGCATGAGCATATTTCGACCCGACAACATCAAATTCAACAACTATCACAATCAACAGCTTTATAGAATCAACATCAATAATCAACGGCTTAAAGACAACATCAATAGGAATTCCATATTTTCAACCTCATTATCAACAGATTAGAGTCAACAACAACACGACAAGTAACAACTACAACAACACAACAACGATAGCAACACGACAAACGGCAGCTCAAGGCCACCATAGCAACACGACAAACGGCGGCTCAAAGCCACCATAGCAACACGACAAACGGTGACACAACGGCCACCATAACATCAAGCAACAACACTAATTATATTTAATAAACTAACGCAAATTAAACCAACATCAAAACACCAATTAAACTCAACACAAAATAAACTCGACACCCATTAAACTCAACACCAAGTAAGTTCGACATCAATTAAACTCAACACCAAATAAACTCGACACCAATTAAACTCAACACCAAGTAAGCTCGACATCAATTAAACTCAACACCAAATAAACTCGACACCAATTAAACTCAACACCAAAACACCAATTAAATACTAACTCACTTATATCCAATTGTCAGTCACTCCTAATTGCAATTCAAAGCTTGAGTTGGTCAAGGTATTCTACTATGCTACTTAATTATTATTGTACAATCAAATAAACTCAATCACACCATATACCTACCCTCAAATGAAACTCCAATGAGAACATCTCATGTGAACTGTAAGCATGAACGGGAAAAGCACCAAGGTAACTGAAGGACTAAACATACATGGCTAAACAAATTACGGGACCCGTCGTGATTCTAAATCTAATACCCTTAATTTTTATTCAACAACTAGTTCAATTAAATTAACAAGAAATTTGGAAACATACTGTCAGAAGGATGTAGAAAACTAAATTAAGGTCAACCTAAAACTTTTAGATTCAACTAGAAAACTTAATCACCATATTAATAAATTACCATAAATCAGATCAGCAAAATAGCCATAAAGCTAATTCAACCAATTTGTTCTAGAAGAAATTCTTTAAAACATAATAGAATTAAAAGCAATTAAAATTCTTGCCCTAGTAGAACATAGATGATTTTATATAGTTACTGTTGGTACGATTTTCGAAACATGTCATGTAATCAAAATTTAGAATTTGGTTCTAAAAACTCATATCTCTTTGAAACGGATTTTAGAAGGGACCGAACAAAAGCATATACATTAATCAAAGTTTTAGTCAATCAAAAATAAAAGAGATCATCAATTGAAACAGAATTTTGATTTAAAAGGTTCTTAATCTAAACACCAAAAACGCTATCTACATTCAGAATCTTTAAATGAGTTGGTTAAAACCCCCTTACTTGTTGGTAGCCGTGATCTCTTCTCCTAGTGTGATGAAGTTGTTCTCCTTCCCTTAATCTCCTTCTCCCTCGCCCTCGCCGCTTTCCCCTCCAGGCACTCCCTCTAATTTTATTTTCAATTTTATGAAAAGTGGCAATCCTAATTCTTTCTTGGTCTTATGCTTTACCTATTTATAAAAGGAAAGAGTCTAGGTTTCTTTTTCCTTAAGAAATTATATCTCATGAGATTTGTTTCAATTATAATTCCCTAAAAATTCTCATCTTATTTTTCATAAAAATCTAATCTTCTATTTTTCTCCACTTAATTATTCTCCTAAAAATATTCTTTAATTAATTGGTTCAACATATAATTCTAACGGAATTAATTAATATCTAAATAACTTCCTTCTAAATTTCGGGGCGTTACAACGTCTCTTCTTCTCCATCGCACCAAACACAAATTTGTTCAACTCCATCAATTCTTCAACCAAGTTTGTTCGATCTCTACTTACACTCCATTTATTCTTCCATTTGTTGTTGTTGTTGTTTCTTGCTTTCCCGTCGTCGTTGTTTCTTGCTTTCCCGTTGGCCGTATCGCTCGTTTTCTCAAGGCCGGAAAGTACGCCGAACGTGTCGGTGTCGGTGCTCCTGTTTACCTCGCCGTCGTCCTTGAATATCTCTCTGCTGAGGTAATTTCTGTTCAATTCCTCTATTCTTTTTCAATTTGCAATTCTGGGTGAATTAGGGTTGTGAAATTGGGGGTGGTGCCATCTTGAAGTTGAGGGGTAAAGTTGAGATTTTTACAAGCTTCAATGGAGATTCTGCCAAAGGAATGGCCTGAGGAGACAATTTACAGGGTCAGACATGAGAGAACCAGAAATGGGGCAGAGAAATTCTTGAGGTGGATTTTGTGTAGTTTTTGTTGTGTTGAAGAAAATCATCATCTTCTTCCATTTCATGTTTGGTGTTATTGTTGTTGTTGAGATTGACTCTAATGATGTTTGTTTTGTATCTGGTTTTGTATGTTCCTTTTTTGGACTTCTCCATTTGTTGTTTGTGTTTATTTGAATCTCCATGTTCAACTTTGGTGAATTGATTAAGTGTGAAGAACATGTTGTTTAGATCGAGATTGAGGAACATTAGAGATTCCATTGTTTGATGTTTTGAATAATTGGAGGTTAGAACTTTGTGAATTTCCTTGAAAAGGGTTTAACTTGTTTGTGTTTTTGTCTCAATTAAGCAAGTTGGGATCGTATTCATAATCTGTAATGGTATAATGTACTAGTAGTGTGTTTTATGATCAATATTGCAAAATAAAATTACTTGTGTATGTTAGATAAATTTTAGTAAAAAAAAAATAAAAAATTATTAAATGACGTGGCATTTTAAATTTTTTTAAATGAAAATTTCCTACGTGGCAGCGCCACGTGGAGATTCCGTCTGCCACGTGGAGATTCTGGGACAGTCAGCTGCCACGTATTGGTTTTGAGGGGGAATCCAGAAAACCAAATTTTGTAAGGGGGGAATCTAAACGAATTTTTTTCCAGGGGGTAATCCAGAAGTCGCCTACTTTGCAGGGGGGTAAACACCATTTTACCCATAAAAGAAGGATCGATCTATTGGTTTTAGGAAAACGTCGGTTATGATTCTATCACAAGTTCATAGAGATTGTTTATATGTCCATGTCTTGGTTGGGTTATAAAACCAATTATACAAGCGATAAACAGTTTTATACGTGAAATCCATTCGATTAAGCAAAGAATGTGTTCAACAAACCATGGACAGTGAACAAGCGTCACTTAATCACAGTTTTGTATCATCACAAATTTCGGCCAACCCTTTTTGCTAAGCGCGAAAATCCTATATCAATTCATATTCGAACTAATCATACAAGCGATAAATCAATCTGAAAAGTCTCATAAATATAACTCGAAACAGAGATTAAGCATCACTATATTGAGTTTCATTAATTAATGAAGAGCATGAATTGATAAGAGAATGCATTAAACAAATAAACTGAATTACTATTAAGAACCGAACCTCAAGAAATCATGAACAAAATTTCCATACACCAATAAATCAACCTAAGGCGGTTCGTTCTCCATAGAAAACACTAATCCTTATTTTTATTGTGTGAATATTGAATATCTCACTCTAGGCTTCGATTCGGTTTAAATATTATATGGGAAAATGGTCCGAAAGGATTGTGTAAAAGAATTGGGCCGAAAACACAAAAGCTGTCTTGAGAATATTTTTATTAAGTCTGAAACATAACGTAATTATTTGACCCTTTTGTACTCCGAACTGGTCTTTGGCTTCAACATAAAAGATCTACGTCTCTCTGTTAGCTTTTCAACACACTTGACCGTGTCTCAATCCAATGCTCGAAGCTCAAGATATGCTTTGCGCAACAACAGAGTGTCAAATGACTGTTTATTACGAAAATAATTAGCAAAACCAAAATAATAGCAAAAATAGACTAAAATATGAAAACATGATAAGAACACTAAAATAATGAGAGAAGTCATAAAATTGCCATAGCACAAGATAAATTAAAGTGCACTAAAAATGCACTGATCAAATTCCTCCACACTTAAGCTTTTGCTCTCCGGGCAAAAACTGAAAATTTTAAAAACTCAAAATAAAAGAAACATGACATAATTCAGGATTAAGCTTCAAACCATGGGTTGGATTTCCAAAATTGTCATAGTTCTTACATATCAACAGTCAATGACAATCATGCGTGTGTGTGTGAACTGCCTCCTACTTACAACCAAAGTCATGAAATGATCCTTCTCTAAAATACACATTCAAGATACTAAGCTACCATTTTCCTTCCTACAACTAGAGTTTGGGTTCAAATTTCAGTTTAGGGGAAACTATGCTTTCACATGCTTTATGATTTTTTTACATGCAGGGACACTACTTCAAGTTCGTTTTAGTTACATATTATTTTTTCTTTATCACTATAATTGTGTATTTTACAAAAGTTTATTACATATTATTTTTAGTTAAATATACACACCATATTTTAGCCCCCACAGGCAAAAATTCATGATCCGCCAATGGATTAGAGACATCTTTTATAACCACAGACCGGTGATGATTCTAGCATATATTCATAATACTTCCTCTAGTCTTATATATAAGAAAACATATATTTACATTTTAGATTCATAGTAAAGTTAATGTATATAGACACATCAACTTTATAATAAATCTAAAAAATCAATTTTTTCTTATATATATATATGGAGGATGTATCATATGAGAATGACAAAGATATATGAGAATATGATAATGAATATGAGCTATTGGATTAAAATTAAGGGTTGGAATTAACATATAACTTAAATGAGCCACTTGTATGTAATCAATACTTTCTCTCTTTCCCCAGCAAAACACATTGTTAAAGCTGTTCGTATTCTCCCTCTCTCCCCAGCGGCAATCACTCTCACCGGCAACCGTTTCACTTCCGGCGACCCATCTCTCTCCCAGACGACAGTCGCTCTCATACTCTCTCAACGATCTGTTCATATTCTCCCTTTGTCCCTCTCTCCCCGACTTGTTTCAATCATCTCTTCTTTCTCAATCCATGAGACTTACTTCTATTTCAATCTCTTGTTCTTTCTCACCACTAACGATGGCAAATAGTTTCAATAAGATGTTAATATCCATGTTTCAATCTTGATTGCTTTCTAATACAACTAGAAAATCCACATTTCAAAATTGTGAAATTTTATAAATTATTAAGTGGGGAGAAGAGGATTGCTAAATTCCTAAATCACAAAACTGATATGTTCAAAATTGATATGTTTAAATACAACAGGATGTTAGAAGAAATTTCAATTTCTAATCTCAAAACCGAAAACACATAACTGATTTTGGAATTTAGGGTTTAAGGAGAAGAAACGGAGAGGAAGGAAGAAGGAGAAGTAGTCAAGTTTGGAATGAACAGGTCACAAATCTCAGGGATAGAGAGAGGAAGGGAATGCATATGGGGGTTGATTTCTTGTAACATAACTCACTTAAGATGTTTTAATCACAACCTTTCTTTTTAATCAAATGGCTCATATTCATTCTCATATTCTCATATATATCTTTGTCATTCTCATAGGATACATTATATATATATATATATATATATGACCGGATGGAGTAGTAAATATCAAATGCTTACTCACTCTCTTTATTATTGTAGTTTTGTTTTTTAAAAAAAGTACTCATAAAAGGTTGTCCACAAGTTATTCTAAATTAATCTTACTTACAAATATTATTACTCAATTTTTATATATCCATCACAACAAGTGTGACTCACTTATACAATCATTCTCCTTAAAATTGATCCATTTTTAAACCCGTGGAAGTTTTTCTTAACCCAGGTAGGGAGCCTAGAAGTCCTGATACTCAAAAAATGGTGTCAAATTGTGTTTGATGCGCATCTGATACCGATACTCTTTCAATATGTTCCGGTATGCATATCAGAAAAGTATCGGTTAAATCATTATTTTTAAATAAAAAATAATACCAGATATGTGTTCGATACAGAGATTATTTTTTGGATAATGTAACAACCCGAGCCTTCGGTGCTCCCGACACTGCTACCTCACGACCTTCTCAACCCCCCTCACTAGTGGAGTTTTTGCCTTCCGTGGGAATCGAACCATGTACCATGAGATTCAAGTACATGTTCAATTCATTCCCACTACCATGTAACATCCCGAGCCCTCGGCGCTCCCGGCACTGCTACTTCACGACTAGTGGGAATGGATTGAACATGTACTTCAACCCCAGGGTACATGGTTCGATTTCCACGGAAGACAAAAACTCTACTAGTGAGGGAGGTGGAGAAGGTCGTGAGGTAGCAGTGCCGGGAGCACCGAAGGCTCAGGCTGTTACAGATAGTACTTGTTTTTTTGGATAATATTAATGATGTCCTTTTTGTATAATACTTAACTTAAGACACATGTACTGGTGATCATTATTTTCTGGGGTTAGTATTAACTTAAGATGTTTCATGTATCAAACCTTGGGAGTTTCTAGTATTGACTGACTTTGGCTTACTATGATGGTCCTGTATCAGACCTCCTTATTTGTATCATTAACACTTCTTGTTTCATTTGTCAATATAATTTTTTACTTTAAAAGAAAATTGTGGTGTCCTACTATATAACAGGTTGTTAAACATTTGAGCTTGTCCAAAATTCTAATATAAAAGTAGATGTTTTATGCTTTTAATTATTAATATTATTGATTTTGGTCATGTTTATATATTGTGTCTTTATGTATTTAATTTTAAATTTAATTTTTAAATAACGTATCGCGAAAGCATAGGATGGAGAATTATAAAAAAAATTCTCGTATTGGTATTGTGTTATGTATCGGGACTTCATAAGTGTAGGAGTTTAGGGTCTGTTTGGTTTGAGAGTTTTGGAGAGGAGGAGAGGGGAGGTGATATTTTAAATTTTTATGTTTGGTTCAACTTTTTAACGAGGGGAGGGGAGGGAATGAGAAGTAATTTACTTTTTTACCTTTAATCTTATAAACTCAAAATAAGGATTAAATTATAATGAATATATTACGTCAAAAAAAATTCTAATGGATATATAACAAAAAAAAATCTAATGAGTAGAAAATCTAAATTTTTGTTGTTGTAAAAAAAAATATAACCTAAAATTTTAATATTGCAACAAGGATAATTTAGAATTTTAATAAAAAAGTTAGGGTAATTTTGTCAACATAATAAATTATGTTTTACCTCGTCTTCCCTCCTTAAAAATGCCTTCCCTCACCTCTCATCCCCTCCTCTCCCCCTCGGTTGAACCAAAAATTTGTTTGGTTCGGGGGTTTTGGAGTGGGGAGGAGAGGCGAGTGGAGGTGATATTCTAAATTTTTATGTTTGGTTCAACTTTTTAACGAGGGAAGAGGAGGGAAAGAGATAAGTAATTTACTTTTTTTTACTCTAAACCATATAAACTCAAAATAATGATTAAATTATAATAGATATATTACGTCAAAAAAAAAATCTAATAGATATATAACCCAAAAAAATCTAATGGGAAGAAAACATAAATTTTTTTGTTGTAAAAAAAATATAACCTAAAATTTTAATATTTCAATAAGGATAATTTAGAATTTTAATAAAAAAGTGAGAATAATTTTGTCAATATAATAAATTATGTTTTAGCTCACCTCCCCTTGTTAAAAATCATTCTCCTCCCTTCTTTTCTACTTCTCAAACAAACCCTAAAACGTAAATAAACAAACAATAATGAGATACTACTAGTAATCGAGAATGAATCCTCTTAATTTATTTTTCCTCAATTTTCACATCTCAAACCATCAATCAACTTTTTCTCATTTTTTTTCCATTTAAATATTGCTATATATTTCTAATCTAATGGTCTAAAAACCAATATTATTTTCTCTATTTTTTTTCAAATTGAGAGAACCTGCCAGTAATCTATCTTTCCATCTGAGAGACATGACATAACCTCACCTAACCTATCTTTCTCTGCTTTGTTTCCATTCTCACTTCTCTTACACACACGTAAGACCTAGCTAGTACTAGTGCTAGTCAAAGGTCAACAATTCCACACGCGCACACACACACCCCCTTGGCGCGTGACAAAAAATGAAATGAGTAAAATCTAATATAATCTCACCGCACAAGTCTCTATCAAAAAATGCACAGTTTCAATCAAACTTGTTTCTCCCCTCTTCTTTCCCCCAACACCTAGAAAACCTATCCCAACACTTTAACCACTTTCTACTTCTAATTCTAATTCTATTCTATAACATAACCCCTTTTCCTCTTCTATCTTTCGTCCACAACAAAACAAACCAAAACCTTAACAAACAAAAAATTAGAATACTCCCTCTTTTTGCTATTTACACCGTTTATTCATCATGTCACACCGTCCTTCCCGGCGGCGAAATACAGCACCGCCGGAGACAAATCCATCTTCTGCTCCGGTAAAGCACTCAAAACCCACTATCTTCTCACCTTCACCTTCTCACTACCCAAAACCAAACCAAGATTTGATTCAAGCTACTAAATCATCTTTTTTAGTTAAACCATTTCAAAGTCTAAACTTAGGTAGCAGAAAAACAAAACAACCTCAAACAAAACATGTTGACACACGTTTATTACAAACAAAAGCTATGACAACTTCTGCTATATTTGATTCCTCAAAACCCAAAAACATAGTACAAACACCAAAAGTTGAAAAAGATGGTGTTTTTTTGAATTCCAAAAGGACCCATAAAGAGAAACCTCAAAAAACTAGTTCAGAATTGGAAAGATGGAAACTTGAGGGGTTGTTGAAGAATGAGAAGAAGGAATCTTATAAAGGGTGTGTGGTTGAAGATGTTAAGGTTGAAAAATCAAGAAAAGTTGAAGAAAGTGATGTTGTTAAGAAGAGAGTTTCAGTTTCTATGGGTCAAAGTGGTGGTAGAAGAGAATCGTTATGTGGGTCAATGATTGAGTTAGGTGATTTCTTTGCAATTAATGGTGCTAAAATGGTTTCAGCTGATATGCCACCGTTTATGCAGATCCATGCTGTTGATTGTGCTAGAAAGGCTTTTGATAGTATGGAGAAATTCACTTCCAAAACCCTTGCATCATCCCTTAAGAAGGTTTAGTGCTTAATTATTCAATTAATTTTATTTTTGTGATTAATTTTTTTATTGATTTTAGTTATGTCCTAGTATATATATGGTGCACAAGTGAGACACGTCTTGCACCATGCACAAACTTGTTTTCAACGTTGGAACAATCGATTGATCCAATTGTGAAAACAAACTCTTGCATGGTGCTTGTGCACATTAGGCAAAACAGTAAAAGTCAGTGTGATTTTGAAAAAAGTTACACTTTGGAACAAAAGCAAATTCAATTTAATGTTAACATATAAAGCAAATCAATTATACTCATTATTCAAAGATATTGGTTTGTTTTTGAATTAAGAATCATTTTAGTGGTTAGGAGTTTGTATTGTTATTCAAAATTTGTCTTTGAATTGTTTTGTGATGATTGGTCAATGAATTTGATTGTGTGGTTTGAAATATTGCAGGAATTTGATGGGGTGTATGGGCCGGCATGGCACTGTATTGTGGGGACTAGTTTTGGATCATTTGTGACTCATTCTGTTGGAGGGTTTCTATATTTCTCAATGGATCAAAAATTGTACATCCTTTTATTTAAGACTGCTGTACAAAAAGCTGATTGAAGGAAGGTGGTCAATTTGGAAGCAATCAGAACAAGAATTTTGGTTTAGATTTTGTATATTGCTTATGCTTCTCAAATGGATCACCCCCTTTGTTTGTCTTATTCTGATCTTACTGGACTTAATTAAATATGTATGTTTTGAATCACGGTGAATTTGTAGCTTTAGTTAAAAAAAAAATTTTAACTGAATTCACCGTCGATTCAAACATGCAAGGGATAAGAGGGTATAAATATGAATGCTTTGTAACTAATGGGTTGCTGCTGTATAATCAACATGTATCTATCCTATTGACTGAAATCAAATTTGATGTATAATTATTAGATCCAGAATTAGAACTATTACATTTTATTGTGCAATCAAATTCAATAGAAGAATTAAATTTACCTATCACTGTTGACAATTGTTGCTGTACTATAATCTACATGTATCCATCTTTGTGACAAATCAAATTTTATAGTATAATTATTTGATCTAGAATTAGGATTATTTTGGCAACAAATATTGAATTAGAATTGTGATAGTTATAAAAGTAGAAATTTCATATTTTTTCAAATTTGTTCTGGACTGGGTCTAGGTTCAATTTAAGTCGGACATGCCCAAAAATAGCACACTGACTTTGTTCACTTGTCATGATTCACAAAAGTCATTTTGTAAGTTATGCTAAGAATCGCGCTGTGCTTGTCCCAACAAGGATCCATGTTCTAAGTGAAATGTACACATTTTTACATCATACATCGACTTGAGAATCAGAGTGTTTACATTTGTTGGAACATCATCTCCCTCTTTGTGGAGTCCAATCTATATTCTCCATTGTTTGTACTCCGGTTGCGACTTCATATTCAATTTGGATTTAAACTATATTTAAAATTAGAGCACAAAAATTTCATTTACTCAATTGCATTTTTGGATAGGATGGAACAAGACAACTTGCATCTAGTTGCTACTTCACCATTAGCATGGCATTCGCGTTTGAATTTGTATAAGTTTTATTTATGGAAAAAAGTCATTTGGGATAAAATAGATTATGATCTTTATCTTTCAAAAAACATTGCAGCATGGGCAACATTTGGTATTTAGATATGCTTTAAATTCTAAATGATCATGTTGTAGTAAGTAGGAGATAAAGGACCCGTTTGTTTTGACTTTTTTTGAAAATAGATTTTAAAGCGTTACATAATTTTATGTAAAAGAATTTTACAAAGAGCTTCAAATGAAAATTTGGTTTGAATTTTTATTTTTAAAATGTCATTTTAGGCATTTCATCGTTTTATTGAAGAAAAAAAGTTGGATATTAAAATTTTAAAAAGATCACTTAATTTGAAGTTATTTCAAATAGATTTTCATAAAAATTTTAAAATACAATTTTTTCAAAAAATTGTGATTTTAACTATGTTTTGTTCTTCAATAATATATGTTTATGTATATGATGTCAAAATTAATGTTTCAATTTAGAAAAAATAATTATAAAAAAACTTATAATATTTTAAAAAACAGTTTTACAAAATTCATTTTAAAAAATAAAAAAAAAATTATTTTTTTAAAACTAAAACAATGCACCCATAATAACAAAAAGGTGTGGCCTAACAATACATATTTATGTGTGGCTCCACTTGCTACACCGTCGTTGGACTTTTGCCCCCATTTGGGCACCACATGTAAAACGTCATTGACTCATCACTGTACACCAGGAACACTATAGTGTGCATGCAAATATATTTAAATTTTAACTAACTGATTGAGCTCAAATGCAGAACAATTTTTTATCAAATTTTACTTTATCATTCTATAAAAAATCGAATATTAAAGTTCCCTTCTCAAAGTTGGAGGGTTAGGAAAAAAAAAATCACCCAAACTTTTTGGTGCTGGTCTAATCAACATTTCAATTTGGATTAAAAATATCTATTTGTTAATTTACATCCACCTAAAAATATAAAAATATAAATTAGCAATATGCACCTTTTTAATTTGGACTAAAATTAGTTTTAAGTTAGTTATAAATAAAGAACAACTTAGTAAATTCCAATATTTTTAAAACATAAATAATCTCATTTGTTTTCTTTTTTACAAAGCATTTATGTTGTTTATGATTTCTCTGACATACTAAATTTCTTGTTGCCCAAATGTTTATTGTTCTCAATATTGGGTTTTTTTTTTTCATTCAAATGCCATATATAGCTATAGTAGTGCTTTATTATGTTTCGCATATGATTTAAGCTTTATATTTTTCACCTTGGCTATGCTTCATTTTTATAATTTTAATTTGTTTGATTTCTTCCATTATGGCTCTGTCTACCGTACGAGATGAAAATAGGTCTCGCACCGTGCAAGATGTAAATTTCAATGGCCAGATCTTCAATATTTTAATCAATGGATGATATGTAGGTTGTTGCAGTGTGCTTTATCCAATATAGGTTGTAGACGTTCTAACAATTGTATTACTTTGATTTAAAAATTTATTGTATAAATAGTTTAAAGACTAATACATTCTCACGGGTCAATGACTTTTATTCGATATTTAAGTTTGTCATTATTATATGGTAGAAAATTTATTTAGAATAAAGTATTTAAAAATTTATTATATAATATTTTTAAATATAAGTGAAACTATTAGTTATAAATGTCTATGAGATTCTTAGAAAACCGAATCACTATTCTCGAACTTACATATCACGTACATTAGTATCTCCCACTTAAATATCGGTTGTAAACGTCTATGAAATTTGTATACGACTCAGGCACTCTTATGCCACTTAAATATCAATTATAAACGTCTATGAGATTCTTAGACGGCTAAATCAATATTCTCAAACTTACATAACTCGCACTTAAATATTGATTATAAACTTCTTTGAGATTTTTAGACGACTGAATCAATATTTTCGCACTTAAATATCTCGCATATTAATATCTTCCACTTAAATATCGGTTATAAACATCTATGAGATTCTTATACGACTCGATCACTCTTATTCCACTTAAATATCAATTGTAAACGTCTATGAGATTCTAAGACGACTGAATCAATATTCTTGAACTTAAATATCTCGCACATTATTATATATCTCCCACTTAAATATCTATTACAAACGTCTATGAGATTCTTAGCCGACTGAATCACTATTCTCAAACTTACATATCTCGCACGTTAATATCTTCCACTTAAATATCGATTATAAACGTCTATGAGATTCTTATACGACTGAATCACTATTTTCGCACTAAATATCTCATATATTAATATCTTCCACTTAAATATCGGTTATAAACATAAAACATCTATGAAATTCTTATACGACTCGATCACTCTTATTCCACTTAAATATCAATTATAAATGTCTATGAGATTCTTAGACGACTGAATAAATATTCTTGAATTTAAATATCTCGCACATTATTATATCTCCCACTTAAATATCCATTATAATGTCTATGAGATTCTTAGACGACTAAATCTCTATTTTCGCACTTAAATATCTCGCATATTAATATCTTCCACTTAAATATCAGTTATAAACATCTATGAAATTCTTATATGACTCGATCACTCTTATTCCACTTAAATATCAATTATAAATGTCTATGAAATTCTTAGAAGACTGAATCAATATTCTTGAATTTAAATATCTCGCACATTATTATATATCTCCCACTTAAATATCCATTATAAACGTCTATGAGATTCTTAGACGACTGAATCGCTATTTTCGCACTTAAATGTCTCACACATTAATATTTGGGATGACAATTTGACCTATACTCGGCAAAAAATACTCATAACAGATATGGTAAAAACCCGCATTTTTGCTACGGACAAGGGTATGAGTAATTACCCCCAAAATTGAGCGGATATGAGTTCGGGTACGGGTACCTTAGTACCCACCCTGCCCCATACCCACAAAGTATATATTTAAATCAATTTTAAAAAATACAATATTATTATTTTATTACACATTTTTAATAAAATGTTTATTTATAACATAATGCAAATATGTTAATAGATAAATAAACTTTACCATGATATTACTAATAGTTTTGTGTTTAAATTTCATGAGTCGACATTAAAATCTTTGAATTTTTTTAATTATATTAAAATGATATGATATTTTATAACTGATCAATTTAGTTTTGTTCAATTTTTGCTTTGATCCATATTGAAGAAAGAAAAAACCAATCTTTCTAATAAAAACAGCAAGAACGCATATTGAAAAGCCTTCATCCAGAATTCATGACGACATCAACCCAAAATTCATCCAAAGCTTAAAGTTTTCTAATCCCTAATTTGAGTATGAGTCAAATTGTCATCCTAAATATTAATGTGCGAGATATTTAAGTGCGAAAATAGTGATTCAATCGTCTAAGAATCTCATAAACGTTTATAATGGATATTTAAGTGGGAGATATATAATAATGTGCGAGATATTTAAATTCAAGAATATTGATTCAGTCGTCTAAGAATCTTGTAGACGTTTATAATTGATATTTAAGTGGAATAAGAGTGATCGAGTCGTATAAGAATCTCATAGATGTTTATAACCGATATTTAATTGGAAGATATTATTATGCGAGATATTTAAGTGCGAAAATAGTAATTCAGTCGTCTAAGAATCTCATAGACGTTTATAATCGATATTTAAGTGGAAGACATTAATGTGCGGGATATTTAAGTTTGAGAATAGTGATCCAGTCGTCTAAGAATCTCATAGACGTTTATAATGGATATTTAAGTGGAGATATATAATAATGTGCGAGATATTTAAGTTCAGGAATATTGATTCAGTCGTCTAAGATTCTCATAGACGTTTATAATTGATATTTAAGTGGAATAAGAGTGATCGAGTCGTATAAGAATCTCATAGATGTTTATAACCGATATTTAAGATGTAAATAGGTCTCTTTTACAAGTTTGCGATTTATGAAAGAGAATTAATAGATAATTTTACAAAACATTTATTACCAATTGCCGAAAACGATGTACGATGATTAGGGGTATGAAGGAAAAGAAATAATAAATATACTTGAAAATTGGAAAGAGTTCTTATAAAATGAGACAGATAAAAAAATAAAAACAGTGTCTTATATTTTGGGACGAGGTAATAAATTTTTAAATCAAAGTAATTCAAACTGTTAGAACGTCTACAACCTACCTTGGTTAAAGCTCACTCCAACAACCTACATATCATCCATTGATTAAAATATTAATCATCTGGCCATTGAAATTTACATCTCGCACGGTGCGAGACCTATTTACATCTCCTACGGTAGAAAGAGCCTCTTATTATCACGATTCACTACACAGATTTCGATAAAGAGAACTTTCAAGTTTACACAAACACTATACTTTTTTTTATACCACCAATTTAATCTGGTTCAGGGTCAGTTCTGGCATCAAGTGGTTTCAGCCCCCTCCCGATCGCAGTTGCGGGGGATCGAACCGTGGTCCTCCCTATCAGGTTCAACGCCAATCACCAATGAACCAACTAACGATTGTATTGTTCACCTGTTGTGTATATTTGGTAGTTGCAAGCATAAGTAGTGTTATTTGTACAACTTTTTTAGACAACTAGGGTGGACAACTTTTTATTCCTTCATCATTTAGCACAAAACTTTCTATTTTATATAATGTGAGTATTAGAGAGAAGGTTTTACAACTAAGTTGTCCAATATGAGTGTCAAAATATCATTTTTCTTTTAATATCTCTATGTCTATTTTATATACATTACGAGATTCTCACAGAATTTTATCGCGCATTCTCAATTAAATTGCTTATGTGTCATTCAATTAGAGAGAAATTAGTTAGGTGTCATTTTTAACTTAAGGTTTGTTGTTTTTATAATATTGTATGGAAAATTACTTTTTCTTCTCAATAGAAATTGTTTATGTGTCATTCAATTAAACCTTCTCAAATATATTTTTTCTATTTTTTTTTTGTATAAAAAAAATATATATTTTTTTTTTGTAGAAACTCTAATATTATTATTTTTTGTAGAAAATCTAATATTAATTTTTTGTTGTAGAAACTATAATATTTTTTTTTGTTGTTGTAGAAACTCCAATATTATATTGTTTTTAGAAACTCTGATATTATAATTTTTTAGTAGAAACTCTAATTTTATATATTTTTAGAACTCTAATATTATTTATTTATTTATTTTTGTAGAAACTCTAATATAATTTTTTGTTTATAGAAACTTTAATTTTTTTGTGGATAGAGTCCCTTGAGTACTGGAAGCTGGAGACGAGAGAGATATATATAAAAATCTAGGAAACAAAAGAAAATTAATATAACTTTATTTTTTATAATCTATTAGAACTTTTAGTTTTTTAACAATTCCAATATTAGAATTTTTAATTTTTTGACAATTGCAGTATTAAAATTATAAGCAATCATTCAAACTTTTTTAGAGATGTTAATTTGTCCATGTGAATGAAAATCTTCACATTTTCTCATTTGTTGCTTATGTGTGGAGATTTGTTTTTGTGGTATGGCGACAAAAAAAGTTTAAGAGTAAGAACGAGATCAAATTATATTGATATTCATTAAAAATAATAATATAAAATTAACAACAATTTTTATTTGTGGAGCCCTAATAGAGTCCTGTAAGGGAGACATGATAGATAAAAATACAAAAAGAGAGAGAAAGTGAGAGAGAGAGAGAGAGAGAGAGAGAGAATTTATATGTGGTGTAGAATGAGAAACATAGAGATTTTTTCATCTCACTATTAAAAATACACCTTGACTAATTAAAATTTAAATTTCGACTGCGGAAGTTATCCATATTTTGTGTCCACCACACTTTCATTAGAGTTACCTTCAGGTGGTTAATTAATTTATGGGTAACCTAATATAAATTAATATAATGTAAATTATTTATAATCTATGAAATTTGTTTATAATTCTAATTTTAAAACTTTCCAAAAACTTTTCAAACCTTTTTAGGGATTTTAATTTGTCATTGTGAGTAGAGATCCGCACATAGATTTTTCCATTTGACGTTCACGCGTGAAAATTAATTATTTGTAGTATAATAGAGAAAAAGTTTGAGAATAGGAACGAGGTCAATGTATGTTAATATTTATTTAAAATATAGTATAGAACTTACAATTATTTTTTGTTGATTAAATCCCTACAGAGTACTGGCAGATGGAGAGAGAGAGAGAGAGAGAGAGAGAGAGAGAGAGAGATGAAGAGAATTTTAAAGTATGTATTGTTAGACAAGGAAGGGAGAACTCATAAACAGTTGATTAGAATTACCTCTAACGGTCAAAATTTGGGAAACCTAAAACAAATGAACATAACTTTATTTTTTTATAATCAATGATTTTTTTTTAATTTATAATCTATGACGATAAATCTAATGTGTATTTTCCATGAAAAGTTGGTTGGGATGAGATAGCGGACCACCATCTTTGAGGAAATTTATTGCAATGAAATAATCATGGTATGTTTTAATTTTATGTGAAGCCACGCTCCCAAAAAACTTAAGGCCGTGATTATATATATATATATTCAAAAAATTATAAAGTTTATAATTATTTCATAGTTATAGGATCCTTATATAGTCCTGAGGATGAAAACTGAAGGAATAATTTTTTAATAGTGTAGCACGAGAAGCGAATGAATATTCTCATTCTCGCTCTACCCTATAACATCATTAAACTCATATCAAGCAAAAATCATATCAATTTCATCATACAATTTTAAATCAAATTACTCAAATAATATTTTAAAATAAATACATAGATAATATTAAAAGAAAATAATCTCGTGCATGACACGAGTTAACATACTATACTAGTACTCTCTTATATTGTTTGAAATTTACATGGGTTTTACAAAGGACATTCTTCAACATTTTTCTCTGGGATTGTTTTTTGATCAAAATATGTAACTTTTACATACAAAATTGTGTATATATCACTTTGATATGTTTTTTATCCAAAGGATCACTCTGGTAACTGTCTAACTTATATTCTCAAAAAATTGTCAAAACAAAGCTTATATTTACAAAACAAAATCTTATTTAAAACACTTGTTACTCGTTATCATAACCCGAATTAGATATAGTTCATATGAGATACTACATTAGTTCATAGCATTAAGTTGTTTTGGGAGGGTAATCCAAACAAAAACCTAAAACAATAACTACTATGAAACAAAAAATACTAAGCATGTCTATTATTGATCTTTTATTTTTCTGTAACTCTTATTAGTGACCTGTCTTTAAATGTTTTTGATCATTCATTAAAGCATCTTCAATCGTGATACCACTTTGAGTATTATACATTAATAACAAGTGATCCTTACAATGTCACGTAATACTTATGCAACTCGTACATATTTTGCTCCAGTGGTGATATCACTTTAAGTATCATACATTATTAACAAGCGGACCCTTCTATATTTTTTTTAACTTTGTCTAAATGAACTAAATACAAGACAATAAATAAAAGGTTAAATTGCACTTTTGACCCCCTAAGTTTTAGAAAGTTGCAATTTTGGCCCCCTATGTTTCAAAATAGCACTATTGGCCCCTTAAGTTTCAAAAAGTTGCAATTTTGGCCCTCTATATTTCAAAATAGCACTTTTGGCACCCTAAGTTTCAAAAAGTTGCGATTTTTGCCTCCTATATTTCAAATATTTTTGGCCCCATATTTTTATCTCTTTTGCAAAAGGTCAATTTTGAACAAGTTAACGCCTCAGCTGCCATATCCATTTTTTTGTAATAATAATAATAATAATAATAATAATAATAATAAAGGAAAGGAAAGATGGTCATGTGATTTATCGCGACATGAATTATAGCGACGTGAATTATAGCGACGTGAATTATCGCGAATTTCAGGAACTAACGTTTTACTCATATACTACTTTTTGTTAAAATGAAAAATATTAGATAAATAATTGTTGGAAAATGCTAAACAGTGCCCCCGGGGCATTGGTTAAGCATATTAAAATAGAAATTCTATCTCAAATTCCGTGCATTCAATACCTCATAAGCATAAAAAGTTATCTTTGATATATTAATTTTATTTTTTATTTCCTTTTTTAGTATGCTTAACAAGTGCCCCGGGGGCACTGTTTAGCATGACCCTTAATTGTTTGCCACCGAATTCAATTCAATTGCCCACTAAATCAAAGATAACGCAACAATCTCATTTCAAAATTCTGTGTTTTTCTTTCCCATAAAGTCTATCTCTACCAAAAAATCTCACTCTATGCTCCCATCACATTAATCTTACAAATTAACGAATTATATTTTCACTCTCAAATTGAAATCACACCGAAAAATTCAACTGCTGAAAAATGCCAGCAGAGTTGTTGATGTGTTAAGCTTGTTGTTCTAATTTTTCCAATTTTCACTCTCAAAAGAGGAGCAGTAACAGAACAACAAGGTCCTATAAAAAAAGGATTTTATTGTTTGCTATTTTTGGATATATATGATTTGATTTTTTTTACTGATACATTACATGTGTGAATGTTAAATATGCTCTCAGCCTCTCACGTGCTAATCATTCATCTCCTTTTTTATTATTAATTTTTTTTAATTATAAGATAAAAAACTGATGTGGCAGCTGAGTCATTTAAATGACTTGCCACATCAGCGTTGACTTGGTCAAAATTGATCATTTGCAAAAGAGAGTGAAGATGAGGAGCCAAAAGTGCTATTTTGAACACATAGGGGGCTAAAATCGCAAAATTCTGAAACTTAAGGGGCTAAAAGTGCTATTTTGAAACAGAGGGGGCCAAAATCGCAACTTTTTGAAACTTAGGGGGCCAAAAGTGCAATTTAGCCTAAATAAAAAATGGTGAAAAATACATAAATATGATGGGGAGTATATAATAAAAAAATATAATAATTAATTTTGATTATTCTCTTGTCTGAAACGCTCCCAAATGTGTTCTGTTGTGGCGAGAAAGAAATACAATTTTTTTTTCTGAGAAGTATGTGCTTCTTCGTCAAGAATATTAATATTTTTTAGACCACTTTTAGTTGATAATTGTGGCACTTGAGGAGCTTCAACCAAAGAGGTATTGGGTGGTGGTGATAGATAAATAAAATAAGAATAATTTTGGAAGTTTCACTACAAGAAATATCGTTTTTGGCAGCGACAAATGTCGCTGCCAAAAACGCAAAGTTGCTGCAAAAAGTATTTTTTGCAGCAAAAAAAATGTTGCTGCATGTCGCTGCCATAAGTGCCGTTGCGAAAAGTTTTGCAAGGACAATTAATGCCGCTGCCATAACTAGTGTTTTGCAGCAACAATTAATGTCGCTGACAAAACTAGTATTTTTAGCAACAATTAATGTCGTTGGCATAACTAGTGATTTTTTGCAACAACATTTATTGTCATTGTCATTACTAATATTTTTTGCAACAATAATTATTGTCGCTGGAAAAAAATGTGTTTTTTGCAACGAAAAAAATTGTTTATCAAGGACAATTAATGTCGCTGCTATAACTAGTATTTTTCGTAGCGAAATAGTTATTTTTTGTTAACGGTATAAATTATTGTTATATCATTTTTACCTCAGCAATAAAAATTGTTGGAATATATTATATTTTCCAAAAATAAAAGATATACAACATAAACCAATAAATTAGATTCACAATAAAAGATATACAACATAAACCAACAAATTTATTTCCCAATATATTTTGTGAAATAGATCAATTTAAAGATAACAAACAAGTGTTTTAAAAATCATAATAATACAATTCCTAAAGATAACAATCTAATGATAACAAATCAATCTTTAAAATATAGTCAGATAAGCTTCCTACTCGGAACAAGCTTGTTACAACATATTTCCTACTCGAAAAACTTGCAAAAACAGTCTCCATTCGTAAGCTCCCTTCTTTGTATCTCTTAATTAGTCATAAAAGCTTGTTATAACTCAACTTACAGGAACAAATGTTTAAAATCTTCATTTGTGTGACAAAGCTTAACAAACCTGAAAAGCACAACAAACTCAAAGAAAACTGAAAAAGAAAACCACGACTTTTTCTTTTAGTAATGACTATTCAAATGCAAGTTATTAATGCGATAAAAAAATAATCTATTATATTATGAATTAAAGTAACATATGAATTCTTGTACAAAAAAAAAAAGAAAAAAAAAGTAACATATGAATTATTATAACAATAATTAGTAAGTAATTATCCATAATATTAGTTAACTTTACTATGTTGTTATTTGATTCCTCTCAATTAGTTACATCCTAACTAGCATAACTTCATTATACAAAAGCCACGAATTAATCAATAAAAACATATTCTGAATCATTACCTCAAAGGAATCAAAATATTAAAAAGAAAAGGGAAACAAACAAGGGAAAACGGAAGGAGGGCAAGGTCCCCTCGACTATTCTTATGGTCAACACTACCCCTATGCATGAACAATCTCCCCCCTTACCTAGAATTTGCAGAAACTTCCTCCAGCTAAATTGGGATATCTACTGTGCCCTTGCTCCTACGGTCGTTCAGCAACAAACGGAATCGAATTCGGACTTCGGATGAGAAAGTTATGAGTATTTTAGTATTGTTCTCGAAATCCATTATTTGGTCATAAAGGGTACACGAATTTTTGTTTGTAAATTGTGGTAATCCTAATTCTAAGTTATTTTGCTCCATTTATAGAGGAAGTTTATGTTTTTCTTTTCCTAAAAACAAGCAAGATTCATAACGGATTTGTTTCTAATTTAATTCCCTAAAAACTCTCATCTTATTCCTCATGAAAATTCAAATATTTTATTTTGATGATATATTCCTAAAATATACTGTATTTCAAAATTATATCTATGATTATAAAATATATCTTAATTAATTCTATCTTTCAAATAATTCTCATATTCTCACTATATTAAACTAGCCGCCAAACGGGCACGTTCCGTGCCCGTTTGTGTGATCGATATTCTTTTTTTGTTTGTTTGTTGTGATTGATATTTTCTATTGTGCAAATATAAATAACTACTTAATCTCCTTTTTTAATTGGACTTAGTTAATTGATAACTACTTTATCTCCTTTTTTGTTGTGGTTAGTTATTAAGAAGAAACAAATATATATATTTTTTTACTATAAAAAAACTGAAAACCTACTTTTATGTGGAAGTTGTGCTTAGTTTTTTTTTTTGTAGTTTTTTTAAAGGGTAAAATAGGAATAGTGAAAAAGCCATCCCAAAAATTTGTATCCCCTTTATATATTAGTATAGATAAATTCTAATTTATCAAATAGTTTACTTAGAACATAATCACTTAAATATACTATATTCTAAATAAATAACTATTTTTAAATTTTAGGGTGTTACAAAAATATCCAATTAGTATAAAAAAAATAGAATAAAAATCATGCATATCCCAAATAACATAATTTCTATTTAATTAATAGATTTAGTAAAAAAATAATTAATAGATGACAATTGAACCTTTTTAGGCGTCAGTTAAATGTTTATGTCTATCCAATTAGTCAAAACGTACAAATATTAATTTTCAATTAGAATTAAAAAAAACAAAAAAAACATTGTAAATACTAACAACTAACATTGGCTATAAAAAGAAAACAAACAAAAAAAAAGATCATGTGTATCTCAAATCCCAAATAACATGATTCCTTTTTAATTAAAAGATAACATAAAAAAAAATGAACCTTTTTTATTTAAATTAATTATTCTATTTAATAATTAACAATAAAAAATAAAGTAGTTAGAAATTAATAAATTAAATAATTAAAAAATAATTAAAGATAGTCATAGAAATATTATTATTAATAGCAATTTTAAAAATAGTAAGCATTCTCATTAGATGACAAATGAAAAATTTGTCAAAGAATCATCTTGCTTTATTATATTCAAATTAATATAATGTATTTCTATTCTATTAACAATATATTAAAAGGAACAAAAAAACCTTAATTTGTTCTCATCAAGTATGATAATATTTCAAATATTCAATCCTTAAATGTAATTATTAAAAAAAAGATGCAAAACATAAAAATAGTAACAAAAATAATAATTTTATGTTAAAAGAAATTTACGCATAAAAATAGGAACAGAAACCATGATAAAAGATAATATAAAAAAAATAGTAATTGAGTGGTTTTCCAGCGACTTTACAAGGTTGATGCAAAAAAGTTATACTATTAGCGACAATAATAATTATTGTTGAGATAATTAACTTTTCCCAGCGATAATGTAATTGTTGAGAAAAAGACTAACTTATAACAACAAGTTTAATTAGTTGTTACTATATGTATATTTTTATCAACAATTTGAATGTCGTTGCGAAAAAGTCGCTGCCAAAAATCTTATTTCTTGTAGTGTTTTACCGGGAGGAGATTGGTTTTGGAACAAATTCACGTAAGTTTGAATATATTATTATATATTAGGATCCATTTGATAGAAAACAAATAAAATATGACGTGAGAACAAAACAAATAGAAATTGTGTAATATAGAAAAATATGAAATATGATTAAATATTTGTAAAAAAAAAGACCATTTAATGATAAAAAAAAGGTAACATTAAATTGATGATACGATACCTTATTTAAGGTACCGGTATCATCAATTTTGATACCCTCTATATCACGTCATGAAACTCCAATGATAAAAAAATAAGGTACCGTATCATTAACCTATGAAACTCTCTTAGATACTGTTATTTGATATGCTCTTACTTATTTTTGTCTTATAAATAAGACTTTTATTTGTCCCATAAGTGTAGCTCAAATGGTAGCTACCAAAGTATTATTGGAGTTGCCGGGGTTCGAACCTCAGATTCTACATTTCTCCACATTTAAATGTGTGAGTCTAGCCACTAAACTATTTAATAAAAAAAATAAGACTCTTATTTAGTGTAAAGACACACATGTAAAGAAAATAATATAAAACTTTCATCTTCTCTATCTTTGTTCTCTAGTTCTTGAAGTTTATTTCTAACAAAAAAAATCATATTAAAACTAGGAAAATTCTAATTAATGCCAACTTGTGTAGTTAATGCTTGTAAAATATAAAAAAAAATGTTATTTTCAACGCAAAAATTATATTTTTTGTATCTTTAACCGGTGCCTCAATGTACTAGTTAGTCTTAGGAAATAACAGAGTTGAAGAAAAAAAATAAGCACAATCACAATCCAAAAATATAACGTAGAAACTCTAAAATTGAAGAAAAAATCACGACTGTTGTCTAAACCGACAATCGAAAAATTATTACTATGTGAAATTTTCAAAACACATTCTCTCACTCTAACCCCAATACTGAGTACAACCACGCACTCAAAAATATACATTTAGTGATTCTGCATCTAAAAACAAAGAACCTAGATCAAATAGATAGTCTTAGTCCTGATTTCCACCGTACTAAATAATGTGAACGTGATAATAAATTTTTTAATCTTTACATCTCTAATCTCATATATAAATCTCATATATAAAGTACTTTTTTCTTTTTAGATTTATTTAATAATAGATTTATTTAGTCTATAATATTGACTAAATTTATTTGTTAATTAATAAATCTAAAAAGTAAAAAGTTGATTATATGTTAACTAGAAGGAATATTTAAAACCCTTTAATTTAAAATAAAATAAAGTGAGTTGGAACATCTGGTCTGATAATTGGCAGTGATGAAAGGTCATAGGTTGCGTGCGGTTAGTATTCACACGTCTAACTCACTCCTTCTTGCCCAGCAAAATTTGTACAATAATTCAATCTTTCACATTGATTTGGGACCCATCATGCTATGCTATTCAATTTCAGCCTTCATTCTCATCATTCTTGTCAATTTCTTACCACTATTATACTATCCCCTCACCTCACTTTTCTGCATGCAAGGATCTAGATAGAACTTCTCAATCCTTTTGATCCAGAATTTGAATCATGTCTTTTATTGCATGTTTTATTTGAATCTCATAATTATTCCATTGACCCCAATCACCAGGAAAATGTCGTTGAGAAGTAGTAGTGGCAGCAATAATTGATTGTATAATGCCTTACAAGTTTCATAAATATATTATGGGTCCATTTGAATTTGACTTATTTTTAAGTTTATGAAAATAGTTTATGCAAATAAATAAAGTTTTATGTTAATTTATAAGTTTTCACTAACAAAATTGTATATTTATAAGTTGTTTTCTCATAAACTACATTAAAAAACTTATAATAATACATAAAAGCTTATTTATTTGCCTAAGCTATTTCACATAAACTCAAAAATAAGTCAATCCAAATAATCCATATGTCTAAAATGCGACGTGTAAAATGAAAATGATTTAAAATTTAACCTTATTTTGGAAAAGCCGCTATCACTTTAACTCCATCCAAATAACTCCACTATCACTTCAATTTTTTCCCTTCTTAAAAGAGCAGATGGCTGATAGCAGGGGCTAGTTGGCTGATAGCATGTGCCACTTTAACTCCATGGATTTTTTTTATCCAATTGAGCCTTAGTGATCATACTAGAAAAGACATTAGCAACTAGAATAAACAAGTAGGGAGAGAGGGGGTCTCCCTGTCTGAGACCCCTCTTAGGTTGAAAGGGTGTTGAGTAGGTTTTCCATTGAGTAGAATATAGAAAGTCACACTCTTAACACATTTCATAATGGTGTTTGTCAAGTTTTGGGGAAATCCCATTGTTTCCAGAGTGAGTTGTAGGAAAGACCATTACACCCTGTCATAAGCTTTAGCCATGTCAGTCTTTATGCCCATATAACCTTTCTTGCCGGTGCTTTGATTGAAGAAATGAAATACTTCATAGGCCACCAGAGTGTTATCAGTTATTAGTCTCCCAGGGACAAAAGCACTCTGGTTAGGACTAATGACATTAGGAAGGATTAATTTAATTATGTTTGCTATGGTTTTAGTTATGATTTTGAAAATCACATTACAAAGGGTTATAGATTGAAATCACTAGGGTGTGTGGGGTCTTTTTTCTTGGGAATGAGGCAGATATAGGTCTCATTGAATGAGGTGGGATCTCCTTTGTTATTTAGAACCTGTAGAACAGTGTTGATGATCTCTTTGTTAATTATCTCCCAATAGGTATGGTAGAAAAGAGCTGGAAGACCATCAGGTCCAGGGCCAGCTAAGCCTTTCATACTATTTATGGCTTCTGTGACCTCTTTAGCAGTGAATTCAACCTCTAGTTGTTGGCTCATATCAGGGGTAATGATATTTCTGATTACTTCAACAATGCTTTACATATGAAGGGTATTCTGGTTGTCAAAGATAGTTTTAAAGTGATTGATAAGAGTGTCTTCAATGCCTTTTGGGTCATAGTGAATAGTTCCTTGAGGGTCACTAATGTGTTCGATACTGTTTTTCTTTCTTCTCTGATTAGCTTTTTGGTGGAAATATGATGTGTTTTTATCCCCATGCTTAAGCCACATTGCTCTAGACCTCTGGCTCCACCAAAGCTCCTCACATTGAAGTAAATCATCTAGTTCTTTTTCTTTGATTGCTGGCATAGGGTCAACATTATTTTGGGAGTTCAGGGTTTGAAGATCACTTTTAGTCTGCTGAATTCGTTTAGAAATGCAACCAAATTTTGTTTTTCCCTGGTTGTGAAGTTCATTGAGAGTGCGGCTGAGGCTGGTAGTGATGTTAGTGTTGTATCTCTGCCATGAATCTTTGACAACCTGGAAATGATCCTGATCCCTTAACCACATGTGTTCAAATTTTTTCCCTGTGATGTATCCTTGGTTTTGCCTGCACAAAGTGATAGGAGAAAACTCCAACATGATAGGACATTGGTGAGAGCCATATTTTAGGAGATGCATATTAGTATAATGGGAAAAACAATTCATCCAGTTAGAGGTGGCAAGAAATCTATCAAGTCTAGCTTGAATGTAGTCACCATCCTGCTGCCTATTATGCCAGGTATACTTGGGGCCAGTGAAACCTAAGTCATTTAAGTTACACATATCAATGGTATTTCTAAAGCTATTAGTGATGTTATAGTCTATAGAATTTCCCCCCACTTTTTCATCAGAGTTTAGAACAATATTAAAATCACCAAAGATAAGCCAGTTTTGATTATTGCTAGTTTGAGACAGGTCATTTATCAACTTACAAGTGAGAAATTTAGAATGGTGAGTAGAATAGCCATAAATACCAATAGCACGCCACACCTTATTATGAGAATTGATAAGAAAATCAATATAGTTGAAATCATGATTATTTATTTCAATATCAAAGTTACAATTATTCCAAAGGAGGGCTAGTCCCCCAGCTCTAACTCCACCAGCAGTGGAGCAATCCACAATTTTTACATTATAGCTATCTTTAAAGTAAGACAAAAAAAAAAAGAGTTAGATCTTAGCTGTTTTGTTTCCATTAAGAACACTATGTCTGGCTTGGAGCTATTGATGAGCTTCTTCAAAGCTCTTACTGTCTTTGGGTTGCCACACCCTTGACAGTTCCAAGAAAGAATCCTCATGGCCCTTGGTTGGCCTTCTGAGCAGGTCCTGCCATTATTGTATCATACATGGTGCTGGTTTCCAATTCCATTCTAGGTCTCTTTGCTGCCATATGGCCTTCTTCCCTGTTGATCACTACTAGATTTCTTTGCCTATCTTCTTGCATCATGATGGTTGGTGATTTGCTAACTATATTTTTCTGGATTTGCACTTTTCTAGTCTCTTGCATGTTGTCTGTTTTTGTTCCACTTCCTTTTTGGGCATGTTCATTTTCCTGTAGCTTCATGGCAGCCATTTGTGCTAACATACTTGCAGGTATGGGTGGGCTGTAGTACCCAAAATGTTTGCCTTGTGAGGGGTTACTGATCAGTGCATTTGGATGCACATTCTTCTACTAATGTACTTAGGCATTTCTATAGTTTGTTTTACTATTTTTACTATTTTATTGTGTTTTTAGATTTAAGTTTATTTTTGCCTTTATTTTATTTTCGTATTTATTTTCAGCATTAGTAGCTATTTGATACATGTTCACTGTGCAGATCATAACTTGAGCTTCGAGTATCGGATTTAGGTGTGAAAATATGCGTTGGAAAGCTAAGAGAAAGAGCTACAAGTTTTGTGTTGAATGGAAAAGCTGGTTCGGACTGAAGAAGCCTTTAATATTTCGTGGAAGTTCCAGACTTAATGTAGATTCAAATAAATTTGGCCCAAACTTTTGTTTTTGGTCCATGACCTTTGGATTTCATTTTTTCCTTCTATTTATTAAACTCAAACCAGAAATGGATGGTCATATTCTGCTACAAGAAATTAGAAAGAGAGAAATGATCAGGCTGTTCATGGAGAATTAATCTCAAGGCAATTTCTACTGATCATAGGTTCCATCATGTTTTGAGGTTATAATAATTTCAATCAAGTTTCTATTCCTTTCAATGTTGTTATGTGATTATTGTTTGCTTAATTCAATTATCATATAGTAGTATTGATTCAATTTGATTGTTGTATGTTCCTATTTTGTGATCACGTTAGCGTAGCTTCTTCGTTATCGTGTTTGATTAATTCGCGTTTGCTTAATTCGCGAAGAGCTTAAATTAAATCTGTTTGCTTAATTCGGATAATAGGAACTTACATCACATAAAACCAATTGCGCTTGTCAATGTGTTTTATAATCGAATAAGAATAGATAGGAGATTGGAATCATAATCAGCGATAAGTCGGAACCGAGATCGGTGGATTAGCCGCTTCAGCTTATTTTATAATTACTTATTTTTAATCACTTTTTCCAATTTAGGTTCAGAACCTTAAACCCCTATAATTTACAGTTTTTTTTCTTGTTGATTCTAATATTGCTAAACTGATCGTGAATCCTTGTGAGACGATACTCGAGTGTCGCTTTTCCTAAACTACATTTTTAAAAACTCGTTTTTGACCCGTGTGCGACAGCGGATCAGTTACTATGGAATTGTTTATCCTGACCTGCCCTAATTCTTCTACCATACTGATTAGATCTTATCCAGGGGCCTAATGGTGCCTTGCCTTCCATAGTTAGGGCTTCATTCATGCATAATTTATCTCCATGCCCTAAAAATCCACATTTGAAACAGACTTGGGGGATGTCAATTTGTATCTGATAACAGATTATCTGTGGGGATTATCTGTACGGTGATCCGAAGTTGCGGATTTTCTTCCCCGTGGGGACGGGGATGGAGGGAGAAATTCCCCCGTGGATAATTTGGGGCGGGGAATGGGGAAGGTCCCTCCGCCACCGCGGATTCCCCGACTCCGACCATATTATTTAAATTATATATACAACATATAATTATATAACTTTATATGTTTTTTTAAATAAAAATAATAATTAATACATTATAAAGATTATGATTATGTATGGTGGCAACAAGTTCAATTGGATATTTAATTTTTTTGACAAAAATAAATATTAGAATGTGCTTTGCAGTTTTTTGTTATTGATGCAAAATGTACTTTTATTTGAAAAAAAATGAAAAATACAAAATATGTATTTTTTTTAGAAACAAGGAAGAAAAAATAAGATATTAATGTCGTGCTTTTGATTAAAATGTATAACAATTTTGTTAATTATTTATGTCCGTGGAGACCTGTTGATACTGTGGGGATCCGTGGGGATGGGGATGGAGGAAGAAATCTCCCCACGGGGATGGAGATGGAGGAAGAAATGTCCCCGAAGCGGGGAATGGGGCAAGGAGTGGTAAAGTACCATCTGCTCAATCTCCGCCCCGTTGACATCCCTACTTGGGGCAGGTTTTCATACATGTAATCAATCCAATGTGTACCATCTCTGTGAAATTTCCAATGAGTATGCCAGATTGTATAGGTTGATAGACATTTATTACAACTTTGATCTATACTTTCACCTTTTTGCCTGGAAATTCATAGAGCTCTGCTGATTCCACAGTTCCTAGCAGGTTTCCTAAGCTTTCTCCCATTTCTTTAGTCTTGCAGTGTGGTGGTAACCCCCACATTTGTATCCACACAGGTGCATGGCTGAAATCATGGAAGTCAATCTCGGCCGATCCCGGCGGGATCCCGGTGGAGCGAAGCGGGGCGGAGGCTCACCGCTACGGGAAGGGTTAGAGCGGACCAGCTCTGCTTCTCGGTCGTTATGGCTGGGTTCCCAATGGAGAGGAGCGGTGCGGTTTGCGGGTTCCAATCCCGAGTTATGACCGGGTTTTAAGTTTCATGGGTTTTAAAAGGTTTTTTTGTAATTTTATTGGTTTAAGTAAGGGTGTATTTGGTATTTTATGTTTTCTTTGTTGTTAGTTACTCACTTACTCCTATCACATAACCCTAGCCGCAAAAATTTCTCACCTCTTCACTGAACAAAAGTTTCTGTGTCGTACTTTTCATCTCTTCAACTCTTCAAAGCTTCATCATCTCTTCAAAGCTTCATCAAAGCTTCACGCCAAACTCTGTTTCTTCTCCAAGCTCAGTTTTTGTTCTCCACCACTTCACCTCTTCAAAGTTTCACCAAGGTTTTAATTTTTAGTTACTTGCTTACTTTATTAATCTAAGTGTTGGAGACTTGACTTTTACTTATTTATTTTGCTTGACTTTTGTTGGTAATTTGGATGTAATGTTTAAGACTTGATTTGTGGTTTGAAATTTTTATTTATGAATGTTTTATGGATTGTGAAATGTTTGTTTAATTTTAGTATTATATATTTGTATATAGTATTATTTATGTAATTAAAAAAAATTAAATAGTGGCATCCCGGCCATCCCGCTCCACGAGATGCTATTATCCCAATTTTGGGGTTAGCCGCTCCGGGATCCGGGATTAACTACCATGGCTGAAATCAATGGCTTTGGGGTCAATTTGTCTGTCCCATTGTTTAACAATGAGCCATGAGTTTCGAAAAATCCATGGATTCCAAAGGAGGATTCGTTCTTGATCAAAATTTCTGTCCATGAAGAATTGTAGAATGCCTCCTTCAATTTCTTGGATTCTCAAGCCCATTGGAGAGCCTCAGATGCTCTTTAATCAGTTCTGTATAGAGTTTGTGTGAATTGTTTTTTCTGTTATGATCTTACCAAGAATGCTTCTCTGACATGCATTAAGACCATTGTTGATGATTCTTTCAGGATAAACAAAGAAGCCTGATCTTGTTGTGGAGTCTTGATGTTCATTGCTGTAAAAGTGCTGCTTTGGGTCATTATGGTTCTCCTGCTAAGGTGGTGTAGTTTCTTGTGTCTTTTGGGTGTTGTAATCTGGAGATCCCCTAGGAATGTGGAGGTGGTGGATCACATGGGGTGTGATCAGAGAAGATGAGTTTGAGCTTTGTCATATCTCCATAGGGGTTGTTGAAGGTCTCAGATTGTTGGTGAAATGTCTGTGTTGGAGTGTTCATGAAAGGAAGAGGGAGGATGTGGCGGTGTAAAGAAAGCAATGGAAAATAGAAAAAGGGGTTGAGAAACAAGGGAAAATCAATAAAATATCCACTACAATGGCAATGGGAGTTAATAGCGAACCTGATGAAGATCAGTAAAAACAAAAGGTGGGGGAGAGATTCGGGGATGAAGAAAGGACAAGTAGGGACAGAAAATCAAGGTTGAAGAAGGAACCGAAAAATGTTCTTTTTTCAATGTATTCTTACTATGGCCTTAAGGCTAAGTCCTTAAGTAAGAAGTATGTGTTCATCCTCTATTTAACCATATATTAGTTCTTAAGTTTCATTTATTACTAGATGACTCATAATAATAAACTTGCATTTAATACTAAGTTGGTCAACCCTTGAATCAAACATATATCATAAAATCATAAGAACTAAAAATGCAATAAATACTGCAATCATTCACATGAATAATACTATACTTTCATTGAATATCACATAATCGGGTCAATTTTGGGACCGGGTAAACCCGTTTACCTTAGGTCCAATCCACACCATAAAAATCACGTAGACTCATTAATTGATGTGGTATCCTCTGTGTCGTCATGCGTGACATATTTTCTTATCCTAATCACCAAAACTTGACAGTATGAACTAAAGATGCAAACGGTGAAAACATGTGGGAAAGATCCTTTGTGCTTTCTTCAAACCTTGCAATGATCATGCTTGAATAAAACTCTTGAGCTTACTTAACCACACCAAGTATTCTCTACTGTCTTTGTTGATCATGTACTCGTGCAAGAAATTTACCGTGCTAGGTTTTATTCCCCTAATTTCTAAGTACCTGTGGAATTTCTTTTGCAGGCTCTCGTTCAAATCCCTGCAAAAAAATGGCAGAATTCAAAATTAAACAATGTCTTGCCTTCAAAATTAAATGAATTTACATACAAGGTTTTACAAAAAATTGGAACACTGTAATCTGAACCACAAAGTTAATACCATCAATATCCTTTATGTCTCCACGACCGTATGCAGTATAGCTTGTATATGTTAGCAACACAACTCAGTGTTGTCAATTGCAGATCGCATAAAATGGCGGTGTTTTCAAATTCCGCTATGTAAATGTGCTATAACACCACTATGGCGCCACTATCTAACAAACAACATTTTGTACTAAACAGCATATCACATAACTATAGCAATTTGTTCAAATTCCGATATGATATAGTGTCACTATAGCCTCTATTTAACAACATTAACATAACCAAGGTTTAAAACATTGCATTCGTAAACAAAAATCAGATAAAAGTCAAAAGGACATACTGGAAATTCGGTCCTTCATAAGGAATTTGATCATCAGAAACATCAGAATTCTTAACAGATAAGCTATCAATAACCATCTCATCAGGGTAAGCTACGCAGCTAAACTCCAAAGATGGTCCACCCTTCTTAGAAACATTAACTACAAGTGGAATACTTGATTGATTTGCTCTCTCACTCTCGCTATCATTATCATCATTCTCATTATCACGATCGTGTTCTTCACCAGTAACCAAATCAGGCATGTGAACCTCAACCTTAATTTCTTCACCTTCATAAGTCCTTTCAAGTGTTATTATTTGTTGTCCTGCACTATCAATTATCTTAAATGGAAAATCACTTGGTACCTCCTCACCCTACATCAACCAAAATCAATTTATTTTTCTTTTTCTTAGCATTTCAACAGAATAAATAATAGGTTTAAACATCATTTTCGTCCATGTAAGTTCATAATTTTTTGGTTTTAGTCACTGTATCTATTTTTGTTGCAAATTAGTTCCTAAATGTGCAAATCATTTCATTTTGAATTTTCCTGCGGATTCTAGTTTTAAAGAACTAAAACCAATAAGATTTGAACATACGGGACTAATTTGCAACAAAAAATATGACTAAAACAAAACAAACAAAATGCAAACTTATATGGACGAAAATGATATTTAAACTTAAATAATAGTAATAATGATAATTATCCTAAATAACAAAAAAAAAAAAAGATAATCATTGTTATTATCATTAATCAAATACTAGATGAGAGAAAATGAAGCTTACAGCGCCATATTCATCAGTTTCTTTAGCACAAGTAATTTCCGATTCAATGACACGGAGAAGATTCTCGTCGGAGGATAGCTTTTTGTTGATAGCTACAGAAGAAAAGTGAAAACTAGGAAAAGATGAATTCTCGAATCGGCTGACGGCGGTGGAAAGAACGGTGCGATGAGTCTGTTGGGTCTTTGTTATCAATTGACCTGCAGAAGCGAAAGCCCTAATGAAAGTACTCGACTTTCTGCGAAAAATTGAGTTGAACGCCATTTTTTTGTTTCTTGGTAGAAAACAACAGAGAAGGTTTTGCTAGGGTTTTTATAGAGATTGTTATTGGAGGGGTTTTCTGATTTTCTAAATTAAACGAAAACATTCTGGCCATAAAATAAAAATAAATCAATATTTTTTTTGACAGAATTTCTCATAAAAAAAATATCAATACTCCTATAAATTAATATTGCTTTTTTTTGTCAGGTAATCTTATACCAAAAAACAGTTTTTTTTTCTCTACGAATAAATACTAGTATTTTAATCCGTGTTGTGCACGGGATTATTATTTTTAATATTATTTATGTGTTTATTTTGATATATTATTTGAGTAATTTGATTTAAAATTCTACGATAAAATTGAAATAGATTTTGTAAGATATAGATCTAACGATGTTACAGAATAGAGCGAGATGAAGAGTATTACTTTGCTTTCCATTTTACACTATTATGGGATAGATTTTTTATCTCATCTTCATCCCTGAAACTATATAGTGATCCTATAAATATAAAATAATTATAAATTTCATTCTCAAACGAAAATATGCTCTGATTTTTCATAGGCTTAAGATTTTTTGGGAGCGTACCCATAAAATTAAATATACCATGATTTTTTTTTCATCTCCTGCCGACTCTTTATAAAAAAATTTCATTAGGTTCATTGTCAAACACGAGATAATTTTATATTTTTCAATAATATTTATAAAAAAAATTTCTTTTGAAGTTTGTCTATGTCTTTTTTTATTTTATAGGCAAAATTACATGTTTGATCCTTTATCTTATTTTTTTGTAACATTTTGGTCATTTATCTTTTATTTATAACACTTTAGTCGTTTGTCTTATTTATTTGTAATATTTTGGTCCTTTATTTTTTATTTTTAATAATTTAATCATTTATCTTTTATAACATTCACATATAAACTCTTTCTTTCATACATATTGTTAATTAAAAGAGGGTAAATAGGTCTTTACCCCTGCAAAGTATCGAGTTTTGCTTTACCCCTGTAAAAAATTCCTTTAAGATTCTCCCCTTGCAAAATATTTTTTTCCCTTGGGTGCACTTTTTAAATCGGTTATTTTGTTCAACCGATTTAAAAAGTGCTGTTTTTTAAATCGGTTTTTTCTATTCAACCGATTTAAAAAGTGTATTCAAGGGGGGAAACTAAAAAAAAAAAATTGCAAGGGGGAATCTTAAAGGAATTTTTTGCAGGGGGTAAAGCAAAACTCGCCTACTTTGCAGGGGGTAAAAACATATTTACCCATTAAAAAAATGCTGAATTTTATTTGTTAAGATATCTTTTTATTAAAATTAAATAAAACTCATAATTTTGATGAATATGTTCATCATCTTCATCAATTCATTCGTATCTTCATGTTCTTTAAAGGACCAAAGTGTTACAAATAAAAGATAAAAGACCAGACTGTTACAAAAAAGATAAGATAAAGGACCAAAGTGTTACAAATGAAAGATAAAAGACCAAAATATTAAAAAAAAATAAGACAAAGGACCAAACGTGTAAATAGTAGAGATAGAGATGATAATTGATAGTAATAATTTGGTTAGAAAATTAATATATAATTGCTAAAAAATAAAATAAATTACAGATAGTGAATTTTCTAAAACCTTTTGATCCAAAATTTTAAAAAAAAAATCTTTCAATTCAAAATATATTCTAATTCAACAGATTTCACAAAAAAAAACATTCAAATACATTTAAAAATATTCAATATTTTGAATTTTTTGGATCAATTTATGATTTTAGTTTGGATCAGTTTAAATTTTAAACAAATTTACTATTTCTCTGCATCTCTCAAGTGAGATAAGAGAAATAGTGAAAAAGATAAACAGTTCATATTTAAAAGAGAGACAAAGAGTTAGAAGAAAGATATAAATGAATAGTGAAGAAAAGAAAGAGTTCCTATTCACCTTATTATTTTTCATCTATAACAATAACAATATTGGTGAGTGACAAGGACAAAAAGAAAAATTCCTGTTACAAAGAACATATTCATCCTCTGTCTACGGTGAGCAACATGTAGGTCATGTACCGTGCATGACTTGGTTTTTTATTTTTTTTTATTTTTGCAAGTTGCTTTTAGACCTTAGGTTAAAACTTAAAAAGTAGTACATGATATTATGATGCACTATCAGCATTGTATTATTTTTTATTTCTTTCATTTTTCTCCATCAATTTATTATTTTTTTATACAGTTATTATATTTTTTATCCCTACAAAATTGAGACCTTTTAAGTTTAGTTTTTACTTAATTTTAATAGTATTTTTAGTCCTACAAAATTTTTCTGAATACATTGTTTAAATATCGGTATTAAACAACTATGAGATTCTTATACAACTTGATCACTCTCATCCCACTTAAATATTAATTATAAACGTTTATGAGATTCTTAGATGACTGAATAACTATTCTCGAACTTATATATCTCACACATTAATATATCACACATTAATATCTCTCACTTAAATATCGGTTATAAACGTCTATGAGATACTTATACGACTCGATCACTCTTATCCCACTTAAATATCAATTATAAACGTCTATGAGATTCTTAGACGACTGAATCACTATTCTCGAACTTACATACCTTGCATATTAGTATCTCCCACATCAATAACTCTCACTTAAATATCGGTTATAAACGTCTATGATATTCTTATACTACTCAATCACTCTTATTTACATTAAATATCAATTATAAACGTCTATGAGATTTTTAGACGACTGAATCACTATTCTCAAACTTACACATCTTGCACATTAATATCTTCAACTTAAATATCAGTTATAAACATCTATAAAATTCTTATACGACTCGATCAATCTTATTCCACTTAAATATCAATTATAAACTTCTATGAGATTTTTAGAGGACTGAAGGAATATATTTATTTATTTATTTATATAATATATATTTAAATCAATTTTAAAAAATACAATATTATTATACTATTACACATTTTTAATAAAATGTTTATTTATATCACGATAATATATATTATATCATTTTAATATAATTGAAAACATTCAAAAAATTTAATGTTAACTTATGAAATTTATACACAAAACTGTTAGTAATATCATGATAAATTTTATTTATCTGTTAACATATTTGCATTATGTTATAAATAAACATTTTATTAAAAATGTGTAATAGTATAATAGAGTTTAATTGTTAAGCACTATCAGTGTAAAATTATTTTACACATGCAACCAATAAGAGTGATTTAAACTTCCATTGTCATATAAAAATAGTGGGGTGAAGTGGGGTGATGTGGTGAAATACATGGTTGTTATTGGTTGACGCTGTAAAATTAAAGTGAGATATATTAATGTGAGAGATATTTAAGTTCGAGAATAGTTATTCAGTCGTCTAAGAATCTCATAGACGTTTATAATTGATATTTAAGTGGGATAAGAGTGATCAAGTTGTATAAGAATCTCATGGACGTCTATTAACACCTTTGCAGTGATAACAATAATAGGATAATGCTACAGAAATTATTATCATTAAAATGTTGAGCATATAAAAATAAATATGCTAATCCTTTACGTATTCTGTCCATATATACCATGAATAAATAAACTAGTTAACTAAAAGCTTTAGCTTCCACAGCAAAATTGATCAGAAGCCTTTGGGAAAAAGTTATCTCTCCCCCACACTATCTTAATTAAACTCCTAATTTCCACTCCATCAGAGGATAATAATACAATATGACAAAAAATCTAAGCATATTTGCTACATATGTTTAATGGCATAATTAAGGAACTAGTCAATTTTCTTGTTTTTCTTTCTTCCTTTTACTTGTTTCTCTAAGCTTCTTAGCCTTTGACTAATAATAGCAGAAGAAGATGTCTTTTTATTTGGTCGTTTTGATGATTCAACTGGCAATGAACTTTGATCATCTGCAGCTGATGCAGTTTGTTTTAGTGCCGGAAAAATAGAGAAGGGAGATTGTGGAGAACTGGTGGGTGCTGCTGGTAATTCAGGAATACCCAAAGTTTTCTTTACACCAGGAACTTTAAGCACTGCAAAATTGGAAATAAAAGAGCATATAGGGATCAGAAAAATTCAAAATACTAGAGTTCACTCATGTTCTGTACTAAACTGTTTAAAATATAAATCCACATCAATTTAATGCATAAATTATAAGAAACTTAGTCATGCATGAAATACATCTTCAACTTCAAAGTTTAGGTCTCACTTAGAAACCAATGATTTCCTTTCATTAAAGTATTTCCTATCATGTTTTCTAGAGTAACCCATTTCAATCCCTAGAAGATTTCATAAAGACTTGCAATACCAAAGAACGAGGAGGAACAAGCATCCTTGGAGAGCAGAGTAAAAGGGAAGTTATATCTTATTTGTCCACCTAAAAAGATTATGTCAATTTAGTCCCCCAAATCACAATCATAGAATACGACATCAATTTGGTTCTCCAAAAAAATTGACAACCCTGAAGTTCCTCAAACAAAAAAAGACATCAACTGAATTCTTCCACCTCAAAGTATGAACATGTGGATAATTTTGATGTCATTATGTTAAGACACCATGCTTAAATTTAGGTTGAAATTCTGTGCCACAACAAATGACAACGCTTATCTTTGGAGAAGTATAATGGAACTTCAATTCTTTTTATACATAAAACTTTAGTCCCCTAACTCAAGTCTCACCAATGACAATGACATCAACAATATTTAGGCCTCATTACTATATGGCCGTGAGAATATCTTCCAAAAAAGAATATCATACTAAAGAAATAAATATGATGAGTCCCATGGTTAAGAATAAGTAATCATACTAAAGATACAAAAATTATGCATTTTGGATAGAATAAAATACTGATTGCAACTATGCAATCTTGGCAAAGTTGATAAAACAATTTCATTTTCAATTTAGGGGGTGATTACTTAGTAACAGTAGTCAGACAGGCAGTTAATAATTGTGAGGTGCACTGAATTTCATTTATATGTTTAAAACTACAAGGGCAAGGCTGTAAATTTGAATGCAAGTTTGTCTCAGACAGATCTGGATTGACATGCATATACAAATGAACACTTAACAAGAATAGCAAGATGCAGGAGCAATGGATTCTCCAATTACTTGCATTATACAATCTATCATACTCCAAGGCAATATGCATTTTATGAAAACAAATCAAAATTTCAAAATGATGAATAATGACAATGTGATATTGCAAATGAAAATTTTGAAGTTCCTTACCCGTTCCATATGCTAGAGAAAACAAATTTGATGTAATCCAGTAACAAAATATTGCCTGCAAAATTGTACATGAACACAAGTTCAAACTACATAGAATGACAAATAAAAGGAGCAGTGGTTAGAATAAAATAGGCCAGCACTACACTACTTTTCTTTCTCAATTAACCATACACCATTAAATTCTTTACAGTACAATTTAATTTATAATGTGTAATGAAAATGGATATTTAATTTATAATGTGTAATGAAAATGTATAATCAATAATCTATCAATATCTACAGCAATTTCCTAAGTTTCCTGTCTGGAATAGAATGTTACAAGTCAATAGATAATATTCTCCCGGTTTCCCAACAAGTTAAAAATATGGAAGGGTGTGGGGCCGTGGAGGAGTTATGGAATGGAATGATAAAGAGGTTGGGGGTTTTATCCCCAACAACAACATAGCACGAACATATGTCATTAAAAAAAAATATCGAATAACTTCATTTCTGATTATTATGATCTATTATTTTGATATAAAAAAAAAATGAATTCATTGAGGGGAATGAGGAGTGCAGAGGAGGAAAAGAAATCCTAGTAGATATTGAAAAGAATATGTTGGAGATGAAGCAGCAAAGCCAGTATCTCAATGACACTTCCATGTCCTTTGAAGACAATATTATTTGCAGATCAGCTAACTATAGAGCATGTGCCTACCTTTACTGAAACTATCAAGGACAAAACTACATTTCCTTCCTAAATTCATTTATTTTTTAAACGCATACACAGATGGTAGAAAAGGGAAGTTGTTCCTTCCAAAAAGAAAGCCCAGCAAAGAAAGTTTACCTTTGGAAAACCCATGGTGAGAGGAACTGAAACAAAAGCAAGAATCCTCGAGAATTTTTTCATGGTATCACCCATAGGATTTCCTTCCATTCCTTCTTGCACATTACACTGAAAAACAATATAAAATAAATTGATCTTAATTGGAAATCAAGTATAACAGATATTATAAGACCACTCTTGTCATCTCAATTTTAAACTGTTTTCTTGTCATATGAAGTGGCTGGATTTAGTGAACATTAAATAAAATTTAAAAATGAAATGTGATACCATACAAACTTTCAGACAAGAACTCACAAGGCCAAACTAAAAAAATAGTTGAAAAAAAAAGTTTTTCTGAAAATGAAGTGCTCACCTCTACTACTATTAAAAATGACAATGCAGTCAAAACTGGAAAAATGTATAAGGCATCTGGAGTTGAGAGATCAGTAAACCAAAAAGCTCCACCATGCTTGAATGATGGCATTTTTTCAGCCATGTTAGATATCTGCCATCAAATAAAATAAAATTGAGAATGGGTAGAAACAATACAAAGGCTGCTCAGAATCTTACATGTAGGGGGGATATTGAGGCAAAAGTCGGCTTACCGCAAGAAAAAAACTAATGAAGACAGGACCTTGAATAAAGAGTCCCTTCAATGGCGTTAAAGGACTCACACCATATCTGCAAGAGAAAAGGACATCTAGTGAAACAAAAGATCCATGAGGCTTGATAATAATACTTGAAATAAAGGTTACCAATCCATATTTGTTATATATTAATCATAACAAATCTTCAATCGACTATAGTGATCGGACGTCTACCCAAAAGGAATATTAAAATATTTAATTCATTTGATTGTTTAAAGAAACAACATTTCCAATTTAATGAAAACATCAGAATCAAAATGAAGCAGAAATAGTAGTGACGCTGAATTGGGGTGGGGTGTCGGTTAGCTCAATTGGTTTGAGCTAAGGGTTAAAGTCGGAGGACCCGGGTTCAAACATGGTGAAGGTTAAAATACTAATATAACAACTAATAAAAAAAACAGTGATGCAGAACATTGAATGTTACACCCTCCATAACAAAATATAAGCAAAAGTTACTTTTTAGGTTTATTGTATGATTAATGTATCTAGCCTATAATATAGTCCAAATACATTATTTATATAATGAACCTAAAAAGTAACTTTTGCTTATATTTTGTTACGGGAGTATGATTTAAGTTATGGCCATCACATGTAGCCACAAAGATTACTCCACTGATACATTGTATTACCGAATGCAGTAATTACACTAAACTTGGAGATCAAACATGACTATTAGCAGTCATGCAATAAAGGAACTATGAAATGACTTACTCTTTGAATAGCTGTTTCATCCGCTTCTGACCTTCAGCAACAGCCTCGGGATCAAATGTCTGAAAAATGGATGTCATTGTGATTTGAGAGAAAATGTTTTTGATATAATAACACATAACATGCATGTAAGAAAATTGAAAACCGAATACATTTCTCCAATATGTCATTATTCTTTGTGGCAGGCCCCTATCTTTAATGATGGTCATTATTTTGTGATTTTAGATTTACAGAAATAGGAGTTATTCTTCTCTTTTGAGTTGTACAAATGATGAGATAGTTTTATATACTTTGTTGATAATTAATTGACATTTTGTTTGGGATGTCACGGAAATAGATGCGACACTGTCAAATTTCAGTAACCCTGTATTTTTAGAAAGGTGTATAGGGTGGTGTATTAGGCTTGCTAGGCTAAATATATGATGAGTCGGTGTTGCTTGTGAACCTATGTGCTGGTCATGGCCTAAGATTGGGTCGTGACAGAACTACTACCACATGGATCAGGTTTTTATCATATCTCATGTGCTCCTCTTGCACAAGAGAACTTAGTCACACGTTCACGATGAATGGAGAAAATGTGACTACTTAGTTGAACTATTTATTTTGATCCCTATATGTTTTACCAATGACATAGATCATCAAGTTAGACACTTAACCAATGAACTATCAAAAACATTCCAAAAGAATTTTTTTTATCCAACTTAAATTTTCAAGATATAAGACAACATAACTTGTGAGGCTACTATTTCTAAATTTACATGCATAACAGTATAATAGAAAAGCATTACATCCACTATGAGTGGCATAAAGAAATGACTTGATGAACTAGAGCACCATTACCTTCCCATCCATCTCTTCCTTTATCTCTTCCAAATGAGGCCTCATAAGCTGTGACACAAATGAAACAGTAAGCTTAGGTAATAATAGGATAGATAGGAATATAGAGAAAGTGCATATATATAACTAGCATCGGGGCCTTCACACGAAAGGGATAAAATGAAGGACAAAATATGGTAAAACAAGGGAATAAACCTTCCAACCCATGTTAGGGACCTTACTTCAAAGTGGGAAAGGGAACCATGGTGGAAATTTCACTCCAAATATCTAATTTGTATCCACTCAAAACAGAACAAAGACGGAGGAAGGAGCAAGCAATACTCATAGCTATTACTACATTTTTAGCAAGAAACGGGTATGAAAGCAAAGCAGCACAACATACCGTAAGCTTAGAAGTGGCCTTGAGTTGATTTATTAAGAGTGGAACGGTTGCGGTTCGAATCAAGAGAGTTGTTAGAACTATGGCCGCCCACCTGATAAAAAGGAGAAATGAGGTGAAAAGTTTCTTTTCAAAATTCATGCAGCGTTAAATTTTTTAGGGTTAAATATGTTTTTAGTTTCCTCAAAATTTGGACAAATTAGCTGATGTTTTTAGATTGACTTATTTGAGCTTATCTATTTACATAAGCACTTGTGGCTTATTTGAGGCTTGATTAAGAATTTTTGCTATGAATGCTTAAGTAAGTTGTTTATCCAAACAGGGCCCATAGCTTGATATAAAAACAGTTCAGTTTTATTTTGTCCTGTAGCAATATAAATAGCTAGCACTCAAATGACAAACACCTATGCTACAAACACTATCTTATTTGAACTTATCCACCGACATAAGTTTTGCGAGATTGTTTGGGAGAACTTAAAAAACAGCTATATGGCATTTTTCATGTGCTTTTTTCAACTTATTTTCGTAAGTCCTCCAACATAGCTATCCAAACAAGCCCTTAATATCTATGAAGCACGGACACTCCTCGGATTAGAAGTGTCAGACACCAACACATACAATTACATTGAATTATATTATGTAATTTGCTCAAATCATTATCATGTAAGCATCCGTGTCCATGCTTCTAGCTTAATATCTGCTAATGAAATTATATAGACTCACTCACTCACCACTCACCAGTTTAACCCAGTGAAGGAATGAACAGCATCAATGGCATACTGCAAAGCTTGTACAGGCAAATAAGAATCAGCAGCAGCAATGACAACTTCACTAACAACCGGAGCCTGAGAAGATACAGCAGCAGCATCCACAACAGTCTCAGTGAGAATACCAGCATCCATGGAAGTATCAGTGAGAACATCAGCTACATCACTCATTACGCTAATCTTATCTGAATCATCCCGATTCAGTGTCGACATATTTCGGCAGAAATTATATCCAGCGAACGGAGAAAAAGCCATTGATCCATTAAGAGAGCTTCGAAAGGACATTGATTGGATAAAAGTGTTGTTAGTGATTCCTTGTGAAGACGATGATTTCTTCTCATCTGAACGGTCGCGTTTCGTTTCGTCGGAATGGAGAATATAGGTGAAAGAAGGGTGGCATCTCCGATCTATGAGGTTCTTTCCTCTTTGCAAGAGGCAACGTCTATAAGCCATTGATTTCTCCGCTTGTTTTTCCGGCGAGCTTGAGCTGAGATCAACTCCGCCTGTTTTTCCGGCGAGCTTGGGCTGAGATTAGTGCAACGCCCGCTAATATTTTAGGGTTTTAGTAAATCGCGATAATTGTTAATATTTGTTTGTAATGCTTTGTTTGAGTGAAGATAAAAAGTGAGAAGAAAGAAAGCAGAAGAATTTTATTTTTTTTTTACAACGAATATTTTTATTTTTTTTTGTCTTAATTGAAGTGGTATTAAACTCAAATAATTGTGAGATCCCGAGTTCGAACTTGGATCATAACGTCTGACCTAACAATTTCGGCATATTTTACCAATTGAGCTAGAACATTAAATGTTTCTTTTTAATATGCCAAAAAAAATACAAACACGTAAAGAAATTAAATTCATGGGTATGAATTTTGGGAGGACTTACCCTTTTCCACACTATGGAATATGAATGCTCAAAATTGTGGATAATTTATCCGATAACCAATAAAAATTAGTCACATAAATAAATTTGTAAGGATTATCTACAATTTTTTTTTGTAGATAGATGAAATGATTATCGAGGCAAAATCCATTTTGATATGTGTTTTAATGACAACAAACCTTATTGAATAAATGTTAAATTTTATGAATGTTGATCTACTAATGTTTGCACTTGAGTTTTTGTTGAAAGATGGATAATGACAAAAGTGGACGAGCTAGAGGTCACTCACATCAACAAGTGCATTTTATATAATCAAACAATGAAAGAATTGGAGTAGCATCAGATGATAACAAAAGTAGCATCACAAGCTTCATGAAGATTTTTAAAGAATGTTATTTAAATCATAAGAGGTTTCGTTGGAAGGTTCAAACAACAAAGTGATTTTTATAGTTAATAGTTTTCTTCATCACCACAAGGTTCACAATGAGTATTGAAGATTCAAGGAAGAATGTGAAGATCATAATTGAAGAATCAAGATGGAAAAACTTGCATCACAAGCTACATAAGAATAGATTTGATGTTATTGTGTCAAAACTCACATTAAGTTTTGTTACATGCTTTGAAAGATTTACATCGACAATTAACATCAATGAGAATGATGCATATGTTGAAGATATCCAAAACCAACTCAAACTTTTATCTTATCAAAGTTTCTCAAGATGAGAAAGTTTGAGAATGATCTTCCATGAGTTTTCAAAATAGTTTATGTACAAGGCATAAACATTTTAATCATTCTCTAAACTAGAAAATGATAATCCTCGTGATGAGTACTCTCACGCCTCCACTATATCATATCAAAGATACGCAATGAACAAGCAATAATGTGTGAAAAACATCAAAGAAGAATTATGGAAAGTTTTGCAATAACAAAAGATTTAAAAGTTGATTAACCAAATAAAGAAACATTATCAACTCTTATGAAATAATGTTCTCATCATGAACATGTCAATTTCTCTCAAGAGCATTCATACCAGTTCATCCAAATGACAAGAATCAACTTTGAAGAAGAAAACATTTCAAAAGTTGAAGTATTTATAAGTCAGGAGAACATTCTCAGGATGGTCTCCCAAGTTTGCGTGTTCAAGGATAATCACTTCTTCCATAAGTCAACTTGGTACAAGACAAAGAGTAAAAAAAAAAAACTTGGTACAAGACAAGAATGAACTTTTATATAGGAGTAATTTCAATAATCATAACAGCGGAATAAATCATTTAAGGCAACAAATGAATTATAACTATAGAACATTCTCTTGTTGTCATATTCACGGGAGTTACATGAACACATCTCTTGTCAAGGCTTACAATTCTCTCATGGACAACTGGTGTTGTTTTTTAGACCAATGAGATTACAACAACAAGAGAAAATAGCTTGCAAAGCTTCAGCATATCCAAGTACAAATGTTATGACAAGGGTGGCTACATTCTCCCATAAAGGTGTTTCTCATACAAAGACAAGTGTACTTGCAAGGACAACATGAATAGTTGCTCTACTACTCTATTTTGAGTATTTACAGCTACAAGACAACAAGCAACAACTCATCACTCACACTTGAAGAAGCCTCTCCAGTCTGGAGAACATTCTCTTGGGTTCTGAGAATGGTCTCCTAGATTTTTACACATGAGTTGCAAACTCATTCTTAGCTGTCAAAACAGCTTCATATCAAGTCACAACTGTCATACAACGGCTATATTATGATAAATACGCTCCAAGACAGCTTGCCACAACTTATATCTTTGCCTTTTTGAAAGTCTCAGTGGTAGAACGTTCTCTGAACGGTCTCCCAGATCTGCTGTTTGGACCAACCTATTGTGAGCTGTCATTTTAAAGTGCACAACAACTATTTCTCTACTCACAACTGTTATATCTGATGCCCAAGCATCAGAAGGACTTCTCCATCTATAAATAGCACCTTGGTTACATTTGAAAAACAAGAGTTGGAACTACAAATCATCAAACACTTGTTTTTGTCAAAACAAGTCACAAAACTCTTCTTTTATCACTCACACTCATGCTTTTCATTCTCATATATACTTCTGGTATATGAGTGTTTTTAATTTGCTTCTCAAACCAACCTTTGAGTTTCTACAAGCAAATATCTTAAGAGACCACTTTTTTAACACAACTCACTTTCAAGTGGTTGTATCCTTGTCTCTTCTTCTACCACTCACACTTCAACTCTTTATCAACCTCTTGGATCAAAATATTATTGAGTGTATTGAGTGTATTTTGTATAAGCTTCTCAAACTAGTTTTGAGTTTATGTTTAAGCTTAGATCCGAAACCAATTCCGTTGTAAAAGAAAGATTGGCTCAAGTCAATATGTAACTATTGATTGGGTGACACCCTTACTAGCTTGTAGGGCTGGGGTAGATTTAAGCTTGTAGGGCTTAAGGTTTTTGATCTTGGTTTAGATCAGAGAAGACTTGTATCTGAGATCGGTAGTATCTCAAAGATCATAGTGGAAAACTCACAGGCGTGGGGACTGGACTAGTCCAGGATTCGGGTGAACCAGTATAACTTTTGTGTGTGCATCTCTCTTACCTTTAACTCTTTATTTACTGTAAACACACATCACACATACCACTTTATTTACATTTAATTTGAATTCTCACGCAGCAGAGAACATTCTCTGAAATGGTAGTTTTATATTTCATTAACATTTATCCAAGTATACACTTGAGATCAATTTTTAAAGGGTCACAATTCAAACCCCCTTTATTGTGACTATTTCTTCCACTTCAATGATCATTTATTAAAAACTCACACAATTAGAGGGATTGAGATTCAAACTCAGTCATATTTGTGTCCGACCTAACAATTTTATCACTTTTAATAGTTGTACTAGGATTTGTAGATCTCCACAAACTAATTTTAGGTCCACTTATAAACCTATTTATATATTCCAACCTTAAGGGCCGGTCTGCTTGGTTTAGTATAAAAAGAGACGAGAGAGAGAGACAAAAGAGAGAAAGTCAGCAGCGATAGACTATTTCTTCTGCTTTGAACTAAAGAGAAAGAGGCGAGAGAGACTAATATGGTTTGGGACCCATGCTTTTCTATTTCTTCTCCCAACTGCGAAGAAAGATGATAGAGATTTCAGACATTTTTTTAGCTAGATTAAAATTTAGCTAAATTCTTTCTTTAATTCCTACATTTTTTTCCTTTCTCATTTCCTTCTCTTAAATCGAATACATTAGCAAACGTTCAATTTTCAAGATTTAGTAGTAGCTAATTTTTATCGATCTCCTTAATTATTGGAGGGACATAGAAAAAATCCTAAGTTGGATCATCTCCTTCCCTCTCATAACTCTTTATCTCTCTCTTAATTCTACTCTCTCTTGATAAACCCTAAGTTGGATCATTCTCTCTCTAAACTCTCTATCACTCTCTTAATTCTACTCTCTCTTGATTATATTATATTTTTTAATGAGGGGAGAGAATGAAACTAGAGAGATAAAGAGTTAGGAAAGAGAAAGGGATAAAAGAGAAAATCCAAATCCAAAAAAAACAAAATATAAAAACTAATACACCAAAGTTAGGACCTGTTGATTTTGAGTTGGACTCAAAGAGAGTGGTTGATAACTTCCATTATTTAGCTCAAGACTATTCTGAATTTGGTGTTCTTATTGATCATTGTAAAAATATTTTCTCCAATTATTATAGTAACTCTGGTGTAGAGTTTGTGCAGAGACAAGCAAACGAGGTTGTCCATAATCTAACTAAGGCGGCCACATTATCAGCGGGTCCGGTTATTATACATAAGCCAAAGCTTATGCAGCGTGCATAAGTCCGGCCCAATACGCGCGCCCAACCCAGATCCATGAATACACCCCATTTTTACTTCTACACCGCAAGCCCAACACTAACGGGAAAACGTCCGTTACTTTCTAGCGCTTTACCGTTATTGATTTTCAGTTTATCTTTAAATCACATTTATTGCAACCGTCGCGGAACTCACTCATCATCATCATCATCATCATCATCATCATCATCATCGTCGTCGTCGTCGTCAATCATCACCGTCGTCGCCGTCGTCTTCAATCATCAACATCACTGAAACCGTCGTCGCAATCGCAAGCAAGAATGGAAGCAACACATAAGCTTCAGAAATCGTTTTCCAAAAAGAAAATGAAGAACACAACACAGGTTTTCTTCCACTACTTTCTTCTTTCTCATTTACGTACATAACTTAACAATTTGGTGGTTGAGTTTGCATATTAATCAAAATCATCTTTGAAAACCTAGAAATTAGAGTTTATTTTTTGTTTTTTTTAAAGTTTATTGTGATTCTCTGTTAAATTTGTTCATAAAAATGTTGACAATGGTTTGTTAGTTCAGTTTGGCAAGTAATCATAGTAACTTGTGTTTTCAATTTAACTTGTGTTTTCAATTTTGTTGTGACTTAGTTATTACTTAGGGTTGGGGATTTGTTGAATTTTATAGGATTGAGCAATTTTTGATTGATGAAATTGAGTCAAATGTGGTTTCACTGAATGAGTAGAATGTGATCATTATGAACTTGTTAAAACTGATTGAAACCATTTCAGACAAGAATTGGTTTCAGCAAGTTTAAAACTGAAACCATTTGATGCTGGTATTTGTTTTCTTTTAATTATTTTTAATAATTGATGAATTTTTGGTTTTTTTTAAAGTTGATTGTGATTCTCTGTTAAATTTGTTCATACAATTGTTGAAAATGGTTTTTTAGTTCAGTTTGGCAAGTAATTGTAGTAAACCATTCAACATTTAATTTGTGTTTCCAATTTTGTTGTGACTTAGTTATTACTTAGGGTTGGAGATTTGTTGAATTTTATAGGATTGTGCAATTTATGATTGATGAAATTGAGTCAAATGTGGTTTCACTGATTGAGTAAAATGTGATTATTTTGAACTTGTTAAAACTGATTGAAACCATTTCAGACAAGAATTGGTTTCAGCAAGTTGAAAACTGAAACCATTTGATGCTGGTATTTGTTTCCTTTTAATTATTTTTAATAATTGATGAATTTTTGATTTTTTTTAAAGTTTATTGTGATTCTCTGTTAAATTTGTTCATAAAATTGTTGAAAATGGTTTTATAGTTTAATTTGGCAAGTAATCGTAGTAATCTATTAATTTAACTTGTGTTTTCAATTTTGTTGTGGCTTAATTGTTACTTAGGGTTGGAGATTTGTTGAATTTTATAGGATTGTGAAATTTATGATTAATAGAATTGTTACTTAGAATGTGATGATTATGAACTTGTTAATACTGATTGAAACCATATCAAACAAGAATTGGTTTCAGCAGGTTTTAAACTCAAAACGTTTAATGCTCGTATTTGTTTTCTTTTAATTAATGTCTGGACTGGAGTACATAGAATGGTTTCATAAAGGTTTACATCACAACCATTTGATACTGATAATTGTTTTCGTTGATCAAGGCTACCAAATCTAAGGCCCTAGGGCCAATTCCCAATTTCAGTATTGGACTTACACCATCTGATGAAGAAAAATCAGATGATAACAAAGCAAATATGAGAGGTAAGAACATGCAAAAGAAGTTGGATCTGAAAAACTGTGGCAAAAATAAAGAACAATCTGCTGAGCAAGAAATTGATGAAGGAAGTTCAGATGACAACAATTCACAAAAAAAGGGAAGCAGATGGCAAATAAGTCAGATCAAAAAAACCGTGGCAAAATGAAGCAACAAAATGTCAGACAACTATCTGAAGAAGCAAGTTCTGATGACGACAATGCAAAGAAAGACTTGGATGCCGATCAGCGATTGAGGCACAAGCTTAGCATACCTAAAATCTATGACCTTATGAGGTCAATAGAAGGAAAAAGAAAAAAAGATGAGATAATTCAAACTTTGAATGAAACTGGCTTTGGAGGAATGGTCCATATATGTAAATGGACAAAAATCCACACATTTTTTGTCGAATGGATTGTCAAACGCTTCGAAAAGGATAACATGTGGATAAGACTGAACAAGACTGATGTGCTCCCATTGAGGGAAGAAGATGTGCACAGAGTGTATGAACTACCAATGGCAGGGGAGCAGATCAACACTAAACTTTGCTCAGAAACAGCAATAAAGAGGCTCAGGGCAGAGTTAGGATTGGCTGGTGATAATTCTGCATTTGTCAAGGTGACAGAATTGGAAAAAATACTGCAGAGAATGGAGAAACCGAAGGCATGGGTAAAAGGGGCCATTTGTCTTATAATTCACAACATTTTGTGCCCCACAAACAGAAACTTAGTTTCTTTGAATTATGCTCAAGTTTTGGAAGATGCTTCTTCTTTTAACTGGTGCTCTCACATTCTCCAACATATGAAAGACGGATTGCAAAATCCAAAAGTGGCAAATCCGTTAGCGGACTTCCACTTCCTAATGGTATATATATTTCTCTCCCTCTCTCTCTCCCTCTCTCTATATGTGTATATATATATATATATATATATATATATATATATATATATATATATATATATATATATCTGTATTTGTATGTTAGGAGTTTGTATGCCTGAACCGGTTATATAAATTTGAACATAGTATGTTGGATCTTTATATATCTGAAACCATTTCCAACAAGAAATGGTTTCAGATAGTTGTCTCACACCACCATTTTACAGACATAATTGTTTTCTTTGAAACTGCATGTGAGGTATCTAATTTTAGGTACTTAAATCAATTTCACTATTATAATGTTTCACAGATTAATTACATGGACAAAATGGGGAAGAGAAGCCCATTCCTAACAGGAAAATACAAAAGGCCATCGCTTCGGGATTGGGATGTCAAGACGGCAAACCAAGACCTTCAAAAGGTGCATGAACTTATGGGACTGGAAAATGGTTTGACCGCTGGGGTCAAGAGACTGAATAGCACCGAAGATGTCCCAGTTGTAATTTGTTTTGATGCAGACACATGTCCACTATCTAAGGTGAGAGAAAATTAATGATATTCAAATAATGTAGAAACCATTTACTAAGCTTTTCTATGTAAGTTAATTATACTTATTGCTTTTCCAGTTATCATCCTTTGTGTCATACAAATATAAATATATATAATTTTTGATATTTTGCTGTACGGTTGTCTCTAATTGTATTGGTATTTTTTTTATAAACAATTGCAGGCAGAGGAGCATCTTAATTATTGTAGGGGTTGCATAGACGTCTACAGTACTGCTGCAAAAACCTTGCAAAGAAGAATAGGTGAGGCAAATGCTTCAACTTCTGGAAAATTAGAACCAACACCAATTGACAAAGCACACAAATCTGAAGGTGAAGAGACTGATACTTCAAGTACTGAAAAGTCTCCGAAGAATTTGCCTCACTTGAATGATGCAGATTCAGGAGAAACGAGCACAACCAATGAAGCTGAACAGGATGATAACAAGAATTCAGGTACTGAGAAGGTGGTAGAAGTACCTGACACTAAAGAGAAACAAAGTTCAAGTAGTTGTGAGGTGGAGAAAATATCAAAAACTGGTGATATGAGCTCTTTTAATGCTGGACAGGCTCAGGGTGAACCATCAAAACCAAACCCAAGCACTCAAGCAGAAAATAGGTACTGCATTAAGTTTCAATGCATAACATGATGTAAAACCATTTTGCTTGTTAAATGGTTTTATAAAGTTGCTCTCTAGAACCATTTTGCTTGTAGAATGGTTTCAAAGAGTTGTACTTTTAAACAATTTTGCTAGTAAAATGGTTTCAGACAGTAGTACTATAATAGCATTTTTAAGTCTTATGCTATGTTTATTTTACAAGGGATTAATGGTTTCAGGTTTAATGGAGATGATGATACCAAAAGTAATGATGAGAATGACAATGTTGAAGAAGTTGAGATTGATGCGAAGATGATTAATGAAGAAGCATGTAACGTGGGAATGTCATTGACACAGGAAACTATATTGGAATTTCCCGAATATTTTGGACCTTCAAATGCAGCGTAAGAAATGCTTTTTCATTTATAATATGTAGACTATAATAACAAACTAATGGTTTTAAAAAACTTTCTTAAACCATAACTTTTAAAATGATTGTCAATTATTTTGATACATGATTTCAAAAACCTACAATGTTCTTTGACGGTTTCAGATCCAATGGTTTCAGAAAGTATTACTAAAAAACAGTTTTTAAGTTTTATGCTATGTTTATTTTACAACGGAATAATGGTTTCAGGTTTAATAAAGATCATGATACCAACAGTAATGAGGAAAATGACACTGACGAAGAGGTTGAGATTGATGCGAATATGATTGACGATTCAGTGAAAGCAGCCTGTAATGTGGGAATATCATCGACACAGGAAACTATCCTGAAATTTCCCGAGTTTTTTGGACCTTCAAATGCAGCGTAAGAAATGATTTTCATTTTATGCTATTTAAACTATAATAACAAACTAAGGGTTTTAAAGAACTTTCTTAAACCATAACTTTTAGAATGTTTGTCAATGATTTTACATGATGTGTAAAACCTAAAATGCTTTTTCATGGTTTCAGATCCAATGTAAATAATTCAGAAAATCCACTTCAAGCCACACAGGAAACAACACAAAAAACAATTTTGAAGTACCCCGAGTTTTTTAATAATGATTCAACGGAGAAAGAACCCAAACAAAGCCTTGCACTTGTGTTAGTACCAGATCCTAATGTTAAGCATGGGGTGGAGCCTACACAATGTGACCCAAACATTGTTATAGAGTAAGAAACAATGTCATAATTGCACTTTATTATTGATTAATTAAATTTTGTACAATAACAATATCATGTATCATTATTTCACAGTGCAACTCCATTGAAGTCAGTGTTGCCAGACCAAATAATTGACTTGGACGATATCACAACAAAGAAAAGGAAGAAGCATAACATGCTTTATTCAGATACCACATACCCGGAGCGTCGACGGGCCGTGAAGAAATCGAAGTACCTAGCAAGCCCATATGATGACGCTGTGCACGAGTCTAATGCATCTGAGTTGCAGAAAATCTTATCATCATATGCTTGGAGTCCGGATTCGGACCTTTCTGAGTAAGTGAAAACAATTTCATATTTAGCTTACTGTAAGTCTGATGAGTATTGATTATGTTTATATTGATTTTTGTGCCAAAATGGTTGTTTTATTTGGTTTTTATGCTGTTCTTTTGAACTATGATTTTTTATCTTAACTGGTTGTGTGTTAAAACCATTTTGCATGATAAATGGTTTCAGAAGTTTACCTAAACAAACCATTTCATGATAAAAATGGTTTTATCTAAAACTGCATATATATTTGTTATCTGCATACTGCTTGATGAAATCAACTTTGTAATACTACATCTACTAAATTACTTCATAATTGAACAGGTATGAGCTTCTGTACTGCTGTGATAACAAAGCTCATAAGTATTCACTGGAAAGGAGAGACTTATGGTCACTACAACAAGACGAATGGGTGTCATGCTTTGTGATCAACGCCTGGGTCAACTGCTTAAACTGGAATCAGCAAAGACACAAGATGACAAGACTGGTTACACCCATGGTTAACTATGTATGCATTATATTCCAAAAATTTTAATGGTTTCCTTTATTAATTAAGCTGAATAATACTTTACTGATTTTACTGATTTGTTCTTACATAAACAGGCTGACCTGGAAAAACCTGGTGCTTTTGACAAAAATAACCCAGCTGCATTCGGAAGATTCATTGAGAGGCTAAGCAAATTCAATTACATTGATTGGCAGACCATTGACCTTAACAGCCTAGAATATGTAAGTTTCAGTTCATATGGTGTTTAATTTTAGTGCATGCTTAGATCTGCAGTAATACTTTGAAATATTATTGGTGTTGTATGTGTGAAACCATTTTGTACAGATAATGGTTTCAGTAACTTCTCTTACAAAACCATTTGATGTACATAATGGTTTTCTTTGAAAATGCATACATATTCTAATGCTTTTCCCATTGGAACTGCAGATCATGGCACCGGCTTTAATGGGGGACCCGGGGAGTCATTATGTGTGCTTTGTGGTGAACTTGAAGGACAACAAATTTGAATTCCTCAATAGCTTGAATGGAGAAAATCTGTACACAAAGAATGGTGCACCCACTGTATACAAGCATATGTTTGATGTCTGGCTAAGCGAGGTGGAAGTATTTGTGACAGAAATGTATAGGCGAAAAAGGATCGCAATGCCCTTCAAGTTTACATCATTTCAGTGGCATTCACCAAAGATGCCTAATCAAATTGATAAATGCAACTGTGGAATCTTCTGCATGAAATTCCTTGCTGAATGGGCAGGTGACAACACACAAATGGATTCTTTCAAAGGTTGGAAGAGAATGCCAAAAAAGCAGAAGGTTGCAAGGATGATGGATCTCAGGATTGACATTTGTTCAACAATAATGGGTGACACAAGCAATAGCAGAAGAAATGAGGTGGAGGATAAAGCAAGAAAATACCATGCAGCAAAGCTTGGAAAACTAACAACTTAAACATGGATCTTTGGTTGAAGAATTTATTGACTTTATGCAAAACTGAGAATTTATGCATCAGTTCTAAATTTGACTTTTTTATTTTATTGACTTCCTATGGATTTATGGATTGGTTTAATGTTTTTTTTTTACAAACCACTGGATTGTTTTATGGATCTTTTTATTTTATTTTATTGACTTTATATGCATTTATGGATTGTTTTATGGATTGTTTTATGCATTAGTTCTAAAGCTTTATATGCATTTATTACAGTTAATTGGAACATAGGACTTCCAATCTTGTACAAACCATATAGGTTCAACCTATTTGTCATCAAGTTAAAAATAAAATATATGTCTAATCATCAATACTCATCTTTCCAAAGTATATCTCTTATGTTAAATTATGTCTAATAATCAATATCTTACAATATTACAAAACAATTAATGAAACCATAACCATCATGGGTTCACTAGTGTGGTATGTGAAGACAAAGTACAATCCAGTTAGAAGTACACTCAAATATAGTCAAATTCATTACAAAACAACAAACCCCCTGTAAAGGAACATCATTTACATCGACAATTGTCCTTGAAACCATTCAACAATAACAATGGTTTCACTGTATGACATCTGGAAACCATTTAATGTACTAAATGGTTTCACTGTATCAAAATTTTGATATGAGTATAAAAAATATGTCTAATCATCAATATCTTACATTATCACATTTATGTCCTTTAAACCATTCAACAATAACAATGGTTTCACTGTATAACATCTGAAAACCAATTGATGTACTTAATGGTTTCAGGAAACTATTAGGAATATAAATAACCATATATATATATATATATATATATATATATATATATAACCATTCAACAATAACAATGGTTTCACTGTATAACATCTGAAAACCAATTGATGTACTTAATGGTTTCAGGAAACTATTAGGAATATAAATAACCATATATATATATATATATATATATATATATATATATATATATATAACCATTCAACAATAACAATGGTTTCACTGTATAACATCTGAAAACCAATTGATGTACTTAATGGTTTCAGGAAACTATTAGGAATATAAAAAACCATATATATATATATACATACATATAACCATTCTATTTGAAACTGTGATGTGACTTAGATTATGTCAAAGAGTCAAATAATAAAATATATGTCTAACCATCAATATCTTATGTGTAACAAAAAAACATCAAATGACCGAGTACGATTAATTCATAACTAATGCACTTGTAACAGACTCTACTACAAAGTTATACCATAAAAAAAAAATTTAAAAATGCAAATATATCAATCAGTAGCCTCTTTTCCCTTTTGAGCCTCATCATCTCTCATTTGATTCTTCCGCTGAATAATGAGTTTTTGCCTCTCTCGCCTCTCTTGTCTATCTCTAGACAATTCATAATCAGATTTAAGTCGCTTCTTTGATCTAATTGGATTTGATCTTGCTTTGAATTTTGGAGCAGTGGACTTTACCCCATCAGATGGTTCACTAGCAGCAGCTGTATTGGAAGATTTAGATGGCGTCCCGGACGATGGGCCAATATCAATACCTTTACGCATAAGCAACTCCTCTGCCTTTTTCCCAGCTTCAAGAACACCATTAAGAAAAATTTGAGAAGCCTCGGGATCTACGGAAACACGTGTAGACAGCTGAACTGTAACAGCACAAATCTGTTGATATCGTTGTGCTTGAGTCGTAGCTTCAGTGGCAACATTGACAGTGGAATTCAGCTTATCAAACGACTGACGCGCATCTCTACACCAACGCTTTAAAACATATTCCGCAGGTATTGTTTTCAAACCATGGTATTGGACAGAACCACCTAAAAACTCTAAGATTCTGAAAACATGACGACATAAAAAACCTCTGTTCTCAAACATACGACATGTACAGCTCATTCTTTTTTTCTCGGTATCAATTGTCACAACCCTTTCATCAAGACGAACATGATCTTCAGAAGTTGCGGAAAGATTTTCATTAATTACTTCATCCAAGACATCATGATTTGAAAGCCCAACTACTTCATTACCAACATCATCATAATTAGTAGCAACTACTTCATCAGGTTCATAAACCTGTTCAATGGTAAAAACTTTGAAAACCTTATTGAAGGGAGACACTTGAGTTGTGTCCTCTTCATAATAGTATTTGAACGAAAGATCATACTGCCTATGAATGAATGCAAAGCTAGATGGTGTGTACTTGTTTACCACAGACCGCATCAGCTGACTGTTTGGATAATTGTTTTTTGTTCTAGTATTTGCAGCCTTGAAGTCAAACTCAGCATGGTTATCCCTCATTCTCTGAACCATCATGTTAAAGTGACTAAAGAATCGAACAAGTGAATGGTCTGGCTGCAGAAATCCACGGAGAAAAGCATTGAAAGACTCACTTAATTGAGTCGTTTTCAAACCGGCCGTAAAATGTGACTTCACCCAAGCTGAAGACCAATGCATACGATTCTTGTGAGTTTGAACAAGCCAACTAAAGTCTGAAGTTGGCCTTCCATCAAAACAATTTTTCATCATGTGATCCCAATTGTAATCAAAATCAGCTTCATTGTCTACACTTGAAATCAAGATATTTAACTCATCAAAAAAAGCACTGTTTGCGCGGGACCCAAGGTTTTTCTTTGCATTCTCTGACATATGCCATGAGCAAAGTCCATGAAAAACACCTTCAAAAATGTTTGGCACTGACTTCAACAACGCAGTAGCTTGGTCTGTATATATTGTCTTTGGTTTCTTATTTGCCATACACCTCAAAAAAGTTGTGAACAACCAATCAAAAGTAGCTGCGGTCTCATCATATAGTAGGGCAGCACCAAACAACACACTCTTACGATGATTATCAAAGCCCATGAATGCAGCTGAAAATGGAAATAAACCAACTCAGAAACAAAGAAACAGCATATATAAAAATTACATTATCACAAAACCATTAGTGTTGTTAAATGGTTTCAATATGTTATACAATGCAACCATTACTATACTTAAATGGTTTACCAATGGCCTACATTAAAAATTATAAATAACAAATTTGCATTTAGGAAAAACACCCTCTGATAACATCAGAATGATAGTTATATCTTAAAGTACAATTTTAGTTAGATGACAATAATGATGGAACTACTATTTTATATACTATTTTTCTGGAAACCATTACTAATGTTTAATGGTTTCAACATGTTACAGGAAGAAACCATTGTTTTTGTTAAATGGTTTCAATATGAGAGAAGTCCAAAAAACAAATTAAAAACCATATGAAAGAAGTTCAGAAAACAAACCTAATGGGCGATACTGATTGTTGGTTCGGTAGGTCATATCAAAGCTGATAACATCACCAAATAAAGCATAATCAAGCTGCATAATCCCATCTGCCCAAAAAATACTAGCTATATCTTCCGCAACATCAACTTGGATATCATAATAAAAGGATGGTTTCGAGAGCGCTTCATTCCTAAAAAATTCCTGAATCACAGTTGCTTCACCAACAAACATCTCTTTCTGACGTTTCGTCATCAAATAATTCTTTAAATCCGAAAATCGAAAAGGGAGATTATCTGTGCCTCCAACTCCCTGACCCATTACTTCATAAGAAGTTCTCATGGACATTCCAGCTTTGGAATTGATTACAGCTAACTGTCCTTGCACTTCATTGACTACTCTAAATGATCTCAAAAAACGTCCATGCTCTGCTTTATGTAACGGGTGACAATGAGGCACATCCCATTTGTATATCTTATATGCATTCAGAGTTTCATCCAACTTCAAAAAAATACCAGCTGTACAACCAATCCTTTCCTCGGCTTTTTCTTTAACTTTCTCAAATTCAACAACAACCGGACTATCTGATGTTGGTTTGTTCTTCGGATCAAGCAAACTTCCTTTCTTGTAACCTTGTTTGTTACAAACATAGCGTAGATAATGTACTTTATCGGATGGCTTATTCTGTGAATTCTTTTTTGATTTCAACATAGTCCGAATTGAAAACCCATTATTAAATGCATAATCACCATAAAACTTTTCAACCTCTTCAATAGAATTAAAAACAAGAGACTCCCAATATTCTTTTTTATCAACACATGTTTCAGAGCTATCAACAACAGCCAATGGCCCAAAGCTATCAACAACAGCCAATGGCTCAGAGGAAACAACAACAGGCAATGGGCCAATTTCAGATGAACTAGACATCAAATCCATTGACAACAGCAACAATCCCTGTAAAAAAAGATAATTTAAAAGTAAGATATCAACTGAAACAACAAGAAAAGTAACATCCATACAGTAGTATACCTAAAATACGATTTACATAGCCAATCGTTGTTCTTGAAACCATTTCACAATATTAATGGTTTCACTGTATAACTTATGGAAACCATTTAAAAATGATAATGGTTGCATATAATTTAAAACCACTCAACTATAAGGATAAAGGTTTCACCTTGACTTCTTAATCCTGTAGTTGGAGAGTTTTTCTTGGAGTTACTCACTAGTGCAGTGCTGAAAATCAAACACTCGATTGCCCACCAATTATGTGATCAATAGTCTGTCATAACAAAATTGTCAATTATACACCAAAATTCAGAATAGTGGTTGTCAGTACTACCAGTCAATAACAAAGGAATGAGTACAACTATGACACAATCATGATTTATTAGTATCAAGCAGAATTAAACCAAAGTATAATGAAAAAGAACTAAACCATCAACATTATACATACAAGCTGCTTGTAACCAATTTATTAGTCTCAAGCAGAATTTTAGTTCCAATCAGAATTTTAGTTTGTGTATGTATGAAGAAATTTAGTTTGTAGAATTAGCTGAGATACGGATAGATGTCTTCTTAGCTCTTCATTCTTCACTTGTGTACAGGATTTGTATAAATTTTTGTAAAATATTTGATTCGATTATTAAAGTTGTTGTAAACGTGGCATTCCCTAAATGAGCTAATTTGCTTACTCCTGAAAATCCCTTTATGATAATGTTCCTGTCTTTGCACTTCCCCTTTTCCTAAAAGTCATCATTAAGATTGGAATAAATCATTTCTAGCTCACTCTCAGAATTCTACATCAGGTTTGGTTCCTACTAGATCTTTGATACTAGTAACAGACCAAAATTATGTTTCTTCACCAAATTATTAGCTTATGGTAACCATGGATTTCCTCCTTTTACCGAACCATTAATCTGTGCCGTATAATATAAGCCTCTTATTCAAGCATCTATTTTTTTTTTGCTACATTCACTAAATGAGACTTCAAATATTGTGAGGAAGGAAAAGTAACTTCAGGTACAGATTGGATACAAAACCATCGTTAGTTTTCATCCGGCTAGTAAATAGCATCAATTGTGCATATAACATACCTAAATTCAAGTATCATTAGAACTGAAGTATAAAACAACATCCTAGAAGACTTGATAAAATTCATTAGCCAAGAACGTTGTTCGTCCTCGTCCGGTTAATATGTTCAATTGACTTGACACAGTTAGTATATGTTACTGTTAGTGAAAGTAATTCATGATTCTTATGCTTAACACCTCAAATTTTCTTTATCAAAATGTTCCTGCATCATAGCTTCATATTGTCCTGAATCTACTTAATCATTCAAGCTTCCAAACTAAAGCAAAGAAGGATTTAAAACAACACATTCATACATTGTTGCTTCAAATAACAAATTGTCCATCTTATGGCAAATAAAAAAGATAACTACAATTTGTCTCTTTCTAATTTAAAGCCTTTAATGCCATTTCATTTTAACACAACATTTTTCTTTTCACGCGGTGAAAATGGGTACAACACTTCAACTTATTTATGTTAAGCCTTAACATTTGCCTCAAAAAAACAAGCCTTAATGTTTCAAAACATCTGGTGATGAAGTTAAACTCAAATATGTGGTGATGACACATATCTGTTACTCAAGGCAATCACATCAGAAAAAATAAAGAAACTCATTGAAACCATAAGAAGGCTAATTTGGTTTCAATACACTAAAAGTGTATAGTTATACTTTTTCAAAATAACCAATTATCAGCAAAAGTTACTAATCAACACTTTTTCAAAACAACCAATTATCAGAAAAAGTTACTAATCAACACTTTTTCAAAACAACCAAACTAAACAAAACAATTTTAGCATATGATTTCCCCTAAATCCAATTCTAGGTTAACACATATGTAGTTTGAGCAGCAATTAATATCCATGAACCAAAATCAGTAATTGGTTCATGCAAATCAGTAAAATCAGTATAATATAGATGAAAATCAAATAAATCAGTAAAAATAAAGCTCATGAACCAACCTCCCAATAGAATGTGATGACTGAGTTCTGAGTTCTGACTGTGTTATCATCCACCAATGATTATGATTCCGATGATGATGCTTTCGCCAAATGAAGCAATCGGTGGCAGTGAAGATGATCTCGGCGACGGAGATCGACGGAGAACGACGATGATGATTGCTTAGCTCCTGTGAAGAAATCCGTTATCTCGTTTGACGGAATCCGTTAGCTCCTGGCCATGTCTGAGATCATTACACGTGTAGCTGAATCTGAAGGCTGGGGTTTATTTTCTCAAGCAGTCCGTGATTATAACACGTGTCAGGCGCATCTGATGGCTCTGGTTTACTTATGCAGCGTGCATAAGTATAAGGCTTATGCATAATATCCCTTGCCATTATCAGCTAGTTTCCAGATTTTGGTTGATGTACCAAATTATATTGAACACGTTTTAATTAATGAAATGCTATAAGCACCCTCTCGTAAAAAAAAAAACTAATACACCATTTTTTTAGTTAAAAAAATAAAAACACCCTTCTGTGTAGTGGTACGACGTCGTAGGATCGAAGGTTGTCTAACAGTTGAAAAGTGAGAGGGAAAAGTGGAGAAGCGATTTCATCACCTTCCCCAATATATCAAATCCAATGCAATCTTTTCTGTTCCAATTTCTGATTCCCAAACCCTAAATGGATGCGAAGGATATCCTTGGTTTACACAAAAACTCATTCCCATCTTCTCTTGAAAAAAAATCTCGACCTCCCAAAGAATCTCACAGAAAACCAGATGGCATTTCACGCGAGGTTTATGCTCTTACTGGTGGAATGCCACCTCTTATGCCTTCCATTCATTCATCTCAATTCAAGAAAAAGCCTCCTTCTCACGAAAAGGTTTCTCTCTCTCTCTCTCTCTCTCTCTCTCTCTCTCGTCCATTTATTTTACCTATCAGATAAGCACTTGTGAGACTGTTCGAGATAACTTATTATCGAAACAATTTACGCCGATATAGTTTATATGAAATCAGTTTGACTGTATTTTGTGTCTGTTTGGATTGACTTATTTGAATTGAGTTTTTCTACCGACATAAGTTCTCTGACATTGTGTGGGGAACTTATGAAATTAGCTCGTAGCATATATAAAAATAGCTTATGTAAGTTTATACATAAGTGAGCGCTTGCGCTATAAGCTGCAAATAAGTTGTTTATCCACAAACAAAAATAGCTTATGCATAAACACTAATAAGCTTGATTAAATTGTTTATCCAGAATGGGCAATTACTTTGGTTATTGAATTTCTTATGTTCATCAGGTTACTTGGCAATGGCTTCCTTTCACCAATTCTGCTCGTAAAGATGATCTTCATCTTTACCATTGGGTCAGTTACACTATCCTTTAAACTATTATCCGTGATTATTTATGAGCGTGTACGTTATTGTTTATGTGTCTTTTTCTCTTTCAGGTTCGAGTAGTCAATGGTGTACTACCTACTGGGTGTTAGATTAATTATTTAATTAATCAATTATGGATTGACAATAATCAATTATTAAGAATTATTATTAATATAAATTATGGTCTATTGTTATTAAGCATTTATTGATGAATTATATGATTGGGCTTTTGTTCCTGAATGGACCGTGATGGGTTGGACCATTCAGTTAAGTCCAGTGAGAGGTTTCTGCCCTCAACCATTCGGCTATATAATTGTTATCCCATCAGACAGTTAACACAAGGGTGAAAACCTAATTCTGAATGCCAATGGTGATGAGGGTAGTTATCCCTCTCACGCTTCTCTCTTGCTCCTGTCACCGCTCAATGTAAAAGGTACGCCGTTCTGATTCAATTATAATATATCAATATGCTATAATCTTGTATCTATTGATCCATGGCTCATCTCAAAATCCTTCAATTGGTACCAGAGCCGGTTAGATACATGTTATAGCTATTGTTTGATGTTGTACGTTACGGTTGAATCTAATGGCTATTGTTTCTAGAATTTTATGCAAACCCTTATTATTCTACACATGATATATGGATCGATTGATAGCCACTTTACGTATATGTATGAATAGCATGTGTAATTTATATATCCTAATATATGGATTTAACCTTGATCTAATTACTAAAACTCGCCTAGTAATACAGTAATAGTTTTATTGTTTTGAAATCGATTGGTGGGTTATCGGGTTACTTACATAGATCTACATAAAATTGAGTTTCTATTTCCTAAAATTGTTTGAACAGAACGAATTATTTTTCGTTGCAAATTTTTGAATCCATGAATAAGTCAGCGACTGATCATATGCCTTAATTTTCTATAAAAGGTTTTTCTTTTTTGTTGCTTGATTTTACACATAAATATAGCACGGATCATATGCATTAATTTTTCGCAAAATATATTGACTATTGATCAAATTGTACCGTGTTGGTTGATTTTATTAAGTTGCTATGTGCTTTGAAATTTAGTGTGTGATCTCCTGAAGCATGGATATAATTTTATATGCTTTTCCTTTGATCATTGTTAATCTGTGTGAACAACCCGATCAAACATGGATCATTGTGATCCCATCTTAAGAAATCTATAGTTGTTGTTGTAAAGCCACGACCCATTAGTTGCTGTTGTAACAACTTTGGAGAAATTTATGCCTAATAATTTGGTGTAATTTGGTGTGCTTTGAAATAAATTTTGAAAATAATCCTTTCTGCTATATCATGTGTCATTAAGGAATGTATTTTATTCTATAGTTAATTATATATTTTGTTTTATTTTGGAATAAAATTATGATTTGATTTGTACCCAAAATATTTCGTAGATTCAATTTAAGAATATTTGTTTTGATTTAGAAATCATATTCTTGATTTTTGGGATTGAAAATTTATTCCTTAAATATGTAAATATTTGGTGTTTATTAAATTTGAGAATTGTGCATTATTTTACGTAATATATTCTCAATAGTTGAGTCTTAAATATTCGGTGTCAAATTTTCTTTAATAGACGCCGATATGAATTATTTTAATAAATATTGCATTTTGAAATTATTATAGACTCAATATTATCGATTCGGACATCAAATATTGTATAGATTATATGTTGTCTTATTGTTATTTAAATGCTCACTTGTGAAATATGATAAAAGATAATTCTTTTGAGCAATTCTTAAGGCATATTATTATGTCATCCTTGTGAATTTATACATAAATCTTTTATTGATCTATCATTAGAGTCTTATGTCTTGATATAACGATTTTCTCTTTGTTTATTCTATGAACCGTTTGAGACAACGTCGTAAAAGACTTCCTGAAATTCAGCTAAAGTCAATAAAGTTCAACGGACTCTACATACAAGGATGAAAGTCACACATTCTTCGAGGTCAGTGTAATTTAATTATGTGACTTACATTATATAATTGCATATAAGGAGAAAATTGTTTAAATATTATATACTCCTTTTGTGTAGATTTAAAATGCGCAATTATATACATAAAATGTAACTATTTTCCAGAATAATTTTGAAGTGTAGAACTCTCTAGTCTTTTATTGATTTCTCGTTAATTAACTCCATTTAAAATTAAAAACTATTTTGTGAGTATTTAAAATTAAATTATTTTGAGAGTTCTATTCTGGATAATTGTATATTTACTCTATTAGTTAAATTCTTCGATTCATAATATTATAGCATAAAAATCCAAATATTTAAAGTTGATCAATTCTTTTGCGACAAATATAAATTTGGACACTTGTCTATTTTCCAGGTCACAAATTAATTATGGTGTCTTAGCTGTCATTCCTTTTAAAATAAAGTACAGTAAAATGTATATTATGTATGCCATTTATATTAAGTGAATTAAAAAAAAAACTGGCATATTTTTCTTTAATATACATTATACTTTCTACTATACACTTCAATCTAGACCCATAATTAATTGTCCTCAATTTTGTGACAAATATTATAAACTCTATAATTATGTTAATTATGTGTCTTGTCGCAATTTAACATTTGGATCACCTTATTATTAAACTATATATTTTATTGAATGATGCAATCTTGCATTTTGTTTATGCTAAAATTCTAAGTATGAATTAAAACTTGTACGCCTCATTGTTGTTTGTCAGTTATTAAAATTGAGGCAATTTTAAAACTATTAGCATCCTTGCAACTAAGTATTTATGTAAATCATATTGATTTATAATTAGAGTCTCATATATGTTTTAATTCTAATGGCTTATTCTTAATTCTTTATTCATGAATATTCTGAGATGATGTTATCAAATGGTATTCTTGGCAAATCATCAAAAGCCAATGACTCTAAGGACAAGGATGAATGTCACATTCTATGAGGTTAGTCGCGATCTAATTAAAGTTTTCAACCTCATGTGACTTATTATTTGTTATTGCATATATGAAGAATTTATTTCTTCTTCTCTTTTATCGTGCAATTATGTATATAAGTGTGGAATCATCTTTTCCAGAATATTCTAAATAGAACTCTACAACTATTACATACATTATCTTCTTAAAATAACACTCCTTTTGTAATCATATCCTAAGTTATAGCTTAGTGGGAGTATTTAAATCTTTATTCTAAGAGTTCTATTCTGGATAAAATATAAAATCATTTTACACACTTTTATTTTAAAATAATAACTCTTGTTATTATACTCTTTTCTATATATATAAATTATACGGTCATATTTATGATGTGCTAATTTAAAATATTGTTAAGCATATTTTTCTATTATTTGAATATGACTATTATTGAGTAAATTAAATAGATTGTTTATGCATGATATTATTTTATCATATTCTTTTAAGCATAAATATTATTGCTTTGTATAATTGTAATCTCACCTATCGTGGATACAATTGTGCAAGGTATACTAAATATTATATTGATAACAATTATACCCTATCGGTGTGTTGTTGTTAATATAATTTTGTTATTACTCAATGTACTTTAATTTCATACTTATTATTTTTCAAGTATTCTGTCACTATTAAAATTTTGTGACATAAGAACAGTACATTGTAATGCTATAGTTCTTATTTATTACCTTTAACACTTTTGAACGAAATTATAATAAATAAGACACTTTACTAAATATACTATACTAGAAGGCATGCAGCTATTATTTGAATTTTGCAATCCAATAGAAATTTTTTAAATATTTTGGATTGCTACTATCCCTGAATCGTGTAAGTGACGGACATACCCTATCGGTGTGACGTTACCCAACATGATCATTTTGTGATAGAGAAATAGTTGAATATTTATTTAAAATATTTTCCAACTTTTAATTCAACTATTATTCTCTATCAAGTGGGAGAATCTTCACTATGTATTGTGTAACGTGATGGACATACCCTATCGGTATGACATTACTTAACATAATCATCCTTTGTGTGAGAAAAACATCTCACAAATTTAACTATAATTATCTATCAAGTGAAGAAAATTCTACATGCCAATGAACTATAGCTCATAAACAAAGATATTTATTTGTTTTATGATTCTAGAAATAAAACTATTGTAGAGACTTGTATTGAGGATATTAATCATAGTCTTTTCTTATAAATTATCATATACTTCCATATCATTTTATATTATTGTAAACTTATTTTGTAAATGCAATATGTCAAAATCCCAAAAAATTTTATTTCAACTCTGTTAAGAAAAATTTATTTATTTTATACCATTATTCTAAATAATGATAAATGGTATATTTGAGATATTTAATTTTTAAATTTTCACTATATTTGACATATAGTATTTCTATTCTTCAACACTTATGGAAGTTAATGACTATTTTCTCATATATCCTCAATAATAATTATAAAATATAAGTCTCGTGTATTTCCGCTGCGTGTAACCTAACTGTTTCTCAAATGTGTGTGTCTATAATTGTAGCATTTGAGTTCTATTGAGTGAGTTATTAAACTTTTGACATGTACAGTCTCATATCCTATTTTATACTAGAGACTTAATCTCACTCATATGATGATACACTTTTTATATAAAATATAATCATCATACTCTATCATATACGGTTACAATTTATTATAAATTCTTGAAAATTTTATTTATGATAAGGAGATTTTGTATTATAAATTATTAAGAAAATGTTACATTCTCCTTAATTCTAAATGCAGAATATGTGGTTAACCATGAAATCCAAATTTTGATAAAAATCTGCCATTGAAAAGTTATGTGGTTGAGTTACCACTTGTATTAATAATTCTGCTATATTCTTGTGCAAATATGTGGTTGAGTTTGTGAAACTCTATTAATGAAATAAAATAAAATAATATAACCACATATATAGATAATTTTGCACTAGCAAATAAGTATCCCACTGTTAAATATTACATATTATGATATTTGTATATCAGTGATCACTAATGAAAACACTAAAGAAAATTCCACTCATTCTTGTTTATATATATGTGGAATCAGTGGGAGTGTGTACATAATATTATATACTACGAGCTCAAATGAAAAATTTCACTCTTGTTTATATATATGTGAGATTAATGGAAATATGTACACAATGATCTAAACACAAAACTTAAGGTTATAATCTCACTCTTGCCATATACTCTTGCGCGCCAAATAAAATATGGCATAGCTTAAGAGACATTAAATTTTAGTCTCATTCTATTATACTGAGATATATATAAAAATTCTTTAATCTCAGTAAGCATCATAATTAGATGCTTAAGTCAGTTGTTGGAAAATGCACAATAATCTCTTAGCATGCAAATACATTGTGCTTCTCTTTTACCAACATTTCACAAGGTCATAAATAGTAAGTACTGCTATAATATCAATACTCCTATCGAGTATGATGTTATATTCTTAAAGTACTTATGAATTGTATAATCATAATTGTTCATTATTGACATTCTTGTGGCCACATTAATCCATATCTTTTTTTTCTTTAAACTAAGTGGTTGTGTTAATCCAATTGGAGATTCTCTAGTCTCCTATTTCTTTATGGATTTTCATAGTCACAAATTTTTGTTAAAACTTGGATTAATTGAATGTCAAACTTTATAGAACATTTATTGATTTTGACTAAAAGTAATTATTCTCTTAATAGGCTATCCCTATAAGCTAGTAATTACTTGACCTATGTGGATATTCTATGACTATTATAAAATTAAAACTCATTGGCAGAACCACTAACTATAGACTTATATAAATGAGTATTATAACTCATAATGATTTGATTAAGTCTTCTATATTTTGGGTTAGTGGGAGTTTTATTATAGCATTTTCATATGCTTGGGCCATTCTTTAATAACATATTTTTCTCATTTGAAATATGTTACTCTAAATTCATCATTCTAGTATAAAATGTAAGTCTTTGACTTGTATGATATGTTTTCCCTATCGGATTCATTTTCTGCAATGTTGAAGTTTACTTTTGTTTGGTAAACAAGTGCTTTGACCATAATTTAATTCTAGTATTAAAATTTATATTATCTTACTAATTGATGATTGTCATCCAAGTGGGAGAATGTTAGATTAATTATTTAATTAATCAATTATGGATTGACAATAATCAATTATTAAGAATTATTATTAATATAAATTATGGTCTATTGTTATTAAGCACTTATTGATGAATTATATGATTGGGCTTTTGTTCCTGAATGGACCGTGATGGGTTGGACCATTCAGTTAAATCCAGTGAGAGGTCTCTGCCCTCAACCATTCGGCTATATAATTGTTATCCCATCAGACAGTTAACACAAGGGTGAAAACCTAATTCTGAATGCCAATGGTGATGAGGGTAGTTATCCCTCTCACGCTTCTCTCTTGCTCCTGTCACCGCTCAATGTAAAAGGTACGCCGTTCTGATTCAATTCTAATATATCAATATGCTATAATCTTGTATCTATTGATCCATGGCTCATCTCAAAATCCTTCACTGGGGACTACTCTTTTGCCAAGTATAACAAGGTGGTAGCTTAATTCGTGTTACTTTTTGTCTTCGTGCTTACTATGCATTGCTTACGTTTTTTGGTTTTATTTTTGAATGTGGCTTTATTCTAAATCTTCTATTTGCTGTTTTGCAGTCTGTTGACATTATTAAATACACAGACGAGGAGTACGAAAAGTATTTGACAGATCCTGTGGGTAATCATGTCTAATTGTACAATTTTATGGAAATTTATAGATAAGTTTGCTTAAACTACAATGTTGCAAACTTATTCTAACCGAACTGAAATTTATTTTATGTAATGTATCAAGCTGTGATTGCGGGACCTTCATTGACTTCTATTGCAAGGGAACAGATTAAATGGGTTGTTTTTTGTGTGTGTATAAAATTTTGTTATTTGTTCATTGGTGATTACTTATGATGAAGTTTATGAATAATACAACCGGAAGCCTTTTTTCCGCAGAAGAGAAGGATATTGGATTATCCCTATGTTGGCTAATAAGAACAACCTATATTGTTACAATCCCTTTAGTGTTTTCTTTAGTCAATAATTTAACACAGATTCCGTGTAAAAGTAAAGTTTAGTGTGATATAGGATTAATATACAATTTTGTGTTGATGACAACAATTGGATTCTAGAAACCTGATCAGATAGTTAATTGTATGGATGGGAATTTGGGATAATAGTTTTTCCTTACTTGGTATCACGATGATAGGTTCTAGAACAAGAAAACATTATCAGTTTAGGCATAAACAATGGAGGAAAATTTGTTATCAATTTATATATCTATGAACCTGGCTTATTTGCAATGACCTCTTTTGTACACTGCATCCGATTGCACATTTTATCGTATAAAATTATTCATTTTTAACGGCAATATTGAAGTTATATGCTTTTCTCAATTGAAAGTTGAAACACATAGACATTCTATTACTGTTCTTACAGTCATCTCTTTTACTAAGTGTTCAATGCATTACTCTACCTGATTCTTCTTTATCTTACTAGATGTGGACCAAAGAGGAAACAAATGAACTATTCGACTTGTGTGAGAGATTCGATCTCCGTTTTGTTGTGATAGCTGATAGGTTCCCATCATCTCGGACCGTAGAGGAGTTAAAGGATCGATATTATTGTGGTATGTCTTTGTTCAATGATTATTATATATTGCACATCACAATCCATTTTCTTTAACTCGGACTTTTACTTTTGATGATACGGAAACTGCATGAGCAAAAATGTGATATTGTGAACTTGGTTTTTTTATTACATGTCCCTGTCATGTAGTGTTGCGGGCTATATTACTTGCTAGGGCTGCATCTTCTGGGAACGTTGCAACACATCCTCTCATTAAGGTGAATTCAAATCATATATTAATGCATGATGCTTCAAAGTAGTTACTTTCTTTTGTCTCTTTGAGTATACTATTTGTTGTTAAAACAGACTCTCACCTGCCTTGATCCATTGCCATGTGGTCATAGTAACTCGTTTTTCCTTGTCAATGTAGGATCCATATAATGTTTCACAAGAAATGGAGCGAAAACGGGCAATGTCCATGGTCCTCTCTCAAACGAGACAACAAGAGAAAAAAGATGAAGAGGTTTTCTTCTTTAAAATATTTATAATACTCTACGTTCCTGCCATCTGCTTACCTTCATTGTAAATGAAGTATGGCTACTTATATTGTTTTATGCAGGTTCTTATCGAAGCAAAAAGAATAGCTGAGTTACGGATGGCTTCTAAGGTAATTTTTTCAAGATTGATTTACCAATACACAATTCATCGAGGAGGAATTGTTATCAAGATTCAATATCGAATTTCTTAGTATCTAATTCTGATTTATTGATTAGTCTTGGTTATAAATTCCCACACATCACTTTGAATATTGGGGGGAATATTTCATGTTATGTATGCACTTTTTGGTTTGCATGGGAAGTTACTAAAGTTTGTACTCAACTTGATCACTATTAATTTTTAACCGACAGTAAAACATATGTTGAAGTTGTGTTCTTGAATCACTTGTTCTCGATTTATAATTATCAATTTGAGGCAACAAAGTTTGTGGAATGTATTCACATGATATATACATGCACTTTGTGCCTGAGATTTTGATTTTATATATTTTTCAGGTTACTGAACAGTCTCAGGTTGTTGCTTCAAATGCTGATGCAGAAGTTACAGAGAGGGCTGTCCCTGGTGAATCTATATCTCCAATGGCTGTGCCATCCTCATTTACAGATAATGCTTCTACTCTAGCTTCTCTTCGCATGGTAAGTTATGTAGAAGGTTTCCAGTTTATGTATCCTTCACCTTCTCTCCATGTACATTATAGCTTTCAACACTTTTGAAACTTCACTCCCTGCTCCCGGGGAAGGTTAACAAGGATTCTTCGAAAACAAAAGCCTTTTTGCACTAAACAGGGTGGCCTGCATTAATCAAACAATACCATAATGTTCTATTGCAAATAATGTCAAGTTATAAATGATTGAAATCAAGATCATTCTTAATAATTTTGTCTAATGTCGCATTACATAGCTAGTCCCTAACCCAGAGAAAAGAAGAGGAAAGTTGTGTTAGGCAGTATAGACAAGCCAACTTAAAACTTCCTTTTGTGGCATTGGCAGTACTATTTGGTCTTGCATTGATCAAACTATTTCAAATAACTTATATTTTTATCGAGAGGCAATTTGCACAATTTATTAAATTCTCATACTTTATAGCATTATCTGATAGTGAGAAATATTTCAGCTTCGTGTATATTTGAGAACATATGCACTTGACCAAATGGTGCAAGCATCAAACTCATCTGCTGGAGTTCGGACTATCAAACGGGTTGAGCAAACATTGCAAGATCTTGGGGTTTGTCCAGACTACTTTAACCTTTTAATGCAGTTTACATATTTCTTTCTTATTTTTCTTACACATTGTTGACAAATTCGTTGCTATTAACTAATTAACTATCTTTCTTAATACCCATGAATTAGGTAAGAGACTCTTATATTAAGGAATGGAAGGAGTATATGATGTGAATGCAACTAAGAAAAAGGGCATTATGGGTAAACAAAAAATGTGGAGGGTTTATGAAAGTAGGGTTAAGAAGACTAGTGAGGTGGCAGAGAGATAAATGAATTAGTAGTAGAATGTGCTCTTTGTTTGCAACTCATAAGGCATATATATATGTCAACTACGAGCTGAAATGTTTGTAATGAGTTGAGTTTTAGCATATGTGCTCTTCCTTTGAATCCGATTATGTGATTCCAGGTCAATTTGAAACCAAGGGTTCCTACAAAAGCTGTTTGTGCAGAGCATCTTGAACTAAGAAGAGAAATACTAACATGGCTGAATCTCCAGAAACAGGTATATCGGTTTAAGAAAGTTGAAGAATCATATTTGCCGAATATATATATTTATTAATTCATATTATAAGCAAATGTTGGTGATTTCACTGTTAGAATTTCCATGGGGTTGCAATATGGCCTGTCTAATGTACAATATTTTTATAGAATTAGCAACACCTATACTGGCTTGTTTTTCCCCCATCCCCCAAATATTTTTTATTTAATTACTTGTTATGACATATGTTGTAGGTGCAATATAAAGAGGCTGAAGGTTCATCTTTCCGTGATGGGTCGTACGGTGAACCACCGGGAACACCAAAGGTCAGAAGTTCACATTTCTTTCTGTTGGGTATTTTCCCCTCTATTGTTTTAGGCTTGTGTTGGAAACTATTGACCACATGTGCTTTGTGTGGGTAGCAGGATCGGACATTTATTCCCGACTCGATCAATTTTGGAGGTAAAACATATTATTTTTGTTTGCCCCTGCTATCTAATTTCCTGCAAAATAAAATAAGGGAAACTTCATCTATATATATATATTATTAAACATATCAATAAAACTGCAGTTTCAGGCGAAAGGGTTGGCAAAAAGGACCAAAAACGCAAGGTATACCACAAAGTATTTTGTGTAATGAATAACCTGTTGATTGATTAGTTCTGCATTTACATTTGGACCATTTTAACAAATTACTATTATTGATTGGTCTCGGAAATTTTATTCGTATAGGCGCATGGAACTCCACCTACAGCGGCTCATAAAAGACCTAGAAAACAAAAGGCCTCAGATCTTTGATTCCTTCGGTAAGAGCTTAAATTTGGCAAATATGACACTTGTTAAACATCATATTTTTTTTTTGTTTTTACCATAAGTTTAATCTGGTTCGGGGGTCAGTTAAGCATCATATTTATATATAATGAAATATCAGTTCCATTTTTGTGAGTTAAAAATTTTTTGTTCAAAAAAAAAAGACTCTGAAAATTTAAGCCAAATCAATTATTTTGTTTAACTCACTGTCACCTATGATTACTTAAATGGGTAGATTTTGTTTGTTACTAGGAGGAATTAAAAGTAGTCGGTTTGGTCTAATTGTTGAAATATATTTTCTTACGAAATTCAAACCAAATTAATGAATATGAGCTGTTTTGTTCAATTGAGCTGATTTTAAAAAAAGAATAGTTAATTAAAATTTTAAAAAAAATAAAATACTATTTCTTTACCATTATTATGAATTGGCAAATGCACCCTTAACGTATCAACCTATTGTTTTTTTAATAAAGTAAAATTAATATTCGAATTAATTGAGATTGGATAAGTTTGGTTTGGCTCTAACTGAACTTGACAAAATGAAACAGATTTAATTTAATTGATTTTGTATTAACTTTCTACTTTTTAGAAGAATTACCGGATAAGTAAAATTTGACATTAATTATTTTTATCAAAAGATAACAATTATTTTTTATCTAAAGCAAAGTTATGCCACCCACGTGGCTAACCTTAAATATGTAATTTTGTTGACATTTATAGTCCGACATTAAGTTGAATTTTTAAACTACTTTTGTTAAAAAGTTCTATGATTTTCTCATATTTTGTTGATTATATTGAAATTGGAGTAGTAATTTTTTTCTTTTATGTAAATTGGATATGTTTTGTGCACAATTGTAGAGATTAATTTTTCGAAGCTTGTTGAATTTAAATGAATGATAAATTCTTCCTAAAAGTTTTAATGTTGTTGAGGTAGAAATCAAACTCAAGAGTTTAGTTAAGTTAAAAAAGGAAGCAGTTTTAATTTTACAATAACAAAACACTACTTATTTTATGTGGGTGTATACTAAATATCTTCTATAACTCTACAAGTAGAGACCAGGTTCTCTTCGGTGAATATTTCACTAGAGGTGGTAAATTGGAGATCTCATCCATTCAATGTTTTTTGGTCAGATGAACAATGCACTACAAAAATGGATGAATGGCTGAAATATGACTGCAGAGAAAACTCACAGGAGAGAATCTGCTGTCCTGCAAGTATCTGCTGAAACTAATCATCGAACCGGATAATATTACATTACATGGGCGGAAAATCAAGCTCAATGTCATAGTGTTGCTTTCAATAACTTTTTTTTTACTATTCATAAAACAATTAGCGGAAAAAAAAAATGATAAAACAATCATCTATAGAATATAGATGATGTTGAAATGTTAACCTTCCTAATTCAGATTTCAATCAAGAACAATAATAGGATAGATATTTGATATAAATGATTTTCCATATGGAGTACTATCTCAGTCTCTAAATATAAACCATTTCAGAAAAATACTGAGATTAAAAAAGTTTGATTGTGGTATTAAATTTGTTGATAATTAGTATTATTTTTATAATTTTATTTTTTAAGAGAGAAAATTAGTTAGTGTTTTTCAGTATATTTATTAAAGATTGTAGAAAAAAATACACTTTAATGAGAGGTATGTTCTGGTAAAGAAAGATTTAATATCCTTAAAAATTTAAGAGGTCTTATAGAAAGAGATAAAGAAAAATCTCAAAGGATCTTATAGGTATATTTTCTTTTTATGTTAATGTATAATACCTTGTAAATTTTTCGGATGAAGTATATTTTTTTTTGACAAATTACAGATGAGGTATTAAGTGGTCAATATTAGCACTTTTCTAGTTTCTCATTTGATCTATCTATCCAAGAAAAGTTGGAATTAAGTATTAAGTACAATGAACATCACTTTTTTAATTCATGTGCTATTAGGAATGATCTGGAAAAGTACTGAATTATGACTTATTGAGCTTGACAAAGCAATTCAAACAACTTAATTCAAAATTCAATTACGTTTGTAAGACAGAATGTAGATGGAAAAAACACGAGTAGAACAAAATTTATACACAGTCTATTTTAGTATTTCTACTGGCCAAAAAACTTAGGGGCACATGAAATTGGAAAAACCATATTTGGGCATGGCAAGTAGAGACTTTCACGGGTTTAATTAATTTTATTGGTTGATTATCACTTTTTGGCTAAGCAAGTTAGGCAATATTGGTGAGTGATGGTTGTGTAGGTAAATTTGTTCATAATTGACTAGTTAGACAATAACCGAAACTTCTCTTCAACTTTGTGAATGTTTGACAATTGGACAATTTAAGTGTGGTAAATGAATTCATTGTGTGGTGAAAAAAATGAATGGAGATTTTAACATCATCTTAGCTTAACTAGGGGTGAGCATCGGTCGGATTCAGGCCAAAAAACGTTAAACCGATAAAAACCAGTCTCTTAGTTTTGACCGTCTATATCTTCAGTTTGTTCGGGTGTCGGTTCATACAGGTGACTAGTATAACGGGTCAGTTTTAACGGTTTAGATTGAAATTTTGTTCTTATATCCAAAACTATATTGATTAAAAAAAATTATTCATCAAATAGTTCAATATTTCATACACAATGCAATAAATGATACAATAAAAAAAGTGATATGTTGTTACTTTGTTTCAAATTTGTAGATCCAACAATAATAATAGATAGTATATGAGAAGTAAAAATTAAGATAAATCTAGTGTATTATCTTTCACATATCTTTTATCAACATATTAGGTGCTCGAAATTGAAAAAAAAAAAATTTTGTATTTTAGTAATTTTTCGGTCTGTTTCAATTATGAAAAAATGAAGTTTTAAAGACTTGCACCCGCCTGTATACAACCGTTCATGATCAAATTTTTTCAATTGTTAACCCTTATCTGACCGAGTGCTTCCATATGTTGGCAATGATGTCGGCTTTGAGTCGGATTATGAGTCTATGTTAAGCCTTAAGCTTAAGAGAGAAGAGGCCGTTGTTGAGCACTTTACATCTATGTAGTTGTTGAAGAAATTTAGGGCACATGCAAACACTCCGACGTTCAAGTCAATAAATTCATGAAATGAGAGATACCAATGTAGAATAACATACATGTGTTCTTCGTCTGAAAGAGTATATATAGGTCAGTGTGGAATCCCGCAATGCTATTAATGAGAGTGCGGAGGTTGTGGGGTCTTGATCAATGGGGATTGTTGATTAGCATTAAAGACATTGATTCCAGAGATAGACATTACGAGTATTGTCTTTGCTCGTGTCCGTTGGGATGTTGGACCTCTGACCGGGGCTGATTATATTTAGGCCTAGCATGGCAAGCATGAGATCCACACCATTCATAATCATATGATTGTTGAAATTGATTTGTTAAATTTACGATATGAGTTGTCTAATTTTTCGTTGGCCTGTGAGGAGGAATCTCACTAGATTAGATCAACACATTGGACTAAAGCAATCACGCATGTGACTTTGACACCAAATTATCATCTAAAACTGTAAAATATTAGACCTTAAATTTATGAATTTTATCTCTTATATATTGCTTAACCTCAAATCCTTATAACTTTTCCTAACACTTAATATATGTCAACATTTTGAAGGTATTTTTTTTTCTTCATCATTGGTAGTAATTCACTCAATTGTGTGATTGATAGAAATTAAGTTTGACTGCAGATAATTGGTGACCACATTGAAAACATATCATGATCCTTGATACATCTCCCCAAGGAGAGGTGACCACATTGAAACATACTTAGATAGAAGAAGGATTAAGATGGATACCAACATAAAAAAAAATTAATTAAATAAATAAATAAAGAGACAGGCACACTAGTTTTCCAATTGTGTATTAGAAAGCTATTTTACACCAATGCATAACAATCAACCACACCTATATTATGAACAAAGATTTGTAACTAACAACAAGTTAGCCACGAGTGCACTGGACTGAACTTCCCTGCAATCAAAAATTAGTTGTACATTGGTTGTTTTTCCACTACTATCATTCAAATTTGTGATGATATTGCCAATCACCACTTGCTTCCATTATAATATGGATTAGCTCTAAAAAAGTTTAGTACTTCTTTAAATTAAAAGCCTTACAAAAATACTCACATTTTTTTAGTCAAATACTTTAATACTATGTTTGGATGCCAAAGAGATAATGAAGAGAGAAATAGTGAAGAGAGAAATAAGAGAGAAGAGAGATATAAGAAAAATTTAGTAGAAAGTTTATATGGGTTGGATGAATAGAAAAATGAGAAGAGATAAATTAATAAAAATGGTAAAATAACAAATTTATCCTTTTTTACTAGAAAATAAACTAGTTGAACGAGAGTATTGTTGTAAAATTGTTTATTTCACTTTTTGAAACACAAATATCTCCTAATATGGAGAGATCTTTTTTTGACGGTTACTAACCATTATATTTCTCTTTTTCCTTGTTTCTCTCCTTATCCAAACCACAAAAATAACCAATTTTTTTGTTATCTCTCTCTTTCTTATTTTCCTCTTTTGTAAATCATTCTAAACAAACACAGTGTAAGTAATCAATTAGTGAAATGCTAATAAGATGGAATCTTAACATTAGCTTAATTAGTTGGGTTTGATAAAGCAGAGCAAATTTAGTTTGGATTTCGATTATCTTAATTAGCCATTTAATTGATTTTTTTTTTATTTTCGCCACCAGTTGAATCTGGTTCGGGGGTCAGTTCTGACATCAAGTGGTTTCAGCCCCCTTCCGATCGCAGTTGCGGGGGATCGAATCGTGGTCCTCCCTACCAAGTTCAGCGCCAATCACCACTGAATCAACTAATGATTGGTAGCCATTTAATTAATATGATTGCAAAATCATCTGCAAAATGGAATACAACGAAGATATAGGATAGATGAAAAAGAAATATTGTCGTAGAATCTAATTCTCTAGCTACTGATTTGAGGGTAACATAATATTGTTGCTATTTTTATTTTTCTGGTATTATGTTGCTATTTTTATTTTTCTGGTTTTACAAAGTTTTCACATTTTTTTTTATATAAAAACATTTAATAAAAAATAATTATATTTGAGACATGTCAAACATTAAATATAAATACTCCCTCTATTTCTTTTTATAAGAAACATTTTGAAAAAATTACACATACTAAGAAAATGTATTGTAAATAGTTCTTTTCATTTAATACTCTTATAAATTTAAACTTATTCTATCTATACCCTTATTTAATTACTCTAAATTCAATTAACTTACATATTTTTAATATTCTCTTTCATAATAAATAAGAACATAAGTGAAATTCAATATTTAAAACATTTGAAAATTTTATCAAAAAAAATAAAACATTTGAAAATTAGTCAAAGTTTCTTATAAAAAGGAACAAAAAAAAATTCACTTTTTTTTCTTATAAAAAGTAACGGAGGGAGTATCTCCCAAACATATTTAAATATTTATTTATCATATTTTAATAATCGAGTTAGCCAAAATGTTACTAGAACCCCATTCCATTGGTAATTTATTGGCTTAAATATTATTTCGTCCTTGTATGTTTACGAATTTTTGGTTTTAGTCTCTGTCGTCTGCTACCGATATGAAAAACGTTGATTCGTCAAATGTTTGCACACGTGGCCACTATGATGTGTCAAGTTAAGCTGATTCGGTTATAAATGAATGACCAAAATCAAACCTTGGTGAAAATTGAAACAAAATTATGGTGTAAGCATGCATTTTTTTTTTCTATCCTAAGTGTGATTTTGGTTCTTCATTTATAGCTGGATCAACTTAACTTGACACATCATAGTGCCATGTGTGCAAACGTTTGATAAATTAGTGTTTTTGTAATGGTAGCATACAATTGAGATTAAAACCAATAAATTTTGTACATTCAGGAACTTATTTGCAAAAAAAAATAATTAAAACTAAAAATTCATGAACATACATAAACAAAAATAATATCTAAATTTAATTTTTTTTTGTACCATAAGCCCCTTGAATATTGAGTTAAAGTTTGACTATTGAGCCGTGTCTTTACATGAAGCATAATGAACGGTAATGATGCAAATCCATAAGGAATCATTTGAATTTTTTAGAGGTCCCAATTTTTCGCATTATATTCATAACAGGCTTTCTTTAATATCAAACATTTGGTTAAGTGGTCTGTGGTGTATAAGTGGTGAATAATATTATAATGAATATAAATTTTATAAAATTTATCATTGGATTGAAAACTTGTATCATATAGATCATCAATGTTAAATTTTAAAGAAATTGAAAATCATTTGATATGTTATTTAGATCTCATCAAGATTAACGGTTTACGAGTTTTTATTGAATACCGTTAATTTTGATGAGTCTCAATAATATATTAAATGATTTTCAATTTCTTTAAAATTTAACGGAAATAATCTATGTGATATAAATTTTCAATCAAATAGTAAATTTTATAAAATTCATATTCGTTATACTGTTATTCACGACTTGTACACCTTACACCACTTGACATTCAAAATAAGACCATAAAACAATGTTAGGTAACACCTAAACGTTGGATATCATGGCTCTTTCATTACTTTCATATTACAACTAGGATAACAACCAATATTTTGCACACATGAACATCATTACAACTAGGATAACAACTAATGTCTTTACTGAAAACTAGTAAGTGTAAAAATAACAAGATAAAATGTTTAAATTTTCAATCATTTTGCTAATTTTGATAGACATAACTTCACTAATGATTGTGTCAAAGAAAGAAAAAAAAAACTTCACTGGATCCTTTCCTTTCAGCAATCTCTCTCATGTTTCTCGTTCATATATCAATCTTAACCGGTTCATCGATTAATTAATTCATAGCTTAAATATGTAATCAATCTCTACGGTTACACATACTTTTGGTATTAATTTATGTAATTTTTTGTGTTGGGTTTTAATCTCTACTACCATTTGAAAGAATTTTGGTTTGAGTTTCTATGTAATGATACTAAAAAAAACTACAGGACTAATTACCAAAAAAACCAACAAATATTTTTAAATTGCAGAAATTAAAAGAAAAAAAAAAAAACTATCGGGATTAATATCAAAACTACTGGTTATATATTTAAGCCTTAATTAGAATGCATATGATAAATTGCGATACATGACTAAGATTGCAGCAGCACCATTTTACTACTGAAGGGAATCCCAACCCCTTCACTAACCATTCAAAATAGGAATATTAATATGGAAAATGTTGTTAAGAAGATAAATGTGAAAAAAATTTATTGAATTTATGATGTATTTAATTCTCTAAACATTAAATTTTTTATATTATTAAATGTTATATTTCTATTTTTAAGTATCTTAATATGTACCTTTAAAGCACAAGTTAACATGACCATATGAATATAACAAAAAAAATCAGCACAAGGGGTCCTTTTCCTTTATGATATATATGTAAGCGACTAAGATAAGATTGTAAAAGTTGTTTGTTCTGTGCTATCGATCGATCAAGCACAATTATTTGGAACCTTGGATTAGCTCCCTTGAGTCTAGGGCTGACAATCTACTGAACCAACTTGAATATGATTTGAGATTCAATTCAACAATTGATTTATTAAACTTGGTTCATGAACTAAATGAGTTGAACTTGAACTAAATATTAAGTTCGTTAATTGAATGAGCTGAACTTGAGCTATATATAGTTCGGCTCATTCGGTTCACGAGTTGACTCGATTATATATATAACACTTCAAAATATATTTTTAAATACTTTAAAAATAACTTTTTGACAGATATATAATTGATTTTATACATTTATATATAAAGAAACTAAGACACACTTAATATTAATAGAATAAAAATGAGTAATATTAATATAAAATTCATGTCGAATTCTTGAGTTGAGTTGCAAGTTGAAAATGAACTGAATCTAACGAGTCAAATCGAACTGCTCGCGAACTCTAAACGAGCCGAACTCGAGATAAAAAAAGAGTTTGTATCGAACTCGATCAATCCGAATATCAAGCCGAACCAATTCTTATCAGGTCGAGCTCAGATAGGTTCGACTCCACTCATTTCCAGCTCTCTCTGAGTCCTTTGTTTGATAACTAGTTTTGTTCGAACCGAAAGAATTATTAATTATACTAATAGCCATTGTGGTTCTTCCATTTGTGTTAAAAAAATTATCAAGAAAGTAATAATATTTTAAATGAATTTCACTTATATCTTAATTATTGTCTTTTAATCAAGAGTTAATGAATGATCTCCCCTCAAGATTCTCTTCTCCTAAAAATTAAAGGGTTAAAACAATTTTTTTTAAATTATATTTTATAATAAATTATTAAAATATTTAGTGTTCATTTTCTATCTAAATATAATATTAATTTTAATTATCAAGTATTTTGCCAGTTTCAATAAAAAAATATATTTTAAAATGAATGTAAGATATTGTATATAATATACAAGGATCGAAGTTTGAAGCAGTAGATCACCTGCTCATTGCTTGTGATTCTATTTGTCTAGTTTGATATTCTCTCTTTAGGTGGTTGGGTTTCTGGTTTGTGTCTCTCATGAGTATTAATACTGCTTTCCAAGGTTTTCTAGGTCTTGGATTGGTAGAAAGAATATGTTAGGGTGATTGTTAATTTAGCATGCTACTGTTTGGGCAATCTGAAACTCTCGGAATGATATCATCTTTGCGAGAGGAACTGTTTATGACGAATCTTTGGTGGATAAGGTGAAACTTTCATCATGGATATATGGCTAAAAACTTTGATAACCTCTGCTTCTTCTATGAGTGGGAGATGCAACGTTAAACTGATCCTCTGCTGGAGCCGATAACGCTAAGTGGACTGCTAGTTGTAGGTCTTGTTGCCTCTTGGTGGTGGGTGCCCTGTTCTATGTTTGTCTTCTCTTCTATCCTTTTTTCTCCCCCTTGTCAGGTTTTTTGGTTTAGGTTTTTGTAGCCAGTATTTGACGTTTTTTCTTTCATATTTTTTGTATTTTTAGTAATAGTGTGTTTTGGGTTGTAGTTTTTGAAAAGTGTATTTCAAGAACACATCCTTATTTTTTCTCTTTGGTAATTTCTTTGGTTTTTACTGCAGAGGCTTAATTAGTTTGTTGGTCCCTTAAAGAATTTTTTGTTTCACATTGCTCCCATAAAGAAAAAAAGTTATGTTTTAATCCCTTAAAGACATATTTGTTTGCCACATTGGTCCTTTCGATTAACTTTTTGCAGAAAACGTAAACTTTGGTTTCATATCGGTCTCTTATCTAGTTTAATAGGTTTTATATTGGTTCATTATCTAGTTTAATAAGTTTCATATGGAACCTAAAGTTAACGATTTTTGCAAAAAATTAACGGAAGGGACGAAAATGACAAACAAATATATTTTTAATGGACCAAAGCGGAACTTTTTTTTTTCCTTATAATAAATATCAACTGTTGATTTAAAATCGGATGGTTTAGATTGTACAATCAAATTATACAGTTAAATAATTCTAGCCATCGATTTAAATTAAACGACAAAGAGCTGTAATTGTGTTACGCAGTTACAGACGTGACATAGTTACGACAGAAAATTTAATTCCCAATACTTGGTTTGTTAGTCTTGAGTCTAAGTTCAAAAGGGATAAAAAAAACTAACCTCACTAGTCCCCTACTACTCACAAGTGTGTGTGTTTATCTATCTATGTCACTCTGATCACTTTACCAATCCATCCATCAAACTCATAATTGGTAGTAGCTGTTTGTCTGTAGACTGTAGTTCAATAAATAAATACTACTCACTAACTAAGTACTCATTATTATTATTATTATCAACAAATGGAACCTCCTCTCATCAACGACTCTAATTTCTCTTCATCCAACCCTTCTTTGTCAGAAATTTGGCCTCATTTCCCTCCACAAAACAACAACAACAACAATAAGAAGAAAAGAAAACTAGCACTCTCAGGTGATGGTAGCAGTAACAACAATTCATCAGAGGAACATCAACAACAAAATGTCAAACCTTCTTCTCAGCCTCATCCTAAGCAAGACTATATTCATGTCAGAGCCAGAAGAGGCCAAGCCACTGATAGCCACAGTCTTGCTGAAAGAGTAATTAATAACAAACTAGTAACTAATTTCATTATTATTATTACTTTTACAAATTAATAACCAACCTGCTAATTATTATTACAGGCAAGAAGAGAAAAGATTAGTGAGAGGATGAAAATTCTACAAGATTTAGTTCCAGGATGTAGCAAGGTAGTAAAAATAAGGGTAAATTACACATTTGGTCCCTTACGTTTATTTTAGGTTTCAATTTGGTCGTTTCAATTTGGTCCCTTACGTTTATGTTAGGTTTCAATTTGGTCCCTTCCGTCAGTTTTTGCACATGTGGCAGACGGTTTGCTTACGTGGCAGACAGTTTGCACACGTGGACACTTGGACACGTGTCCAATTGAAACAGTGGAATCTGACATGAGGGACCAACTAATGCAAACGTTGATAACGTAAGAGACCAAATTGAAACTTTTTAAACGTGAGGGACCAAATTGAAACCAAAAATAAACGTAAGGGACCAAATGTATAGTTTAGCCTAAAAATAAAATGCTAATAATTTCTTCTAGTAATTTCTATTTATTTTTTTAACACTCTGGTTACCATGAGAATAGAGTCCGGTAATTCAGAGTTCTAAAATCTGACAAAAAATTGTTCAACTCAATAATCAAACTCGTGTTCTACCAATCAATTTAGTCCTTAAGTTTGTTCGGCCAGTCCATACAAAGCTTTTGGCTTCCATTGGTCCCGTTAGTGGGCGGTGAGGTTGACATCCCTTAAATTAATCGGTCTTTAAGCCAGATACCGAGTCTTTAGAAAGAAAAAAGAAAACTATCCTTAAGTGGAGTACATTAACCACTTGAATTGAATCCAATATTTACTGTATTTTTTGTGTTTAGGTAATTGGTAAAGCACTTGTGTTGGATGAGATAATCAATTATGTTCAATCACTGCAAAGCCAAGTTGAGGTGCATAATATATCTTTTATGTTTTTAGTATCCCTATTGAGCTTATTAGACTTCTAAATTTAAGTGTATTGTTTATGTGGAAATTAATTTGCTTTTCTTTTTTCAGTTCCTTTCAATGAAGCTTGAAGCAGTTAATTCAAGATTGAATATGAACACCTCTATTGAGTATTTCCCTTCAAAAGATGTAAGTTTATCTACTTCAATGTTTTTCTGTTTGGGAAATTTTAAGCAAATTTGTAAATGAGTACTTTTGCAGCATATTGTTTTTAACTAAATAAATAAACTTCTAAGTGTAGTGAGGTGGTCCATACAATATCCTATTATTAGAAGCAAAATAAAGTGAACTATTTGTAAATTAAAAATTTTTCTTACTAAATACGAAGGTGCAATACGATGATAAAAGCTACGTTTAACTACTTTTCCGCGATAGTTTGGTGTATGCTAATGGAAGTTTACACAATGGATGTTTTAAACATGGATAAGGAAAGCATACTTTAACAGATTCATGCTGCAAGAGATCTTGATAAATTAATGTTGAAGGTTGGCAAATTCATTTCCAGAATAACATCCTCATGAATATAATAACCGGAATCCTATTCTTGAGTAGAGTTTATGTTAAGAAAAAGTATTTGGCAATTATTGGTAGTGTCTAAACAGAAAACTAGAAGATGTTTAAGAAAAGAATGATCTGAATTCCGTGGAATCCAGAATCCTATGACCTTGTTAGTGTCGTAAGTATGAATCCTCAACTGAAGTACATGTTACTAAAGGAAGATACCGATCAGTTGGTGAGCTCATTCATTTCTTAGGTCGTTTAATATTTTTAATACACTTGGTTAGAAAATGTTATGTAAGATTTCACAATCTTGTACTCGAGATCTTCATCGTGTGAATAGCTAATTTCTTTATGATTGTTTGGAGCCTTTTGTTACTAGTTAGTTTCTCTTAAAAATATTAATGTTAAGATTTGATCCACTCTTCCAAAAGAATTTAGAGAATCTTTTAATGATCCGATCTGTTGGTTAATGCAGGTTGGTGCTCAGCCATTTGACCTTTCTGGAATAATATTTGGACCGCAAGCAAGCCGAGGATATGCTCAGGGATCACAATCAGGGTGGCTACATATGCAGATAACTGGTGGTTTCAATAAAGCATCATAACAAAAGGAAGATTCATTGGGAATGACACATCAATCGGTGCGGTTGGTTTTTTTATTTAAAAGGAACAAAAATCATAGTGGTTGGTCACCATGATCTATTGACAATCTGGTCATTGTGCAGAAATGTTTTAGGTCTGTATATCCATTGTTATAGTATGACATCATTTGTAAGAAATACATATAATTTACATGTGCATTTAGGTATACTATGTTGTGCTTCACTATGGAAAACTGAAATAATCGTATTGTGGTTTTGATTTTAAAACTATAGAGTCTGCTGTGATAGGATTCTTCTAGCCTGATATGTATTCATACGTAACATCCCGCGCGTATATGTATTTATGTATGAAAGTTACCTCTTTTGTTAATAACATTGAGTACTCATTGTAACTTTGTAAGAATCAGATTGAATAAAGATAAATATGTCTCACATGTCTGTGTTTTATTTTGTTCACTAAAAATTATTGAAATTGATACATTTAAAGATCTTGTTAACTTTGATGGAAAAGCTGTTTTCATTCACAAGAATATGCGGTTGTAATAAGATCTCATCATTCAATTTATAGTTTTTTCCACGAGAGGTTTTGACTTGCAACTTAGCGAAACATCAGAGCCGGTTGTATAAGACATAAGTAGTGCTTCCATGCAAGAAAGAAGTATATACCAATAAGGTAAGAGAAATCTTGAAAATAAGAATGTAAACATTTAAAATTTACATAAGTATCCAAATTATCCTAGAAAAGATTACAACAAGCAGCCTAGCAATGGAGATGTTAACACGCCTTGAAACTTCGAAGGCATTATGACGCAAATATCTTACAGCAGGGTGATCAAATAATTTTACTCCCCTCTTTCGAGTCTTCAGCACAAGCTAGACTTCTTTTGGCTTCTTGAATCAATGAAATCAAACTATCTTAGTTCTAATCATGTGGGTTTGAGCACACTCAATAAGAGAGAGTTAGACCGTGTTCTTGCATTGTTCGCCTTAAAGGACAACATTACAAATACTACCGTCTCAGATTCCATTCACTGTCAAGAGAGTTTCGTTTTCCATTTTCTTCAGGCCAAGAAGATATGTTCTTTCCATTCTGAAATCTTTTAGTGACTCCTTGATCATTCCCCCTCCATTATCTACCTGTGGCGAAACAGGTTGATCAAGATCAAGGTCTTTCTCCACATCGTCCTCACCTTCAATGGACCTGGTTGAAAAGTTGTTGCCACCATGAGCCATAATATCTTCTCTTGTCAAGTATCCATATTTGTTTCTGTAAATCTCCAATTCAGTATCTAAAGTTTTGACTTCTTCCTCAAGTTTGAGAAGAAAATCATTAGTTTCTTTCAAGACCTCTTCATCATGTTCTATTTGGTCTTCCATCATTCTTTGATACTGTGAAGCATCCATCTGCAAAGCCGCTTTCTCTTCCTGTAAGCGTGTGATCATGGCCATTGCATTGTTGGCAGCAACGGCTGATGCACTTCTCTCTTCATCCAGCTCCATGTACAAATCCATGAGGGACTTGCGATCCAAACGAACTTGCCTCTTCAAATTTTTTAAGACGGCATCGTCTTCTTCATTTTGATAATCCCCATCGGTAGAGTCAGAGGCAAATTCTGTCTTATCTAGAGATGATTTCTTGCTGTCCCCAGAAGACCATCTTGGACTGTTGTTTGGAGAATCTGTAAGTGGGACTCCCATAATCCTGTTTCCCCATGGCAAAGACGGTGTTTTCGGGGACTCTACGCCGGATTCTGTCAATTGAGGCAAAGTGGTGCCTTTTGATACTTCCTTTACTGCACACGTAATAAGTTGTGTTATTTGAATATCAAAATACAGACACCGTATACGCAATTTTTTTAAGAAACTACACAAACTTTAGCTAGCATGTTCCTACTGAATTCATTTTTTATATGCACTCACATTTAATATTCTGATTTCTCAGCTTGTTATCATCCTTATTCTGTGGAAGCTCTGTATCTTTTTCCGCATACATGATTTGAGGCGAATCCAGATCGCAGGATTCCTCATATTTTGACGTGACAAATGGATGAGTTCGCGGTGAAGCGGCGGGAGTTTGTAAAATTAAACCTGAATTTTTGAATTTTGAGATGGAAGACTTAAGTTTCAATGGTGCGCCGCAACATGAACACATCTGAATACTGCTTTTCTTAACCTGCAAGACCCCTTCATCCTTCAAACTCAGTTGAATATTTTTGCCATCTTCAACAAAGCACTCAAGATTCTTATTCAGAACCCCTACAAGAGACTTATAGGTATCACAATCCGATTCCTTCTGCGTTGCAAATGAAAGCAAACACCCTTCACACATCTTCCTTATATCAGAAATCTTCCTGTGATTGTGACAAAACGCCAAATACGAAACATCTTTCTTATGATTTTCGCACATGGAATGGTTGTAATAAAAATAAGGAGTCTTGTGAGCCAAGACATGATTCATTTTGGTGCAAAGCCAACAAGGGATATCCAAACCAAAGAACCTTGCAAACTCAGTGGTGAAAAATGCTACAAACCCATCAATGAAGAGTGAAATCATCAACACCCATTCAAGCACCATGCACAACACAAAGTGTGGAAACTTTCCCATGTATTGCTCAACAAAACAAATAATCGATCGGGGCGCCATGTTGGTTTTGCTTCTTTATTATATTTATTTGTTTTTCTGTTTTAATCTTTTAAGAACCAACAACAATTAGAATGCAAAGGATAAGGAAAAAACCAAATATTTTGCAATCTATTGTGTTGGTGAAGATTAAAGTCAAAGCTAATGCAATTATTAATATAATGTAATATAGAAGGAAAGATCATGACCTTGTTTTGGAGGAGGGGGAGATCATGACCTTAACTTCTCTGTATGTTTCTCTTGTTTCATGTGCATGCTTTTGCAAATGAAGCTAATGAGAATGTTTTGGATGGTAGAATTCATTTGGTTATAATTAGATGAAACAATTGTTGACCAATCACAATAATTATCCTAAAATAAAGGTTTATCTATAAACTTTGTTTCATTATCAAACATGCTGAATCAGATCCTACAAAACTTATAAGCACTTTATCATGATACCCTAATAACTTATTTCGTAGTCTATAATCCACCTTTGTTGACCTATACGTATTTTATAAAAAGGACATGAGCTGGTAATTTATATTTGATCATACCTATATGATGCAAAATGCAAATATTGACTTTGACAATGATCAAAGTTAAGGATTAAAATAACTACATGTAATCATGTTCAACAGAATAATGAAATTTAGAATAGTTAAAAGTCAAACCCTTTTTTAGTAATTTCTATATTTAATTTGAGAAATATATATCTCTATCCTAACAACTAATATTTGGTTTTGTAAAACAAATATAGCAAAAAGAATATCTATAAGACTATAGTAATTCTGATACAGTATATGTTCTTCTCCAACTTATGAAAACACAAATTGGCCTCAGGATAAAAGATGACTAGTGGAAGCTCTATATACAACTTAATGCTAACAATATTAATATTGACGTACTGTTTTAAAAAATAATTATAAGAATTTTGAAGAACTTGATTGAAAAAAAAATAAATAATAATTAGAAGAAAAATTTATAAAAATGAATAGTGAGTAATTAGACATAGACAAATACTAAGAGTACCCTAAATAAATTGTTTAACATGTCCAAAGAATTTAAATTTTATAGAAAACATCCATTCTAAGAAAGATTGATTCTTAAAAACAAAACACATTTTATTGGTTTAAGATTGTTCAGTTACATTTTCAACTGTAAAAGATCTACATCCACATGACCACAATATAATATACCAGAATTTATGTTAACCTTGATAACTCATCTTGTGTTATAATTAAAGATCATCAAAACATTGTGCATTCCTTAGGTGAGAATAATTAAGAGTGATGATGGTTGGAGAAGATAAATTAACACCATTCACTATCTTTCTTGCTCCTATTCTGTCAAAAGTTAATTCTAGCTATCTAACTTTATTCTTTCAAAAATAGAGAAAAATAATCCTTCATCCTTTGGTCAGCCAGATGATTGGTCACACTTTTGGTTACCAAATGAGTCGTAGTTACTACCGTTAGATGACAAAATTAAACCATGAAGAGAAGCACATGAAGGTGGATACATATTTTTTGCTGACATTAATGCATCCACCAGGTCTTGTATTTGATAAGATAGCATAAAAATGTCTTCAGCTGAATTCTTTGCTGCCCATTCCTCAATCATCCTGCACAAATGGATTAAATTCATAGGCAGAAAAGAATAGATGTGAACCTATTGATTATTCAAGGTTAAGGGGTAGCAACTATCATGTCATAATCCATTAATCCCTACCCTTTCCTATTCAAAAGGAAACAAAATTGCTCATATTTTGTCTTTTTTTTTTTAAGGTTGTAAGATTATTCTCAAGGTAGCAGACAAACTGCATTCAAGTTTCAAGCGGGTAACAAATAAAATAAAGGAGTCAGAACATTTGGTAAATTTTTTGGTCTGCCATAAAAAACATCAAGGGAAACGTGCAGATAGAATAGGTGCTTGAAATTATAAAGCTCAAACAAAAAAGGAAAAGTAAAGAACACTTTAATTATTATATCTCGATTTTTCCAATTAATAGAGTAGGTATAGTAAAAGAGAGAACTTGATAACTCACCTTAACTGAGATTCTGTTGTAGCTTCAGAATCAGAAAAAAGGACCTTGATGACCGGCCGTAACTGTAATTTAGGATCTGGGTCTTTGTCCTCTGTGCCAGAACAATTACCAGAACAGGACCAAGTATCTGGATTTAGGAGAATGATTTGCAGGACAGGAGATTTGGTTGTCAGATCTCTAACTACAAACCGAAATGTTGACTCATCATTTGCACACTCCATCAACCGATTTGCAAACATTTTGTCTACTGTGTACTTGCTGGTGAAAAATATAATGCATTAAATTTATTCAGTGTAGCTGAATCTGTATTTAGCAATCAGACATATAATATTTTTAACAAATCACAATCATGGAATAGCCTAGAATGGGCAATGTGGATGCAGCCATACCAGTACATACACAGGGTAAAGAAGAAACAGCCTGCCCCATATAAATTACTTAATCATTATTTGCTATATACATTTGCCAACCACAAATATTCAAGTTAAATCATGTCTTCAACTATAACTGTGGCCCATCTTTATTTGAGCAATATTTATTTTGCTTCCCTTAAAGCATTCAGAGCGCACACACATAAAGAGACCTTAAGTTGACAACTCACAATCACTGCCACTTCTTTTCCATCAAATTTGCCCATATGTTACATTTCTACTGCCCAATTATTGTTTATCATAATCCTTATTATTTCCAAATTTAGGCAACAAGCTGGATCAAATTATCCAGAGACATTAATTTCATGAGAAACAAAGAATAAATATATCCTTTCGCCCATAGGTTACATTTCTACTGTCCAATTATTGTTTATCATAATCCTTATTATTTCCAAATTTAGCCAACAAGCTGAATCAAATTATCCAACGAGACATTAATTTCACTTATTCTGGTCCTAGAAGCATACATATTTTACTACATCTACTTGTGCATATTCAGCTGCAATAGAGTCACGAGGGTATAAAATTAAGCGGCCATTTCTCTTATTTGATAAAGAATTTTAAACCGAAAATAAAAGTGAATTTAGTTATTCTTTGCTGACCTGAAAACGTCCCCTGATCCTAAAACTGGCACACAGGTTGAAATATAGCATTTGAACAATCGTACTCCTCCATCCACAGGCGCACAACCCTCACAACATGGGTAGGCTCCAAGGAGCGTTGTGCATTGCGGGCATGTAAATTCATGCCAATAAATATCCTTCGACAAATTTGATGATCTGGCCATGAAAACATCTTCAAGAAAACCATTAAGTAAAGTCTTCTGAATGCCCACAATTTCCACAGTTTCAATCTTCCTTGCATTTGTAGATAAATGATGTTCACCATCTTCATCTTCTAGAGTGCTTGTCTGAGTACAGCAACTAGGAATGTTGGTCACATCTTTAGTGTCATTCAAATGTAGACATATACGAGAAAAGCCACTGCAATCAGGTTCATTCTTAGCAACTTCGTTAAAATTCAGAGAAAGCTGTCCATTCTCAGGATGGGCAACCCTTGCATTTTCATCAAAGACACAGTTCGCTTCACCAGCATCACTGCAGGCTGAAGTTCTTTCCTCATCCAGCACAAAGTTTCCAGCGCCTTCGCTAACAGCATCGCCTCCAGAATCATCTGCTACATAACTACACTCATGCAGCTGTCCACAACGTTCAGGAAAGTCACTTTCCACAAGATCATCCTTGCAAAAAGTGATAGATGTAGAGCTCAACAAGCACATCCCCTGTGTGCACGTGTGAGAATTCACATACCTCGTCACCAGCTTCTCGCTTATACCTCCAAACGAACAACAACAAGTCCCAAACCAATTGTCAGCTATTTCCCTCCAATTCGCTGATGGCTTTTCAACAAAATTCCTAAATAATTGGTGTAAAGGAAATAATAATAGTGAGAACCTTTATCTGCTTTTCTTTCAAGCTCAACCTCATATACTGTATATGGTATCACAGTGCAGTATTGAATAACAAAAAAAATCTCTATAATACTAAGAACATTTCAGCATGAAAACAAGATTATTTGTTTACAAAACTTTCAATAACTATAATTTTAAAATAACAATTTCTCATACAAAATTGAAATCAAATTCCAGCATCTAAGTTGTATTTGTTAGCTCTAAACTCAACATCTATAAAAAAAAAATATCATTTTTCTTAAGTGAAGCAACCTAAACTTATTTTAATTGATATAAATTAGCAAAAGAAATAGAAAATGAGATATAGGCTCTGTTTGGTAAAAAATAGCGGATAGCTGATAAGCTAGCTTATAGCGGATGAGCTTAGCGGATAGCTTATAAGCTAGCTTTTAGCTTATAGCGGATAAGCTAGCTGATTGAATTTGTAGTGTTTGGTAAAATTAGCGGTTGGACTAGCTTATAAGTATGAAATGACATAAAAAAGATATGTTGAATTAATATTTAATTTTTTTTAAGTAAGATGATTGGGGTAAAATTGGAAGAAAAGATAATAAGCTATAAGCTACTTAAAATAACATTTGAAAAATAAGCTATAAGCTAGCTTATTTGGTTTACCAAACAGAGCCATACACTCTCTGTGTAAACTAATTTTACGCCAAGATCTCTATCCAATGAGAGAATTCAGTATTTTGCAGTAATTTTGAAACTAGAGTTACAAAATCAACTTTATGTGACAATAAAATCACAAGTTCTGATTATGCTCATGGGGACAAATAAGCAAACATTTATATAATACCTAATAGGCTTTTTGGTCAAATTGTATGCGCAACTTCTACAAACAAATTCAACTTCTCCAGCTGAAGACAATTTATCTACATCTGAACCAAACAAAAATAAAAAATCAGAGGAAAAAAAAAATAGATGGAAAGCAAGCAAAAACGAATTTTGTAGATTATTTACCATAATCCATTAAGAGAGGTTGAGGTAACGGCAAGGTTTGATGGAGTGCGGAGAGAGCAGGATGATCAACGGGGAGTAAGAGAAGAAGTTTGACTTCGATATGGTCGGAGAATGATCGGACGGTGGGAGGAAAATCGATGTCGAGTAAGACATTGGGAATCGGAACCCTAACGGAAAGAGCGGCGGCGGAGGAGGAAGTGAGAGTGAGGAATGAAGGTGGTGAATGAAGATGAACGGTGAGATTTAGAGAAGGGTTTATTAGGGTTTTGGAGAATGGGTAAAGGAGTAAGCGTAGTGTTGGTGTGTGGGATTGTGATTCCCATGTGTAACGCCATTTTTGTTCTGAAACTTTAGCTTCTTCACTTCCCATTTTTCTACCACAACACAACAGATTTGTTGCTCCGCAATATGAATGAAACTAGGCTTAAATATCATTTTCGTCCTTCTAAGTTCATAAATTTTTTATTTTAGTACATGTATATTTTTTTGTTGCAAATTAGTTCCTGCATCTATAATTTTTTTTTATATTTTAGTCCCTAAAGCTGAAATCCGCAGTTTCCTGCGGATTTTAACAGATTTTTCTGCAGATTTTAATTTTAAGAGATTAAAACCAAAAGATTTGAACATAAAGGGATTAATTTGCAACAAAAAAAGATACAGAAACTAAAATAATAAAATCACAAACTTACAAGGACGGAAATGATAATTAAGCCATGAAATTATATATATATTGATTGATTGAGGTGTTCAAATAAGTGATTATGGTCATTACCCGCGTTGTAGTGAAAAGAGATTAAAATAAATTTGAAATAACAAAAAATTGATGTTTGTGGCTGCTGGGATTCGAGCCCAGGTCTCCACAGCCACAACGTGGAATTCTTACCACTAAACTACAGCCACTTTTGTGAAAAGATATCGCCACTAAATTTATTTATAATGAACTAGTATTTGATTTAGAGTGGCCGCAATGTCATATTCTAGTGGTTCTAACAAATGTATTGGAATACTTTTGTACTCTTCTTTTTATGTATTGAAATACTTTTGCTTAAAGAATTAACATATAGCAGAATAATTTTTAACTATCCATAGAATAAAAATGCTATCTAACTTTATACAATAACATATTCATTGGTGTAGTGTACTTTAGGTCCAAAATAGGACTGGCTTTTACATACAATGTGCATCAAGCTTTTTTATATACAAGGAGAGCAAGTCCAATCCCAGACAATAGTACTTTACGATGATAGTTAATTTCTGGTACATCTATTATTAGTTTGAATTTTGAACATTATATATAGGAGCGAGGGCATTTTGGGAAGTCTTCAGAAAGCCGAGATTATATAGTTAATCACCAATTTTATTCTGTGCTCATGCTGGCCAAGCAAACTGCATTATAAAACACAAAAGAATAAACCGGTAAGTTTAATTCATATACACTATCAGATGTTTTATATTGTCAATCAATTATAATCATCATATCTCACCGATTGCTATAAGTCAAAGTATATTAACATGAGTATTCATGTATAGCGTACTTACCAATGACTTCTTCTTATTTTTCTTTTTCTCAATGTATACCGAAAGCTCCTCTTGCTTGGCAAGTGAATCCTCCAAAGCCTATCAAAGCCAAATTATTATATTATCATACGATCACTTATCATATTTATAAATTAGTTGGTTAATTACCTTCTTGGTTGCCATAAGTTCTTGCTCAAGAGCATCAGCGCGACATATTGCAGCATTAAGCATTTCCTCCTTCTCGGGTGGCATGCAAGTAGTTGGGTTCATGTTGCCCATTTTAGCTTCCAACTCGGCCATGCGTTTCATCACAGTCATAAACTCTTGAGCAGAAATGGTAGGGTTAGTCATTTGTTCACAAGGGACTTCGGCTTTATAGTCCTCACCGGAGTATACAGAATTTGAGTAGAAGTTGGCATCAGTGAGCACCTTCGGCATGTTTCGTGTCATCCTCACCATTGTTACTATGCCCATCACAAAGGCCATCACACCGGTGAAAATCTGTGAGTTCACTTTTTCGTGAATCTTGCACGAATCAGGCATCGTGAAAGCTTCCACTACAGCTGTCATATGGATCACAAAAACACATAATTTAGTTCACAAAACGAAGTAATGTTAAAAATAGTTTTATCTATTACCAAAGCTCTTTCCTCTTCCTCATAGAATCAGAGGGTTAACACCCAAAAAGGGGAAAACAATAGATAATAAATATTAATATCAATAATTTACACGAAACAATTATCGCCTTGCGTGTTTCACGAATTGCAGGCACTATAGTAATAGTATACCCTAATTCAAACTATCACTAATTACTAATGGGAAAAAAAATACAATCTCCAATTTTAAGTGTATATATAATGCTTAGCGACAGAGTCGAACACCAATTTTATTTTATTTTCTAGTAGATATATACTAAAGAATAGAGTTAACTAACAATGAAAGACATTCATATCTACCATGTATGTACCTTTTGATACTGCATATGTCTCATTTGCGTCCACCTTCTTCCAAACAGTTTTATCGGCCACAGGGACGACAAATTCCTCGTAGTTGCTAGGTTTTGCAGAAGGGACCTGTTACGTTTATCCACAAATTTGTACTTAGTATGCTAAGAAACACATAAAAGGGAAGGATATATGAAAATAAAACTTCCAATATATTCTAATTTTATTAGAATACTATTTTATTCATCACAACAAGTACATGTATTCGGTCTAAATTTCAACCAAATACATATATTTTGTTCGTTACGAGTGAGAATATACTAATATACTATCATACCTTGGCAAGGACAGGATTCATTTGTGCAGAAGACAATTGTGCAGTGAAAACTGCCTCCATTTTGGCAGCCTCGCTTACCTAAACATACAAAAAATACGCAAATGATTTTGAGAAGTGAAAAGTATTAACAAAAAAGAAAAAACAAAATAAAAGGCTAAAAATGTGAACAAAGAGCTCCCAAATAAGATGTCACACCTTAGGTGTTTTCTCTTCCACGATAGGAACCTCACATTTCGTTGAGCATTTGTGTTCGCCATTCTGAACCATCTGCAAGTTCATATATATATAAACACAAATTGTCAGCTGAAATCATAGAAAAGCAAGGGAGGAAACTTTTCCCACAAGAAACAAGAATTCAGATGTACACATCCAAAAATACACTAATTTTGTGTCGTTCATAAGTAAACTTCTGGATGTTTTATGCTGTTCGGATGTACACTTTTGAAAGTATCTAAGCAGGGCGAAAAGTAGCACACAAAAAAAAAAAAGATGGTTTGCAAGCTCACCCGATAAATGTCTTGATCCTTCCATGGACCCTTATCAGAACGCATGCAGCCTCCTTGATCAGCACAGGTACAAGTACCTCCTAAGAACTCTGGCAATTCGCTGGCAAAGCAAAACTAACGAATATGAACATTGTGTGGAGTAGGAAAATAATTGAAAATATTTAAGTCGACAAAGAAAATAAGGTATTATGATGTTATAAATTATAATCACCTTGCATCAATTATTTCAAGCAATTTGCTTTGGTACTTGTTGCCAAGAACCTGATAAAGTAAAAGTTCAATTAAATATATAAAAGAAGGATTTAATTTATAGAAGCAAACTTATTAAGATATGGTCTATATGTATGTTCTCACATGGATTTTTGATGTGGTCTTTGGGTCAAGGAAAGATTTAACAGTGTTCCACAACATTCTGAATCCAGAACCTGCATTGATGATGAACATGCGGTTCAAGGTCTGCATTGAATCAACCAATTTTATGATATTATTATAACCTCAATAATACAAAAATATATATCATTTGTATAAAAAACTTGTATTTCATTTTCTCCGGATCTTAAGAAAGTAGAACAAATACATACTTCAGGATAATTGTCACCGTCAATCTTCTGAAGGCTCGTGATAAGATCTCTTGCTTGTTTGTTGAAGTTCTTAAGCCCCTGTGATATTAGAACAATACTATAAGTTTTAATTTGCGATGTTGTTTTTAATCTGTTATGTTAGAAATAATATAAAATCATTGATGTGGTCTATCCTAATAGCTTAAGGTTTTGGGATAATTGGTTATTTGACATGGTATCAGAGCTTCTATAACTAAATGGTCTAGAGTTTGATCCTCGCTCCCTCACTTTCTAATTAAAAAGTGGAATTTAAGCATATGGTAGGTGGGCCTATGCATTATCACGCTTCAAGCCCAAATGGGCTCTTGCGTGAGGGGGCATGTTAACAACATTGCTTGGCTTATAGAAATAAATAATTTCATATGCATACCACTCCTTGCACATCCAAAATGGTGGTACTTTGATCAATGTGTTTCTTTGCAGCAATGGAACAAGCTGCAAATTTGAGATCAAAAGTTCTCTCAAACTCCTTGACATGGTATTTGATGTAACGATCCATGGTTGTGACTTGCATCAACTTGGTGGCATCAACTTGTCCCAACCTCTCAATGTAAATTGGTCTTCCTTCCTTATCTACTCCATGATGTCCATGAGGATAATATTGCATCACATCCTCAAGTTCCTTGAATTCAAAGTCCTATAAAACAAAAAAAAAAGCACAAAAAGTATTGTTTATTATCACCCACCACTTTATCAAACCATATCTCATAGTTCAATAGCAGATGGCCCAATAAATCTTAGATAATTTTGGACTGAGTCTAACTTAATTTTTACAAAACTGCCTTGTAAGTGAGGATCGACCACCACTTTATAAACACATTTTTAGGCCATATGTCACATAATGTGGGATTTATCGACATGTATGAATAGATACCTCAACAATAGTGTCAGCACCAAATTCCTTCCTCCACTTAAGCATGTCAGACCACATTTGCTTTGATTTCTCAATGTCAAATTTCCTTGCCCTAAGGAATCTACTCAGGGAAAAACAAAAATGGAACCATGAATGCAAGTTAAAATAATAGACAAATCAGAATTTTCTTTTGAACAAATTAATAGGCTTACCTAAGCAGCATATGATAGTCATCATGCTTCTCAGGGAGCAATTCATCCAACACGAGAGCCTGACGGAATTCATCAACGGCTTTCAAATCATCAGCATTGCGGACATCTTCGATTTCAACCGACATAACCTTGCTACTGCTTCGCCTATTCCTCCTAGTGAGGGAATCTCTCAGCTTCTTCTTCAAAGATTCAACGCGATCAATCTTTTCAAGAGCTGCAATATATTAAAACATGAGCCAAGATTTTTGAGAATTTTGAAATGGAATGATAAAAGGATATGGATTGAGATGAAACCTGGCCTGGGAGATTCGGGTCCAGACAAAGACATTTATGTTTTTTCAGTTTTTTTTTTTATTGTTGCTTCTGCTTCGTATTCAGGAGAATTAACGTCTCATCCTACAACTGCAGAGAGAAATAATGTACTCCCAAATGCCCTGCATGCAATGCAACCCCTACAACTCAGATTCAATTCAACACCATACCATAAACAATGTTCTAAATAACGATCAACAACTGCAATATTGGTCGCATCACTAGGTTTTTGATGTCTCTACAATCACAACACGGCCGCGATTGAGACTATGTCATCCACATTTGACCGTAATTATCTGCAACATCAAATATTGCAGACTCAATTGCGGTGCATTTGACTGCAATTCTCAACAATATCAATAATTGCTTGCGATCCAAACAACCAACCACGACATTGATTTAAAACCTCGGTTCGGTTTTATAACCATGGTTTTAAAATTTGATAGAATTATTAATTATAAAAGAATGATATATTAATAACATTAACATGAAGAAAAAGGTGAAAATAAGGTGAAAGTTGAAAGGAAGAAAAAAGAGAAAGAAACTTACCTCTTGAAAAGAGAAGGGGGGACGGTGGAAAGAGAAAAAGAAACAAGTTATAAGAAGAGAATGTGATTCTGAAAATAGGGTGATATGACAGTGAGGATTCCACGAGGCAACAATGACACCGTTCATTCATTTACACAGTTTTTTTCTAATTCTAGAACATAGATATCACAATCACAGAGATGCATCCATGCATGCATCAAAGTTTTTGCGAAACATAAGGTTGTTCCATTCATTCATACATATTTTCTCTTCCCAATTTTCACGTGTTCTTTTCAAAATACTTATCAATATATATTCTTTTATGGTGAGCGATCAAATTACCGGCGTAACATTTGAGTAATTTTACTGCACTCAATAACGCATCAACAAATTCAAATTTTACAAAATGCACCGTTGGATTGAAACTTTATGGAGTATCATATAGATCATTCATATTCAGTTTTACAAAAATCTAAAATCATTTGATATGTTATTGAGACTATCAAAATTAACGGTTTATGCATTTTTATTGAATACCGTTAATCTTGATTAGTCTCAATGGCATATCTGACGATTTTAGATATTTATAAAATTGTACAATAATCTATATGATATAAACTTTCAATCCAACGGTGGATTATGTAAAATTTGAATTCGTTAATGCGTTAATGCTTTATTAAGCAGTTTAACATTACTCAAATGTTACACCGGTGTAATTTGATCTTTTCCCTTCTTTTATATAAATAAATGTATAGGCTATATAGAGATACCCAACAATGCATGTATGTATAGAGGCGTCATGCATGGGCAACATGAGTTACGACATAGCTAGGGCCTCATAAATATGGGGGCCTAAACAAATAATAAGTTAGTAGTATTAGTAAATGAGAGATATAAAACGAGGGATTGGGTGCCTTCAAAAGAGGAATTATGGAGTCTAAATATTTGAGATTCTCTTTATTTTAAAATGAAAGATTTATTAATAACAAAATGTCTTAAAAGAGATTGTTCTATTGTGCATAAATTTTTTAGACGTTTTATAGTTAACTGTTATATTATAGTTTTATCAAATGAAGAAACTGTGATAGAGATTATCTTTTGAATTATTTTACATATTTTCTTTGATTAAGATCTATTATTAATAATCTCACAGGGCCTCCAAAATGTCGGAGGCAGTCCTGTATGTATGACAGAACACAACACAAGTTTTTTTCAGCTTAGAATCTAGCAGCAATATGTTGAATGTTGAGGAGAGCTTTTGCAGAAGGTTGTAATAATTACTATGGTGAAAAGATGTACAGTATATTTTATTTTCTACAAGCAACATTTGATTTCATTCTCTATTTTTTAATTAAATTTCATTCTTAATAATAAATGTAACAGCAAATATTTTATCATATAAGTTTGGAGGGAATAGGGATTATTTTATACTATAAAAAGTAAAAATAAATTATAGACTTCTTAAAAAAAAGTCTATATAACCAGCAATGAATTGGTCCAAATGGTAAGGATCTTGTTTCCCTTAAGCATGTGGTCAGAGATTTAATTCCTAGCTCATATGTATAGAAAAAATTCGGTTGGAAGGGGAGAACTGTTGGGGATAACCCACAAAGATGAACAACAAAGAACACTAAGAAAGAATAGAGAGAACTATGAATAAAATTGAAGAGAATGAATTAAGGGAAAAAGTTAACTTTATTAATCACCAAAATCACCTATATATAGGTGTATGTACAATAGGTGGGAGAGGTAGCTTGTAACAAGCCAACTAACAAACCTAAACCTCTCTAACTAACTAACTAACAAAAAAAAACAACTGTACAAACAAACTATCCTAACTGACTTAAACAGACAAACTAACTGAACCAGAGGTTCAGAGCCTGAGAAGCATCAGAAGCTGATTGCTTCAGAACCTGTTAGTGTAAGAGTCTGAGACAGAGTCTTGTAGTCATCAGAGGCTAAGTGAGTACAAGAGCCTGTAACCTCTCAGAAGCTGAAGTGAGCAAGACTGCTTCAGAGGCTGCACCCTTCAGAAGCTATTCTTGTCAGAAGCTTGAATTACAAAAACTAACACTCCTCCTTAATTCAAGCTGTCAAAACTTACAACTCCCATTTCTCTTCTGAGCTTGAGAAATTGGTCTCTTTTCACAACTTTAGTTAGAATATCAGCTTGTTGATTGTCAGTAGAGCAATATTCAAGTTTCAACTTTCCTTTAGTGACTTGGTCTCTGAGGAAGTGAAATCTTGTCTCAATGTGTTTGCTCTTCCCATGGCTAACAGGGTTCTTAGTCAAGTTGATTGCTGACTTGTTGTCGATCTTCAGCACTACTGTAGTGTCAGCAATAATGTTCATCTCACTGAGAAGTGATTGCAGCCAATTTGCCTGACATGCAGCTAAGGACCCTGCTACATACTCTGCCTCACAGCTGGAGAGTGCTATGACTGACTGCTTCTTAGAGCACAAAGACACTGGTGCATTTTGGAATTTAAACAAATAACCACTGGTGCTCCTTCTGTCTACCTTGTCACCACACCAATCTGCATCTGAAAACCCACTCAACTCAAATTTTCCATTATCCTTAGAATATGGAAATACAACACCATAGTGGATTGTGCCATTGATGTATCTAAGTATCCTCTTAGATGCCAATAGGTGACACTTCAGTGGTTTGCTCATAAACCTGCTTACATAGCCAACTGCATAACTGATATCAGGTCTAGTTTGACACAAATATCTCAGTGAACCTATCAATTGTCTGAACATGGTAGAGTCCACTGCATCACTGCCTGTATCTTCTTCAATCTTAGCTCTTGTATCTGCATGTGTGACTGATGAATTGCAATCAAGCATTTCAAATTTTCTCAGAATCTCAGTGGCATATTTAGCTTGATGCAATATCATCCCTTTTGGAGTTTCTAAGAGCTCCATTCCCAGAAAGTAAGTTAACTTTCCTAGGTCAGTCATTTCAAACTCACACTTCATCTGTGATTTGAAATTCTCTATCTCTATAGATGAGCTACCTGTTACTAACAGATCATCAACATACAAACATATGATTAACATGTGTTTGTCATCACTGCATTTCACATATACACCATACTCCACACTGCACTTTCTGAAACCCTGCCTAACAAAGAACTGATCAATTCTTTTGTTCCAAGCTCTTGGTGCTTGCTTTAGACCATACAAGGCCTTATTCAGTTTCAGAACTTTGCTTTCCTTGCCCTTTAATTCAAACCCTGGAGGCTGCTTCACATACACATCTTCCTCTAAGGGTCCATTTAGAAATGCTGACTTCACATCTAAATGAAATAAGGGCCACCTTCTACTACAAGCTAATGCAATCACTAGCCTTATAGTTTCATGTCTTGCCACTGGAGAGAATACTTCATCATAGTCCAGACCTTGCTTCTGAAGGAATCCTTTGGCCACAAGTCTTGCCTAGTATTTTATCACTTTGCCTTTAGGATTTTGCTTGACTTTGTACACCCATTTCACACCAATTGCCTTTTTATCAGAGGGCAATTCACACAAGTCCCATGTCTTGTTCTTCTCTATAGACTTCAACTCATCAATCATTGCCTTCATCCAAACTTTACTCTTCAGTGCAGCTTTGGTGTCTAAAGGTTCAGTATTTGCAAGCATTGCATAATGCACAATTTCTCCTTCATTGTCTACTGCATTGTCCGATACAATCTCACAGTCAACTAACCTTCTTGGCAATTGAGTGTTTCTCTGAGGTCTTGGTGGTACATTAGTGTCCTCATCATCACTTGAAGTATGCATGTCTCCATCACTTACATTACCTTGATGCTGATTCACAAAAGTGGGAGTGTCATTAACAGTGCTTGCTTCACCACCTAAGTCCACTGCACAGGTTTTCTTAGATGGGAGCTTCTGACCCCAATCCCAACTTTCATTCTCTAGTACCTTCACATCTCTGCTAATCTCTACTTTGTCACTTGTAGGATTATACAGTCTGTAGGCACCAGTTCTATGATATCCAACAAATATCATAGGAACACTCTTGTCTTCCAGCTTCTTTCTCTTAGCATCAGGTACATGTTTGTAGCACAGGCTGCCAAACACCTTCAAGTGGCTCACACTTGGTTTACTCTTGGACCACACCTCTTCAGGTACCTTATCCTTCAGCCTCTTAGTTGGACTTCTATTCAGAATGTAAACAGCAGTAGCAACTGCTTCCCCCCAGAACCTCTTGGGCAGATTCTTCTGCTTCACCATGCTTCTGGCCATATCTAGAATACTTCTATTCCTCATTTCTGCAAGACCATTGTGCTGAGGAGTATATGGTGCAGTAACTTCATGAATTATGCCTTGTTCCTTGCAATAATTCTCAAACTCTGTAGAGGTATACTCGCCTCCACCATATGTTCTCAGAACCTTCAATGACTTGTCACTTTGCTTCTCAACTAGTGTTTTGAACCTCTTAAACACTTCAAAAGCATCACTCTTAGCTTTTATATGGTATAACCATATCATTCTAGAGTACTCATCAACAAACGTCATGAAGTATTTGTTTCCACCAGTTGATAACACATCAAATGGTCCACAAATGTCAGAATGCACAACATTTAACACATCACTAGATCTCATAGGAAGATGACTTTTAAATGATGATCTATGATGTTTTCCTAACAGGCAAGTAGTGCATGTATCAACTGGAGTTATGACAGTAGGCAAACCTAACACCATGCATTTTGAATTAAGCATTGACAGGCTCTTAAAATTCAAATGCCCATACCTTTTGTGCCATAGATCACTATCTTTCTCTTCAGCAGTTGCAGACAAGCATTTAGCTTCAATAGCTTTGATTTGGGTCTTGTAGATTCTGTTCTTGCTTTGTGCTGTTTTGAAAATCAGTCTCTTCTTGGAATCAAAGAGTTGTAGAGTCTCATCTTCAATTACTATCTTGAACCCCTTTGAAATCAATTGCCCTATGCTCATCAAATTACACTTCATACCAGGGACATAGAGAACCTTTTCAATTACAGCTTTCTTGCCATTTGACCTTTGAATCACAACATTACCCATACCTTCTGCCTTAATGGAATCACTGTTGGCCAATCTGATCTTTGTGTTGAGACATTCATCAAAGTCAGTCAAGATGCTTCTATTACCAGTCATATGGTTAGAACACCCTGAATCAAAGTACCAAACCATGGAATCTGCTGCTTCATCAGCAATTGTCACCATGAAACTGATTTCATCATCAGAACCTGAGCTATCATGTGCTACCTTGGCCTCTTCTTCATTGTCTTGACCTTTCTTTTTCTTTGGATTTTTACATTCATTGGCATAATGCCCATATTTGTCACAATTGTAGCACTGAATCTTGCTCTTGTCCTTCTTCTTTGACTTATCTTTCTGTTTCCCTCCTCCACTAGAGGATTCAGGCACTGTCTCAGCATTCTCCTTGCTTTTCTTGGAGTCTTTCTTGTTCTGCCATTTCTTCTTCTCACTTTGATACTTCTTGAATTTTGAGAAAAGAGCTTGCTCATCTTCTTTGCCATGACTCCTCTCACCATGCTTCAACTCATGAGCTTCAAGAGTGCTTTGCAGATCCTCTATCTTGATCTCACTCAAATCTTTAGTCTCTTCTATAGTCACCACTATATGCTCAAATTTAGAAGTCAAAGTTCTTAGTACCTTTTCCACCGTTTCTTGCTCACTAAGATTACCTCCACAATTCTTCATCTGATTGGTGAGAGTCACCAATCTTGTGAAGTAATCAGCAATTGATTCATCACTCTTCATCTGCAACAGTTCATACTGTCTCTTCAAGGCCTGAAGCTTTACTTTCTTCACTTTTGCATCACCACCATAACTCTTTTGCAAGATATCCCATGCATCTTTGGAGTTCTCAGCATCTGCAATCTTCTCAAACACCTTTGAATCAACACATTGATGAATGAGAAACAGGGCCTTGTTATCTTTCTTCTTTGCTTCTCTGAATGTTGTTCTTTGTTCTTCATTTGCATTTTCTGGTAGAGGAGTGATTGCTGCATTCACTTGTTCATACACTTCTTGAACATTGAATATCACCTTCATCTGCTTCACCCATCTATCCCAATTCTTTCCATCGAAAACTGGCAGATTCGCATGGAAATTGTTGTTCCCAGCCATGGTTGATTTACTTTCAACCTGATTCTTCTTTCAAGAACGAATCAAGATCCCTTGGATCGTACGAGCTCTAGATACCACTTTGTTGGGGATAACCCACAAAGATGAACAACAAAGAACACTAAGAAAGAATAAAGAGAACTATGAATAAAATTGAAGAGAATGAATTAAGGGAAAAAATTATCTTTATTAATCACCAAAATCACCTATATATAGTTGTATGTACAATAGGTGAGAGAGGTAGCTTGTAACAAGCCAACTAACAAACCTAAACCTCTCTAACTAACTAACTAACAAAAAAAAAACAACTGTACAAACAAACTATCCTAACTGACTTAAACAGACAAACTAACTGAACCAGAGGTTCAGAGCCTGAGAAGCATCAGAAGTTGATTGCTTCAGAACCTGTTAGTGTAAGAGTCTGAGACAGAGTCTTGTAGTCATCAGAGGCTAAGTGAGTACAAGAGTCTGTAACCTCTCAGAAGCTGAAGTGAGCAAGACTGCTTCAGAGGCTGCACCCTTCAGAAGCTATTCTTGTCAGAAGCTTGAATTACAAAAACTAACAAGAACCCACCTTGTATGCTTCATAGATTCTCCATTAGTCATCGTTAACGGGGGTGGAAACTTCGTACTAATATCATTCTAACAAAAAAATATCTATAAAAAAGTAAAGTAAGTGTTGTATTATTTACATGTTTGATTTTACTATTGAATCAATATATTTCATTGGTGAATCTAATGGATATATAGTGTAACTTATTTATCCGATGGTAGAAATAAAATAAAGAAATGTATATATCAACACTATTTTACTTATGCATATCATAGAATTAATCAAAATTCAGTATGTAAGAATCACTTTGAATTTGCATTTGTATTCAATGTATACTGATTGCATTTTGTTTGTCATTGAAAATTGGCTAAAATATCTATAGGCATTGACTCATGACAATCTAGATTGTTTTTTTGAACAAACACAAAAGCCAAAATATTACACTCTTACTAGATTTGATAAATTTAAAATATATAATTTGAACTGAAGGAAACATATCAAAATTTGCTTATAATTGAATCGAACTATTTTTGAGAGTTAGTGCCTAAATAAAAGGTTCATACAGAAGTGGGTGCTACACTTTACCTAGGAATGTAATACATTAAAAACCCAGCTTATAAGTTACAAACAAACAAAAAGAAAATGTAACAATGATTATACAGGCCAAAAATCTAAAAGGATATGAACTATCAATCATAATTAGTATTAAATTATTATCATTATTATTTTAGATTTGTATAAAGTCTATAGAGTCAATCACCTTAATTGTTGGAGATCTTTGTTCCTTAATTTACTCCAATTAGGTTACTATACTTGTGTATATATACACCTCTTGTAAACTCTCAAAAGTAATGCAATATACAACTTTATTCATTCCTTTACATGGTATCAGTTGGTAACGTTCCAGCCCTACCCTGTTAAACCAGAAAACGCCATTTTTTCTTCTTCTTTTGCTGCAACCCTTTGCCTCCCATGGCTTCCGATCTTGGCTCTCACTACATAGCTAACCCCTATGAACCCTCCAAACCCTTTGCGTGTATCACCCTCAGCGGTGTCACCAAGCTTCTCCCTACCAATTACCTCAATTGGAAACTCCAGGTAGAAGCCTTCCTTGATGGTTTTGATCTACTCAAATACCCTGATGGATCGTTCCCTGCGCCGACAGCAACGATCACCACCACCGCAACGCCCCCGGTAACATCAGAAAACCCTGCTTTTCAAACATGGCGTCGCCAGGATCGCCTCATCTATGGTGCCATCCTCACCACTCTCTCCGACGAGGTGGCCTCCTTGGTGTCCCAGACGAGGACCTCGCACGACCTCTGGGAGCTTCTCAAGAACACCTATGCCAAAGCCTCCCGCAGTCACCTTAAGCAACTCAAGGAACGTCTTCGGATGGCCTCGAAAGGTACTCAATCCATTACGACCTACATGCACTCTCTGAAGCAAACTGCTGATCTCCTCGCCTCTCTCGGATCTGCTGTCTCCGTCGAGGACATGACCGACCATGTTTTGCGCGGACTTGATGACGGTTACCGAGCAGTCATTGATGGGGTCAACGCAAGGGACACTCCAATCACCTTTGATGATCTCCTCGAAAAGCTCCTCATCCAGGAACTCTCTCTTGCTACTGCTCAACGCCAATCACCTGCTCCTGTTACTGCGCTGCACGCTCAGGCAAGGTCGACCAACACCAAGCCTCGACCAAGTCAAGCACCTGCACCGACCAACCAACGCCCAGGTGATCGCAAACCATTCCTTGGTCGATGTCAATGGTGCAACACCAAGGGACACGTCCTCGCTGACTGCCAACTCTTTCGGACTCAACACCCCAGTGTCCCCGCACCTCCTCGTTCTTCTCCGAGCACCACTGGCCAGGCCCAGGCCCACACCGCTACTGCTGGCACATCCTCGTCTGGTTTTCTGCTCGACAGTGGAGCAACACATCATGTGACCAACGACCTTGCAAATCTGGCACTTCACCATCCATACACTGGCCCCGACTCACTCTTCATGGGGAATGGTTCAGGTTTAAACATCTCTCACTCTGGAACACTTTTAATTAATGATTTATCCTTGTCTAATGCTCTTTGTGTTCCCTCCATGAAACAACAAATCATTTCTGTCTCTCAACTCACCAAACAAACTAACTCTGCCGTTGTTTTCTTACCAAACTCCTTTTATGTCATGGACTTGCAGACACGCCAAACAACCCATAAAGGCTCATGTGTGAATGGACTTTATCTGTTGCCCACGCCCTCGCCTTCCGCCCACACCGTCCAAGTGGAATCCTCTTCTTCCTGGCATCACAAGCTTGGACACCCTTCAACTTCCATCTTTAAATTTATTCAGCAGCATTTTTCTTTAGGTTCAAATAAATTTCCGCAATCAGATTGTAATTCATGCCAAATTAATAAAAGTCATAAACTTCCTTTTCATGAATCGACTCTTACATCTACTTATCCATTAGAAATAATTTTTTCTGATGTATGGACTTCCCCTGTTTTATCTATTGATGGTCTTCGTTACTATTGTTTGTTTGTTGATCATTATACTCGCTATATATGGCTATATCCCATGAAACTAAAATCTGATGTGCAAACTATTTTTCCCAAATTTAAAACACTAGTTGAAAACTTCTACCAACACAAAATAAAAGTCCTATACACTGACAATGGTGGCGAATACATTGGTCTTCGTCCCTTTCTAAGTACTCATGGCATAAGTCACCACACCACTCCCCCTCATACACCCGAACACAATGGCATCTCTGAACGGCGGAATCGGCACATTGCCGAAACCGGCCTCTCCCTCCTTCACCACGCTGGCCTGCCCCTCACCTACTGGCCTCACGCCATGACCACTGCAGCCTACCTCATTAACCGTCTCCCTACCCCAATCCTCGGGCACCAATCACCTTACTCTAAACTCCTCCGCATTAGTCCGGATTATCATAAATTAAAATGTTTTGGATGTTTGTGTTTTCCCTGGATTAAACCTTATGCTAACCATAAACTTGCTCCGAAGTCTACTATGTGTGTTTTTGTAGGTTACTCAGCTGATCAACATGCATATCTATGCCTTGATCCTTCAACTGGACGGATTTACACCTCTCGCCATGTCAAGTTCGTTGAAACTGAATTCCCTTTCCGTGCACTGGTGGCCCAACCGACCACATCCACGACCTCAAAGACTGGTCCCCTCCAACTGCCCGTCTTGCCGACCATCGCTCCACCTACTGCGAGCACCAACCTCACTTCCCCGGATACCTCACTTGTTGAGCCTCCCTCCCCGTCTGGCATTTCCTCCCCGACCACATCCCAATCCTCGTCCTCAAATACACCGAGCACTGAAACGACCAGTAATGACCCCCCTTCCTCCATACAGCCAACATTGCTCCCACAACCACCAACGACCACTCCCCCAACAACGACCACTGAACCCAATGGCGGTGGGATCATCACCCGGTCCAAAAACAACATCGTCAAACCCATCCACAAACTCAACCTCCATGTCCGTCCCTCATCCCCGATGGAACCTGGTACTATTACCCAAGCCCTTCGTGATCCGGACTGGCGTTCCGCCATGCAGGCTGAATTTGATGCCCTACATCGCAACAACACCTGGGAACTCGTTGGTCGTTCCTCTGCTCCGAATTTGGTTGGTTGTAAGTGGGTCTTTCGCATCAAGAGAAATCCAGATGGGTCCATTGATAGGTACAAGGCTCGATTGGTCGCTAAAGGTTTCCATCAACGCCCTGGTTGTGACTACACAGAAACATTTAGCCCCGTCGTCAAACCAGTGACAATTCGGATCATCCTCGCCTTGGCAGTTCGACAAGGATGGTCCGTCCGCCAGCTTGATGTTAACAATGCCTTTCTTCAAGGGACGCTCAACGAGGAGGTCTACATGGATCAACCACCTGGCTTTGTTAACAAAAGCTTCCCTGATCATGTTTGTCGCCTAAAGAAGGCGCTCTACGGGTTAAAGCAAGCTCCTCGCGCTTGGTATATGGAACTTCGTGTATTCCTGCTCTCCATTGGCTTCGTCAATTCCACCGCCGATGCTTCTTTGTTCATTCAGCGGACACCAAGCGCGACACTATACTTGCTCGTCTATGTCGACGACATCATTGTTACGGGGAGCTCCTCGACAGAATTGTCTAGTCTCATTGCTACACTTGCTGCTCGTTTCTCATTGAAAGATCTTGGCTATCTCAATTATTTCCTGGGTGTTGAAGTCATTCCTTCCGCTGCGGGCATGTTTCTTTCACAACGGAAATACATCACTGATCTCCTTCAAAAGTCGGGCATGACAGAAGCTAAACCAGCGTCCACTCCATTAACTGCAACTCCTCCGCTGCTCAAAAACTCTGGTGATCCCTTGCCCTCCCCGACTGAATACCGAGCACTAGTTGGCAGTCTCCAATACTTGAGTCTTACTCGACCAGACATTGCCTTCGCGACCAACAAACTTGCTCAGTTCATGCAGAACTCGAGCACCATGCACTGGTTGGCTCTCAAGCGCCTACTTCGCTATTTGGCTGGGTCTTGCGACAAAGGCATTTTCATCTCCGCGACTGCTCCCCTGAACTTTCATGCGTACTCAGATGCGGACTGGGCGGGTGACAAAGATGACTATATCTCTACCACTGGTTACCTGCTCTATCTTGGCGACACCCCCATCTCCTGGAGTTCCCGCAAGCAACGCTCGGTTGCTCGATCATCCACTGAAGCTGAGTATAAAGCCTTGGCCGACACGGCCAGTGAACTCCTTTGGGTCCTCTCTTTGTTCACTGAACTTGGTCACACTCCTACAGCTGGTCCTGTCATCTACTGCGACAACCTTGGTGCTACACATCTGAGTGCTAATCCTGTCTTCCACTCCAGAATGAAGCACATAGCCTTAGCTTATCACTTTGTCCGTGAAAACGTTCAACGTGGCCGTTTTCGTGTTTCCTTCGTCTCTACCAACGACCAGCTTGCTGACATTCTCACCAAGCCTTTGCTTCGCCCTCGGTTCGAGTTTCTACTATCCAAGTTGCATCTTTCTTCCAGGTCGCCCAACTTGCGGGAGGATATCAATCATAATTAGTATTAAATTATTATCATTATTATTTTAGATTTGTATAAAGTCTATAGAGTCAATCACCTTAATTGTTGGAGATCTTTGTTCCTTAATTTACTCCAATTAGGTTACTATACTTGTGTATATATACACCTCTTGTAAACTCTCAAAAGTAATGCAATATACAACTTTATTCATTCCTTTACATGAACAAGATAAACCACTCTGTCTTTTTTCATGATTCAGCCGGATGATTAATTTTATTCAAAATCAGAATCAGCAGCCGCTGAGGATCTAACAGTTCTACGTTTACTTTCATTGTATTCTTGATCTTCATCATCCATGTCTTTTTTCTCAGCAGTAATACCTGCAAATGACAGTTAAATATGTCATGAATATGAAGACCTAACTCATCCTTATAGAATCGGCTTGTAAGGTGAAGAGTGTCTCCTCTTTATAAACTCTTATCAAGACTCATGCAATTTACATTTTCTCTGTTTTAAGCTTCACTTTTTTCTCCACCAATTTTTTTTTTTCAATTTTTAAATAAAGGCGTCTCAAAGTTTTTGGAGGCTCTGTGCAAAATATAAAAGTGGCCCTTTAATAATAATAAAAATAAAAATTAAATTATCGATTTAAATTGCATATAATTTTTTTAAAAAAATAACCATTTTTATTCTTGTAAACATATAACTTATCAATATTAAGAGCTCAAAAAAGATTATCAATATTAAACCAATTGCATTAAATCGAATAGGACAAAAAAAATACTCAAAAAAAAAAGGACAAAAAATACAAAATAATTATCTTTGTATATAACGTCAAAAAGGAACATCCTAATCTAATATTAAATTTTATACAAAGATTAAAATGGACTAGAACTATATTTACGAGTATAGATAACTAATCTATTGATACTCATTTGATATTTTATGAACAATAACAATATATAACTATTATTTTAGTGCCTAAAAATTAATCTATTAATATACATCTGATATTTTATGGGTATAAATAATATATAAGTAATATTATATGACCTCAAAATTTTGAATTGAGACGCTCAAAATTTAGAAGTCCAGTGTCGTCGCATATCCCGCACATGTGTACTGGACGCCCATGAAAAATGTCATGTGGCTACTTTTGGAACGTCCGATTGGTTGGATGGTGTGCAAACGGTAGAAAATCGGCTTCTATTGATTGGGTGGGGCCGTTCCATAAAAAAATAAATGGATGAAATTTAAAAAATGTGTTAGTGTGTTAGATGAACAATAAATTAAGTTGATCCTTTACTGCGTGAAGCAGCTACTGTTTAAAAATGTAAGAAATTTTTTTTTTGTCCTAAATTATAAGCAAAAAAATTTAACTTTAATCATTTTCAAAGTTTACTTTTATTTATTTTTATAAATTTAATTTACTCTCTCTCTTCTTTTTTCCATAATCAATAACCAATAAATTTTTTTTTACATTTTTCCATAAAACTTATTTCAAGAACACAAAAAGTAACAATTCAAATGATCACATTTTACTTTTTTTAATAAGTGTGATTTTTTTCCTGACATTTTGGAACGAATGGAGTAATAGGGAATCCATATCCGGCGTACATGGATTAAATTGGGAGTTGAGCAATTCTAACAAATCTGAGTTGGATTTAACAAATAAACTGATAATTTGAATTATGAGTCGAATTGGGTCAAACCGTTCAAATTTGAGTTGGATTGGGCATCATATCGAGTTATTAAGGGTGGAACATTGTAGTTGGTCCACCATAAACCTCGTTAATTTTTTCAATATTAACTATTTTATCTAACAATTAACCACCAACACAACACTTAATACTATTGTACTTTTCTTCCCTTCTCTATCATCTTCATCAATAAAATGAAAGTATTCAAACAATAGAAATGAGGGGAAAAAAACCAAAAAAAAACCTCTAATCTTGGCACTTGCATTAACGCAGTAATGGCCAAAAGTCGTTCTATCAAAAGCGGACGGTTGTAATTAAAATTGTAAAAAATCAATTCTATAAAATCAGATTTAAAATTATGTTCTCTGGCAGGACAGATGTCTTACACAATGTCTAGAACAACTGTATATGTGATCAGATGTCTCAGACAAGTGGTTAGACAACTGATAGGCAGGACCAATACTTATGATTAAAGGGTGTACTGAAGTAAAAGGAAAGCAATAAAACGATACAAGATATTGTTTACCCAGTTCAGTGCAAACGTACACTTACTATGGGAGATATCAATCCAGGAAAGAAAAATCACTACTATGAATTAGTCTTACAACACACATCAAAACCCATTGATGTGTATGCCTTTTTTTAATCCTAGTGTTTTTCCACCCAAGGGTCTCACCTTGAATATGAGAACCTACCCACTTCCCTCTAATCACTAGTTCCAAGTGATCGCAACTTTTCTTTGTAGTTTACAAACAATATGTTGAATTCCTCATTCAACAAAAACTACCTAGTAATTAAATACTTAGAATCTAAGCTTCAATCACCAGCACATCCTTGCACAGTCGGTATAAGGTCTTTGACTCACAATCTTCAGCTATTGCGGTGCTTTAAACTTTAATCTTGAGTCTCTATTTATAGATGTGCAGCTTCTCTGAATTATATAGATTTTGAGATGCAAATCGATAGGAATTTAGTTAATAAAACAGATCTTGTTTTAGAAATAAACTTCACAAGATAAAAATTCAATTTGAACTTTATCCACTCTAGTTATGATACGAATCGTATCGAACTTTTTTTTGACAGAAAAATATATGTCTCACTTGTGCACCATAAAATTGACCTCTCATGCTTTCTTATGTTGTCTCCTAGTAATAAGAATCTCCCAAACTTTTATACTAGCAATATTTCCAAAGATGCTCCTCGTTCTAATACTAATATTTTATAAAACAAGCATCTCGACTTGTATTTTTATATATAGACACTGTCTCCATAACCTTTCATATATAGCATTATTATAAGTGATATCTAGTTGAACCATATAACTCAAGACCTTGTTACTTTGTTTTTCTTCACCAACGTTGTTTAGAGAGAGAGGGCAACAATAAAACAAGAGATGTGGAATATTTTGAGAGAAGAACTAGTATTTGTAGGGCAAAACTATTATGACATAACCATAGTCTTATTTCTCTCTATAGGATTAACATATATTGCTTCAAGAGCTTGGATAAGAGCTACAACAAATAGAGAAGATATCCCTGGTCAACTTGGATTACCTCTTATTGGAGAGACTTTTTCTTTTCTTTCAGCCACTAATAGTACAAGAGGATGCTATGATTTTGTTAAACTTAGACGATTGTGGTAAGTGGCTTCCATCTTGATATATGTACAAATTCAAGAATCCTCTCTCAAGCATATATATATATATATTGTGGTTGATTATTGTTTTATCATCCAAGGCTAAACTTTTATTTTCATGTTATTCTAATTCTCAAGGCTTTAACAAGTAGGAAAAGTAAGAGTGATCATAATTAGCAAATCTACATGTGCAAGTTAATTAGCTGTACAGTAGATTTTTTTGGGGTACAATATGTATAGTTGAATTTTTATACTAGCTTATAATAATAATGGAGTACATTAGAAAATAATCATTAATAATATTAATAGGTGTGTTATCATATTTGAAGGAGTGGGAGTTCCCTGTGAATTAACAAACTAAAATATGTTATTGTATAATAATGTTATATTTTTCAAAATTGATTTATATATTATTATATAATAATCTCCGTCGCTGAAATCAAGAAAGCATCAGTGCCCTTGGCCTTCTACAAAGAAGAAGTTCCGCTTCTCACTTAGTCAGGCTCCTAATTTATCTTATTGAGCCAAGGTGGTCCTCCCTCCTTGTTTGCTCACTCTATTCTTCATCTAGTAGAGCTTCTTTTAGACCACAATCATAATTAATTTAGGTTACAACAATATTCATATTTATTATAAAGTTTTGTCAAAATTCCAATAATAAACTAGAAACATGATGTAAGTAGGCATGGGAGATGGTTCAAGACAAGGTTATTCGGAAAGGTCCACATATTTATTCCTAATCCTGAAGGTGCAAGGACAATATTTGCTAATGACTTTGATCAATTCAACAAAGGTTATGTAAAATCAATGGCTGATGCCGTAGGAAAGAAAAGCTTATTATGTGTGCCTGTTGAGAGCCACAAAAGAATAAGGCGTCTTCTATCTGAACCATTCTCCATGACTTCCCTATCTGCATTTATCACAAAGTTTGATAAATTGTTGTGTGGAAGGCTTCAAGGCGGGAAGAGTTTCAAGGTGTTGGACTTCTGCATGAAGGTAAAAACACTCTGTTTCCCCTTAGTTTTGTTAAGGATAATAAGTGATAGTGATAATGAAATGTGTATTTTATTTTTTTTATTTTTTCTGAAAGCACTCAAATGCTTGCATTTATTTAGATGGTACTAGTAACTCAACCTACCAATATAAAACTCCAACAAAATAATTCCAATGTAGGTTTTGTAGCAGCACCAAATTATTTTTTTTTTTATTGTATACTATAGTTTGCTTTGATTTCAATTGAATTTTTTTTTAATTAATCTTGATTATGAACGAATTATTACGACAAAAATTACAAAGAGGATGATATTTAAATAACTTGAAAGTTTTTTATAAAAACAAATACAAGGGCACCATTCTCTTGATTCGCCAGGCCATCCAAATTTAAAGGACTGGCCCTGATTGCAGAGGATCACAAATACAACCGTAATTGACTGCAATTTTTTACAACATCCGAGGATCACAATGCAACTACAACAGTTTTTTAAAACCCTAAAATACCAATTTCAAGTTGAAGTATACTGATATATGGTGTGATTCCTAACTCCTATGAAATGTTTGACATGTATAGATCACATTTGATGCAATGTGTGGTATGCTGATGAGCATCACGGACGATTCCTTACTACGACAGATCGAGAAAGACTGCACTGCTGTCTCTAATGCCATGTTGTCTTTCCCAGTCATGATTCCTGGAACCAGATACTATAAAGGCATCATGGTAAGTGATGTTTACACAATGTGATTTACTAGTTCTTTATTGTATGTAAATTAAAATGGACTACTAGTATTATGATTGAACTTCAGTGATTGAATCAGTTACTTGCTTTCTATGAATACTGAATAATTTAAGGAAAAAACGAACATCAATTTATCTTTTTCTTCTCTGAAGTTTCATAAGTTTGAACTAAAGATGATAGCTAAAGCAGGCTCGTAAAAGGCTCATGGAAACCTTCAGAGAGATCATTGCTAGACGTAGGATGGGAGAAGAGTCTACAGGGGACTTCCTGCAGTCCATGTTGCAGAGAGACTCATTACCAGCCAGTGAAAAGCTTGATGACTCAGAGATTATGGATAATCTTTTGACATTAATAATTGCTGGACAGACTACTACAGCAGCAGCAATGATGTGGAGTGTAAAATTTCTACATGACAACATTGATGCACAGGATATACTCAGGGTGAGGTCCTGCATAGTTATTATTTTTGTAAAATCATGAACCAAACAGATCTAGATTTAAAAAAAAAAACACATAATTTCCATGCCTCTCATGTTCTCCCTTGCACGTTAGGATAATGCTTATCTTGACTTACAGGAAGAACAACTGTCTTTAACCAAAATGAAGCCAGAAGGAGCTTCACTTAATCATGAAGATATCAACAACATGCGTTATGGTTTGAAGGTTGGAATTAAGACTAAAAGAAACATTACATAACCTATAAATTGATTACCTGTTTTGTCTCCAAACTGATAGCACCTATGACAGAATTACTTAAATATCAAGAATCTCTGTGTGTTCTCTCCAGGTAGTTAAGGAAACACTGAGAATGGCTAATGTCCTATTATGGTTTCCTCGCGTTGCACTTAACGATTGTACAATTGAAGGTAAGCTACTCAACTCCTTCTGAAGAAAATAAAATCCAGTTTACAATAAACTTAGCCTCAACCATTGGAAGACTTTTATCATCAGTCTCTCTGGTGTTCATGGTTATGTTATTAACTATATGAATGGCAACAACAGGGTATGAAATAAAGAAAGGTTGGCACGTTAACATTGATGCAACTTGTATACATTACGACTCAGATCTTTTCATTGATCCGTTGAAATTTAACCCACAAAGATTTGATGTAACTAGCTCCATCTTCCTCTTTAGTCTTCTTGATTGTTTTCTGCCAGTGTCAGAAAAATATTTTACTTATTTATTATTTATATCTGCAGGAAATGCAAAAGCCCTACAGTTTCATACCCTTTGGATCAGGACCTAGGACTTGCCTTGGCATGAATATGGCAAAAGTGACAATGCTGGTCTTTTTACACAGACTAACTAGTGGTTACACGTGAGTTTTTTCTGCCATGCCAAAATTTTATCCTTTTTTCTTGAACAAATGGATGGGAATTAAAAGATACTGCTGTGTAGGTGGACCCTTGATGATTTAGATACTTGCTTAGAAAAGAAGGCACACATACCTAGACTAAGGAGTGGCTGTCCAATAACGTTGAAGTCCATAAGCAAGAGCATGCCGGAGGCATAAACAGGTGTCATGGAGATTTGAAAGATAGCTAGTTCACCATGAGAAGGCTTAAGAACGATGCAGCAGACAGCTGTGCCTGTGTATATGTATATATCTGCAGACTTGTGAGATTTGAGGCAAACAGCATAACATGCAAAAAATCTGCTCAAGAATTATGAATGCATTTATCAAATTTCTTTCACTAAACAAAGAATAACCAGCAGCTCATTAGAATAGTACATGTGAGGAGAGAACCGCATTTCGTGTTTTGTACTGTGAATAAATGAATCACATAACATAGATGGAGGGTAAGGACTTCTTGTGTTTGAATATATGTATTTATCTGCACATTAAAACTCATAAACAATATTCACTACAATATTCCACCGAACAGAAAAGTACTCATGAGTCATAGCAAGCTGAATAGCGTAACTATGTGACAGATTGGGATAAACTGATAGTATAATCCAAATATTTTGACATCTAAAAAACCTGAGCTTTTAACTGACTTTTCTACTTCACAAATAACAGTCTATCAATTTGCATAGCGTGTTTTATGTTTGCCACAGGCAGACCCAACTCCCAAGGAATAAAGTGGATCAGAAACCCTGTCTATTACTTATGAGTAGGCCTTGTTACTTGTTAGGAAAGCTGTCAGAAGTAGTTAATTAAGTAGCTTTTTATAAAAAGAGAACGAAAATGTAAAGGAAGGCAGTTAAGGTGACGATGGACCGACCAGGCTCCAAAATTCCAGGATTTTTCTTACCTAAGCATTATTGCTTCTGTGCGTTTTAGGTTGTCCTAATAAATAGAACTGTTTTTCTTTCTTCTGTTAATTCCAATTCTGTAAACACAGTATATCCAGCATGGTCACTTCTGGTATGTATTATGGACCAAGATACTTCAAAGTTTAAGGTACACTATCAACAGTAAAAAGCATTGTTAATAACTGGGTTAGGCATAGATGACAAACTACAATCTGTTGCATAACCCATCACTTGCACTTAATTATTTAAACTGCACCCTTACATTTGCTTCATTATTTCCAAAAGTTGTATAATACTACATATCAAACAGTGACAAGCAGCCATTAATAGCAATGTAGTGTACTACAGACCACTGACATGATTAAAGTACATACATTCATATTGAACCTCAACGAATTGAAATTGACTTGTATTGTTTGACTGTACTTGTGATAGCCTGCTCCACTGGTAGTCTTTCCATGCTTGAAGCCCCATAAAAACCATGGACTCCTTTGGTTCTCTTCAATATAAATTCTGCCTCTTGTGGACCAGAAATCGGGCCTGCACATTCCAGTACATTATTCTCAACTGGGACTAAATGTTGACAGACACAGACCGCTACGTTTAGACATTGAGAACAATGGGAAGTAAGGTTCAATAACTATATCATGATTCAGCCTTTCTGGTGGCCAAAAGTGATTAGGAAAAAGTCCCTAAAAACTAGATATTAAGCACACCAAGTAAGAACAAACACAATAACTTAACGAGGTTAGCACAATTTCGGTCACAACCATGGCAACGAAATAATTTGCCATTACCAATTACAATTACTACTCTCAATGGATCTCTCACCCAAAACACATTCAAGTAATAATTCTCACTGAAAAATCCTCCAAAAGAATTCTATAAAAACTCCCCACTGTGTTTGCCATTTTTCAGTGAAATCATCCTGTGTACCATCCTCACACTCTTAACACACATTACAGCCTCCTATCGTATCACCTTTCAATTTTTGGCTCAAAGCCTTCTCGTTCCTTTTTACCGATGCCCTTCTATTATTGCTCTATTTTAGAGCCAATATTCCCAATGATGCATTATGTGTTCAGTTCTCATTTCCTCACCTTAGGCTAACTTCACGTCATATAATCGAGCCTTCTTTTTCTTTTCACCCCTTTTTCAACTTCCTCACTATTTATCAGGGTCCATCTACAATTTAAGCCAAAACTCAATAGAAGTATTGCAGCATGGACGAAGTTATGATGATTCAGTACACGCACACACACGACTTAAACTTCAGTTATTTGATGAAAAACATTCTAAACTGTCACTAGACCTAGAAATTAACAACAGACAAGAGAACACTGAACTTACCTATCAAAATACATTAATACACAAACAAAAAGGCTTCCAGGATATGTGCATACCTCCATGGCACAGCACAATAGTATTAGGATTGATCCTATGTGCTGCATCTGCAATAGCTTGTACAAGAACTACACTTTCGTCAAGTGAAACAGCTGTTTTTGCACCTATGGAGCCTGTTGTGGTTAGACCCATGTGGGCTACAATAATATCGGCGCCAACTTTAGCCATTTCAATAGCTTCATGTTGATTGAATGCATATGGAGTTGTCAAGAGACCCATTTTATGGGCTTTTTGGATCATCTCCACTTCCAAGCTGTTGATTTAATATGAAAATGAATCATATTACAAGAGGTGTAACGGTCCAACTTAAGCGCTGTATAGAGAAATCTTCTCATAACACCTACCTGTAACCCATTCCTGTTTCTTCAAGATTTTGCCTAAAATTACCATCATACAACCCAACAGTTGGAAAATTTTGTACCCCAGAGAATCCAGTAGACTCCACCTGTTTAAGGAAGTGATCCATTCGTCGGAAGGGATCAGTTGCACATACACCGGCAAGAACAGGTACCTTCTTTACCACCTGAAAACGAAAGATCAGTATCTTAGACAGAATGAGAGATAAAGATATTAATTACTACCTTGACAAGGGAATTCATTATCACATTGGTTAATAGTTTATTATAGCTAGCTGTGCCTGACCTCAAGAATTAGAAGTTGTCGCGAACCAACTCTCCCAAAAGCTTAGGCTACAAGATTAGCCTTACAGCATATTTCTAACCTTAACTTTCAGGTCAATTAATGAAAATTTTAGAACTGATAATGTTTGAAGTTCATATGAGAACAAAGAAATCAAACACCAAAAACTCCAATGCAGGTACTTATTATGTGGGTTCTTATATGTATTATGTAAGAATCAGTTATTTATTACTCATGCACCATTGGAGACCATTGTCATGGACGCCACATAAGAATGGTTCTTCAATAAGAATCAGTTATTAATTCTAAAGGTTCAAGCGTGAGGTCAGTTGTGTGGGACCCGTTCAAAGTTCTTAATGATTTTACCATTAGAGTGAAAATTTGTTGAAGTTCTTAAATTCTATTTGCCATTGTAGGACCCAATAAAAGTATGTTAGAAACCCAAATGGGTTCTATACCACCATTAGAGATGCTCTAAGAACTTACTATTGTCAGTAGTATATTGATGAACCATACACAAAATGCTTTCAGCTTTCCCAACCTTTATTCGCAACAGCCCATGCCCCTGCCCCCCCCGATCACCGTCCTTCTTCAATTCCCTAATAAAATTTCAACATGTTCCAATCAAATTTGGCAACATTTAATTATTTTTGTCTGTCCCACTCATCACCTTTATTTAACAATGATCTTGAACATGTGTGTGTTCAAAATTCAAATTAAGGAGCATCTGAATCAACCAGTCGAAAAAATACTTGAACAGAAGTTAGCAGTTGGATAAAATTTTCTGTCTAAGAACAAAAGTATAGAAGAAGAAAAAAAGGCGTACTGGTAAAACTTCATTGGCCATGTCAAGGACAACAGCATTAGCATCAGCAAATGGTAACAACCCTGCTAATGAACCTCTCCCAGCCATCCGGAAGCGCCCTGAGTTGTACAATACTATTAAATCAACTCCTCCAGCTTCTTCAAACTTGGCAGATATCCCAGTCCCAGCACCAGCTCCTATTATAGGAATTCCTTTATCTATTTGATATTTAAATTGCTGTAATATTAGCTGTGTTTTCTCCAAAGTTTCTGCCAGTAGAAATGAAAACAGTACTTGTAAAGTTAAGAATAAAACTAACAATAATTTATTCTAGATTCAAAGTTTAATACATAAAGAAGCTATTGGCATTGAGTTAGTATTTTTTTCAGGCCAGCATCCCAGCACTAATTAAATTTCATGGAAAAATTAACACGTATAATGTGGAAAAAAGCAGAAAATATAATTCTTTATTGCATAGTGGTAGCCATTGTTGGAAACCGGGCAAAAGAATATGCATATAATTTGAAACGTGAGCCACTAGAAATTTAGAATTTATTCACATCTAGAACTGTCATTAACAAAATATTTGTGAACAAGAAAAATATAGTGCAAATTTAAATGAAATGAGAACCTGGTTTTGCATCTGGGAATTCACAAGGTGCATAGATAATGGGCCCAAAGCTTGATTTGTTTGAAACAGAATCCTCATGGAAGTGTTCAACTGATTCAGGAATGGCTACTGGTGGATGAGTAGAATCTTGACCAGTTTTCTCATTAACCTCTAAAAATGCATCAACTAGTGCATTTGCAAATTCAAGGTCATTAATATGATGGGGATACACCTTCACCTGCACAATACACAACTTTGGTCCTTAAAAAGTCCTCCTAGCAACAAGTACAATAATATCCTACCAAAATTAAAACTTTACAATTCACATTATGATAAATAACACCGTTGAGAAATTATATACCTGTCGAACATCATCAGTCTTGATAAGCCTCTGTAATTCATGAAGAAGTGTACCAGTTGCCTCTGGATCATAAAAAGGCTTACCCAGTGCATCTAAAGCAGATATACCCTTTTCTGGAAGGCAAACACAAATCTTAGATGATGAACTGTTCAGTTTATTTGCTATGAAATCAGCAATTTTTCTGTTCTCATCCACTGTTGTTCGCATAAGTGAAACCTTGAAAGAGAATCAATTGATATATTATATTAGCATGAAAACAAAATCAGTCATTTAAACACGTCAAACATCTTTAACTCCAGTGAATTTAAAAATGCATTTTGAATAGTCCAATATAAGATTACTGATATGTCCTGCTTTAGTCAACATAGCAGGATAGCAGGAAAATTCATCAATATCAAATATGCATAATAAAAGTGAGATAGTGATCATGGCATGCATGATTAGTTTTCAAGCATAAACAAAATGGAACACCCTACTTGTGTAGAGTAATTGTCACCTAGTCACCTGCTTATTGTGCTCATATATATTTCTCTGCTGAAAATTCTGAGGTATGGTATCTTTTGCTCCAAAGTTCACCATGTCTAATGCTCCCACACTAAGGACCAGGGGGATTTTCTTCTCTATTATGACATCAAAGCGAGAACTGTCGCAAGCCATTACGCCTCCAACTATATAGTCTGCTACCTCTGTTGTTGTGATGTCCAAAACACCCTAAGCAAAATAAAAGAAAAGAATAAGCATAAAAAATACAAATAGAGGAAGAATTGCATAAAGAAGAATCTGAAACAAAACAAACATGAGCGAAATAATCTAAAAAACTATTTATACACACATAAATCTAAAATAACCTGAATAAGTATTGGCAACCATGAGCGAAAAAATGAAATTGGCAATCTTTATACCTATAAATCTATAATAATATCATAATAACCAAAATCTGTTCAAGCAATCATATCCATGTATGTATAATATAATAGGTGTTGTTGACCATGTTACTCAAATTTGTGATAAGTTTCAAAACAAAACACAACTAAAAAATGAGTTTCTAAATTCGGAAAAGACAAACTAATCATCCAAAAGCAGCTACAAAGTTCCAACTATCACTATCAACTAATAATTAAAATTACATCATTGAATGAATGAATGAATGAATGCATATAAACTTAGCTATACTCTAAAGTCTAAACTACCTGTATAAATCCCTCTCTAATCAAATTCTCCATAGCCCTACCACCAACCCCAGTTGCATGAAAAACCAAACTCTCATAACCCTCTCGAAGCAACCTATCTCTAACAGCATCAACACAAGGAGTAGTAACCCCAAACATAGTTATACCAACAGTAGGTTTATCAACAAGTTTAGAAGAATCACTCAAACTCTGAATCCTTCCAACAACCATTCCAGCGAAAGCAGCAGCAGCATTGGAAAAAACCACCCTACTAACACTATTAACGCCGGCAACATCAACAATAGAAGGAAACAACACCAAATCAGAAGTTCCAACATACGGTTCCGTTTGGCCACTAGCAACGGTTGACACAATGAGCTTAGGGATCCCGATCGGAAGAGATGTGAAAGGAGATGACAAAAGCGATGTACCTCCACTACCGCCGACACCGATAACGCCGGCGACACTACCATCGGAGTTAGATTTCTGCAAGAAATGTTTAAGCGCTTGGCTCATAACGGTAACGGCTTTGCCTCTGTGTTTTGGAAGAAGCGTGGATTGGTAGGATGAGATAACATCGTTTCTTGAAACGAATGTGAAATCTGGTAAAGGTTTTGGTTCGTTTGGACCGGTGGAAACATCAATGACGACGATATCAAGTTTGGGGGAAGTTTGATTGGAGAAGCGGTGGAGATTGGATCGAAGTGAATCGGAGAGGAAACGGAGTTCGTTGAGCTTGGTGTCTAGGGTTCCGACGCAGAAAATGCGAAGAGTGGCGTCCATCGAAAATGAAATTCAGTTGGATGGAGACAGTTGCACACTTGCACTCGTCGTTGTCGGAGTTTGAAGCAAAGGGGAGATGGTGTGCAACATTTGATAGATCAGCCTTTGCCAATTTCTCCCGTTTAAAACATACTCATTCTTTAGTATAAGCATTTTTTCTTTAATATAACCATATTTTAACTTTTTTTTTTTCCTTTCGCACAGGTTCCAACTCACCGAAGGTGAGCGACTAATCTGGCTCGTGCGTAGAGGCATGCGCACTGGCCAAGTGTTGTTCTCCCTGAGAATCAAACCCGGTATTCCCCGGGCACGTCCTTGGAAGGAGCTCCTTGCCACTGGAGTCCAAGCATCTTGGTTAACCATATCTTAACTTTCTAGATACACTAAAAAAAGCTAAACTGCACATTTGATCTCTAACGTTTATTTTAGGTTTTAATTAGATCATTTACATTTTAAAAGTTTCAATTTGGTCTCTCACGTTTGCATTAGTTAGTTCATTCGGTCAAAATTTTGACTAACGCCGTTTCAATCTTACACGTGGCTGACGGTTTGAACACATGGACATTATTTTGGACACATTCGGTAATATATATTAATTTTTTGGGGGCCAATTTTATTATTATAAGTAATATATATTAATTTTAATTATTACTTTTTTATTTAGTTAGCATCCCGTATAGCATCGAACATATCCAAAATAACGTCCACGTGTCTAAATTGTCAATCACGTGTAAGATTCAAACGACGTTAGTCAAAATTTTGATGGAAGGGATTAACTAATATAAACGTTGATAACGTGAGGGACCAAATTGAAACTTTTAAAACGTAAGAGACCTGATTGAAACCTAAAATAAACGTAAGGAATCAAATGTGCAGTTTAGCCATTAAAAAAAAGCCTAGACATATTACTTTTTTTTCTTTTCTTAATTATACATTTGATCTCTTACGTTTATTTTAGTTTTTAAGTTGATCTCTTATGTTTATTTTGTTTCAAATTTATCTCTTATGTTTTAAAAGTTTCAAGTTGGTCTCTCGTGTTTTAAAATTTTAATAAATTAGTCCCTTATAAGATGAACTAAATCAAATTTTTGAAACATTAGGAGGGACTAACTTATTCAAATTATAAAACATGAGTGACCAACTTGAAACTTTTAAAACATAAGAGACCAACTTGAAACAAAATAAATATAACGGACCAACTTAAAACCTAAAATAAACATAAGGGATCAAATGTGCAACTAAGCCTACTTTTTTAAAGTATTTAGAAAGTTAAAATTTGCTTATACATATACTCTCTCCGTCCCAAAATAAATGATCTATTTGCCCACGTTTATGTTTATCAATGTACAATTTTGATCGTTAATATCTTCTGTTATCTATTATTAAAAATTATAAAAATTGTATATTTTGAAGGTACTCGTCGAGACAAACCCAATAACATCTCATATGTTAATATTTGCATGTACATATTAATAGGGTAATGCATCGGGCGGGTTCGGTCGAATTCGGACCCAAAATGGCTCACCCGAAAAAAATCTTCAGTTATGTATTATTAAAAATTATAAAAATTGTATATTTTGAAGGTACTCGTCGAGACAAATCAAATAACATCTCATATGTTAATATTTGCATGTACATAGGGTAGAGCATCGGGCAGGTTCGGTCGAATTCGGGCCCAAAATGGCTCACCCGAAAAAAACGAGAGTGTAAAATCTTGGCCCATCACCGACCATTTCAAGTTTCGGTTTTGTCGGGTGTCGATTTATATGGGTTACGGGTTGGTCGGTTCGATTTATTCGGGTTAGCACATTGATAAAAAAAAGACACACACATATAGAATAATAAAATAACTTGTTAATGAATACCATTTAGAGATTAAATCAACGATATGACAAAGACATAATTTTACTTTGCAATAATACAGTCTAACTTGAGTTTTGTGTGTAAATAACTTGTAGTATTTTTTTTTATAAAAGAAACGTAGCAAGAACACATACAATAAGACGAAAAAAGACTTGTGATTTTACTTCCTCGGTCGGGTTCGGTTAACAACATATTTAAATTTTCGAAACCGAACCCGACCGTGCTTAATCGTTTGTATCTATTATTTATTACCCGTAGACCCGATAACCCGTATAAATCCGCCCGATACATCCAATTTAACCTTGGTTAGAATGGGTTCGGTTGATTACGATATTTTTGCGCACCCCTACATATTAATAGAAAAATATGGTCAAAGTAGGTCAAATGAATAGTACACTAAGTCAAAATTAGGTCATTTATTTTGAAACGAAAAGAGTATTTAGAATCGGGCAGAATATTTAGAAAAGATTGAGTTAAACTCACTCACAAGAGAAAGACTCTATTTAGCAAACTTAAGTTATAAGTTAAGAGCTTTTATGCTTGCTGCTTGTTCAGAGAGCTGTTGGCACTTGGGGTTTGTTACCGTGTTGGCGGTCGCTCCATTCGCCATTCTTAAACTCTAACTCTCTTGGCAGAGGTTTGCTTCTCTTTTTTTTGTAACTTGGTTTCGCACTCGTACGCAGCTTCGCTGGGTTGCGCATGAGATTGTTAGATTTTTGTTAGGATAGTTTAGAGTGGTTCTCTAGGTCTGTTTTACATTGTTTTATTCCATTTTGGGTTGTACCTGAGTCAGGTTTTATGTCCCCCCAGTTTTTGTATCGTTCTCCTTTTATTTATCTTATTTTTCATTTTGACTAAAAAATAATAATAATTAATAATTGAAAATATAGTTTATAGCTGATAACTAATATTTTATAGTTGAAAAATTAATAAAATGAAATTACATTGTTTGAAAATTTTAGTTGTTATAACTATAAAATGACATTAAAATACATATCATTAGTGGGTAGTTATTATATTTATTTTTTTACTTCAAAGGTGTTATCTCATTTCATTTATAAGAATAGTATGGATATATGTAGGAATATCGATAAAAATATGGGAACTAGCTAAACATGGAGCCACCCTAGCAAGACTATGAGCGACTTTGTTAGTTTGTCTCCTAATGAACTTCACATGAGAGTTCATTAAATTAGTAGATAATAAGTGCCTATAATCATTAATAATAGCACCGAGCTCGAAGGCATATGTTTGTTTGCTATAGAGTTTCTACCACCCTTTTGCAATCCATGTCAAAGAGCTGCAAATCATTAACCCACTTAAGAGCACTCAAAAGACTCATGGGTTCACCAATCTAAACATCAAGAATAGGCTCAACCCACTCGTCTTCGCCAATACAAAACGTCCCTGATCGTGCCTAATACATGCATCAATTCCAACCTTGTTGTTAGAGTTTGAGAATGAAGCATCTATATTGCATTTGTATCTTCCCGTGACTGGCTTGGTCCAAGTCGTAATAGGAGAAACTTTATGTGTCACGTCTCCAGAACTTCGGATTTGCTGTGATTCCTCCAACTCATTAATAAGTTACTTGGTCAATCACATACATTCTGACTTATCTCTGCAATTTGCTCCCATTCTTGATTATTTCTTCGCTTCCAAATACTCCATAACATGACACTAAAGATATCTTGCTGGTGTGAGTCAAGATTCTGCAGAATTAAAAATAAGTTTGTTGTTGTAGTGTTACCAGGATCTATGGAAGCATGAATTTTGTCCCATAAGCCAATCAATTGCCAACATTGTATACTTTTAGGACAAAGGAAAATAATGTAATTACTATCCTCACTCTTTTCATTACAAACAACACGTGGCATAGACGGAGCCAAAAATGTTAGAGAGCCTGGGCACAAATTTAATTGCAAGGGAAAATTCACATGTGACATAATATATTAATAGTCATAAATTAAAACCAATATTTTAAAAATTAGACCGGTGCAACTTTATGATTTTTTTTTTTGGGTGGGATGAGAAGTTTTCAAGAAAAATACATTAAGTCCACAGTTTAGTAAAACAAAAAACCCACTAGTGTGCAACAATACTAGCTGAAGCTTGACCGAAGGTTTTAGAGAGAGAGTGAGGAGCGGTTTTAGTTTAGAAAACTAGGATTCTGAATTAGGTTAAAAGTCTTCTACACAACAGTTCTATTTAGAGTCTCTTGTGTGATCAGCAAGTTATATTTGCTCGTCCTTATCCTAATTTTCATCTCACTAAAACATGCATAATTATCCGTTATAATTATTCCGTAATTATCTAATTAATAATAAGTCTCACTTATTATCTTCTGAATAAATAAATCTTATTTATTTATCTTATAAATAAATCTTATTTATCTATATCGTAAATAAGTCTAACTTATATATTTCTCTCATATATATGTCCTATGTGTGTGACCCATGTAGGTTCTCGTAACATTTAATGTTCTGGTGAACAAATAAAGGGGGTGATAATGTCTCAATTATATAAATGATAAGTGTAATTCTTTAAGATACAAAAATTGTGAACCCTTTACAATGAAGCATACGCTCCTATTTATAGAGATTTCCATATGACAGTTATAATTGGCCATGATCATGGATACCCCATGATCATGGTGGTTTTTCTATTCCACCGTCGTCCCCACGTGGTGGTAATGGGTGGTTTTGCTTCAATTCCGGTGTGAATCGTGGTGGTGGTGGGTGGTTATCCTCTCCCACATAGTAAATTTGTACAGAGTCTTTGATCTAGTAGTTATTTTCGTGGCGAGGGCGTCGACCCTATACCGTAGCGCCTTGAGGTGTCTTTCCCGCCAAGTTTCCTTTTTGAATTGAATGGGTTGGAAGATTGAGTCATCTAGCTATTAGGCCTATGCCATTTATTTTTGGGCCCTAGTGCAGTCCAGGTAATAATATTAAATCATGTATTTAATATTATAAACAACGGTAAGCATCTAGCAATACGCCGTTGTCACCCAAGTGACGAGAATGTCATGTGATCTGACGAAACCTTTCCATGATAACGATCTTGTGCATAATTACCCCTTTGCCCTTTATATCTATATTGAACACAAGGCATAAATCGTGTCACCCTTGTATGGTTCAATATCTTATTTCTTGATCCAGAATATACTGAGCAACGAATAAGCTCAACATCTCATATTAACTTAGTTTTCGAATGCAAATGATACAACTGCTCAAAAGTTTTTTGATATGTTATAAAATTTTGACCATGACCTATTTGATGTGCGATGACAAGGTTATGATAATAGGTCAAATATGAAAAGAAAACATCAAGGTGTACAAAAGAAATTTTTAGACATAGATCTAATAACCTTTTATATTTCTTTGTGATTGTCATAGTCTTAATTTAACATTGTACGATATGCTAACTCTTGTATTGAAGCTAAAGATTTTTTTAGAGTTGTTCAATGTATTTACATAATTTTTTTTATCAATTCTACTAATAGGTGACAATTTTGAAAGAAAATGTAAAAAGGTGGCTCCAAAATTATTATTAACCCCTTGTTTGGAGAGTCGTGTAAATAATGTCAAAACTTTTAAGATTTTAAAGAAGTTTTACCTGAAATATTGAAATCCTTTTCCAACACTTCAAATAAAGTTTCTCTAAAATCCGACATTTGAGATTTTATGGCTTTGATAGTATCTATATGACTTATTTTTTGAGTAGATGACAATAATTTTCTAGACATTTTTACATGATCATTCAAAATTTGTCATCTCTTGATAGAATTGACAAAAATTGTATAAATGGGTTGAACAACTCTAAAATAAATCTTTAGCTTTAATACAAATGTTAGTCATATCAGACAATGTCAAATTAATATTATGACAATCCCAAGAAATATAAAGACACTTGAATTTATGTATAAAAATATCTTTTGTACACTTTGATGTTTTCCTTTCATATTTGACTCATTATCATAACTTTGTCCTCACACATCAAATAAGTCAAGATCAAAATTTCTCATTTCATTTTGTAAAACATCCAAAAGCCATTGGCAAGTTGTATCTTTCACATTCAAAAATCCTAAAAAAGATTCCTCAATACTAAATAGAATTTGAAGAAACATCCACATATCTTATCATCAAAGTCATTTGCTCTTGGTGACTAACATCGGGAGTACATCAAGTATCACTGAAAAATACTGTCTGTTTGATTTTTCCAATGATTTCATTTTTAATTGTAGAAATAAGCAAAAATATTATCTCGTTTTGAATGTTATGCCAAAGAAGGGAACATGAACATTATTATTTGTAATACGTCTAATATATTCTTGGACAATTGGGTCAAATTAAGCTAACACAAGTATTGACTACTTTCTATTAGCAAACTATAACATGCTAAAGGTACAACTACTTTCTTTAGTTGCGTCAAAGGATGCAAACTATTTCTTGGGCATAACATACAAGTAAATAATTATGCTTGCTTCTACAATTAAAATTGAAATCATTAAAATAATCAAACAAGCAAATTATTTCTCGGTGATACTTAATTGTACTCATTATGCTAGTCACCAAGAGCAAATGTCTTTCATAATAAAATATATAGATGTTTTCTTCAAATTATATTAGCATTGAGAAATCTTTTTTAGATTTTTGAATGTGAATGATGCAATGTTTCACAAAATGAATTATAAAATTTTAATCTTGACCTAATTCATGTGCAATGACAAGGTTATGGTAATGAGTCAAATATGAAAGGAAAACATTAAGTTGGACAAAAAAAATAGACATAAATCCATTAACCTTTTATACTCATTGTGGTTGTCATAGTCTTTGACATTGCATGATATACCAACTCTTGTATTAAAGCTAAAGATTTTTTTGGAATTATTCAACGCATTTATACAATTTTTACCAATTCTACTAAGAGATGACAATTTACGAATTCGGCTAAGAGATGGCAATTTTGAAAGAAAATGTAAAAGGCTCCCATCGTTGGAGAGTCATGTAAATAGTGTCGAAGATATAAGATCTCAAATGTAGAATTTTTAAAAAGCTTTACCTGAAGTATCGAGATCCTTTTCCGACACTTCAAATAAAGCTTATCTAAAATCTAACATTTGAGATTTTATAGTTTTGACACTATCTACAAGGGCTCTTCATATGAGCGGGTGATAATGATTTTGGAGTCAACCATTTTACATAATCATTCAAAATTTGTAATCTTCTAATCGAATTGATAAAAATTGTATAAATGTGTTGAACAACTCAAAAAAATGTTTAGCTTTAATACAAGAGTTAGTCATATCACATAATGCCAAATTAACACTGCAACAACTACAAAGAATATAAAAGACACTCGAATTTATATCTAAAAATTTCTTTTGTACACTTAAATGTTTTCCTTTCGTATTTAACCCATTATCACAACTTTGTCCACGCACGTTAAATAGGCCAAGATCAAGATTTCTCAATTCATTTTGTAAAACATTAAAAAAACTTTTGGCCAATTGTATCATCAAATTCAAAAATCCTAAAAAAGGTTCCTTAATGCTAACATAATTTGATGAAACATCCACATATCCTATCATCAAAGATATTTGCTCTTGGTGACTAACATCAAGAATATAATCAAGTATCACTGAGAAATAATTTGCATGTTTGATTTTCCTAATGATTTCTTTTTTAATTGCAGAAACAAGCAAAAATATTATCTTGCTTTGAATGTTATTGCCCATGAACATTATTATTTGTAATACGTCTCACATGTTCTTGGACAATTGGGTCAAAGACACCCCTAGGAACAATCACTTTAACACTCTCTTTGCAACACTCACTCTCTTATTAGATGAAATCATGTGGGTCCCACATAAATCCCACTACCTTATGTGGGGTCCATTTCTAAAATAGTGGGACCCAAGTGAATTTCACACAATAAGAGAGTGAGTGTTGAAAGGTGAGTCTTCTTAGTACTACTCTTGGGTCAACTCAAGCTAACACAAGTATTGCCTAAGCCAATTGGTTCACTAGTCCATTTCAATTGATTCCCTAACTTGTGTTGCCTAAGTCAATTGGTTCACTAGTCCAATTCAATTGATTTCCTAACCTATGTTGCCTAAGTCTAAAACTCTGCCCAACTATTTTAACTATATCTTCATCTTTTGAAGTTTACCTTACATAAGTATTAAAGTTGTCAATACATGAAAACCCATTAGCTAGTAGCTACACAAGAAGAATTCCCATACAACTCCAAATCACAGTCCAACATCAAAATCAATTATGCATTGTAACATGTTTCCACTCGGATTTCTAAATCTTTTGAGACCAATTCAAATAAACTTCAACCAAAAGACTTCAATACTAATTTAACATAAAAACCTCTTCTAAGCATCACAATTTCGTCACCATTAAAGAATTAAATCAACTAAAACATAATGCATAATATGCACACCTGCACAATCTCATCAATTTTGTATAACTTAAATAAGGTTGCTTTATCACATTATTTTAGGTGCCAAAAGGAATCTAAAACTGACCACACTCGAGGGTCATATCCATACTACATTATAGACCAATCGATTTTTTAAGCTTCATTTCATGCATGAAACACCTCATACAACGGCGAAAACACACCATTCAAGAGCAATGGGCGCCGGAGATTAAGCCTTAGCACACTAAAAAGAAGTATAGCTATCCATAATCACTCAATCAAGATAATTCTCACAGATTACTATGTTTCATATGCCTCCATTGCACACATACAAAATCAGTTCAAAATTTTCTAGTCCTGACTAACCTCATTTTACCCTCATCTAACAGGGCACAAAAAGGATCACGAGGAAATGGATAAACCTTATATAACTGCTTATATGGTATTAACAAAAGGGTGGGGTCAAACCTAACCTTATACTAATCTATCTTCGGTTAAATAATTAGACCAGTAGCACAGTCACATTGTGGGATATAAAACAGTAAAACACCAAGCATACTAACAGAAAACTAAGCAGTGTTGCATCATGCACTGTGCACATAAGTTACATCCTTTAACATACAGCTACTAATCAAAAAGAAAACGGATAAAGCAGTAAATCCATGTGCATTTGAGTAGTGAAATATAAAATCCAAGACATTTAAAATATTAATAATCACAGACAGTTAGGTTAAAGCTATTGAGTAGCATCTTCAGAAAACCTGGCATCAAAAGGGGCTGAGGGATGTGAAAGATTCAAAGTAGAAGAAGCAGCTCCAGAGCCATGCTGCAGTTCAATCACAAGCCACCGAACAGCTTTACTCATTTGTTCGAGGCGAACGGCACTGATCGGTGGAAGACCCGTGACAGTAGCACGTCCAGGTTTTCCATCTACATGCCCTGTAGCCTCATCAACTAAACACTCCGATCCTATCCTTAGCTTCACAGACTCCACATACTCCTCAGCTTGATCACATGCTACTCTAAACAATTCCCACTTTTGCTTAAAGCTTTCAAGAGCGGTATCTGCCGCTGTGTTTTTAAGGGCACTGGAAGTTTCTCTGGCTTCTAGAACAGTTGCTGCTGCAGCAACAAAATCTTGATAGGCACTATTTAGAGAATCAACCACACTGTCCATTGAGCCTGTTTATTTATGTTAAACAAAGAAAATTAAGATTCTTGAACACAGACATGAACACACACGCACACACAATAATATCATAACAGATCATCAATCATAAAATTTCATATCTTTATTTTTCAATAACGGAATTAATCAACAATTCAACGCAAAGAAAAAACATAAAATTATGTGTGATATGGAAAATTGAGATGGAAAAAAAGAGATGCTGTGAATATGAAAATAGGGTTGAAGATTGTGCAAAAATTGTTACTGACCCGTTCGTTCCTGTAGCGAAATTTATGAAGCAAGAGAAAGGGACGAGTACTTGAACTGAATTTCAGAACGCAGAGAGAGATGCAGTGGTTAGGGTTTCAGGGGCGAGTGAGTTTCAAGAGAACTTCCGGGCTGATTTTGGGAGAGGGAGAACGAAAACTGAAAATTCTTCAATACTTGCATACACGTAAAACGATCGAAGGAAGAAGAAAACGGCGGCGAAGCAACAACACAACGAAATAACGACGAGGGAGAGAAGGAAGAAGAAGACGGCGGTGAAAGTGAAACAACAACGAGAGGGGGAGAAACGTTTTTAATTTTTACATATCAGATTTTTAATTTTTATGATAGTGTGTAAGTGTAAGCATGTGTACATGTTTTCCTTTTAATATCTATCAAATATCAACCATTGATTTAATATATAATAACAGTTTAATTTAAATGACTCACCGATGAAACACTTAATAGATAGATGGTACACCTTAAACAGCACCAGAATAATAATAATAATAATAATAATAATAATAATAATAATAATAATAATAATAATAATAATAATAATAATAATAATAATAATAATGCTAACATGTGCCCTAAGGGGCATATGATAAGGTGCATTAAATTAGAGTGGTGTTATTTGTACACTAAAAGTTGTCGGGACAACCCTTTTTTTTTTCTTTAGCAACAAAAATAATACTATAAAGTGAGAGGAGGAGAGAGAAGGTAAGAATAAATGAGAGTTGCACTGGATTAAGGCCCAAAAATAAACGGCATAGACCCAATAGCAAGATGGCTCAATCATCCAACCTATGAAATTTGAAAAGGTAACTTAGCGGGAAGGTTACCCAAAGGCGACACAGCATAGGGATGTCACCCTTGCCCTAAGAATAACTGTTATAGTAAAAGACCTGGCATATATGTAGTACGTGGGAGAAGATAAACACCCCTACCACCACGATCTTCATCGTAATCAGAAGGCAACTGTCCATCACCACCACGTGGGAGCGACGGTGGAGGAGAGAAACTACCATGATCATGGGGTATCCATGATCGTGGTCATTGAAAACTGTCACTTGTAAAAGTCTATAAATAGGAGTGTATGCTTCATTGTAAAGGATCCATGATTTTTATATCTCAGAATATCCATTCCATATATACGATCCATTTAATTATCACCCCCCTTAGTTGTTCACCAGAAATAAGAGTATATGAGAGAGAGTTGTCCTGTAACGCTCCTAATCGATTCGTGTAACACCCCATTTTTCAAAGCCTAAAAAGGGCATTATTTTTTTTTTTTTTTAAAAACACGAGACAGAGTGCGCGGAAAATATTTTACAAGAGCCGGCATTATTCATACAACAGAACTATAGCATATAATAGTGCTTCTCATAAGCAAAGTGTGTACCTGAATAGTTACATATCCAAAACATAACATCTAGTTCACGACAAATATACAAGGTAGTCGTGACTAGGAAATACTACAGTCGACACCAAAAGAGGCTCATCCAAAACGTAAAAGTATAGAGTACAGTCATCCAAAAACGTTAGAACCTACTACACGACATGCTACCAGTCACCGGCCAACAAGGCCTGTCCAAAAGAATACTACTCTAAGTCAGTGGTCCTAGTCCTAACATGCACAACGGCATCAGGAGTCGTCCGTATCGCTCGATAACAGGACCAAGCTCAAGGTAGAAGTGGGAGATACCAAGTGAGGTACTCCGGATCCTCCAACGGATCCATCCCCTGCAGCAGCCGGCTCCCCTAAGAAGTCGGGTAAAGTCCCATCACCCCAACTACCCATGGAGGAGGAAGAAGAAGTGACTAGTCCATCTGTGGGGGTCTCTCCAATGACCGATCCACCACCCTCTGGTGTATCTGGCGCCCCTGGCAGTGGTCCCCCAGGAACCGTCCACAATGCACTGAGCAGTACTGGTAGAGGTATGGAGAAAGGCGGAGTCTGCCATATCAGACACTGATGAACCTGACGGGTACCAAGAAAAGTAGTAATCCTAACGCGCCCATGGTAACTAGCCGTGCCGGAAGCTGGGTCGAGGCTCCAGGCAGGCAGAAGCAGGCGATCAAGAAAGTCCCACCTCGTCACCGTCTCTCTCGCGAGCACCGATAACAAAGGGTGATCCATCGTCTGGGTGGGAGGAGCCCGCAAATGAAAGAATGCAAGGGTCACCACACATAACACAACAGCAAATAGCATAAACATTTAAAAGCGAATAAACACTTAGCAGTTCATATACTTGCACACAGTATTGAAATGCACACCAGCCTATCAATGCAGACTCTAAATGATCGTGATCACCCTAGCTGGGTCTTTTTCACATGCATGAATTCCGGAATTTAACCTCTCCGCAGAGAGTCGTAGGTTCAAGCCCCACTATACCCCGCAGGGCGTCAATAAAATCCCAGAGGATTAGAGTGGATCCATTCCCGATAATCGCACCCCGTGGTCCATTCCCGATAACCACGTATTGGACTCAATAAATCCCGCAGGATTAAGGTGGATCCATTCCCGATAATCGCACCCCGTGGTCCATTCCCGATAACCACGTACTATGAATGCATGAGCATACGATTCCCCTTATATGCTAATGCAACAAAATACATACCTCCCAAGCGTATGTAAAACAATCATGAATATGTACTTATATTTTCAAAATCATATGCACGCCAATCACATATTCATACACATATTCTCAAACATATGTAAACCACACATGCGATACAAAACAACTTCTCATCACGAGAATACATAATATAATCATGCCAAACATTCACAACAATACAGAACCAGGCATACATATGTTAGACGGAAAGTAAAGGTGCCCTTACCTCGGCAAGCGTTCCGTTACTTTAATTCCGCAAAAACTACAACACGCGCTACCTAAAATAAATGTAGCGTAACATCAATAAAATACTCCTCGTTTAACCTAACGAAACGAAACTCGCTCTCAAAGCTCCAGAGGGGTCTAAGGTACTTCCTAAAGCTATCCCTCAAGGATTTCAGGTTATTCTCATAGTGTTTAAAAATTCACGAAGTAAATTGCACTATTTTTATGACACGAAAATCATTTTGTTTCCAAATCACAAACTAAAACCATTTTGGATTTCTCCACCTCAAGGACTTGTGTCACACACAACAAGACCATTTGAAACACAACTAAAACTTTTCAAAAATATTTTTATGAAAAATCGAAGTTTTCTTGTGTTACAAGTTACCCATTTTTTTCTTCCTAACAACCTTTCCTATACTCATTTTTCTTCAAAACTAGGATTATCCAACACTTATAAAATTTTCACACAATTGTGGACTTAGAAAAATTTTGAAATTTCCTCCCCCACACTAGGAAGCCACGGCCATTTTCTTTCAAAACACCCTTCCATTCAAAATTTTTCACTTCTAAATGCATGGTAATATCCCATAATACCTAACTAGCACTTATCAAAGCGATTTAGAAATTATCGAGTCGAATCGCAAATTTTCGAAAAATCTCAAATAAGTTTCTCTTAAGGCAAGAAATCATTTTTCTTTACAAAACATCCCATAACTAATCAAACATTTAAACAATGATCATGGGAAGCAATTTGCCTCTAAACAATTTTCGAAATTCGATTCCTCGAACCCTATATGGATGCCACGGCCCAAATGAGGCAAAAAGGCAATCCTACACAATTTTTCTTCATTTGAAAACCCTAACCACATATGATAGCTCGTAACGATATTCGATCGTATACCCGACTCTTTTTGAAACTCGAAATAAAAATTTTCTAAATTGCGTTCTTCGAGTCGCTCAAGAACACGAGAATAATTTTTTTCTCATTTTTCGAAACAAAATTCATATTCAACAATCCATTTTGTTTAAAAGCTCAATTCTAACTTCAAAATCAAAATCTTACAACACAATTTAAATTTATGAACCTTTCAAACTTTTTCTTCAAAACCCTTACTCAAAAATTTGTAAAAACAAGATTAACCATGGAAATCAACTCATTTTTCAATCATGTGTACTAAGAACTCTTATGAACACATCTATGGAAACAAAACTAAATTCTAACATTTTTCTACTCAAGAACAAAATTGTGAAACTTAAAAATCCAAGAGAATTTCATGAGAAATGAGAGAAGGAAGAGGTCTAATTACCTCAAGATGAAGAAGATGATCAAAGGGCTTGATGATCCTAGCACAATCCAAGCAAGCTTCTTGAGAGGAAGAGAAAATTTTGAGTTGGTAAGAGTGAGAGAGAGTGTTCGGCCGAGAAAAAAGAGAGGAAGGGAGTATTTATGATTTTTGCTTCAAGGCTAAACACTTAAACCTCCTTACTATTCATTTCTCTCTTGATCAATCTAGGCCATTGGATCAAAATACCTTTTGCATGGCTAAACCCTAGCCCTTGGATCAAAACAAAGTAATCATTACCTTTTTGAAAATATCCAAGATATTTCTCTTGCGCTCGCAGACGAGTCGTACTCCGTCGACGGTCGATCTTGCGAAAAAATATAAAACTCACGAGGTGATTGTTCGTCGTAAAACATTTCCAAATATTATCGCTAAACTTTATTCTCCGACTGAAATTTATTTCCTTAGCTCCCAAAAATATTCTGAAACTAGATTCCAACTTACGCCGATATATAAAGTCTCCAATTAAAATTCGACGGAAAACAGAAACCGTAAAATTTTAAGAAGCGGGCACAGTTTTCTACTCGTTTTTCCAATAAACGGAGAAAGTCGAAACTCAAAATTCTGAAATCACAGGAACGTTCTCGTATATAAAAGAGGACTAAGAACCAAAAGCCTGAGCTTAAATAGTATACGAATCCAAAACCAGTTCCAACTCAGCAAAACGCTGTTATTACACGATACTTATGAAACCAATCTTACAGAAACCCTAAAAACTCTTATCCACTATTTACGCTTATAACTTGTGTACGATACAGTAGAATTATGGGTCTTACATTACTTCCCCCCTAAAAGAAGTTTCGTCCTCGAAACTTAGACATCGCTAAATAATTCGGGGTATTGCTCTTTCATCTTGCTTTCAAGCTCCCAAGTAGCATCTCCTGTAGCTTCATTCCATATTATCTTGACTAAGGGTATCTCCTTGGTCCTTAAACGTTTCATCTTTCTATCCGCAATCTTAACTGGCGGAACTTCAAATGACAAGTTCTCTTTCAACTGAATGTCATCTGGCGTGATCACATGTGACGGGTCTGGAATATACTTCCTTAACTGAGACACATGGAACACATCATGAATCTGGGACAGTATCGGTGGCAATGCAATTCGATAGGCTACCTTTCCTATCCTTTCCGTAATCTGATACGGTCCAATAAATTTCGGAGTCAACTTTCTTGCTTTTATTGCCCTTCCAACACCAGTAGTTGGAGTAACTCGGAGAAACACATGTTCCCCTGCCTCAAATTCTAAGGGTCTACGACGCCTATCTGCGTAACTCTTCTGACGATCCTGGGCGACCTTCATTCTTGCCCGTATCTTCCGGACCTTGTCCGTAGTCTGTTGCACCATTTCCGGCCCTACAATCATACTTTCCCCATCTTGATACCAACACAATGGGGTTTGACACCTTCTCCCATAAAGAGCCTCATACGGAGCCATTCCAATGCTCGTGTGGAAACTGTTGTTGTAGGTGAACTCTATTAGTGGTAACACATCGTCCCAACTTCCTCTATCATCTAGCACACATGCCCTCAACAAATCCTCCAAAGATTGATTCGTTCTTTCGGTCTGTCCGTCTGTCTGCGGATGGTAAGCCGAACTTAACCTCAACTTCGTCCCTAAAGCCTCATGCAGAGTTCTCCAAAAATGTGAAGTGAATTTTGGGTCTCGATCTGAAACAATGCTTGACGGTATACCATGGAGTCTCACAATCTCAGCTACGTAGATGTCTGTTAACTTTTCTGCAGTGTCGGTAGTCCTGACAGGCAGAAAATGAGCGGACTTCGTCAATCGATCCACTATCACCCAAATAGAGTCATGCTTCCTCCTTGTCTTGGGTAAACCAGTGATGAAATCCATAGATATGCTATTCCACTTCCACTCTGGTATCTCTAACGATTGCAGCATTCCTGCAGGTTTCTGATGTTCCACCTTAGCTTTCTGACATGTCAAACACGATGCCACATACCCTGCCACATGCCTCTTCATACCCGGCCACCAATAGTCTAGCCTCAAATCCTGATACATCTTGGTAGCTCCAGGATGTATACTCAGTTTACTCTTATGCGCTTCCTCTAGAACCGTATTTCTCAAGTTCCTAGCATCGGGTACGCATACTCTCCCATTGCATCTCAAAATATTATCTGATCCCACCTTGAACTCTGTGGTGGTTCCTCTATCTATCAAAGCTCTCTTTTCCATAAGTAGACTGTCATTCTGACAACTAGCAATGTCTTCCATTAATCCGTTCGAAATCGTAACCATACCGAATCTCAAATTCCCAGGCGCAAACTCTACCTCAAGATGTAGATCCCGAAACTCTTCTAATAACTCTTGCTGACTAGCCATCTGAGCTGAGCATACCGATACACTTCTTCTACTCAAAGTGTCAGCTACCACATTAGCCTTTCCAGGATGGTACTGTAACGTGAAATCAAAATCCTTCAGTGTTTCCATCCACCTCCTCTGCCTCATATTCAACTCTTTCTGATCAAACAGATATTTCAGACTTTTGTGATCACTGAAGACGACAAAAGTACATCCATAAAGATAATGTCTCCAAATCTTCAAAGCAAAAACTACTGCAGCAAGTTCTAGATCATGAGTGGGGTAGTTCCTTTCGTGGTTCTTCAACTGTCTGGACGCATAAGCCACTGCCCTCTTGTGTTGCATCAACACACATCCGAGTCCCTGATGCGACGCATCGCAATAAACTTCATACGGTTCGTCCGACTGGGGTAGAACTAACACCGGTGAGGTCGTTAATCGCTCTTTTAGCAACTGAAAACTAGCTTCACACTTCTCAGTCCAAGCAAATGGTTGATCTTTCCTCGTAAGTTGTGTCATTGGTGCCACAACCTTAGCGAAACCCTCAATAAACCTCCGATAATATCCAGCTAAACCCACAAAACTTCGTATGTCCGTAACAGTTTGCGGTTGTTTCCATGCAAGTACGGTTTCAATCTTTACTGGATCCACAGATATTCCCTCTTCTGAGATAACGTGACCCAGAAAATTTACCGTTTTCATCCAGAATTCACACTTTGACGGATTTGCATACAACTTTCTGTCACGCAGAACTTGTAAAACCAAGCGGAGATGCTCTTCGTGTTCCTCTTCATCCTTCGAATAAATGAGTATATCGTCGATGAACACCACCACAAACTTGTCTAGGAACGTATGGAAGATCCTATTCATGTAATCCATAAAAATTGCGGGTGCATTCGTCACTCCAAACGGCATCACTAGATACTCATAGTGCCCATAGCGTGAACGAAACGCTGTCTTCTGGACATCTTCTTCTCTTACTCTTATCTGATGATATCCGGACTTCAAGTCAATCTTTGAAAACACAGACGCACCCTTTAACTGGTCCATCAAATCATCAATTCGTGGCAGAGGATATCGGTTCTTAATAGTAACCTTGTTGAGTTTCCGATAATCCACACATAAACGTGACCGTCCGTCCTTCTTTTTCACCAATAAGACTGGCGCTCCCCACGGAGACACACTTGGCCTAATAAAACCCTTTTCTAACAAGTCCTCAATCTGACTCTTCAATTCCACCAACTCAGCTGGGGCCATCCGATAAGGTGATTCCGAGATTGGTCCCGTTCCTGGATGTAAGTCGATAAAGAATTCCACTTCTCTGATCGGAGGAAACCCCGGAATCTCTAACGGAAAAACACCCTTGAATTATTGAACTACGCGCAACTCCTCTATATGTACGTCTGAAGTCACTCCTATAAAAGCAAGTGAAATAATTTCTGGCTCTCCATTCCTCATGGTTACTGTAAGCCGGTTCGCCGACAAGTACCTCTGTACTCCTGGTTCGGGGAAAAAGTCCAACTTACGAGCACAGTCTAAAATAACATAGTGATACGACAGTCAATCCATCCCGAGAATGATCTCAAGTGACCGAAGGGGTAAACAGATCAGATTAATTAAAAATTCCCTATTCTGAATCATCACTAGACAGTGCAAACATGCTGTATTAACCACTATATCCTTTGCAGGGGTAGAAACATTCAAATCAAAAGACAGCGGAGAAACAATCAATTTCATACGATTTGCACAATCCACAGATATGAAGGAATGGGTTGCCCCGGTATCTATCAATGCAGTTAAAGTGTTACCTGCAATCTGGCAATTCTCACGTATGGCATTACTGGCCTCGCCACTCACTTCCGTGCCCATACAGTAGACACGTCCCCTAGCAGTGGGTTTGGCTCCTTGTGTCACATTCACAGATGGTTCAGCTTTCTGAGCCCTGCAATCCTTAGCAATGTGGCCTGGCTTCTTACAATTATAACAGATAACCCCGGGCTCCGTGTTTCTACAGTCATTCGCATAATGTCCTTCCTGACCACACTTGAAACAACCTTGCTTCGCCACATTCCGATTCCCTTGGTTTCCTTGATTCACAGAGCGATCCTGCCCTTTGTTATTCTGAGGGCGGTTGTAAGGCTTATTCCCCCGCCTTCCACGGTTCTGGGCCTGATTACTTGGACGACTAGGTCCCCCAGTAGTAGAATTCATATTGCGATTCACTCGCTTGTTCTTCATGTCCTCAATTTCCTGACACTTCTCAACCAACACTTGGAAATTCCGGATTCCCAATGGTATCACTGAATCCTGTAACTCATACCTCAGCCCATCTTGAAACCGGCGACACATGTAAGTCTCATCTATGCCATCCCTGAAGAAACGGAAGAACCTTGAGAGTGATTCAAATTTCTTAGCATAAACTTCAACATTCATACTTCCCTGACGCAATCTCAGGAATTCCTCTCCATACCTTTCTCTAGCGGTCTCTGGAAAGTACTTGGCCAAAAACTTTATCTTAAAACTCACCCAGTTAATTTCCTCGTGAGCGGCCTCCATCATAAGGCTAGTATTCTTCCACCAATACTCAGAGCCTCCCGACAACTGGTAGGTGGCTAGAGTCACCTTTTCACCCTCGGGGCAGTGGATTGCTCCGAAGATCTTCTCCATCGCCTGAAGCCATAAGTCAGCAGCATCGGGACCTCCCTCTCCGTTATACTTCGGAGGACTCTGATGGTTAAAACTCGTGAGAACTCGAGATCCAGCAGCGAGAATCTCTCTTTCCCTTTTTTCCATGTCCCTCTGCGCCTTAGCATGAGCTTGGGCAGTCAAAGTTGCTGCCATGGTATTCATGGAGTGAGCCAGCTGGTTTATTTGATTCTCATCAGCTCCAGGAGCTACAGGTGCCCGTCTTGGAGGCATGGTTTCCTGCATAAACCACTTTCTGGTTAGATTCTTTTCCAATTCTCTTAGAAATCTTATACCATGAGTCAATAACATCAACACACCAAAGCAACGGTTACTTAGAACCAATCAAACTCTAGTTCTAACTCGACTGACAACTCTTACGACACACCTTTCCCTTGATGATCTAAAGCCGGGCTCTGATACCAAAAATGTAACACCCCGTTTTTCAAAGCCTAAAAAGGGCATTATTTTTTTATTTTTTTTTAAAAACACGAGACAGAGTGCGCGGAAAATATTTTACAAGAGCCGGCATTATTCATACAACAGAACTATAGCATATAATAGTGCTTCTCATAAGCAAAGTGTGTACCTGAATAGTTACATATCCAAAACATAACATCTAGTTCACGACAAATATACAAGGTAGTCGTGACTAGGAAATACTACAGTCGACACCAAAAGAGGCTCATCCAAAACGTAAAAGTATAGAGTACAGTCATCCAAAAACGTTAGAACCTACTACACGACATGCTACCAGTCACCGGCCAACAAGGTCTGTCCAAAAGAATACTACTCTAAGTCAGTGGTCCTAGTCCTAACATGCACAACGGCATCAGGAGTCGTCCGTATCGCTCGATAACAGGACCAAGCTCAAGGTAGAAGTGGGAGATACCAAGTGAGGTACTCCGGATCCTCCAACGGATCCATCCCCTGCAGCAGCCGCTGCCTCCTGAAGAACATCATCCGGCTCCCCTAAGAAGTCGGGTAAAGCCCCATCACCCCAACTACCCATGGAGGAGGAAGAAGAAGTGACTAGTCCATCTGTGGGGGTCTCTCCAATGACCGATCCACCACCCTCTGGTGTATCTGGCGCCCCTGGCAGTGGTCCCCCAGGAACCGTCCACAATGCACTGAGCAGTACTGGTAGAGGTATGGAGAAAGGCGGAGTCTGCCATATCAGACACTGATGAACCTGGCGGGTACCAAGAAAAGTAGTAATCCTAACGCGCCCATGGTAACTAGCCGTGCCGGAAGCTGGGTCGAGGCTCCAGGCAGGCAGAAGCAGGCGATCAAGAAAGTCCCACCTCGTCACCGTCTCTCTCGCGAGCACCGGTAACAAAGGGTGATCCATCGTCTGGGTGGGAGGAGCCCGCAAATGAAAGAATGCAAGGGTCACCACACATAACACAACAGCAAATAGCATAAACATTTAAAAGCGAATAAACACTTAGCAGTTCATATACTTGCACACAGTATTGAAATGCACACCAGCCTATCAATGCAGACTCTAAATGATCGTGATCACCCTAGCTGGGTCTTTTTCACATGCATGAATTCCGGAATTTAACCTCTCCGCAGAGAGTCGTAGGTTCAAGCCCCACTATACCCCGCAGGGCGTCAATAAAATCCCAGAGGATTAGAGTGGATCCATTCCCGATAATCGCACCCCGTGGTCCATTCCCGATAACCACGTATTGGACTCAATAAATCCCGCAGGATTAAGGTGGATCCATTCCCGATAATCGCACCCCGTGGTCCATTCCCGATAACCACGTACTATGAATGCATGAGCATACGATTCCCCTTATATGCTAATGCAACAAAATACATACCTCCCAAGCGTATGTAAAACAATCATGAATATGTACATATATTTTCAAAATCATATGCACGCCAATCACATATTCATACACATATTCTCAAACATATGTAAACCACACATGCGATACAAAACAACTTCTCATCACGAGAATACATAATATAATCATGCCAAACATTCACAACAATACAGAACCAGGCATACATATGTTAGACGGAAAGTAAAGGTGCCCTTACCTCGGCAAGCGTTCCGTTACTTTAATTCCGCAAAAACTACAACACGCGCTACCTAAAATAAATGTAGCGTAACATCAATAAAATACTCCTCGTTTAACCTAACGAAACGAAACTCGCTCTCAAAGCTCCAGAGGGGTCTAAGGTACTTCCTAAAGCTAGCCCTCAAGGATTTCAGGTTATTCTCATAGTGTTTAAAAATTCACGAAGTAAATTGCACTATTTTTATGACACGAAAATCATTTTGTTTCCAAATCACAAACTAAAACCATTTTGGATTTCTCCACCTCAAGGACTTGTGTCACACACAACAAGACCATTTGAAACACAACTAAAACTTTTCAAAAATATTTTTATGAAAAATCGAAGTTTTCTTGTGTTACAAGTTACCCATTTTTTTCTTCCTAACAACCTTTCCTATACTCATTTTTCTTCAAAACTAAGATTATCCAACACTTATAAAATTTTCACACAATTGTGGACTTAGAAAAATTTTGAAATTTCCTCCCCCACACTAGGAAGCCACGGCCATTTTCTTTCAAAACACCCTTCCATTCAAAAATTTTCACTTCTAAATGCATGGTAATATCCCATAATACCTAACTAGCACTTATCAAAGCGATTTAGAAATTATCGAGTCGAATCGCAAATTTTCGAAAAATCTCAAATAAGTTTCTCTTAAGGCAAGAAATCATTTTTCTTTACAAAACATCCCATAACTAATCAAACATTTAAACAATGATCATGGGAAGCAATTTGCCTCTAAACAATTTTCGAAATTCGATTCCTCGAACCCTATATGGATGCCACGGCCCAAATGAGGCAAAAAGGCAATCCTACACAATTTTTCTTCATTTGAAAACCCTAACCACATATGATAGCTCGTAACGATATTCGATCGTATACCCGACTCTTTTTGAAACTCGAAATAAAAATTTTCTAAATTGCGTTCTTCGAGTCGCTCAAGAACACGAGAATAATTTTTTTCTCATTTTTCGAAACAAAATTCATATTCAACAATCCATTTTGTTTAAAAGCTCAATTCTAACTTCAAAATCAAAATCTTACAACACAATTTAAATTTATGAACCTTTCAAACTTTTTCTTCAAAACCCTTACTCAAAAATTTGTAAAAACAAGATTAACCATGGAAATCAACTCATTTTTCAATCATGTGTACTAAGAACTCTTATGAACACATCTATGGAAACAAAACTAAATTCTAACATTTTTCTACTCAAGAACAAAATTGTGAAACTTAAAAATCCAAGAGAATTTCATGAGAAATGAGAGAAGGAAGAGGTCTAATTACCTCAAGATGAAGAAGATGATCAAAGGGCTTGATGATCCTAGCACAATCCAAGCAAGCTTCTTGAGAGGAAGAGAAAATTTTGAGTTGGTAAGAGTGAGAGAGAGTGTTCGGCCGAGAAAGAAGAGAGGAAGGGAGTATTTATGATTTTTGCTTCAAGGCTAAACACTTAAACCTCCTTACTATTCATTTCTCTCTTGATCAATCTAGGCCATTGGATCAAAATACCTTTTGCATGGCTAAACCCTAGCCCTTGGATCAAAACAAAGTAATCATTACCTTTTTGAAAATATCCAAGATATTTCTCTTGCGCTCGCAGACGAGTCGTACTCCGTCGACGGTCGATCTTGCGAAAAAATATAAAACTCACGAGGTGATTGTTCGTCGTAAAACATTTCCAAATATTATCGCTAAACTTTATTCTCCGACTGAAATTTATTTCCTTAGCTCCCAAAAATATTCTGAAACTAGATTCCAACTTACGCCGATATATAAAGTCTCCAATTAAAATTCGACGGAAAACAGAAACCGTAAAATTTTAAGAAGCGGGCACAGTTTTCTACTCGTTTTTCCAATAAACGGAGAAAGTCGAAACTCAAAATTCTGAAATCACAGGAACGTTCTCGTATATAAAAGAGGACTAAGAACCAAAAGCCTGAGCTTAAATAGTATACGAATCCAAAACCAGTTCCAACTCAGCAAAACGCTGTTATTACACGATACTTATGAAACCAATCTTACAGAAACCCTAAAAACTCTTATCCACTACTTACGCTTATAACTTGCGTACGATACAGTAGAATTATGGGTCTTACAATTCGTATGCAATAATTAATTTAAATCATTCAACATACAAATCATCAAGGCATTACTTAACACAAAATAACTAATAGCATGCATTTAATCCACTTAAGCCAACGGAAGCATCAAAATTACTATACTAATAAGTTATGGCAATTAAATCCAAGCATGCAAGTCATAAATCATATTACAACTCCAACTAGGTACTTCAACAATGAAGACCCATCACATAATCCAAGGTAATCCCATAAGTAATTAAAGATAAGGTAATATAAGTAGCAAGGTCATACATAAAATCTCAAACAAGCGAAGAACCGAATACTAGTCTAAGCAAGGTTACAAGTATCAGAGCATATTCTAGACCCCTAAGCTTCTAGGATCCTCCTATCATTCACCTTACCAAGCTATGCTAGTCCTCACGAGCTAAACTCCAAAGTCACGGAATCACTCCTCAAGTGGAGAATCTGGACTCAAACCATTACACATACACAAAAATAGAGAGTTAGCTACGATTCAAGTCTATAATAATAAGCATAGTATACACTTATATTATATAAACAAATATAATAAATTAACTCATGCATATACCACATTGTATTAGCAATCTTCAACATCATAGCAATATCATACTTATTAATCAAGAATTAGATTATCTAATCAAATCCACACAATCCAAACATTCATAAGATCATAATGGAATGCAATCACAATTACCAATTATCAATTATCAATTAGGTCACACAATTCCCTAATGCGAACTAGTGCAAATACACAATGTATGTCACCCTAGACATATATATCTAATGCATGTGGTACCATCGTCTTTATTAGAGTATCTCACCTCTAATATCCGTCTTTATCAAATATTATCATTTGATATCCTCTTTATTAGAATCCACATAATCCTAATATCCGACTCAAAGGATGAATGCATGAATGTACACATACCAAGTAGTGATGATAATACTATACTCTACACATGAATAATAAGCCACTCATCCCTATTATTCCTTCTTTAAGTTATTATTAACTTATCTCAACACATCATCATATCATCATTAAGGTATACATTCAAGCATTACATAATAACACATGTTATCTTAGCTAATCATAGCTCATCATTCTCAATCTCAATCAACATGTTCATATAAGCATATTATCATCTTCAACATCTCATTAAAACATACCAAAATATTCATGGATAATCAACATAAGTAACATCATAACTTAGTTCATCATCATTAACATAATCTCATTTAATTAGACATATCAATTTTACTTAACACTTTAAGTAACATCAAAATTGGTTAATCATCACTAACTAAACATAATCTCATAAAATGAACTCCGGAATCGGATTCTACGCGAAAAATTATTGAAAATGGGTTCCGGGTGCATAAACCGTAAAAAAGTCAAAAGTCAACAAAAATCAACAGTCAACATTGTTGACCAGATCCTGCGCCACTGCGCAGGAAAGCTGCGCCATGGCGCAGGGACCAGAGGAGGCTGCGCCATTGCGCAGGAAAGCTGCGCCATGGCGCAGGGACCTGATGAAAAATCGTTTTTTACGCGTTTTTGACCCAAAAATCACCTTTTCACCCAAAATCACTTATTTGAACTTAACAACAAGTAAATAACAGTTCCCAAGCATACATATAACTAAAAACCCTTATTTTAACTCATAAACAACTTAATAACAATTTAAAAGTAGAGATTATACTCATTCATTCATCAAACCCATTTCTATCAAAACCCATTTTTATGATTCATCAATTAAAACATAAAGTTATGGTTTTGATCATGCAATTCTTTCAATAATCATATAAGGACATAAGGAATCATCAATTAGCATCAATTTCACAAAATAAGCACATTCCCAATAACCCTACCAACCCAAGAGATGAGAGAGTTTGGGTTTGGAGAAGAGTACTTCTCCCCTCTCTATGAATCATCTCAAAATTGAATAATAGCTACTCTCTTACCTCTAGAAAAATGATTACTTTACTCCTTCTCTTCAAACCCTCTACTCCTCCTTCTTCTCTTCATTTCTTTCACTTTTCTCTTTCTACCTCATTTCTCTAACTTGCAAGAGTGGAATGAGAGCTCTACTTCTCATTCTCACTACTCTAACCTAATTCCTAAAAGGACCAAAGCACCTTTCCTCTAAACTTAAGCCCAATAAGCAAAGCCCAAACATTTCTATCTTATGACACTACTCACTTCACTAATTAATTAATTCCTCTACTCTTTCCTATTTTGGACAACTATCATGAATAAATAATTAACCCCAATATAAAATAACTATAAAAGATAATATATTCTAATTAATTAAAAACGGGTGTTACATGTCCAAAGTTGTCAACTTTTTTATTGTACAAATATCATTTCTCTTAAATTAACCACGATTTCATTTATTCCGATTCACAATTAAAACATAATCATTCCACTTTGATAGTTACTATAAACAAATATTATAAACAAATATTATTTAATTAAAACTACCATAATCATGGGGTATTTAATTAAAACTACCATTATTTAATTATAGTTACTAGCTTAAAAAAAAGTTATTAAAAAATAGCATCTAGGAGCGCGATATATTTATACAAAGTAAAAATATGGCAGCCGTGCTGTTTTTTTCTTGTCTCACCAATCCATTTAAGTTATTAAATTAAATAGTATAATATTATGTTACCTTTTAAAATAAAATATGTGGGATCATATCTAATTTGATACATCTTAAAATGTGCTCTTAGGACACACATTAGCAGCACCCTTGATAGAAATGCAAAAAATGAAATCACCGTCCTTCTCTATGTGTGATTGTTAGAAATCAAAGATATTTGCATCGTCTCATTCTTGCTCTCTTTTTCTCGTGCCACAATACATTTATATATGATTCATATTTTTCTCATATCACAATATAATTCTTTCTCTACATATGAGTGTGGCGCCATATTTTCATTTGTTGTTCATCAATCAGTGATGGCAGTAATTTGTTTCCAAAGTGTACACATACTTGCAATTCCAATGTGTGTAATTAAAGTGACCTTTTCAAATCCAATCCACTATGTTTTGTTCCCATTTTGCTTTGGATTTCACCGCTTAAATTTGGTGATTAATATAAATAAATCATTACTATAGCTAAGGGTAAATATGTAAAATAATTATCATTTATCAATCAATTTAATATTAAGACCAATTTTCTTAATACTCGTGTTTTGTCAAACAAGCTCCTATAAATAGAAACGGATGAAGTATTTTATATAGATAGTAGATCATAAGATCCATGTGTCCACTTATTCCAACGTTCCTTATCATTTGTCCAATATGCACCAATTCATGAATTGATTCATGCTAGACGGACCCTTCCACGATAACATTCATATTTATGAGTGTGTGACTTCACTTGTATAGGAGCTGAACCTACTAGCTATGCAGCATGCAAATTAACAACAATAAAAATAAAAATTACTAGCTAGCTATGCAAATTGAATACCAATGGGACTTTGAAAATAATTTTGAATCACAAATATAAAACCCAAACAAAAATGTTATTCTTATGGCTTTCTAGTCAATACCATGGTAATATTGGTGATTTTAGTCCCCTCTTTGGACATGTGATCATTTACACTTTTTTGAAAGCGGTTAAAAACCTCTTTAGTGACACTATCACCAAAATGACTAACTAGTAAAGGTTCAGCCACAGCCCTTGTGCATTGTGCAGTATTAAATCCTTTATCAAGTTCATAAAAATTTACTTCACAAACATCCAATTGATCCATGTCAAATGATCCTTCGTTGAGAATTTCGGACTTCACTTCGGATGGATATGGATAATAGACAGGGAGGTTGAAACTGTTGACTTTTTCTTCTTCTATGATTCCCTACAACATATATTGAATAATTCCTGTTAATTATTTTTAAAGTAATATTTCCAATGTTTAGAAATGGGACAAGATCAAAACTAATGTAGTATTGGTTTTTTACGATATTGTAATTTTTTTTAAGGTATTCAAATTTTTCTTAATAAGTTCACTTTACCTAGAAAAACTTTAATTTCCTCAAAAAATTATTTTTAGAATATGAACAAAAAACACATCTAATTCCCAAAAAAATGACATGCTATTGCTAATGAGTGCCTCAGACTGCTAGTTAAGGAAGTTAAAAGAGGCAAATTTTGTACTCCCATAATCTTTGGTCTTAATTTTTTTTTTCTTCAATTTGATGAAAGATGCAGTTTTTTATGGTAGCCATCCAATTTCCAGTTACTAGTAATTTGTTGAGGTTAACACGGTGTAAAACTGGGTGTAATTATTACCGCAATGAATCAAAGTCCCACTTAGGCCCCGTTTGGCCCGGCTTATTTTTTACTTTTTATTTTAGCTCAAACGAAATAAAGAAGTATAAAATTATATTTGACACTATTTCTCCTTAAAAATATTAGAGAAATAAAGTAAAGAAGTAAAAATAAATAAAAAATTAAGTCAAACACAATTTTTTCCTTCTTTACTATTTTTAAGGAGAAGAAAAAAAGAGGAAAATAAACCGGGCCAAACGGGGCCTTAATATAGGGTAAATCATAACTTTTTTGGTGATCTAGCCTATTCTCACTAATAAATATACCCCCTCCGGTCTTTTTTATAATAGACAGATGATTTTTTAGATCCATTCAACAATTAATGTATCTAAGCAATAATATTGACTAAATACATCAATTATTGAATGAATCTAAAAAGTGAATTGTCTGCTATAAAAAAGACCAGAGGGAGTAGTAAATCTCTATCTCTATCTCTATTATATACATTACGAGATTCCCATGGAGATATCACGTGCATTCTCAATATAAATTGTTTGGGTGAAATAATAAAGTACACTATTTTTTTCATGGAGATCACTTGAAGTTTTGAACCAAAAAAAAACTTATGAGATATATATACACTCATATTTTTTTATACGTTAAAACATTTTATTTTATTTTGAAGAAAAAATTAGGTTCATTAGGGACAAAAACAAAATAGAAGATCAAGAGAGAGATAGAGAAGAGAGAGAGAGAGAGAGAAATCTATCGGTGTTGGAGAATGCAAAGCGGTGAGTACTTCCCACCCCACCATTAAAAATACACATTGGCGAATAAAGATTAGAGAATTTCAACTGCGGGAGTTATCCTTATTTTCATATTTCATATTTTATCATGGGAAAAACTTATTCAAAATTCTAGCACGAAGAACCGTGATCCCCATGATGAAAAGTGTATGTAGATCATAGTGAGAACTGAGCACAGAAATTTAATTGATATTCATTAAAAAAATATAGAATTAACAACTATTTTTGTTGATGAAGTCCCTATAGAGTCATGTAATGGAGACGAGAGAGAGATAGGAATAGAAAGAGAGAGGGAGAGCGAGAGAGGGAAAAAAATCTCTTAGTGGTGTAGAATGGAAAATGGAGAGCACTTTTCAGCTGACTATTAAAAATACATATTGGCTATTAAAATTTGAATTTCGACTGCGAGGGTTATCCATATTTTTATATATTTCATTTTTTATCACGGGGATCACTTATTTAAAATTTTATTTAGTATGACACTTTCCACCACACTATTAAAAATTTAAATTTTGACTACGGAAGTTTTTCAAGATGTCCATCACATTTTCATTATATTACACATGTCTAATGAAATATATGGGAAACCAAAAATAAATTAATATAATTTTGATTTTTTTATAATTTATGCTTTTTTTTATATAGTCAAATTTTAAACTATACCCATAAACCTTCGTTCGAATTTTTTTAGGAATATTAATTTATCAATGTGAGTGAAGATTCACACATTGATTTTCCTATTTGACGTTCACGCGTGAAGATTGTTTCTTTGTGGTACGATGACAAGAAAAATTTTGAGAATAGGAACAATGTCAAAATATGTTAATACGCATTTAAAAAATAGTATAGAATTTACAATTATTTTTTGTTGATGAAATCTCTAAAGAGTCATGGGCTTAAACATATATCATATTTTTATACTCAAATAAACTAAAAGAAATCAATCTCATTGACAATTGAAAAAACATAGACAACATTCTAAATAATATAAAATGAAAAAAGACATAGACAACCTTAAAAAAAAGTAACATATGAAAATAAATATTATTGAAAATATAAAAATTATCCTGTGTTTGACAATGAACTTAATGTAGATTTTTTATAAAGAGTCGGCTGGAGATGAAAAAAAAATCATGGTATATTATAATTTTATGGGTATGCTCCCAAAAAATCTTAAGGCCATAAAAAATTAGAGAATATTTTCATTTGAAAATAAATTTTATAATTATTTTATATTTATATGATCACTATATAGTTTCAGGGATAAATATGAGATAAAAAATTTATCCTATAATAGTGTAAAATAGGAAGCGAAGTAATACTTTTCAACTCGCTTTATTCTGTAACATCAATAAATATATATAATGTGAAACCTATTTTAATTTTATTATAAAATTTTAAACCAAATTACTCAAATAATATATCAAAATAAATACATAAATAATATTAAAAACGAAAATAATCTCGTGCACGGCATGGACTAACATTATAGTTATATATAGTTTACCTGGGAGACCATATCATTAAGATCAGTAGCCATAAGTTCCCAAATGTAACAACAGTCCTTGCTCCATGGCTCCTCACTTTGTCTTCCAATTAAAGTTACAAATAGACGTCCTCCTTCAAGTAATTCTTGGGCACGACACTTGAGAAAATGACAGAAATCTATTTTATATTGCTCATAGTAAGCATTAATAACACTTGAGGGACTTGTGCTAGACAAGTAAATGTTGCCTTTGTTGTTCTCTACACCCTCCGGGACCTAATTATGTACCAATAAATTTATCAATATTTCACCAATCTATACAAGTAGATTAATAAAGAGATTTTTTTTAATAAAAGAATAAAAAGAAAATTATTATTATTAAGGTAAAAAGGTGATTAAGAGTACATATAAACAAACCTTAGATAGAAATTGAAGGCTATAAGAGGAATGGACAAAATGCATACTTTTATCTGGAAATATTCTGTCATAAAAGGAACCTGGAGCCCCAAAGAAGTAGCAAGGACCCATTTCAGTTTCTATTTCATTGCGTAGATTTTCTTTAAAGGTGTTGAGGGACTGAAATATATTGTTGAAATCATTTCCCGGTAGATCGTTCAAAAAGATCTTATATTCGGGGGGGTTATGGTTCATTTCGTGACAAAGCTTTTCGACAACCTTGATTGTTTCAAAGATCACCAAAAAAGTGTTTGGTCCACAAGAACAACCCAAATCTGCAATTCCCAAGCTTCTAGGAACTGAATTGCGGTATAGGTTTGTTATGGCTTCTTCTCTCAATGGTTTTGTCAATGAAATCGCCTTTCGCTGTATTATATACAATAATACACAACCAATGAATAATCACCATTGAGAGAAGAAGCCATAACAAACCCATTGACAACCAATGAATTGCATGTATTATAGCAAACTAGCTAGGGTAATAGTATATTACAACTTTTTTGAAAGTAATCACCATTTTATTTTCTTTCTAAATTGATAATTGAATATTTTTCTTATAAGTAATAATCATGCAATTCTTTATCACTTATATATATGCATTAATATCAAAATTTTCGGATCACACCTGAAGTGAGGAGTTGTTTGCATAGCTTTCTTCTCCGACACCTCCTTTCATGTGTAGTACTTGTGTTAAATCCATTAGTAATATATAATCTCTTTTATATTTCTTTGATAGTTCTTTTGCCTTTTTGTTTATGCGTTAAATTAGTAGAGAGAGTTCTTGTCTTACTAACATATATACATATGCATTGTGCATGCATGTGATAGATGTAAAAATTACTAAAAAATTCAACCCTTTCAATTTTTAAAAGGAAAATACTATTTATAGCGAATGAAAAACACATTATTCCGCCAAACCACTTATTATCAACTTAATTTCTTCTTTTTCGTTAAGTTTCCGCGAATTAAGCAAAGCTTTGATTTTTCATGGGTTAAATTTTAATCGCGATAGATGTTTTAGTGATACTTTTCTATATATAGCAATGATGCTTTTAAAATATGTAAATTTCAACATTTCTATTAACATTATTGATATACCATTTTTTGGGGTTTTTTAAATAATACTTCTTATACTACCGCAGACAATGTAGCAAACCATCTGTAAGTCTAATGTAGGGTTCTTGTAGCTAACATTTTGGTTATAGGAGAATAGTTCGGACAAAGAACTACACTTTGCAGGTCATGTTAATAACTTTTTGTATATTTTTTTATCCATATATAGACGGTGATTAAACTTTATATTTTCACTTTTTAATTATGCATCTCAGTGCGGACAAAGAGTGCACAGGATCAAATATTTTTTTTAGTAGCGATGAGTAAACCTGATTACAATGTATTTAGAGATATTCTTCCCAAATTGAAAGATACTTCTGTAGAAAACATGAAGAAATATATATGGAAGTTACTGATAGTGATAAAAAGAAACATTAGTTGCAGGAGAACACATACATGAATTTAATCATGCTATCTGTAGAAGTATATTTCATTTTGATAGGACTTTCTAGTTTTAGATTTCCACCGTTGTTTTTAATATTTGTCAGCTGGTACAAAATATAATGTTGATTAGAAATGGTGTGCTATAAGGATGTCAACGAGGCGCAAATTGAGGGGAGGATAGTTTACCACTCCTTGCCCCACTATTTAAAGTGTTCCCCATCCCCGTCCCCATTCCCTGCACAGTCCAATATTATATATTTTCTTTCAACTATTAGCACATCATCCAGGCATGGATAGCCTGGATTAGCTAGTTTTCTTATCCCTTTGACTCTTCCTTTAACTCCATCACCAAGTACAACATGGCCTTCTGAATGAGCTTTTAATTCTTTAAGATATTCCTCTTTATCAGTCATGTGTTTGGAGCATCCACTGTCAAAATATCAGTCTTCATATGAGGATAGCCTGAGGGGAGTACGAGTCATTAGATTTGTATTGGTAGATTTAAGCTTCCATACGTTCTTGTGTTCCACCTTTTCGACTTGGATCTCCTTCTTCTTCTGTTTTGGTGACCTTGGTCCTTGAGGGTAGCCATGATGCTTGAAACATTCAGACCTTACACTACAAGAAAATCCAATTTTACTGACGAAATTAATTTATAGGTACTGACGGCTTGAGCCCTCTGTAAATTAGTGGCGGCCAGATCCGTCAATAAGTGATATAATTCCGTCACAAAATTAAACAAATAATATAATTTGAAGGCAAATCCGTCATAATTTTACTGGCGGACAAATCCGCCACAAATTAATCAACTACTGACTGCTGAAGTCGCCAGAAAATTGCAACGAAGTTACTGACGGCTGAGGCCGTCACAAACACATGACAAATTCAAAAAAAAATAAATAGATAAAGGATTCGTTCAGTTTTGGGCAGAGCCTCTTCATTCTCTTTCTGGATCTCTCTCTCTCTCTCTCTCTCTCTCTTTTTGCTTCTACATTTTACACTTTTTTGCTTCTTTCTCTTCACTATGCCAATTTTCATCATGTCACAACAACAATCATTATTATCAAGATATGCTATGCTGAGGTTTATTGTAATAGTTTTCCCCTGCCTGGTGTTTCCTTTTGCTTCTTTTATTCGTTTTGTTTTTCCTGATTCATATTGCTGTTTTTTGCTGGGCGTTTTTTCATGGGCTTGGACTGATTTTCCTTGTTTTTAGGCGGCTTAGGGAGGGAGTTTGTTGGTGTTTTATTTTTGTACTCTGTAGCCGCATAGCACACCTTGTGCTGTGTTGCGCTAGCTTTTAATAAAATCTTTATTTACATCTCGTGCTTTTAATAAAATATGATAGTTCAATATTGCTTTCAAACCCTATTCTTATGGCTTAAATAATGGCTTAACTAATATTATGTTTCTCCAAGTCATTCCATGATTGCCGCACCATGCCCCAATCTTGCTTTCCTGGGATTCAACAGAGATATGGCCTCCTGAGGAGATTCAATTTTTTTTTTTTAAATAATATAGAAATTTATTGGCGGCTCAGGCCATCACAAACTGGTCAAACCTGCACAACACAGCAACAAGAGTTAGTGAGGGTCAAGGTCGCCAGTAAATTTCGTCCCACTACTTTCTGACGGTTTTGGCCATCAATAAATTTACCAGCGACCATTTTATTGACAGATTGTGGCCGTCAATAAATTCGTCATTTTTACTATTTATTGACGGTTTTGACCACTTTTTGAGGGCATTTGGCCGTCAGTAAATTATTATTTTCTTGTAGTGTTAGATGTCCAGATCTTCCACAATGATCACATCTTTTGAATGGTCTCTTGTATCATTTGTATTGGGGGGACACATGTTGAGCAGGATGTTGGGACATGTGGTATGGCATTTGTTTCCTTTGTTGAACAGGACGCTGAGGTATGTTACTAGATTTCTTCTGCTTACGCTGAACCAAATGTGTGGTCTGGTATTTGCTCTTGGATGCAGTTATTATGAATTTGTTTTTGATACACCAACTGACAAGAGAAAGGTTTGGTCATTTTTTACAATGTCAATCTCACGCACAATCTTGGTGTCCTTGCACATGTTTGAGATACTCAGTGGAGTTGGTATTCCACTGACTATTGATGAAGCGACTCAGAAGTGAGCCTTTGGACACTGCTAATATTCTAGTAAATTTTGATTTGTCCAAGCATATTTTTTGATGTTTTAGTAGAATGAACGAGTGTGCTTTTTATGTTAAAATAGTTTATGAGCATTAATCTGATTTCTGTATCAATTGTTTTACCATTGGTCACCCGTTATCACTATGTAACAAACTTCAAGCTAAGCAACCTGATCTTGCAACAAAGGTGAATTCAGTCCAAATTTCAATTTTTTACTTTATGATAAATGTGAATTCACTAATACCGAATAAAAATATTTTAGTAAAAGTAATTGTTTCTCTTTTATATTTAGGCACTTTTTAATCTGCATGAATTGATAAACCAAATAAATTATTTTAAAACGGATAAAGTACATCAAAAATGGCATAAGTTATGGTGCATAAGCCATGTTTATGCACCGTGCATAAATATCCAAAATTGTTTAGCGCACTCCCCAGATTTCTAGTGAACCCCCCAAATTGCTTAGTGCACCCCCCCAAATTTTTAGGGGGTACGTTAGAAATCTGGGGGGTGCGCTAGAAATTTGGGGGGTGCGTTAAGTAATTTGGGAGGTGCATTAAGTAATCTGGAGGGTGCATTAAGCAATTTTCATTATTTATGCATGGTGCACAAGGAAAAATCTTATGCACCATAACCACTCCCATCAAAAATTATGTGTGAGAAAATAAATGAATAGTGAGTGACGCATTTTTATAAAAATGGCAAAATATATAGAGGTATATTAAGATTTAAGAAGGTATGAAAATATACTTATCGTGAACCTATGACTTAAGTTTTGGGCTCGTCACATTTTATCATAGATTTAGAGGTCATGTACTTTCTTTTTTTTTTTTAAAGCCAAAAGGTGGTAGCAAAGAGCTAGCCACCACAAAAAGTATATAGATTAAAAAGATAGAGAAATAGATACAAATGGAGGGGACCAAGCCAAGACTTCATTAAGAAGAACAAACTCTAAAATTGGGCAAACCACGTTTATTACAATCCAAGGCATCCAAAATAAACTCAGGACCAAAGCTCCAAAAGGTAGGCTCAGAAGAAGATAAACCAAAGTTGGCTATGAGGTCTGCAACTTTGTTTCCCTCTCTATAGGTATGTGTAACAATACAATGCATATGACTCATCTTAAAAATAGCATTTTTCCACCTGTTTCTTAAAGGCCAAGCAATTGAATTTTTAGGATTCTTGAATGCAGCAACTACTTGGGAAGAATCAGATTCCACCCATAAATTAGCCCAGTTCTTTTCATAAGCAATCTCAATAGCTTTTAGAACTCCACACAATTCAGCAAAATAAGCAGTTTCAACACCTAAAGGCTCGGCAAAAGCATATACAAAATTAGCATGATGGTCTCTAAAAACTCCACCACAAGCAGCAATACCTGGATTGCCACAAGATGCTCCATCAGTGTTGCACTTGATCCAGTTTACTGAAGGGGGTTGCCAAATAACTTCTTTGATCACAGGAATTCTAGGGTGGTGAATATCAATTCTAAAAATCTTCAGAAAAGTAAAGTCACTCATAGAATTTGAAGAAGCTTTTAAAGTTTTATTTCCAGATAAAGTAGTGCATGCAATGATTATGGAAATTGCATTTCTCCAAGAGATTAGCTTGTTATTGTACCTGACTTGATTTCTAGCCAACCAAATGAGGTCATGTACTTTCATTCGAGGAACAAATTGAATTTTTCTCTTTACACCGTCATATTTCTTTTAGAACCCCTAACATTCTTTTTTTACCTTCAAAATTATTTGGAATCTATTATTTGAAGAAAAAAAATTTAAGAAAATTTAGACTCTGTAATCCAATTTTTTTAAAAATTTAAATTCATTGATTTTTGTGCGGCTCTATCAATAAAATGTGTAGTTTGGTAAAAAAAAATATAAAACGGGCAGTATATTAGGTTTTTTTTAGCAAAGTAGTATTGTAAGTTAATGAAGTAAGATACAATAAATAAAATATTTATTAGTAGAAAATAAAAGTGATTAATGTATACCAGTATTCTTAGTCAAAAGAAAAAATTGTATACCAGTATTCTCAAATGATGACTAATTTGAAATAAATAGATCTTTTAAATGTTAACAATGAATTGGACAGTCTCCAATGGAAAGGCCACTGAAGAGGATTCCTACCCTTTTTTTAATGTTTTAAATTTTGAATCAATAATCTGTCAGTTTGATGGTTGATATTAGGCAAAATTTCGTATTTGGTCATTTATCTTATTTTTTTTAACATTTTGATCGTTTATCTTTTATTTGTAACACTTTAGTCCTTTATCTTTTACAACATTTACATATAAACCATTTTTTTCAATTTTTTTTTATCTTTTTTTTAAATAAATGCTAAATTTTATTTGTTAAGATACCTTTTTAATAAAATTAAAAAACTCATAATTTTGATGAATATGCTCATCATCTTCATCAATTATTTCATATCTTCATGTTCTTTAAAGGACCAAAATGTTACAAATAAAAATAAAGGATCAGAGTGTTACAAAAAGATAAGATAAATAACCAAAATGTTACAAATGAAAGATAAATGACCAAAATATTACAAAAAAATAATATAAAGGATCAAACATATAATTTTGCTTTTGATATTATAATTTGATTGAATTATAGTTGAACCGCTTTTCAATTTTGTAAATTTTTTTAAAACTTTTTTTAATACTTTTAAATAATTTTTTTGTCATTCATTTTAACGCTGATTGAACCAATTAAATCATGAGTCATGACCCAAAAGTTTCATCCATTCCATCAAAATATTCCATTTTTTGTTTCAAAACTACACTACAGTTAAAAATAATGATATATACATCATGAAAATGGATTCCCTGCAGTCAAGTAGTGACTCCAGGTGAATCTAGACCATTAATTTTTTTATGTCTTTTATTTATTTAGCAATCTTTAAATCTGGACCATTAAAACTTACTGACTGCATGACTGCAGAGAAAAAGTGTCTGCATGGAATCCTGGTCCTGAAATATCATATGCCAACTAAATAAGCAACAAACCTATATTTGAAATACTAATTAGCCTATACATGTAGTATCAAATATATGAACTTTTGGTTACTTCTTTTTCTTCCACTACTCAATACTATCATGAGATGAGATGAGTACCTTCACTTACTTAATCCATCATATTTTTCCTGCAAGACTGGTGGTGCTGTGAACATGACACCCTTTCCTTTTCTGTTAACTTTAATTGATGCATTGTCCTATTTTATTTTGTATTCTTATGCATTTACTATATATAATATATTAGTAATTATTTATTTTCCATTTTCATTATTGTTTTTACCAGAAGATACAATAATTATATCTTTCCATTTCCCTTAAACATAAAAAAAACACATTGGGACTCAGAATGTGCTTTAATAATCATGTTACCAAAGCTTTCCATAAGTGGATCATCTGTGTCACTGCTGGAAGATAAGACAGTGTCTTAATTTGTCTTATAGTCTTTATTTGTTCTTGGTGATTCAGGGAAGAGATGTATATTTATCTGGTAGTCTGAGTTAATGATTTCTCTTCCTATGATTGGTCACTGTGGGTGATAATAGTACCAACTTCAAAATATAATATGCTTGCTTGCAGATTTGGGTATTCAAATATTTTTGTTTTTTGACAAAGGGAATTAAATATTGTTTTGTAAAATTTAATTTCTTATAAATCTTTCTAATTTTTTCTTTTTATGTTGGTATGTTAATGTAATTTTATCCATTTATTTACATTTTTTATCTCTCTTTTAAGTGTTTTTTGCTCTTTATGATTTATTGACTATTCGATTAGAAAAATGAGATATCTTAATCAAAAAAATATAAGAGGATCCATAATTTTATAGGTATCAGTTCAATTAATGCTAAAAATTTGAATTTATATTTTAAGAATTGTAGTTGAAATTTCATATAAAAATAAGGTAGAGGATCCACTACAATAAAATTTCTCTTTGAAATCTTTTTCTGTTAAAATTTAAGTCACATGTTTAAAATTTAAAATTATAAAAATAAAAAAAATAAAAATTTGAGAAAATAGAGTTTTAATATAAGGGTCTACCACAAAAAAAAAAAAAGAGTTTTAATATAAGGGTGTGAATTTTCACTACTTCCTCTGGGTGGAATCTACAATTGGGAGAATTATTTTCCTAAAGCAGGATTATGACTAATTTTTAAACTAATAATATTATTTTAATTAATTATAATTAATTTCTCTATTCTCTAAATTTTAAAAAGTTCATTAATTATGGTAAAAATGGTGTATTGAAGTGTTAGCAAATTATAGGTAGGAAAATAAATTAAAGATGGGGATTTTTTTAGTGTTGACACATACTTTGGATTAGATAGTGACAAGGATATAAAATATGAACACCCTTTTGTCCGAACCTTAAAACATAATCATGTCTTGGTTCTGTTTTTATGTGGTTTAATAAAAATAAGTGGGTTTGTGAATATAGAGCTTTACAAGCAAGTGGGTCCTTAATATAGACATTTTAGAGCTACTTTGGTAGAAGAATGTGTGAAGAAAAAGGTTGTAAGACACCAACATTTCCCCTCAATTATTTCTCTCATAAATTAATACCTTCATATATTGCTTTCTTTAAGGACTATAGAGAAGGTTTTCAACTTTACTGAATAATTGATAATTGATATTGATCTCTTGCAAAAATAATTCCAACCAATGGATAAGAGGGAGCTACTAGATTTGTTTAATGTTTAATAATGCCTTGGTTTCTGCCTTCAATAAAGGAATAGTCTGTTGATACCCACCACTAAAATATTCATTTCAATAACTACCAAATAAACCATGTGATTTTTTCTAATTCACATTATTATATAGTACTTTCTTCGTACCACAATGTAAGTCACTTTGACACTTTTAAACTTGTTAAGGAATAAATAGTTAAGGGCGTAATAGGAAAAATAACATTAAATGTTTTATTGGTAATGTAAAGCGACTTATATTTTGATGGGTACAAATTCACATTATCATTTTAACTAAATATCTTCTAGATATAAATTATTTTACACACAATTTACTTTAAGTATTTTTTAATAGACAAATATTAATTGTTAGTAATTAATATATTAAATTAATATTCACAGTTTGAATCCTAGACTTCCTTTCAAATATTTCTAGTGTAGTTCAATTCAACTAACTTAAATTAAAATTAATTCTATAAAATCAATTTTGATAGTCAAAATTTATCACCTCACAATTAAATAGACACTAAAAATTGATTGAGTTTGAAGCATTTTCTGTCGCGTGCTTTTATCCCTTTATATTTTTTTAAATCCAAAAAGATATAAATTTGATAAATAAGACATTTCAACTATGTTGACATCTCATAAAAGATCACTTTATTTTTTTATAAGCAACCAGAACCAGAGAAAGCCAGAACCAGAGAAAGCCACCTAAGAAGTAACTTAATGAAATATATTACATAAACATAAAATAAAAATACAAATGAACCTATAAAATTAGACTAAAACTCAAAGTATAAGAAACATTTTGGCTCATTAAAATCTTTACAAAAAAACTCAAGGGAAGAAAACCTATTTTTTATTTTGGTTATTTTATCATATACAGTAGTATATGAATTTAATGAAAGTAATTAAAAGTTGCTTTAGAAGTTAAGAATTTTTGCATATCCCGTGAGAAATGAGACCAACATTGAACTACTCCAACAGTGTTTGTTTGTGGAAGTAATCATGACTATCCCAATAAAAGGGAAAAGGAAGGAGAAGAAAGATGAAAAAGAGCATTTTGGAAGGACGGAAAGTTTTGGCTGGATATATATAATATAAACAAATTTATTTATAATCAAGATTATAATGTCGACAGAAAGTATATAAAAGTGTCTTTTCTAAGATAAATAACATAGCAAAGGACAATAGACACTAAATAGAGTACACTTTTATAATGATCAACCTATAATTTCATAATGATTGAGTTTAATTATCCATCGGATAGATAGATCTTTTGCTGAAAAAATAAAAATCAAATACTACTACAAATTGGGAGAAGAAAAAATGTGATTGACAAGACACAATGTGAATACTATAGCATTAAAAAATGCATGTGGTGAGTGGTGACCACTTATTAGGAACAAGATAGATCAATTCTGTACTTAGCTATGATTTGGTAATACAATGCATAGCAATCCTGTTTGAAATGATAGTTGAAGAATGAAATTATTTTGTGATGGAGAGTTTTTTTTTTTTTTTCCGCGTTTGAATTAGAGAGTGATTTATAAAGTCCTCATTAAATTACCTATTTTTTTTTTTTTATTTTTTTTTTTTATTAAATTACCTATTGGTTTATATGAACAAATTAAAATGTGAAATGTAAATGTATATATTGAACAATACATTAATTTGGAATAAGACTTGCATGCATTCCAAAATTATGTATTTCCTAAAAACTTTTACCGAAAGAAATTTAAGTCGTCCAAACTTATTTTAAGATTGCCATGAATCAGATGCACAATATTATTTGTATATCACTTCACACTCTTAATCTCGTGTGAAGTGTATAGAGAATTGCGAGTGCAAATGGTTATGTATACATAAATGATGATGCTCTTTCACTTATGAGATCAAATACATCTTCTTCTTTTTTAAAGCGACAATTTTTTTGAATGGCTTTTGAAACGGAAAATATGAATGCTATAAATAAAAAAGGGAGAATACAAAGAAGCGTACAAGTACTAGAGGTATTCCATCCACTCATCTTCTCTTTAAGTCTTATATACTTGTTTTGTGGAGTGGATCAAGGTCATGTATTGAAAATAGTTTCTTGACTTCTTGTCAATGACTAAATTAGAGTATTACCTTCTATTTGAATCATCTATGAAAATTTTGAAGTGTATCGTATAAGGATTCATTTGTATTTTGTTTCTCTTTTAAGTGTTTAAGCAATTTCAAAATTGTATTTGCTCTTTTGTATCATTCTTTGATAACATTTAGTAATTGAGTTGCAATATCTCTTGTTAGTATATTTAGATGAAGTCTGTATATTTGAACGAGAAGTAATTAATAAAAAGGTAAATCATTAATAACTAGTATTTTACAAAATTTTAGAAGGATTTGAAAATTAAGTTAATTAATTTTTTGGTGAGACATATTTTACCCCTTCATAATTTGGAGTATTTTTTCATCAATCAATGAGAACAAATCACATAAGTAGATTTGTATGTGGGTTGAAAATAAAAATTGGTTTACAAGTTAGTTGTGGGTATCACATACCAATCTACATATGTGGCATGTTCTCATTGGTTGGTGAATTAATATCCCAAATTATGAGAGGTAGTTTAGAAAAAGTTAATTTTTTTACTTAAATTGTTTTTTTTACATTAAATTGTTTACTAAAAGTTAAATACTTGATAATTACAACAATGGAAATGCGTCACAATATATAGTGTATACTAAAATAATGATATTAATTTATCATGCCCATAGTAAAAATAGTCCGGTATTGAAGCAGGCAGGAATCAATAAATTTAAAAACAAAACTACAATAGAGTTAAACAATTTATTTTCAAGAGATGCAAATTGAAAGTATGATCCTATCCCACCACGTATTTGGTACTTTTTCAGGATTCTCATTGAACAAATTAAGCATCATCAACCATTCACATTCTATTTTATTTTAGAATACAATTCCATTCCCTTGCTTTTACCTCAATCAAGAGAACAAGCAAACAAGTTCCACATACAGTCCTGTTTTTCCTCTTTACTATTAACAACAATAGCTATAGAATAAGATCACCGTGTAACCTCGGAATATATTCACCTTTGAAGCACGGATAGTTTTAGAGGTGACGTGTCACAATGTCCGATCAAAAGTTAATATTACTTGTGGTTTGGTTCGGTTTTGGATGACTAATTAAAAAAAATCCAATCCAATTTTATGCAGTTTAATTTGGATCGATTTTTGGATATCCAAATTACAAATCAAATTTTTTTATTTAAATATTAATATTACAATTACACGATAAAATAATATATTTGATGTAAAATACTATATATAATATGTTAAAATTAATATTTTGCAATGAAAATTTTCAATTATATTTGAAATCTATGATACAGTAAAAAGATATACATTAAATTGAACTAATAAGTATTATTGAGAAAATTGAAAATCAATAATTAATATATTATAATGCAATATATCATACTAATAAAAACTTAAATAAGTATTAAAAAATATGTATCGGTTTGGATCAGTTTTGAAAAATCAATCCAAAATCCGATCCGGCAGTTTTTACAAAAAGGTCATCGAAACACATCCAAAAATATTTGGTTTTTTGCGGTTTTCGGTTTTTTTAGATCGGTTTGCGATTTTTATTTGGATTGGTTTGGATTTGAGCACCCCTACTTGACAGTTGGATATTTGAATTTGGGTGAGACAATGTTTCTCAAAGGAATAATAGTAATCTCATTAATGCTACACAAGTTAATTAATTAATAGAGTTTCACTATAGAGTGAGAAACTATAAAGAAAATGAGAAATTTTATATGATTTAGGAAAAATATTACTAACACTGTACAGTGTGCACTGCAGACGAATCAGAAGAGAAACAGACAGTACCAGCATAACTCTTCTAGATTAATTTCTTTTCTTTTTTCAAATAGATTTTGGAATTTTCAGCGCTTTTTTTTTTTTTATTGCGATTTCAAAATCTACAAGCTATGAAGAACTAGTATTGTGAACAACAATGGCGGAAGATTCTTCTCGCAGAAACCTCATTTGCTTCGCAATGAACGCATCAATGGCGCGTTGAAATTCCTCATTGCTCAGTTTATCCTGCGGATACAAATTTTCTTTCTCTGTTTCTCGAAGCTTCTCTGTTTCCGATCTCCGAAGCTGTTTCCGTTGTTTCATCTTCACAGCCTCTCCCTTCCACTTTTCCGACTGACTCCGGCGGAAACTAGCAAAATCGGAACCTGCTACAGCTTCGCGATCTGAAACCGTCGAAATCGGAACTATCTCAGAAATAACCTCCTTGTCCTGGCATTTCACATCTTCTTCAACTACCACCTCAACCGGTGGAGGATCGACGGTGACTGAAACAGGCTGTTGATCACAATCTGAAACGGCGATGCGGTTATTAATGAACTCGGAGTAGATTTTACCGGCACCGGAAAGATCGTCGGAGTTTTGAGTGGAGAAACGGCCAGACTGTGCGATAAGAGCAGCTATGATTGCGTTGGAGACGGCGAAGATGAAAAGTGGATTTGCGGCGAGTTTGCGGAGGTAGTCAGCGGAAATGGAAACTGCAAGAGGGAGGCGCGTGAGAGTCCAGGAAAGAAGGAGAAGAACGATGCATAGTTCGAAAATGCGAATGGTTTTGGAAATGGCGGTGAAGTGTGTTCGAATCGCGTTTGTTGCTTTGTGTGATTCCATTTGAGAGAGTGCGTTTAGGGTTGAAATATGAATTGGTTAGAAGATGAAAGTGAAAGGGTGAAAGTGAGAAGGAGTAAGAAGAAGAGAGTGTGTTATTTGTTGATGATGTGATTTGATGTTCCTAGGCCTATGGGAGAGAGAGAGAGAGAGAGAGTCACCACTTTTGCATATGGGAACTCTCTTTGGCCTTTTATAGACTCTCATACCACCTCTTCTCCTAACACTAATAACAACACAACAATAAATGAATTAGAATCTCATCTACATATATACTTCGATAATTTGCTTACTTTATTATGGAGTTTTTAATGTTATTAGTATTTTATTATGTATATGTGTTGTTTGCAGGTTTTTGAGGATTTGGATTTGTAGCAAACTCATACGGTTTATCGCAATAGCAAATCTCAGCCATTGATTCATGATCTGATGGTTTCAAATTCATACAATATTAGATCTTGACCGTTCACTTCAGATTGAACGGCTGAGATTTGCTACTAAAACAAACTGTGTGAATTTGCTACAGTAACAAATCCATATGCGGTTTTTTAAAGTAATTTTTTCGTACAATTTTACGGGTTGGCAACCTTGATGTGGAGATTTTGATAATTAATCTCTATATTATCAGTGGTCAAGATCTTCATATTATCTTTATTAAGGACTATGTTTAATAATTTCACAAAATCTCAAAATGCTCGGAGACTCCCCTGTCAATGTTTAATACGCTTCCATTCTGAAATAAAAATACTACAAACAATATGGCATATTATATGTGCTATTTACACCATAACATAGTTTCGAGTTTGGATCCTCTTTATTTCCTATTTTTTCCATTTCTTTTATTACCAAAGTTTTTAAATGTTTTGATGTGTATAAAACATATTTGACCTACTTAATATCACACTTTTACTTTTATATTTTTAAAACTATATAATAATAAAAGAAATGTGGAAAAAAAAATAGAAAATGGAGATATCCTTAACTCCATAGTTTCATGGCAACAAAAACTCACATTAATTACATGAGCATTCATATACATGATAAGCGCCAAAGGAAATAACGCCTTGTTCATGCCAAACCCGCATTACCAAATAATTTAGATGCTTATGCAAACGTGAACCAATGTGACACATTATAATTGAAGGAACATAAAGGCCCAAAAAGCACTAGGTTATTACCATGATTTAACAATGTGACATTTTTCACTTTCTACTGTCTGGGGTCCAGGCAGCAAATTAAGCCATTGTTAGCTTGCATTTTATAATATTTATTTATTAATTGAATATAGTAGTGAGCTGGCAATAATATTTGATTATTTATTATTTATGTTTTTAGGGAAAATGGAAAAGGTAACTCGTTTGAACTTCATTTTGATTGTTAATCGAAGTTAGATGGATAATGGATATTCGATTATTTATTATTTATATTTTCAGGGAAAATGGAAAAGGTAACTCGTTTGAACTTCGTTTCGATTGCTAATTGAAGTTAGATGGATAATGGGTTTCGTGGACTTAGAATATTTTGAAGAAAGCAAAAGGAATTCGAGTTCGATAGGCCTGTGAGAACGCGAGAGGGACAAATCAAAATGAAGGGATCGTGGCGGGACACGTGTCAAGATCTGAAGCGTGGAGAAGTTACTTGACAGTTGTCTTTGGATTGTATTTAGGGTAGTTTTCGATAGAAAAAACTGGGGGTGATAAAAATTTATACATAAAAACTTCCAAAACTCTGAGTACTCATGCGATCGAACGAAAGGAGCGCATGAAGGAAAATGTATGATTTGATCATCATTTATTTGTAATTGTTGTTTACATTTCGAATGCAATTTTTACTTTCTGTATGATTTACTGCATTTATTCACTTTGAAAGCTTTCTTATTCAAAGCAAACAGTTATTCTCATAATCTTTTCATGAATTAAACTGTAAATGTTCTTGCTAATTACGAACATTGTAATATTTCTGGAAAAACTAAACACAAACATGTCTTAGGATTTACTAGTTGATCCTACAAGTCTTTGAATATTGAACTAGCGCTTGTTTACGAAAAACCAATGTAAACAGCAATATAATTCAATATTCATAAATATTTTACTAGATGATAAATAATTGGTTATCCGAGATACAATAACTGTTGATAATTTGAAGTATTTACTCAATATTCAATAAGACCAAACCATATAAATATATTTATATGTAGTATTCATAATTAACTTTTATAACCAATTTTTATTTCACATGCATATGGTTTGTTCTCATTTGTTGGATAAATACTCTAAAATTATCAAAGAATAACTAGAAAACCATAAAGAAGGGGATTCGCGGTTTGAGGATGGGGTAAACATATATGAATCAATTTGAATGATTAAGGTTGGCGGAATATTATTTTCTTATAAATATTCTTCAATCGATGATGCTCGTGCCACTCCGTCAACATCTGTTTTGTCGTTTTGTTGTCGTTTTTGCAATAGGTTGGCTAGAAATGGCCTTTCATACTTGTCGTTTTGTTGTCGTTTTTGCAATAGGTTGTCGGTTCGTGTATCTGTTTTGTGTTTGCGGTCAATTACATTTGCCATTTTTTTAATCTGGATTTGGGTTCCGTTGACCTATCTCTGGTTTGGTGCTCACAAACGCACGCATATCATATTTATTTTAAATTTGATTTTGCGGTCGTACGTGGGTTCACTAGGTTGTGCTTGCAGTGCGTTTGTTTAGGTGTTTTATTATCCTTTAGGGGTTGGCTTTTTCACCACTTTGTTGTAGGCTTATTGTTTGTATACCTATTAGGCCTGATTCCTATACTTTTGTGTAGTTTGACTGGTCAGATTTATGTCCCTCAGTCATTTGTACTTTCTTAATTTTTATTTTTTTATATATTAGGTGTTGTAGAAGATTTGCCTTCTGCACTCCATTTGCTTAAAAAAATTCTTAGTTTGATATAATATTATGAGTTGTAGTAACGCTGCTATATATATATATATATATATATATATATATGGGGAGGAATCAAATTACACTGGTGTAACATTTGAGTAATGTTACACCGCTCAATAACGCTTTAAGAAATTCAAATTTTGCAAAATCCACCGTTGGATTGAAAGTTTATATCATATAGATCATCTATGTTGAGCTTTACAAAAATTTAAAATTGTTTGACATGTTTTTGAGACACATAAAAATTAATGGTTTATGTGTTTTTATTGAATACCGTTAATCTTTATGTGTCTCAAAAACATGTCAAACGATTTTAGATTTTTGTAAAACTCAACATAGATGATCTATAAGATATAAACTTTCAATCCAACGGTGGATTTTGTTGAATTTGAATTCGTTAAAGCCAGTGGCGGACCCAGGAATTTTTTTTTCCGGGGGCCACTAAAAAAATTATAGTACATAAATTAAATATAAAAATTTGATTAACAATAAATTAAATCACATACTTTTTTTTTACAATCAAATTACATACTTTAAAGTAATACATGTGTGACAAGTGACTTAAAATAATCAATAGTTGACTTTGAACTAATACTCGCACAAAGTTGATCATTAGAAAATCATATGTGTTATTATTATATTACACATATAGTAAAAAAAATGGTGTCTATAATTTAAAATATATAGTTGTGTTTTTTAAAATAAAATAAATAGAAATTGTTCATTTTTTGCATTGATACATATATATATAAAAATTAACTTTATTTAGAAAAATGTCATTGCTAATTGTTTGAAACAATATTTTGTCACCAAGTATTGTTTGTTTTAAAAAAAACAAAAAATAACCAGAAAATGCCCCCTCCAAAAATTGAACTCATGTCCTCTTCATAGGGGGTGCAACTTTGAACCATCAAACCAGCCATCAATACTATTAGTTTCTTGCTGAAATAAATATATATAATATATACATTTTTAATTTTCTAAAACTATCATGGGTATACTAGTAATTTTTTATTTTTTCGGGGGTGGCCGTGGCCGCCCTCAGCCACCCCCTTGGGTCCGCCTCTGGTTAAAGCGTTATTGAGCGGTGTAACATTACTCAAATATTATACCGGTGTAATTTGATCGCTCCCATATATATATATATTCAAATTTGGATCAAATATGAACTAATCTGTTTTAATCTGAAACAGTTTGGTTTAGGTAACAAATTTATGGTTTCAAATTTGTGAATCCAAAAATATTGAAGTGTTTCAAATAAATTCTAAGTGTTAAAATTTAAAATAGTATGAATGTTAGAAATTGTTTTCAAATATTTCTGTAAAAAAATTGTTTCCAAATAGAATATTGTAACTAAAGTATACATTTTTTGGAAATTTATTAAAAATTTATATTGAATGACCCCTTGACCCATATCACTGGGTTTGGGTTTTATATAAACAATACCAATTTTAATTTTTATCCTATCTAAACCAATTAAATTTGATTGGGTTAGATAAAAAATGCGACCAAACTTGATTCAATATTCTAACCCTCAAATACCTCTAATATTAATTTTTATCCGATTTCCCGTAAAACAAAATTAAATTTTATCCAATAGAATACTATTATACTTAGGCCTCATTTGGCATGGCTTATTTTCTACTTTTTTTCTTCTCCCTAAAAATAGTGAAGAAGGAAAAAATTGTATCTGACTTCACTTTTCTTTATTTTTAACTTCTTACTTTATTTCTCAAATACTTTTAAGGATAAATAGTGTTAAATATAATTTTATACTTATCTATTTCGTTTAAGCAGAAATAGAAAAGTAAAAAATAAGTCGTGTCAAACGGGGCTTAACTCTCATAAATGTATTCGAGTATGAGTTGAAATCTGCAAATTTTTTCTTCACTGTATTATTAGCATTTGTGTGAGTTTTGGCACTAATTTTTTTTGTAAAAAAATATAAAATACTACTATAGATAAATTCAGGGGCGGCCCAACTGCATGTGCAGCATGAGCTGTTCCACAGGGCCTTCAAAAATTGAGGGTCTCAAAAAAAAATTATATTGTAATAGTATTAGTAAATAAGGGGTGTAAAAATAATTGTATTGCAACATTCTTCATTCTTGTAAATATAAGTAGCTAGAAGTTATTTTAATGTTACTATTAGACTATAAATCCTTTTAATGTTAATTACAAGAATGATTATTATTATTTTTATGTTAGTTGCAATTTAAATTGATGTGGTTTTTTCTTATAAAAAAAATTATGTTTCTTTTTTATTATTAAAAGGACCACTTTTATATTTTGCACAGAGCCTCCAAAAACTTCGAGACGCCCCTGGATAAATTATTTAAAAACATTGTCTCTTCAGTCAATTGAGTGTACCCATGAAATTCAACTGAACGCCATTCCTGGTGTCATGTGGTAACATGCAATGCCCGACTAGAAAACATTCCATACTTCCAATGGTTTTGAGCTTTCTATATCAAGTTCCACCTCTAACCACTAAACAATTTCCTTTCCCACTTTCATGCATGTCTCAATTAGGCGAATCTATGCCTCAAATCAGATTTCAATTTTCATTCACAGTTTGTAATATAATAGAAAGCATTTATTTTATGCGGATGACAAGAATAAACTTTAATCACTAATTATGGAAGTTCACAATGCAAAACACAAAATTACTATTATTTCTATCCTTAAATGAAGCATGGACGGATTAAGCGTGTCCGTGTCCGACACGTGTCCGTGTCAGTGTCCGACACCGACACGACACTTATGATTACACTGAATTATGTCATTTTTTCAAATTATTATCGATGTCGCCGTGTCAGTTTCCGTGTCGTGTCCGGTGTCCGTGTCGGTGTCAGTGTCAGTGTGCTTCATAAGACTCCTTTCGAAAAAACACGGAGATTAAGAAAGTTGATTTTGTTATTAAATTTTTTGATAATTGATACTTCCTCCGTCCCAAATTATAAAGGGAAAAATAAAAATCACACTTATTAAAAAAAAGTAAAACATGACCATTTGAAATATTTTTTGTGGGTTTTCCTTGGAATAAGGTGCATGAGAAGATGTAAAAATAATTTTTATTGGTTGTTGTTTATTGAGAAATGGGAAGAGAGAGAAAATTAAATACAATTTACATTTAATTTTTTGAGAATAAGGAAAAAACATTCTTGAAAATGGTTTTTTCTCTTATAATTTGGGACAAAGAAAGTGATTTTTTTCCCTTATAATTTGGTACGGAGGGAGTATTTTTTTTACAACTTTATCCTTTAAGAGAGAGAATTAATTAATGTTTTTTAGTGAATTTATTAGAGATTGTAGAAAAATATGTGCTTTAATTATGGGTATGTTGCGGTAAAAAAATATTTAATGTTCTAAGAAATTTGAAAAGGATCTTATAAAAAGGGATAATGAAAAATCTAAAAAAAGTCTTATAATTAATTAGGAATAGAGGTAGTACTCCCTCCGATCCTTTATAAGAAACATTCTGAAAAAATTACACGGACCAAAAAAACGCATTGTAAATAGTTTTTTTTTTCATTTAATATTCTTATAAATTTAAACTTATTTCATCTATAACCCTATTTAATTACCCTTAATTCAATTAACTTAGTTATTTTTAATATTCTCTCTCATAATAAATAAGAGCATAAGTGAAATTAATCTTTTAAAATATTTGAAAATTAATTATAATTTCTTATAAAAAAGACCAAATTTTTGGTCCCTTATGTTTATTTTATGTTTCAATTTTGTCTCTTATGTTTTAAAAGTTTCAATATGATTTCTTATGTTTATTTTATATTTTAATTTGGTCATTTCCTTCAGTTTTGTCACACGTGAGCACCAAGATACTTTGGTTTTTAGGAAACAAAATCGCAGAAAACCAAAATTTTGTCTTCTAGGTGACAAAACACACAATTTCGTCTTCTAGTTGGCAAAATTTCAAAAAATGGATTTCTCAATAACTACGAGACGAAATTGTGTGTTTTTGCCCAGATGTGCGCGACAAAGCAGACCTACTACTTTTAACAAAAATTTCGTCTTCTAGGTGACAAAATTTCAAAAAATCAGCGTTTCGATAACTACGAGACGAAATTGCGTATTTTGTGCCCATATGTGCGCGACAATGCAGACCTACTATGTTTTGACATAATTTCGTCTTTTATGTGACGAAATTGGTTTCCTTCGTTTTCTAAAATACGAATGCTTATAAGGACATTTTGGTCACGACGGAGGGCCTCCGAGTAATAGTAGAGGCCTAAATAGCAAATTTCGAGATATGAATGGGTTGCTCACACTAGAATCCGCCAAATATTGAACTTGAATTCTGAGTCAATTCAATAATCATTGATGGTAAATGCGTGACCTCCTTACATACACTATACTAGAATTAAGCTAATATATGTGCATTCAATTTGGAATTGGGTCCAAATTTTGAAAGTGCATTGCAGAAATCCGTACAATATTGCAGTTGTAGTCTTACATTGCAAGTTGTAAATGGGACCTTTTTTTTGGATAAACAATTTACATCTATCATCACGTGTCACTCAAGGGCACCTCAACAGAGGGGACTATATTAGCGATGTCAATCGATATCAATGGATGCGAATAATGCAATATTCGTGTTCACTTTGTCACACAAATGTAATGTTCGTTCTATATTCGCGCGTATATCTGCTAAGTTTGTAATACATGGATATTAACAGATATTCATGAATGATATTTTTTTATTATAAAAAACTAATTATTAAAAATAAATTAGCTTTTTTTAAAGATAAAATATTAACACATAATATTCATAAATTTTGCTCTTTATTTTTAATGAAAACACTCAATCTACAAACAAAAATGACTTCACAAAATTTCAAAAGAGTCAAACAAAACTAGAATTTATATAAAATAACCAAACTGCAAAAGATAAAATATAAAAATACAATTTTTTATATATAAAAATACTAGAATTTATACTTAAGTAGAGATATTTAATCAATTTTACTAATTATTTAGCGGGTATGAATATCTGTGAGCACAGATAGTATTAAATCTGCATCCGTATTCATTAAATGCAGATAATTAAAATATTCATTTATTTTATCTGTAGATATTCATTAAATTATCCGCTATGTATCAATAACGGATTTTATCCGCAGATATTCGTGAGTAAATTATTTTTGCTATCCTAGACTATATATATGCTTATAATAATTGGTATTGGTAATTTTAATTTTAATATATTATTACTGTTTGTACTGGAAAATGTCAGTGTCTGACACTGTGTGTCACAATCTCTAAAATTGTTGGTTTCTTTGTTCGTTGAGTTCCAATATTTTCTTTAGTCCTTTTGTTTTTTCTTGTGATCTTTGTCATTGTGATTATGTGATCGATAAGGCTTTTTCCCCGTCACCAATGCAGATCTCTTTAATTTTTTTTCTTATGTTTTTTCACTCTTTTCTTTATTTAATTTAATGGTTGATAAATTGAAAAAAAGTATAAAAGCATTTATGAGAGAAAAAAAATTAGAGATGATCAAAATCTTGATCATAACACCATGCACCACACCATAATACCTGTAGCTTGATTTTTTTCCTAATATTTTTGTTATGGAAACAAGTTCTTTTTGGTGCACTAATGAATCAATCACTCTATAAATAAATAACAAAATTGCATAATACTAATACTATTAGAGATGATTAAAATCTCTGATCATAACACCATGCACCACACTATAATACATGTAGCCTGTTTTTCTTTTTCCTAATATTTTTGTTATGTAGACAAGTTATTTTTGGTGCACTAATGAATCAATCACTCTATAAATAACAAAATTGCATAATACAATTACTATTTGTTTAGCATTGGAAATAAATTAAAGATTATTTCCTTTGTGGTTATATTTTTTTGTTTCCACTTTCTAAATTATGTATTTATTTTAATTTGATAATAAAAAGATATAGATTCAAAATAGACAATTGTGGTGGAAAAAAGAAGAAATATTAATTATACATTTGTGAAAGTAATAAAAATAATATTTATGATTTTCATTGTTTCTTAAGAATACACATTGTTCACCTTAAAAGTTTTAGTATCTCATGGCTAACAAGTAAAATTAACACTACTTTTATAAAATGAAAATAGAAATATTTCTAACAAAATAAATGAAGTCTAAGCATCTTAATTAATGAACTCGTCTTTATTTTGTGCTGACAAAAATTAATTTTGAATGAATAAATTGCTTTTGTAAAATGATTTTGATTAGACATAATTTATCCTTATAAAATTGATTTTAAAAATATATATGCAAATCATTTTTTATTTAATGTGAGACTCTTAACATCTTCTCGCGCCTAACTCATCTTTCTTCCAATGTGGGATGCTTAACCCACCCCCTCTAGACCAAAACTGTTGGGTTTTGTGCGTAAGTGTAAATTGTAGGTGGTCTAATAGTAGAAACTTGATAACAACATATAACCCAATGTCATCTTAGAATTTTATAATGGACGAATTTCAGCTTTAGAAAATTGAGTTATACGTGATAATAATCGTCCACTTACATACATATCTCCATGTCATATTTCATCCAATTATGGACTCTTAAAAGTGAGTTGGTTGACTATTCTCACCTTTTTCTTTTCTCTCTATTAGGGTTAGATGTCACCCTTCTCTCAACTTTCTTTCTATTCATTCTTCCATTATAGGGGGTGGTTTTTGGTCATTTTTGGCCTAAAATCACCCCTCAACACCGTTTTTTCCTCTTTTTATTTAAATAAGTGGTTATCCATATAAGTTTGCTTCTTTAATTTTTAAGTTTTTGCCGTCTTAGTGCGGCGTTGTGTTTGTTCGTCGTCTTGTGCGGCGTTGTGTTTGTTCGTCGTTTTGTGCGGCGTTTGTTGGTTTTTCGTCTTAGTACTGGGTTTGTTGGTTCAAATTGACATATTTACTTCAACTCATTACAGATCTGATGAAGACTTGGACGTCAATGTTGCAGATCCGTAAATATGGATATTTCAGTGACTTTTATTTTGTCATGTTTGTAGGCACTTTCATGTTGCCGTTGTATGCTATTAATCTAGGTGCTGCATGATTGTTTGCAGATTCACCTTTTTCAGTTTTTAGCAATCTTGAATTTGTAATGATCTATGTAAATTTTTCAATTTGAATTAATTAATTTTTTTTTTTTCTGTCAAAAAACAGTGAGTTGATTGTGAAACAAATTATGTTTGAATTTATTCAAGTAAAAATGAATTAAATAATATCATAACTTCAATTAAAATCCGTTCAAGAAGACACATTCACTTTTATTGATATCACCAAAAATATCAAAATTAATTTGTGTTTAAAATCATTTTTAGTTCTCCTTACTAGAAAACCAAACACTCACCACCTTAGCGAGAAGATTTACCAGTTTGTTTAGATAGATGTAATTTCATTTAAAAATGATCATTGAATATATATTTTTCTCTCTTTTATGGTTTGTTTGGTTCAAAGGAAAGAAAGTGAGAGGAAAAAAAATTATGTAAATCAATGAATGAATTAGACTAATGACATGTTTGTTTCCACGGTGGAGTGGAGGTAGACGTGCTTTTTCTCAACTCTACTAGTTGTAGCTTCTTTCCCACTGTGGGTTTCTACCGTGAATTTTAACTTTTCCAAACATACACTAACATTAGTCCAAATTCATTCATTGATTTGTGTAAATTTTTTTCGTTTCACTTTTTTTCTGTTTGTTTAGTCCAAATTCATTCATTAATTTATGTAATTTTTTTTCGTTTCACTTTTTTTCCTTCCAACCAAATGAACCTTTAGATTGAGTGCTATTCTTTCATCCTAATTTTTTTCAAACAAAAATGGAAGGAAATTAAGCATAAAAAACTTAAAAATTCATGAATTAAACTATGGAGTACAGATTCATACTACAAAAATATCAATTGATTGTTTCTTTTTTATATTATATATATCCTTTGACAAACCAAAATGTGTCACCTGAGAAATTACACCCATAATTACGTACTAGTAGTACTAAAGTGTTGCTCTCTCTTTTTCATGTCCTCGCGTGTGTCAAGTATCAAGTCGCTTCAGATTGACATGATGTATCAAAATTCAAAGGTTTGAATACATAACATAGTAGTAATAATTAATGGATCACTGAAATCAATTATGAAGCTGAAGCTATAAGACTTTGACCCTTATATAAACTACGGAAAATTTTAACATGTATCACTTCTTCAAATGGTTTAAGGTGGATCATTCATGAAAAATCATATAACGAATATAACGAATACGAATTTTACAAAATCCACCGTTAGATTGAAAGTTTATATCATATAGATCATATATAGAAAATTTTAGAAAAATTGAAAATGATTTAATATGTTATTGAGTCTCATAAAGATTAACGGTTTATTAAATACAGTAAATCTTGATAAATCCAAATAAAATATCAAATGATTTACAATTTTTCTGAAATTTTTTATGGATGCTCTATATGATATAAACTTTCAATCTATCTACAAATAAATTTTGTAAAATTCGTATTCAGTAGATCACTTGTCTACGGTGGACCACATAGCATTAGCGTATAAACTACTAGTACTAGCAGAGGACGTGTGGATTTGATTTTTTAAGAAATAATAAAGGGGTCATATAACAATTTCAATTGTACTAGTAGTAATTAGTTTATAAGTTTGAAAAATGAGCAAAATTTATTTATGAATTTCCTTCACCCGACATAGTAGTATTAAATTTTGTATGTTTGCAAGACAAATTTAAAGCACCCTGCATAGTAAGGTAGGAGTAGCTGCTAGTGCAGCTAGTTTGAGCCGATAATGTATGAATTTAGAAACAGCACCGTTGAAATCAACTAGTTGGACATACACCTAATTTACTGTGAAATCAGAGTTGAATAAGAGACATATATAGAGTATCTAGAAATTTTGATTAAAGAGGACAATATTAAATTTTGGAAATATATAAATCATATTTGATGAGTCTAATTATTTAACTATTCATTTTAAAACATTTATATATAAATCATATGACAAAAGTCCACCATGACAAAATTACTGGTACATGTGATTTCTTATCTAAAAAAATTTTAGATAACAATTTATTTACTATTTTTTTATATTTTTTCACATTGTTTTTATTTTTTTTCATCCTTCGTTTATAGTTGCATGATTTTAAATTTCAAATTGATGGTTTTTTTTTGGCTACAACATATATTTATAATTTAAGAGTTCACAGAAAAAGGTCATTGGAGTAATTTTTTTGGCAAATGTTTATGTTGTGAATTCGACGAATAACTCACACCAATAATCCTTGAACTAGTGTGTGGGGCAAAACAATTAAAGCAACCAACAACAACAATGATGGATATTCAAGCAATAATAATATCAACCAAAGCTAAAACTAATATGAAAAGCAATAAAGAACACAAGAATATTGTTTACCCAGTTCGGTGTTAATGAACCTACATCTGGGGGAGAGAGCTCTCCTTTCCACTATCAATCATCTTCCTCAAACTTGATTACAATGAGATTTACAAGAGTTACAAGAAATTAGTGTTTCCCTAATTTCTACCCTTTTCCCAAATCTCTTCCCGTGACCAAGAGATTTCAATTGATAGCAATTACAATGTGTTAGAAAGAGTACCCAACCCTATGATTAACCCAAGAGAAACCCCCTTGAACCCTAGCCTCCATATTGGTGAAACCCCCTTTCAAAACCCTACATTTTTCCTCTCTCTCAGCTGCAAAAAACAGAAACAGGGGTATATATGCACGAACTGGCGCCTAGCGCCCCTGACCCGCGCCTGGCGCCGCTTTGACAGAAGCCACAGGCAAAACTGGCCTCTCCTGGGCGCCGGGCGCCGTCACCAGGGCTCGTGGCCGCGCCTGGCGCCACCCTCCGCCTGTTGCCTGTAGCATGCAGCCTGCTGAGCCCTCACCAGGGCACTCCCTGCACCTGTTGCCTGCTGAGCCCTCACCAGGGCACATCAGCTTCCTGCAACAACTAGTACCTCGATCATGCAATTTAAAGGCAATTTTCAACAGTTTATTTTATTTTTTTTGGTAAGGGTTTTGGCAAATGTTTATGTTAGCCCATGTTAATTATTCGACAAAATTTGAGATTACATAACCTGTGTTAATTATTTTATGTCCAAAAAAATCGAAACATACATCTAAATATTTACAAATTATATTTCTTCAATGTCTTTATATTTAGAAACAATTTTATGATTTTTTTTTTCCATTTTTAATAATACTAGTATGTTAGCCTATGTCATACACGAGATAATTTTCTTTTTTAATATTATTTATGTGTTTGTTTTGAAATATAATTTGAGTAATTTGTTTTGAAATTCTATGATAAAACTAAAATAGTTTTTGAATTATATAGGTTTAACGATGTTACAGGAAAAAGTGAGATGAAGAGTATTCATTCGCTTGTCGTTCTACACTATTAGGAGACTTTTTTCCTTCATCTTCATCCCCGGGACTATATAGGGGCTCTATAAATATAAAATAATTATAAACTTCATGGCCTTAAGATTTTTTGGCAGCATAGTTTTCTATAAAATTAAAATATACCAAGATTCTTTGAATGAATCAAAAAAGTCAATTGTCTTTTATAAAAAGAATCGGAGGGAGTATTAAATTATTTTAGATTTTCAATAGATTCATCAGCTGAAGGTAATTCTAATGAAAATGTGACAAACACAAAATATGGATAACTCCCACAATCAGAATTCAAATTTAATTATTTAAGGTGCATTTTTAATAGTGGGGTGAAAAATACTGCACGTTTTCATTCTACACCAATGATAAACTCTCTCTCTCTCTCTCTCTCTTTCTATATCTCCCACATGATAATTTTCATTTTTTAATGATATTTATTTATGTTTCTTTTTCTTTTGTAGGTTGTCTATTACTACTGTGCTGAGTTTTTTCTGCTCCCTGGTGTTCTGTCTAGGTGTGGCTGTGATAGTGTGATACTTAAATTTCTGGTGCTTTGTTGTTATTACCAGCGTGTAATTTTGTATTTGATGGAACCTTAGTGCTTTTGCTTCTAGTTTGTAGCTTTGGTACTCTTGTGTTGGAATTGTTTTACAAATCATAAATATATTTTTAGAATTTGGGGTTTTAGATTTTGTGTTTAGAAGAAGATTAAATGAAATGAGCATATGACCCGCGCTAGGGGTAGTAATCCGTAGTTTGGGTGATTACTTGTTTCCTTTTTGTTTTCTTTCCTTGGGTGTGTCTTACTTTTATTTTCTTGTTTTTGAACTTGAGAAGGTTTTGGTTATGTCCCCCCTCTCTTTCTCTATCTGTATCTCTCTTTTTTATTTATATATATTTAGGGTGTTGTAAATGGTTCATCATTTGCTCACCTTTTATCTAAAAAAAATAAATGAAATGAACATATATTTATGATATTCGGAGGTATATTTAAATGGATATTTTTTTTCATTCAAAGAAGATAATGAGGATTCAAAAGGAAGAAGATGAAGATTCAAGTAAGATGATGAATATGTTCATCATTTTTCCAATTTTTTTTTTTATTTTCAACAAAAATATATTTTAAAAAATAAACTTATCTGATGTGGCTTGCCACGTCAGTATATTCTTAATAAAAAAATGAGAAAAGGACTTAGATGTTGGTTTTATAAAAGATAAAGGACCAAAGTGTTACAAAAAAAAAGATTATTCCTAAGGTGGTTTCCCCTTTCCAAACCGGTTTTGTTCCGGGAAGGAATATTACGGAAAACATTGTTATAGCGCAAGAGATGTTGCATAGCATGACCAAGATGCGAAGTAACGTGGGTTTCTTTGTGATTAAAGTGGATCTGTCCAAGGCATATGATCGTCTCAATTGGGAGTTTATTCATAAAGTGTTGGTTGAAGTTAAGCTACCCATTGAGATGATTAATGTTATTATGAATTACATTACTTCCGTCCAGAGCAATGTCCTATGGAATGGTAGTCGATCAGATTTCTTTCCACCTTATTGTGGTGTTAGACAAGGTGATCCCATGTCACCTTACCTTTTTGTGCTGTGCATGGATAAACTGTCTCATCTTATTGCTGAAGCTGTTGAGGATGGACAATGGAAGCCTATGCGTGTTGGAAGAAATGGTCCCCTTATTTCTCATCTTATGTTTGCGGATGATCTCCTTCTCTTTAGTCAAGCTACTGATGAAAGCATGATGGTAGTTATGAATGTTCTTCAAAATTTTTGTTCCATGTCGGGACAACAAGTGAATTATGACAAGTCGTCTATTTTCATCTCGCGCAATGTGAGTGTAGCTAAACGAGCGAGCTTAACGATTCAATCAGGGCTGAAGGAAACCACTCAACTAGGCAAATATCTTGGAGTTCCAGCTCTTGGGAAATCTCTTAGGGTTCATGATTTTCAATATCTAGTGGAAAATGTTAAAGCTAGACTCGCTGGGTGGAAGGCAAAGCAATTGTCTCTAGCTGGAAGAATAACTCTTGCAAAATCTGTTATCCAAGCTATCCCAATCTATCCAATGATGTCAACGCCAATTCCGAAGAGTTGTCTGAAAGAAATTGAGAAAGTTCAAAGAGCTTTCATTTAGGGAGATACTGAAGAAAAGAAGAAAGCTCACATGATAAGTTGGGAAACTTTGACCCAACCTAAATGGAGTGGAAGCGTGGGGCTTAGAAAGCTTCAACCTATGAATGATGCTTGTTTGACGAAGATGGGTTGGTCCCTCATGACTGGAGAGCATAGCTTGTGGGGTGATGTTCTTATTGGGAAATATGGTAGAAGTGGATGGAGCCAGAAAAAAATTTCTGTTTCCTCTAGCGATTCTTTCTTATGGAAAGCGCTAGCTAGACTCTGGCCGGAGTTAGAATTACACCGGTGTTGGGCCATAGGCAATGGAAGTAGTGTAAATGTTTGGACGGATAAATGGATTGATGCAAATACGCGGCTTAGTGAGTTGGAAATTAATATTCCATAAGCAGCAAAAAATTGGTTGGTAAAGGATATTGCGGTATCCAATGGTGAGTGGAATTTTGATCGAATTCAGCGGATAGTTCCGAATTCTATTATTCAGAAGCTACACTATATTGTTCCCCCTCATGAGAACCAAGGCGAAGATACACCTTTATGGCCGGGATCAAGTTTGGGCCACTTCACTGTGTCTGCTGCCTACAACCTTCTTACTAACACCGATATGCGCAATATGGAGCAAAATTGGAATCAAATTTGGAAGATTGAAAGCATGGAACACATCAAAGTTTTTATTTGGCAATTGACACATGATCGGTTGTTGACGAATTCCAGGTTAGCTAAATGGCAAATTGGTTCAGCTGGATGTCATAATTGTAATCATTTTGAGGAAACAGCCGTGCATGTTGTGCGTGATTGTAATGTAGCAGTACACATTTGGAGACATCTTTTGTCTCGCCAAGAGCGTGGGCATTTCTTCACGGTGGAATTTCAGGAATGGATCAATCTTAATTTGAATCATAAATTTGGGATACGGTATGGCACTGATTGGATAGCAGTTTGGGCTACCACTTGTTATTTACTTTGGCAATGGCGAAATAAAAGTCTCCACGATGGGGAGTTCTTTTTTCCGGAGAAACCTTGGCAAGTGATAATGAATCATGTGAATACATACAAGATGTGTATGCAGACTGAGGACCTGACCAGAACTAAGATGAATCAGCAGCAGGTGAATATAGCATGGATATCTCCACCAACTGACTGGTTTGCCTTAAATACCGACGGTGCAGTGAAACAAAGTGAGAAGACGGCTGGATGTGGAGGAGTAATTAGAGATGATAAGGGCAGCTGGATTGATGGCTTCGCTAAAGCTCTTGGGGATACCACCGCATATATGGCTGAACTATGGGGTATATATGAAGGTTTAAAGCTTGCTCATCATAAAGGAGTGAAGAAGCTAGAGCTAAGAACAAACTCATCAGTTTTAGCTAACAGCTTACAGGACAGGAAGAATGGTAGTGTAATGGGATGTGTGCTCATGAGGAAGATCGGGATCTTGTTGGATGGACCTTGGGAAATAAGGATTATTCATGTTTATCGAGAGGCTAATAGGTGCGCTGACATGCTAGCTGACTAGGGTCTGGCAAGTGCACCAGTCTGTCGTCGAGTAATAATTCACACTCTAGTGTATATAATGAGTTCGTATCCACATGGATCGTGCCGAAACTTCACTAGCTTTATTTAAGTTTGTGATAGTTTGCATTCGCTTTGGGTTTTTGAAAAGGTTTTTATAAATATAGCATAATGCGTTGCAGAAGTATAAAAGCAGAATGTATAAATATAATAGATTTAAGAAATATAGAGGCTAGGTGTGGTGGTTGGACTCCCTCCCTTCTTCTTATTTGGCATGACCGGTATATAACATAGTTATTTAGATTATGTTCGGAGGTGAATTGTCCTTGTTCTAGTAATACCTTACTATTACACTATGTCTATTAAAGTTTCCCTACGTTAACAACTAAGGTACCTACGAGAGCCTAACCTCGATGTGTCACATACCCTAATTACTAAGTGAGTTGTTTATAAACATGCATTATAACCTTCACCAATTAACCTCTAGGTCCTAGTATCGGGCTGTTCATCTTCTAAATGCTCAGATCACACCTAGTGCATGATTCCTCCTCTAACCGCTCAGTTCACGACTAGTACAGTATGTTACCGTCTCTATACACCTAGCATTATTTACTACGAGTTCCGGACCATACCAAGTCAAAACCTGATATCAATTCTATGGGCGCTCCCGCTTATCCGGCCAGATTACGAGAATACGTTATTAAAGTGCACGAAAGTAAATAACAAACATAATACTTTAAATATCATTTATTATAACTTAGACTCAATCACAGACTCCAAATATTCATTGGGGAGTTCATCTTCTCCACCACAACCTAAGGCATAAATAATAAAGACTACATATTTAAATTACAATAAAGAAATTATAACCTAAATACAAAAGCCTAAAGAAATCATACCTTGCTGAGTTAGTTTTCCCGTAAGGGGAGAAAACTATACCCAATAGAGCTCCTCTGAACCTCTCCTTATAGTAGAGAGTGTTTTACTATTTCTGAATGATTAAAACAATGAAAGGGAGGCTCTATTTATAGTTTTCGTAACGGGCCTCAGCAAGGCATCGCAGTACGATGAAGCCATCGTGCTGCGATGTGAAGATTTAGTTCAGTTTTATAACTGATCCTGTGCATTTCATCAGCTTGGGCGCCAAGTTACTTCATCGTGCTGCGATATACTCCATCGTGCTGCGATGAGGAGATTTTCTTCAGATTTATTGCTCTTGATTTCTTGGCGAACAAGCAGCTCCCATCGTGCCATCGTGCTGCGATGGAATGCTGATTTTCTTCACTTTTTGGGCTTTTTCTTGTCTTTTTGCATCTTAGACTCTGTCTTGATGCTTTTTCCTGCTTTTGTAGGTTTTCCTTCGTATTTGGGCCTGTCTTGGTCATTTTACTACTAATAATACTACTAAAAATACCGTAGAAATTCTTGTCATCACAACCCCAAACTTAAACTGTTGCTTTTCCTCAAGTAACATGATGTCAGACAAGATCGTTAAAAAAACAAGAGATAAATAAAGATGATAGGAATTTCACAAACTTTTTGTTATTTCAGCAATGGTACCGCTGATTTTCTTACTGCCGCGATCATGCTCAGTCCTGCTAGGCTCATGAGACGTCAATAGTAGCAAATCGGACAGATTCCCGCAAGAGTCCATGTCCAACTTTTCTCTCTCTCTCACATATGTGTTTTTCGCTCATTAATTGAAAGGGTTATCTCTCAATCATCGTGCAACCTGCCATTTTACCATAGACTTGCAAAACTCTAAGCAACCAGTAAAAATTCAATATACATGCATTTTTGGAGGTCTTTTCAGGGTTATAACGTAGCTTAGGTCAAGGTAGGACATTTTTGGGAATAGTAGGCTAAACATTGGAGTTAAGTCTTGCTTTGATGTTCCTTTTTGTGTACGCAACATGTGTTCCTTAGGGTGCCTTTTTGTGTTGGGTATCGGAAAATAAGAACTGGATGTGTCTTTGTGTGGTACTTTTCTATTACTTTCTTTGCCCTTTGGCTCTTTCTTTTGCCCTTTGGCTCTTTCTTTTTCATTTATTATTTTTTGAAGAGACTATTTTTTTTAGGGAATTTTTGATGTTTTCCCGTCTCTTTTCATTTAATTTTTTTTCTTTTTGTAGTGATAGTTCTCCGTATACTCACCCCAAACTTAAACGTTGCTAGTTCCATGAGCAACCCCAAACTTATTTTGTTGCCAAGACTTTGAGAACTATTACCTTAACTCCAAAGAGGGTAATTCATTGTTTTTCTGGTCTATAGGCTTGTATCGTGGTTTGTCACCGAAACAAAAGGGATAAGATTTTTTTACGGCTCAAATTTGGCTAGCAAAGGATATAATAATAATAAGGGTGGCTTGAAAAAGGCTCTGGGTTATAACAAACAATTGCCTCAATGCATATAATATCAAACTAACCAGTCAGCAGAGAATTAGAGCAAGTTCTAGAAAATAAACAAGTGCACGGTACTCTCATTGTAATTCGAAAGAAAGTGGTAAGACCGTTTGGAAATATTTGGCTCAAATCCTCACAAGGCTTAGGTATCTGAAGTTGAACACTTGTCTCCCGGACATCAGCTTCATCACTCGTCTCTCTGTCTCCCAAACTTCGCACTTCGGAGCAATCACCTTTGGTTATCTGTATGAAGGTGTGAAATTCATCTCATCGAGATTTATGACTTATTTCGCCGCAATCTTACCTATAACAGTTTATCATGCACTAGATAATAAACAGCAAGCAGTTATTTAATTTTTTATAAGTTTGAATAAGGGTTAAATAGATGAAAATGATAATCAGGAAATTCTTGGCATACTTTATTGAATTGAAAAACTGAATTGAAATTAATAAATTGAAATACTTAAATACTTATCCTTGGGTGGCCTCCCAAGCAGCGCTTGTTTAGCCTCTCATTAGCTTGATGCATTTCCTCCATTACAGAGGATATGTTCGCATGTCTCTCTCTTTGTGCTTCTTTGTTCCAGCTTGAAGCACTGGCCATCTTCCCTTCCTATTGATTACAATCTCGGCAGGACCAGGTCTGCTTCACCATATCCTCAACTATCTGGTTGGTGACTTATTTACCGGTGCAGCTTCATAGAACATAGTAATTTCACCCCAAACTTATATACGTGCGTGTCTCTCTTTTTTGTGCTTTCTTCCTGAGGAAGAAATTGTTCTTTAGAGGTGACTTTACAGCTTGATTCTCCTGATTGAAGCTTTTCATGATGGCCTTTCTCTCTTTTCTTTGTCATCTTCGCCAATGGTTACTGTGTTTCCGAACCATTCATGTTAACAACCCTTTTACTCTTTTACTTCCTGTGGAAGCTCTTTAGTCAAATGATGCTCCTGACCATTGACTTTTTGTTGCAGCTTTCTCTTTTGCAATGTATTCCGTCTCTCATCATTTTGATAGTTTTTCCTGTGAGAATGTCGTTTTTAAATGGCTGTTGCCAGCCTTTTTGACTCCTAGTGTCTTGAGTACCTGTCTGCATGCACTTTAAACAAAATACCTCAGTAGCACTGGGATAAATATTTTTTGTGAAACTATTTTTGGTTTGTCTCATGTGTCTTTGTCACTATGAAAATTCCCAGGTAAGTGAAGTGGATCACAACAGATCGCTTAAATACCAAGACTTTGTAAGTGCACCAGTTAATCCTCATGTTTTAATAATTGTCAAAACACATGAAAATAGAGTAGAACATATTTTGGCAACCTTACAAATGACTTGACAGCGAAAAACTATTTTTAAAACTTTGAAAAATTGTTTTTTAGGTATTATGTATCGATACATAAACATGTGTATCGATACAAATGTCCTGAAATTATTTCAGACTGATTTTGTGCATTTTGTATCGATACATATATCACTTGTATCGATACAAAAGTGGTCTATCAGAGGCAGAGAGTCACTTGTGTATCGAATAATGCTTGCATGTATCGATACACACCTGTATCTCTCAGAAAACCAGAGAGTGCATGATGTATCGAATCATGCTTGCATGATTTGATACATATCAGTCAAGATTTCAAGAAACTGATATATGTATCGATACACACCCGTGTTTGTATCGATACATAGGTCAAATCTTTCAATTTGAACGTTGGTCAAAGGGTTTGTATCGATACAAACCATCATTTGTATCGATACACGTATGTTAAATTTTGCACAAATTTGCTTAATTATATTCTCTCTTTAAATAGCAATGTGGTGTGTCATTGTAATGGAGAGGAAACCAGTGAGAAAGTTCAGAAAACGCTTTGGGATTCAAATTGAGTGAAAATTTGGATCAAAGGTTTCATTCATCACAAGTTCATCATCTTCATCAAGTTTGCAATCAAATTGAAGTTTGAGTATGGGATCAATTCAATAGAGACTCCATATTTGTTTGATAACGTTCGGTACGGTTCGCGGTGAATCAGAATCGTGATCGGGTTGAATTGTGACGAAGGTTTTGGTTTCTCTCAAGGGTTCAAGATTGTGCGAATCTTGAAGGTTCAACAACAAGAAGCGAAGGACTCAGCTGGACGATCAAGTGCGGATTGGCACGAGTCGGATCGTTGGAATCAGAGGGCGAAGCTTTGTTGTGTGTTGAGGTTTATTCGCATAGTTTACTTTTGATTCGTTATAGGGTTATAAGATTCAATTGTAAATTGTGCACTTGTGTTCATCATTTTTGATCAATATACTCTCAAATAACCCGTTTGGTTATTTGGGGGGAGACGTACCCGGCCGACCGCGAGGACGACACGAAAGCCGGGGAACTCCCTAATCAAACCGTTTGTGTCTCTCTCTCTCTCTCTCTCTCTCTCTCTCAATCTTTTACTTTTCATAATTTCGTTAATTTTGAATCAATTGAATTTTTCGTGTTCGTATTGGTACACCAAAAATTCAATTGTTATTGCTTGATTGTGATTAGATTAAATTTGATATTTGTAACTTGCTTGGGGCTGATTTAATTCAAACGTTTATATTCAATTAATTTTGAACTCGATCATTTCCAAATCTTTTCATAAATCGTTCCAAGGCTATACTACATTTCCTTTAATCAATCGGTGCATAGACTACCGATCCGGTGGTACTTCCGCGCGCACGATTGAAACAAAACAATATTTTTTTTTAAAACCTACATTGTTTCAAGGATCACTTATTCAACCCTCCTTCTAAGTGATAGACAAGTAGTCTAACAGACTTATCCTTAGCCAGAATTTTCACAGATTAAATTCCACAATCATCAACAAGATTTTTGATTTTTTTAAATTTTTTTGTATTTTTGAATTTTTTTTGCAAACTTAAATAAATCTAGTAAAGCTTTGTAAACACAATCCCCGGCAACGGCGCTAAAAACTTGACTAGGGTCTGACAAGTGCACCAGTCTGTCGTCGAGTAATAATTCTCACTCTAGTGTATAGAATGAGTTCGTATCCACAGGGATCGTGCCGAAACTTCACTAGCTTTATTTAAGTTTGTGATAGTTTGCATTCGCTTTGGGTTTTTGAAAAGGTTTTTATAAATATAGCGTAATGCGTTGCAGAAGTATAAAAGCAGAATGTATAAATATAATAGATTCAAGAAATATAGAGGCTAGGTGTGGTGGTTGGACTCCCTCCCTTCTTCTTATTTGGCATGACCGGTATATAACATAGTTATTTAGATTATGTTCGGCGGTGAATTATCCTTGTTCTAGTAATACCTTACTATTACACTATGTCTATTAAAGTTTCCCTACGTTAACAACTAAGGTACCTACGAGAGCCTAACCTCGATGTGTCACATACCCTAATTACTAAGTGAGTTGTTTATAAACATGCATTATAACCTTCACCAATTAACCTCTAGGTCCTAGTATCGGGCTGTTCATCTTCTAAGTGCTCAGATCACACCTAGTGCATGATTCCTCCTCTAACCGCTCAGTTCACGACTAGTTCAGTATGTTACCGTCTCTATACACCTAGCATTATTTACTACGAGTTCCGGACCATACCAAGTCAAAACCTGATATCAATTCTATGGGCGCTCCCGCTTATCCGGCCAGATTACGAGAATACGTTATTAAAGTGCACGAAAGTAAATAACAAACATAATACTTTAAATATCATTTATTATAACTTAGACTCAATCACAAACTCCAAATATTCATTGGGGAGTTCATCTTCTCCACCACAACCTAAGGCATAAATAATAAAGACTACATATTTAAATTACAATAAAGAAATTATAACCTAAATACAAAAGCCTAAAGAAATCATACATTGCTGAGTTAGTTTTCCCGTAAGGGGAGAAAACTATGCCCAATAGAGCTCCTCTGAACCTCTCCTTATAGTAGAGAGTGTTTTACTATTTCTGAATGATTAAAACAATGAAAGGGAGACTCTATTTATAGTTTTCGTAATGGGCCTCAGCAAGGCATCGCAGTACGATGAAGCCATCGTGCTGCGATGTGAAGATTTAGTTCAGTTTTATAACTGATCCTGTGCATTTCATCAGCTTGGGCGCCAAGTTACTTCATCGTGCTGCGATATACTCCATCGTGCTGCGATGAGGCGATTTTCTTCAGATTTATTGCTCTTGATTTCTTGGCGAACAAGCAGCTCCCATCATGGCATGATGGGAGCCATCGTGCTGCGATGGAATACCAAATAGTGAAGGTACTAGCGGGATAGTTTTCTTTGCAAACCCTCCTTCTAGGGTCAAACAACTTGTAGACGATGATGCTAGGGGTGTTTCCTTCCCCCGTTTGATTTCTTTGTAGTTTCCCTCTTGGGCTTTCGCGCCGTTGAATACCAAAAATAAAATAAAAATGTGTTACAAAAAAAAAATAAAGGACCAAAATGTTACAAAAAAATAAGATAAAAGACTATTAGTGCAATTTTGTATAAATTAAACTAGGAACAACATTAAAAAATTTAAACCATGCTTTCGTCAAAAGGTCAACCACTTGATTCGCTCCTTGAAGAACATGTATCCACTAAATAGAATTAGCATTTGTGTATATTTTTCACAAGGGTACAAAGGATGGGCACAAGACACTACGTCAAAAAAGGCCAGCGGCGGCGGTTCGAATCAGCATTTAGCGGCGGTTCAAACCGCCGCTAAATGCAATGTGCGGCGGTTGGCAAGCGTCGCTATATGCGGCGTCGCTAGGTCAATCAGCGGCGGTTCGAGTGAACCGTCGGAATAACCGCCGCTAGGCCGTTAGCGTCGGTTTGGTTACTTTTTGCGGCGGTTCAAAACCGCCGCTATTAGCCACTAGGTTGAATATTTTTCTGGGTTAATTGCGACGGTTTGGACCGCCGCTATGGACTTTTTTTTTCCCACAATTTTTTGAACAATTGTATTTCTTTCCCGCCATTTTTTTTAAACTTTTTATTTTTTAATTGCGACGGTTAACCGCCGCTATGGACTTTTTTTCTGGAACATTTTTTTTTTGGAACATTTTTTGAACAACTTTTTTTTCTTTCCCACCATTTTTTTTAACTTTTTCTTGTTTCCCACAATTTTTTAAATGCTCTTTTTTCCCGCATTTTTTTTAAAACACTTTTTTCCCGCAATTTTTTTTTGCTTTCTTGCAATTTTTTTCAAATCTCCTTTTTTTTTCCACTATTTTTTTAAAATTCTTTTTTTTCCCACATTTAATTTAAACGTTTTTTGAAATTTTTTGTTGGTTTCCGACATTTTTTTCATGCATTGCATTTTCATAATGTAAGGATATATAAAATTGATCTTTGCATTTTATTTTTAGATTCGAACAAAATATAAGTCAAAAAAATAAAATTGTAAACATACATTCAAACAAAATAATAATTTAACATAATAAGAAATTTCATATAATCTCATGTATTTCAAAATATTAATGTTTCCATAAGCACTTCAAATACCAAATAACCACCCTACTTCAAAAGATATCAAACTACCAAATGATAAATCATTAAAACCTAATCTAGTGTTTCATGACTAGCTGAAAACGAAGGTCATCCTCTTGTAGGAGCGTCCATGTCTGAAACCTGAAATTTAAACCCATAAAAAAATGAGTATTACAAAAGATATTATCATCAATTGTACTTTACCTGTGACCATTGAGAAGAAATATCAAGTAATGTAAACTTTATTAGAAGAAATTGAAACATGAAAATAAATATTTGATTATGAACCTGTTAGCAAAACTATGTTCCTCTATCACTCTTTTCCGTAAAGAAAATGCACTCGATGTTTGGTCCAATAACAGGAGCATGCACAATAATCAAGTAAACGACGTACCTCTTACATCAACCGTCCAATATTTTTGTGAAATTTTCCTTGACTTGTTCGCTGGATCGTTGATTGAAAGTCTAGCTTCGGGCTGTGGAGGTACATGATGGATCATAGCTGGTGTAGGCTCATCCGTCGGTGCGGGAGCACTATGGCTGGGATGGTCCGCAACCGGTGTAGGCTCAAATCTTCTTCTTTTTGGCGCCATACCTGAAAATACATAACAAGGAACATTAATCAACATAATATTTGACAACCGTTAAACATAGCAATAGTTATACTACAAAAGATGTTAACTTAAAATAGATCACAAACTTCAAAAGTGTGAAGTAAATCACATATGAGATATGATCACTGTGAGAGGTGAGACCATGTTTTACTTTCACACACTTATATTTGTATTCTGTAACCAAAAAAAAAAACCTTAATCCTATATCCAAAAATAGGAAACCATAAGAAACATTTAACCAAATTCCAAAGTTTAATGTGACTGATATGATGGTAGTACTTGAGTTTTTCATGGTGTGGTAGCAAAATAGTATTCAGCTCAATTCACACAATAACTTGTGACAGTCTCGGAATATGACAGTCTTTTTTTTTTCGGCTTAATTCACAACAAGTGCCAAAGGATATTATTCAGTTCCTTACACACACAAAAACATTTGACATAGTCTGTTTTTTCAGCTCAATTCACAACAAACAATACCCAATTCAAACAACCAAATCATGTTGTCTCAGAACAAACATGTTTACTAAAGCTAAATTGCTAAGGGATAAACAATTACAAATTGAAATCTCAACTTACGAAATAGCCAAATTAAATTTGCAAACACAATAATATAATTTGCGATCTTTTAGACCAACTTAAATAAAAGACGCCTCTGATTTTAGGAAACCCCGCAAAACAATTTTGAGAGCAAAACTATTACAATTACTCAAAACTTTTAAATCCAATTAAGCTACAATATATTATAGATCGTGGAAAACAGATCAACCGTGTATAGGTAACAACCCTATGTCCTAACCATCACGATTGGAACTTGAAAGATACTTAAAGAGGACGAGAATGAAAAACACGTTACCAAATATATGATGAGAACGAACTAAACGAAAACAACTTTACCAAATAAAGAAAAGATTCAGATTTTGATTGATTTTATCTTTTGAACGGCCAGATTTTGATTGATTAATCATTCCCATGATTCAAACACAAGAACAAGATTAATTTTAATAGACAAATAACTTACGAGCTATGAACCAGGCAGACGGAGGCTGACGAAGGCGGAGGGAGGCTCATGAAGGCGGAGGGAGGCTGACGAAGGCGGAGGGAGGCTCACGAAGGCGGACGGGAGCTTAGGGTTATGTTTCTGAGTTTCTGAGATACGCGACTTCTGAGTTTCTAAAATACAAGGGCGGAAAGGTTTATGCATATTCTCTTATTTATTTTAATTTTATGCGTTTTTTTTTACTATGCATACTTATTTTATTAAGTTTTTTATTGTTTTTTCTAATGGATAGATTCATATACAATCTTTTTATTGTTTCTATTTTATTTTTTTTTACTAAACTTTTTTGTTCATATATAATCTTTTTCTACTTTAGTACTCCCTCCAACCCTTTCTATTTGTTGTTTTAGGAGAAAAAATGCAATCATTAGTCGTTTTGATAATTTAAGGTTATATTTTGTCGATTATACCCAATTGTCAATTACTCTTATTTTTTCAAAAAAACTAATTAATACTATATATTTGAAAAAAATAATTACTAAAAAATGCAATTATTTTTTCAAACATAAGGGACCTGATTCAAACCTAAAATAAACGTAAGGGACCAAAAATACAGTTTAGCCTTTTTTTTGTGGTACATAATATATTAAATTTATTGAAAAATGAACGTGTATGCAAAAAAATTGAAATTTATTGGTGGATTAAAATTAGGGTATAATAGGAAGATAATATGTAAAAATACATTTTCTTAATTTGGTGTTACTAATCTAAAACGACGATTAAAAAAGAACGGAGGGAGTATAAATTTTCTACTTTAGTATAATATCAAAATTAAATATCAAATTTGACAACATTTAAAAGAAAACATAATTTTGTCAATTAAATTAGAAAACCATGTATCTTAAAAAAATAATTACAAAACCATGTCATCATTATCAACATTTTCATTTATGGTCGGATTCGTAGGATCATCGTCTGGAGCGTCTCTTGCCAAGTGGTTGGAATTAAAGTAAAGAACAACTTTAAATCAACAATTGCAAATTTTATTTTGTTAATTTACATGAATGACATATTTTGTTACCTTTGCTTATCCTTAACCTTGCGTTACATGTATTTATCTTCTTTGAATTAGCTCTGGTTTATGGTGTAAAGAAGCTTCGATGTTTTGGCATATTTTTTGTCTAGTTTTAAAGCTAAAATATCAATAAGCATCCTATTTTTACATAATGATCAATAAGCTTACAAGGCGACCATTCAAAACTTGAAATAATCAAACATCCATGATTTATAAAACCAAAGAAATCATAATTATAATTATAATAAAGTGAAGAAAGTACTTAGTTTAAATCCAAAACAAACAAAATTTGGATTCCATTTAAATCCACAAAAATGCTAAGGTCTTAGGTTTAGTAGTCCAGCAACAAAAATAAAACTCGGATTCAATGTTTAAATCCACACAAACAAAAATACGCAATAAACGATAATTAATCTTCAATCCAAATTAACGTCACTGGTTGATGCTTGCTTGAATGTTGATGGTGAAGCCTCCTTTCCATCATCCTCATCATCATCATCTACAGAATACAATTCAAGTAGAAAATAAATATACAACCATTTTTCATTTAGAAAACAACAAAGACTATGTTCAAATAAAACATGTTACCATTGCCAACAAAACCATGCATCCAATTGCGAGTACATATCAGAGCTTCGACATTTCCTGACAAGAGACGATTTCTATACTTGTTGAAAACAATAGAACCAATGCTAAACGCAGACTCTGATGCTACAGTTGTAATAGGGATTCCCAACAAGTCATGGGCCATTAGAGATAAATCTGAAAATCGGTGGAAGCTATCCTTCCACCATTTTAAGACATCCAAGTTCTCATAATGCCCAAAATCCAAAGCTGGCTCAGCTAAGTAGATATCAAGTTCTGATTTTCCATGCTTATAAGCAAGCTTGTGATCACAACTTGTGATTGTGAACTTTTAATCCCTATTACTGTTCACAATTGAAACAAATAAAAAGAAGAACATTAAAATCAAGACCAATATAATATGACTAAATTCTGCTATTGATCAATGATGATACTTGTTCATTTTCAAAATACACATCCAAGTGGTCTCATATAATATAACAAATTTTTACTCAACAAAATATAATTACTAATAATTAAATAAACAAACTACGAGGTTAACTATTCATGTTATGACAAAAAAAATATAAGACAAGTAAACTAAACTTACATGAATCAAGTTGTGAGAGAATGACTTGGTTGCACTATCCATTGATGAAGGAGCCTCAGTAGAACCAGCAGCAGTCCTCTTAGTAGTATATTTGTCAAACAGCATATATAACTTCTTCTTTACTTCTTTGATCTTTGACTCACTTGTAGATGCATCAACTTTTGAATAGCAATAGGACAATGAGGAAAGTTTTATGCATGGATCAAGAACAACTCCTAATGCAAGGACAATGCTATATTCATCCCAATATTTTTCAAACTTAGTAAGCATCCCTTTAGCCATGTCTTTTATGACTACATCTTCATCACTCAAGCTATCAATTAGAACACATTGAATTTTCCAAACTTGTAGAAAGTACAAGTTTGAAGTGGGATATGATGTACCAGAAATCAGCTTAGTGGTTTCATAGAAAGGATGTAAAAACACACATATTTTTTCTCCTCTTTTCCATTCTTCAGCTGATGGACAAAACCTGTAATTATCATCATAAAGATGAAGATGTGTAAATGCACGCTTGTATTTAAGGGCACTGTCAAGCATCAAATAAGTTGAGTTCCACCTTGTGGGAACATCAAAACACAAGCCAGCTGAAGTATCAAGACCGCCAATTTTTTTCAATACACTCCTTCAATTTTTTCATCCTACCTTCTGAACCCCTCAGATATTTTATGTTGTCTCGAATTTTATTCAAGGCTTCACTAGCTACTTTCAGCCCTTCCTGAACAATAAGATTTAAAATGTGAGCTGAGCAACGGACATGGAAGAACTGTCCATCACATAATAACCAATTTTGAACAGCAAGTTGACTCTTCAATTTCTCCTGCATAACATCGTTCGCAGAGCAATTATCTAAAGTCAGAGAAAAAATCTTCTTCTCTATTCCCCAATCACTCAAAAACCCGAGTATTTTTTTAGACAACTCAGCTCCAGTGTGAGGAGGAGGCATGTGACAGAAATTGATAATTTTGCTCTTTAAATTCCATCCATGGTCAATATAATGTGCAGTCAGGCATATCTAGCCCTCAGTGGTACATGATGTCCATAGATCAGATGTCAGAGAAATCCTACACGGAACCGTAGCCATTTCAGACTTCAACTTACTCTTCTCTCTCATATAGATTTTCAATACATCAGACTTTGCAGTATTTCTAGTAATGGGAACTGCATCAGGATTCAAATACTTTATCCAATTCCTAATCTTCCTATACTCAACAAATTTGAAGGGCAGATCATGTTCAATGATTGCAGCAGCACACATCTCACGCGAAATCATTTGATCAATCTTACGCTGCCTGATTTTTCCATCCATGTCGATAATCATTTTTCCAACATCTCCATATTTGGATTTCTGACAGCTCAAAATATGACGATTCAAAGATGAGGTTCCATACAATTTCCCACCACATTTGTACTCCTTTTTGCAGGTATTGCACTTAGCCCTTCCGATACCATCCTTGCTATCCTCAACTATAGTGAAAAACTTCCAGCAATCAGATTTTAACAGTTTTGGCTTTTTTGCCAAACCTTCTTCTACTCCTAGTTGGGGTTGAGCTTCCTCCAATTGATTGGCATTAGGTACCCCATCAACATTAGATTCCACAGGTAGGTTACCATTGCCAACAGATTCAGCCATTTCAGAAATTAGCTGCAAATAAAATCATCATTCAAATTTAAGGCTTGACATCTAATGTAAACAATGGTGTAAGTCAGATCAAAAGTTATTTTAATTAAACATGTGGATGAATAACCACATGTATCAACTTTACAGTCTGCATGAAGAAAGATCTTACCTAGTGTTTTAGAACAATCGATAAAAGTAATTAGCAAGAAGATCCATTGAAAGCCCCATTGAAAAACATATCAGTAAACATGAGGCTTTGGAAAAAAGCACTAGCATTAATATCAATTAGATCAATTTTCTTCTCAGAAGAACGATGCTTTAAGATGAAATAAATTACCAAAACCGAATCAAATGCCGGTAGGAAGTCGACTTGATGAGTCACAAAAAGAGTACAAAAACACAGCGCTTACAGGAAGTAGCTGCCATGTAGCATAAGCATTGTTATGTTCAAAAATCAAAACGAGCACAAAAATACTAACTGACACAGACATTTTTTCGAAAACAGCCAACACTACCCGAGTAAACTCTGCAATCTAAATCACAAAACAAGCTACTAAAATTGCAATATGGTGATGATTGATGAAAGGTAACACAGAGCCCCCAGCTTCGAGCACAAACCATCAAATGAAAACATAAAAAAGAAAAGCAGTTAGCTAATGAGTGACACTTACATGCATAGTATGCGTCTTACCACTACTTGTCACACCATATGCAAATACAGTCTCTGCAATATTTAGAATTAAAGTTACCTTCCATTAACCAATACAACTTTATAAAAGGAAAGAGACATTGCATGAAAGATGTGATTTGTGAATGGCATGAAAGAAATTGTGCAAACTACTCTCTCCTGCCCGAAATTCTTCCTCCTTTCCAATTCTAGACCTTATGTACAAGTTACCTTTTCAATTCCATCAAATGGATTGATTCTATAATACTTCTAACTTGCTACTGTTTCATTCAATAAATTTGCAGAAGATACATTCAGTCATACTCTAGTCAAAACCTCCCCACTTGAAATGTTTGTTCTGCGAACCAATTAAAATTGTCAATTTTATGAAAGTGATTTCAGTTATTACTACATACAAAAAACAGTGAAGTTTTCATGCCTAAAAAAATCATAGACCACCAAATACTTTTGAAGGAATTCATCCTTGCTATCAATAAGAGTCTCAGCAAAAATTACCTGCACAGGAGAACAAACCCAATAGTGAGGTCAAATTACTACCGTTGGAGTTCTTTGTCTTTCTTCTGGATAATTGCTTCCAAGCTTGTAGCTCCAATTGGAAGATTAATTCCCAAAGTTTGTGCATATTCAATCAAAGAAGGAAAAAGTATATCAAATCCTATGGGACGGTGTTGCTTGTCATCATTGATTGCAGTAAAGTTTGACTCAATAAATTGAATTCCTGCAAAAATATAAGGACAACTCATCTATACCATAATATTAAGAGAATTCCAAAAGTAGCTAACAACTATCACTTTCGGTCGAACATTTCCCGTTCAAATTTACCGTTGTAAGAGTTGTTGAAACTAGAGGCTAACATTTTGTAAACTTTCCAGCAAAGTTAGCCTCATTGAAATGAACACATGTCTAGCAAAACTCACTACCTGCTTGATAATCAAAATTCAAAACTCACTATCTAACATATTATAAAAAGCATATCAATTTGTAACCAATTACACCTAACTGCTACCATGAACTTAGAACCCTTAATTGCTCTATAAAACATGGATACATATAAAATAATTATATACCTGTATATTTTATATATGCCACCTTCATGATCTTGACAATTACTAGCTTAAAAAGAATGTGAAAACTTACAGGATGAGTTGAAGCTACTGAATAAATTTGTCTCAGAGTTGTAACCAATCCACACTTCAACCACCCTACAACATGTATCTACAACGAGAAGATCCATTGAAGAAGCCCCATTGAGTAAACATGATTTCATTCCGAATCAGCATGCTTGAAAGCTTTCTGCTTCAAAACCTCCCCACTTGAAATGTTTGTTCTGCGAACCAATTAAAATTGTCAATTTTATGAAACTAAATTCAGTTATTACTACATACAAAAAGCAGTGATGAGAAGTGAGATTGAAAATTTCATCAACCTGAAATTGAAAACAATGGGTTGATCAAGTTTCATCACCTGAAATTGAAAACCACCACCTGAAATTGGGAACAAGGGTTCGAACAAGCAGAGAAGAGAAGTACCTGAAGCTTGATTTTTCCCATTCTTTATTGAAAACAAGGGTTGCGGTGGTGATGAAGTGATGCGATGGTGATGAGCGAGTTCGTGACAGAGAATAAGAGAGAAGGAAAATAAAACCGCCACAGATACACCCATAATCGCCGCGGATTGCATGTTGGTAATTGCTTGTAAGCGGCGGCGGTTGGAAAACGCCGCGATAACCGTCGGCAGTAGAATGAGCGGCGGCGGTTGAATTTCAAGTGCCTCTAGCTGACTGCCTCTATATTCAATTTTTCTTGTAGTGAGAGCACCCGTCTTTAAATAACTTTGTGGCAACCAAATAATTTGAATACACTTTAATCTTGCGGAATCCTGTCTCCCAAGCCAATTTGAATCAATGGTAAATCCCCCCCCCCCCCCCCCCCCAATCTCCGCTTTAAGCACTGAAGCATGTCGAAACTTGTTGCAAACGCAACAGGAAAACAATTGTTGTTGTCACGAAGTAAACCTCCACATGCAGCATTGCTACCTAGCTCCACCACCGAACCATCAATATTTAAAACTATCCAATATCACTCTAGAGCTCTCCAATTGATCCCCTCCCTCGCACTACCTTCCCCTTGTCTCTTATTAATGGTTGACTGCGTGAGCTCAAAAATGTTCCTGATATCTCTAACTATAGCCAAAACATTATCTTTTAATTTAGTACTTGCAATGAACTCGATATTAAAAATAAATTCGTTCCTCCTACACCATATTATATCAAGAACAACACCAAAACTAATTAGACTCCATGATTCATTCATGATTGTTGCTCACTAAAGAAGAAGTCCAGACTAACGTCAATTCCCAAGCTCATCGACTCCTCCTTTACTTTGACGCAATCTCTAAAGTCATGAAAGAAAGATTCAATTTCGCTATTGCATAAGGGACACAACAATATTAATTGTATTTTTAGTTTCTTTTTATCTATATAGTGAAGTTTTGGAGAGTTTGTCACAAGAGTTTTCTATGGCAAAAATATACCATAGACATAGTGAGTCTTAAATAGAATCCTCCCAACATCTTTAGAGGTTTAAAATAACTTTTATAGTGTGAGACTTTGTAAAAATTTTAAAATAATTTTTTTTACAAAGCTTCTAAAAAATAAAATAAAAAATTAAATTATGCTAAAAATATATATGAATGAACCCATGGCCTAGAATATATGAGCTCTTCGTCCCAACCAATTGAACTAAACAAATATTTTTTTTTTTTTGAAACAAACTAAACAATGTTTTGATAATAAGTTATCATATTATATATTTATAATTAAATAAAAAATTTAAGTTCTTTTTGACTCAAAATTTTGAGACATAAAATTGGATTTATATCATAGTTTTGTGGTCTTAAATGAAAGTAAAGGAAGAAGAAGTTGTCCCATAAATTCTAGCTCAACTGGTAAAAATTGCTGAAATTATTAGGTCGGACATCATGACCTGGGTTCAAATCTGGGATCTCACAAATTATGTGAGTTTAATTTCGGTGGATTACCACTTCATCTAAGACAAAAAAAAAAATAAGGAAGAAGAAGTCATATGCGAGATTGACTTCCTTTCCAAATCCAACTTTCATCTTCCCGAATGTTTCACTAATATGGGAGAACCTTCTTTTCCTAACAATTTTCTTAGGGTCTTAAACGTACTATCTATATTTACAAACTAGGAAGAGAAAGATGAAAGTTGGATTTGGAAAGGAAGACAGTTTCAATTAATATTATTGTCTATTTATATGGAAAGCTTAGCTTAACCCAGAATCTTAGGCATCATATGTCAAATTGTTTCGTGGTTCTCGCATAATAGTGAAAGATTGAATGAAAGTAAAAGAAGAAAAATTATAAATATGTGAAACTTTAGCATGATGATCTTGAAAAGTGATGAACGAAATATTTGTAATTAGATAAAAATAAAGAGAATCGATGGAAAAAGGCAGAAATGGAGGTAATCACAATTCTAATTCAAGAATAGTGATTAATCAAGTGAAGATCGCCACAAGAAATGTGATTTCCTGATAAGACCGATATGTGATTCAATCCAGATTTCTAAAATTCAAAATTCACACAAAGTGATTTTTAATCCAAATTCAACTCTTCTTTTATTCATCAGAGAAAATTACAATATATAGAGTTTTTGCTAAGTTGCTCAATAGTCCCTAATTAATTAAAAAAATACTTATAACTAAATCTAATTAAAAATAAAATTATAACATGGCATATATGCCTTACAATTATTTCCTAATAAAAGAGCACTACATGTTGAGAACAAAATTCCTTTTGATGTTTTAATGATAACAAACATATTAATTAATCTTGATTATGATTATCTTGTTATCTACTAATGTGTTTTGTGAGAAATGTTTCAACGATAACGTTATGGTCGTCCAACGATAATGCACCCGATAAGGAACATATATATATATATACATAAGCAAAACATACAGTCACACAAAGATACAAGAATCAATCATGGAAAGCAACTTAAAGTCTTGAATTAATTGATGCAAAGCTTCACATGGAAATATTCCTTTTGCCTCACCGATAGTAGTAGCATTTTAAGGAATCAATTATGTTAGATTAATACCAAACAAGACATAAAGAATGATACATGATACAAGCCTTAAAAGCACTTGAATATTTCAACAAAGACATCAATGATTGATGAAGAAGCTTCCACGTACATCATTAAGTCTTAAAAGGTGTTTGGCAAAATTCATAATGACATAAATAAGCTTAATTGATCAAAAGGCATTTCATGGCTTTTTATGAAGACTTATTTGACAAGGCCACATTTCATGGACCATGAAGCATACACGTTTGTGATTAAAGTCTTGGGAAGACTTTTAGCAAAGTCAACATTGAAGAAAAGTCTTGGAAAGACTTTGGATAAAAATGTGAAGAAAGTATAAGGGCAAAATGGACAATTCATAATTAATCTTAATCTTATCATCATGAGCTTAATTTATCACATGATTCACTTAATGTGATGAAGAGATATCTACATACAAGAATTACTTGGAAGAGAAAGTGTCACCTCATAAGATTACTATTCAAGATATAACTTGACAAATTTATATCTCTTATTCTCCAACAACCAAATGATTTGAATTTGAAAATACATCTTGTGATGAAACAAGATACATCCACGTACAAGCAAAGGAATGGAAGAAAGAAGGTCATCACATGAAGACTCACTCTAAGAAAGATCATAGCATATCCCTCTCTCCAAAGAGCAAAGGACATGAGTCACCAAACAAAGGCACATGGGTATCAACAGACTATTCCTTTACTGAAAGCCACGTACATGAGTTACAAACTATGCAAATATTTGAAATTCAAATGTGCAATGAAAACGTTATGGGCAGACTACGATAACGCATTATTGAAGCACATGGAAACTCATGCACAATCTGAAGCACTTGAGAATGACTCACACTTCTCCAATGGTCATATTTTTCTCAAAGAATTATCTTCTCTTCACATGGATAAGAATGAGACCACTCCACCAAAGCATTATCCATCCAAAAGTGCAAAGACCAAAATTATGACTTAACCATAATGCACTAATCATTAGTGATCAACACATCACAAAGCCTCCAACGGTCATAATTTTCAAACCTCTCACATATAGGCTCCTCTTGAATTCTTATGTCTATAAATACAAGGAGTAAAGCATGAAGAAAGGTTGAAGAGTTTAAGCATAACAAAGGATCATCCAAAGCACTTGTCTTAGCAAAATTCTAAACAAGTCATAAACTCTTCCAAGCAAACTTTCAAAGATATATCCAAACATTTGTCTCAAGACATTTGGTAAAAGTTTGTAATTATCATACTCACACTTGAGTTTGATTTAAAGTCATCATACTCATTGTTGAGTTTTGATTGATATTCATCATTTACATACAAAGTGTTCTTAGAATATAAAACCAAATCAATCACATTCATTGTAATTGCTCAAATCTATCCGTTGAGGTAGATTGAGTATTTGTAAAAGTCCTATTAAGTGAAGATATGCAAGAAGTCATTTTGAGTGAAGAAAGACAGAAAAGTCCTATTGAGTGAAGACATGCAAGAAGTCCTTTTGAGTGAAGAAAGACAATGTGTATTTGATCTAGTTGTGATCAAAGTTTTTAGTGGAAAATCTCACAAGGTTGTGAGGACTGGACTAGCCCAGGGTTGGGTGAACGAGGATAACTTTTTGTGTGTGCTTTCTCTTTAACTCTTATCATCCTCATCACATTTGAAACACACAAACACAACTAATCTAACAATTATATGGAAATTTTTTTTTCTACCCCAACAATTATACCTCTACCCCTACAAATTAATTTATTTTCCATTTTTACGCTTCATTTTTTTTGTAGAGTAATTTGAGAAAGAAGTGGGTATAGGTGATAAAGAGATCCAGATTTTTGACTTATAGTGACGGACAAACTGTCACTAAAAGTCAAATTTTCTTTTGAAATAATGAACCTGGTTAGTTTGAGAAAGAAGTGTTCCGGTAAAAAGTAATAAACTGGGTTACTTTGAAAAAGAATACCGGTATAGGTGGGATTAGGCGATGTTGAGATCCAGATTTTTGACTTATAGTGACAGACAAAACTGTCACTAAAACTCAAAAAATTTTCCCTTCAAACTATAGAATCTATATCTATCCGCTTCTCTTCAATTACGCATTGATAAAATCTCATATGATGTTGTAGGTTTGGGTATGGTGACACCTCTTCGTTGTGGAGTTGATAAAACTTGGAAGCAATTGATTGATGGGAAATGTGGAGTAAGGGAATTATGTTTGGAGGATCTCAAAATGAAAAGTTTTGATACAGAAACTCAATTGACTACATTTGATCAATTGACTTCCAAAGTTGCTGCTGTTGTTCCAACTGGAACTAACCCTCGTGAATTCAATGAGGAAATTTGGCTTAATTCTAAGGTACATCGGAACACGGGACATGCATTGTATAAGAATTTAGTAACTGTACTATAAGTTATTGTGTTTTAGTGACAGTTTTGTCTGTCACTATAAGTTAAAAATCTGGATCTCAATATAGCCTATTCCCACCTATACCGGTACTGTTTTTCAAAGTAACCCGATTTATTATTTTTTACCGGAACACTTCTTTCTCAAACTAACCCGGTTCATTATTTTAAAAGAAAATTTGACTTTTAGTGACAGTTTTGTCTGTCACTATAAGTTAAAAATCTGGATCTCAAAATCACCTATTCCCACCTATACCGGTACTCTTTTTCAAAGTAACCCGGTTTATTATTTTTTACCAGAACACTTCTTTCTCAAACTAGCCCGGTTCATTATTTCAAAAGGAAATTTGACTTTTAGTGACAGTTTGTCCGTCACTATAAGTCAAAAATCTGGATCTCTTTATCACCTATACCCATTTCTTTCTCAAAATATTCTACAAAAAAAATAAAGGGTAAAAATGGAAAATAAATTAATTTGTAGGGGTAGAGGTATAATTGTTGGGGTAGAAAAAAAAATTTCCCAATTATATACACAATCATAAAGTCCATGCGCTTTCAAGATACTACACTCATACCTCGCTAAATTCATTTGAGTGTAGTCCATTGACTTACATAAAAGAAATATTGTCTCGAGTTATTTGTTCTTAACAAATAATTTAAGTAAAGTTAAAAAAAAGGGTCACAATTCAAACCCCCTCTTTCTTGTGTTGATGCCAAAAGGTTAGTTGCTCCAAGTAAATGCCATAAATCAAATAAAAACAGTATGAAGAATTTAAGATGGCAATTCTTGTACTTCTCTCAAATTATTCAAGTTACTTGATTGTCCCAATTACTTTCATAACCGTAGCATTTCAATTAGCTTTTCAAATAATGCTGTTTTGATGACAAATCAATGACCTATTGCTCATGAAAAATCTTGGTAATGCTTCCATAAATTTCCACAGCACCTGAATTGTTAAATGAATGCAATGAACAGACTCTTTAGACCAATAATAATAATAATAGAACGCCCTTCTTGCTGTCTAAATCATAAAACTCTAGTCCATTGATTTTAATTACTTCCTCCATTTCGTGCCCATTTTACACCATGCAATAATACGAATTGGCTCTTGAGTTCAACAAATGAGTTGTAGAAAATTCTGTAAGCTTTCCAATGCATCAAAGATCACCTCCAATGGACATCTAGAAATCCAAATATAACAAAAACAAGACATATATATATATATATATATATATATATATATATAAACCTAAGAAAATAACATATTCAACCAAAATTAATAGGTTCTTTTTATTCCATGACTGAAATGTTGGGAATAATCGGCATAGAGAAAATAAAAGAACACAATCAACAACACAAAAATATAACGTGGAAACTCCAAAACCGGAGAAAAAACCATGGTCATTGTCTAAACTGACAACTAGGGAATAAACACTATATGAAAATTGTTACAACATATAGACTTCACTCTCAATTATCTCATGACCCAAGTACACTCACACTCTCCAAAGTAAATATTTGAACTACATCTCAAATACTCTAAAATAAGAGCATGTCTGTTTGGTTCGAAGTTTTTGGAGGGGAGGGGAGGTGAGGGAATATTTTAAATTTTTATGTTTGGTTCAATTTTTTAACGAGGGGAGGGGAGGGAAGGGGAGAAGTAATTTACTTTTTTACTCTTAATCTTATAAACTAAAAATAAGGATTAAATTATAATGGATATATTACGTCAAAAAAAAAATTTAATGGATATATAACAAAAAAAAATCTAATGAGTAGAAAACCTAAATTTTTTTTGTTGTAAAAAAAAATAAAACCTAGAATTTTAATATTCCAACAAGGATAATTTTGAATTTTAATAAAAAAATGAGGGTAATTTTGTCAACATAATAAATTATGTTTTACCTCGTCTCCCCTCCTTAAAAATCCCTCCCCTCACCTCCCCTCCCCTCCTTCTCAATTGAACCAAACAGGCCTAAGAGAAAACGAAATAAACACAAATATAAACTTAAAGGGTTTACAATTGCTACTGCTTTATCTGTTGAAACAAGGAACTCGAAGTCTCTATATATAGCATGGAGCTCATTCACTCTTCACTTCTCTAAGCGATGTGGGACTTCTCTCCACTATAATTTTCTTGACTTTTTTTCTTCTTCCTTAGCAATGTGAGACTTACATTGCAATCAACCTCAACAATCTCCACCTTGATTGTAATGGTCTTCAATCTTCATTGTCTATACGGACAATCACTGTCTTCACCGACAATCATAATTCTCATTGTCTATGCCGACAAATTAAATTATCATACTCTGCCATAAAAAGTATACTGCACTTGGAAACCCTCCCAAGAATTTTCTTCACTTGGAACTAAATCATCCCAAGAATTTTCTTCACTTAGAACCAAGTCATCCCAACAATTTCATCTCAAAACCTTGCTAAATATTTATGGTGCAACTTCCATGTTGGCTTTCTCCGGAAGTTCATCAGCCATCGAGATAACCACTACATTGCATCAATGCCAACCAATGCCCGCACGCTATAATCACACACCTTACATCTATGTCAACCGATGCCCATGTGCCACCTGAACAACCTCAAACTGTTCTTCAGGTCATTGTTAGGCTCCAACAATTCAATTTAGTTACATCACCTAGTAAACCTTATTTCAGAAGCCCAACTAAACTCATATCACTAACTATCAACCGAAGTCTCACAACTCAACCACATGAGAATCACCACTAGTAACAAATGCATAACCAATAGTAAAACCAACTATTTTTGCATTAAAGTTCAGAAGCATACCTCACATCATGTAAAAGAAAACAAACGATCGTCAAACATCGTAAGACAAATCGAAAAACCATACCTCAAAGGCTCAAAACCTTTCGAGCTTTCCTGTCTTCAAAATGAACAACTCTACCTTCAATTAGCTCTAGAATTTTCATGGTATTCCTTCTTCAAACACATGTGATCGGGAGCATCCAAAGTCCATGACTTAATACTCCACCAATTCCTAACTTCCACTAGCGCCTCCGAATCCTCATAATAAAGTTGTTGTTTCAGACGTAACCTGAGTATTCTTAGCACCACCTCTCCAGGCTGATGTTGAGTATTATTACCACTGCATCTCCAGGCTGACCTTGTGTAACCCTGATTGCATCAACACATCATTGACTTGATTTTCCACAAACCAAACATGATTCTTCTACCAATTTTCTCTAGTCTAAACTTTACAGTGGAACTCCCTCCTCCTTGAATCAAACCAAAATAGGCTCTGATACCAGTTGTTGAGAATAACCGGCATAGAGAAAATAAAAGAACACAATCAACAACACAAAAATATAACGTGGAAACTCCAAAACTGGAGGAAAAACCACGGTCGTTGTCTAAACCGAGTACACCCACACTCTCCAAAGTAAATATTTGAACTACATCTCAAATACTTTAAAATAAGAGCATAAGAGAAAACGAAATAAACACAAATATAAACTTAATGTTTACAAGTCATACTGCTTGTTGTGTTGAAACAAGGAACTTGAAATCTGTATATATAGCATGAAGCCATGAAGCTCCTCCACTCTTTACAACTCTAAGCGATATGAGACTTCTCCACTATAATTTTCTTAACTTTTTTTTCATCCTAGCAATATGTGACTTATATTGCAATCAATCCTAACATAAAATAACTCTTCTTATTAAGAGATAGAATTTTAGGATCACGTCAAAAAGGGATTTTGTCTACAAGGCGGTAGTTTCTTTGATGAATTAGATCTGACATTTTTGCATGAAAAAGTGCCTATTATAAAGAAAAGGGGAATATTTGTAAATGTTGTTAAATGATACTTTGCGGTTTTAAAAAAAAAAATCTTATCTATCTCAAGAACTCTCTCTAGTCACTACTCACTGCAATGGAATTATCGTGTGGTCTAAATGAGCTTTACAAAAGGCTAACTTTGACTATTGACTCTCAAATCAGTGATCATATTTTAGTGGATTATTATTCTACTTGTTGCTTTTGTTCTGAAAAAATATCGTGTTGTATCGATGGAGGCATGGTAAGGAGTAAGGACTAAGGGTCATGGGCGTGATATTCTCCCATTTGTAATATCACTATACTACTCTCTCTGATCTTAAAATCTCAAATAATCGAATAATTAATAAACTTTATTTAAAACAAATTGTTCAAAAGCATACTATAGTATACATAAATAATATCCTAATCAAACCAAAACAAATACAATCATTTGCTAGATTTTACTCATCTCGCAGAATTTCAAATTAAATAACTCTAATCATGTCCACAAGAATCTTAGAATAACTATCAACCAAGAGACGAGAAACCTCTTACTCTAGACAAAGTTCTGCATTTTTGCATGAAGAGCATCACAAATTCTAATACCTTATATCCTTCGATCTATCTCTGTGAGATTTGCAAAGGAGGTTGCCACAATCCACAACCACCAACCCCTTTATAAGCACCGTTACGATTGAGCTTCAACAGATCAGGCTTTCAGGAGGTGACTTCCAGCCATATTGTATCCTTTTGTTGCGGATCACTATGAAGCCACTCCAGGCCACAATCATTAATATTGTATCCTTCTCATTCTTGATAATTTTATCTTTTGTTAAATTAAAGGAGTTTAGGTAACGTTACTTTGAATTCATTTTTTTATTTTGAAACTAATGTCTTTCAAAACTTAACTGAATTTAAATTAATATTTTTTTTATAGACTAATTTAAATTAATATATTTTTCCATAACTTAATGACTTATCTAAACTTAATTCACTTTGAAACTTAATGGTTTTTCAAAAATTGTGATAAAAAAGCTTGGGTGTGTGTGAGAGTTGAATTTAAAAAAAAAATGGACAGAAGATTTTGGAAATGCAAGTCTATATATATATAGGGGATATATCTAGTGAGAAAGGCAATTCTTATGTGAAAGTGAGAGGACTGAATGTGATCCATTAGATTAAATCGGACGGATGAGATTATAACCCAGCTTAAGTGAATCACATGCACTCTTAACACGGAATAGTTTGAAAATGGCGCTCAGTATTTTGTCTACCTTAACACTTCATCTCTTTCTCTCCTTGCTCAAAATCCATACTTTCGACCATGAATGGAACTCAAATTCTTGTGCAATCTCACTGAATTGTTTCAAAAATTCATAAAGACGCCGTTCCCAGTTTCTTTTTGTCGTTTTCCATTACACAAATTCGTATTTATTTGATATTTTTAAAAAATAAATAAAAGAACAACATGATATATGAATATTTAGGTTCTATTTGAATTAGCTTATTTTTTACCTTATACAAATAAATAAAGTTTTATGCTAATTTATAAGTTCTCACTACCAAAATTTGCATTTTCATAAGCTATTTTATCATAAACTACCCCGAGACACTTATAATAATATATAAATATTTATTTATTTCATAAGTTGTTTTGCATAAACTCAAAAGTAAACTAATCCAATGGTTCTAGTGTCGGTTATAGCATCAAATGGTTCTGATCCCCTTCCAATCGCAGTTGCAGGATATCAAATTGTGGTTCTCCCTACCAACTAACAATTGATTTCTTTTAATTTTTTTTAATTAGTGCTTTGAGTTCTATGGAGTTTTTTTTGACAAACTTGAGTTCTATGGAGTTAAGCTTCCATTTTTGGAACTTCAGGGCTTTATTCTAGAAACGCTTTAAAAATAAATGAAAGGCTTCATTCTAAAATGGGCAAAATTACACAAGTATTTGTACAAGTTCGTTCTTTATATAGTTTTTTCAAAACAAATGTTTTATTTTTGGCGAAAGTTAATACTCCCTCAGTCTCATATTATAAGCAAAAAAAAAATTACTTTTTCTTGTCCCAAATTATAAGCAAAAGCAACTCACTATCATCATTTTCAAGATTTACTTTTACTTACTCTCATAAAATTTAATACAAATTGCATTTAATTTACTCTTTTTTTTTTCTTTCTCCATAATCAATAACCAATAAAAATTCTTCTTACATCTTCCCGTAAAACTTATTTCAAGAAAAACACAAAAAATCATACTTCAAATTATCACCTTTTATTTTTCTTAATAAGTGTGAATTTTTTTTTTTCTTACAATATGAGATAGAGGGAGTATATGGCATAATGGCACGTATTAAGAAATTCAATAAAGAAATATTGACTTAAAAATCAGTGCATTCAACTTTATAAACATTATGATTTTATTTTATTTTTTAATGTAATTTTTCAACTTTTAAGTTCTTTAACATGTGCCCTTAGCAAGACACTCTTTATTATAAATGTGCATATGTCAATCCTTTCACTACAAGAAATATGATTTTTGGCAACAACTTTTTTTGTTACAGGACGCTGGCAAAACTATCTTGAGTAGTTTTGTCAGCGACTTGTAACAACTTTTAACAAAAAAAGTTGTTGCAAAAAATCATATTTCTTGTAGTGTTTATTTTATTTAGATTTAAATGGTCTGTTTGGCAACACCACCAAACTGACTTATAGCTTATGTCTTATAGCTTATAAGCTAAAAGACCTGTTTGGTAACGGTCTTTTCAACACTGACTTATAGCTTATTTTCCAGAAGCTATTTAATTCAAGTAGCTTATGAGCTTATAGCTTATAGCTTATCATCTTTTTTTCCACCTTTACCCTTATTATTTTAATCAAACCCAATTTTATCCTTTATGATTTATTATTTAAAATAAAACTGTATATTTTACATGAATATAAACCATGCTCTTTTTTTTAATAAACCATTATCATTGATCAGTATCATTTATTATGTGATAATTGAGTTTTTTTATTTACGTTGCTCACCGTAAAAATAAAAAAAAAATACGTCACTTACTATTTTAATATATATATCCTTATTATTATTGTTTTGTACAACAATAATAAATCATACTTTTTTAATAAAACTATCAATTTTTACTACGAGTTTTTAGAAAAACCATGTTTATTAGAAAATAAAAAATCTACATAAAAATAATGAAGATAAATATTGATATAATTTGGTTTCAAATAAAATAAAAATACTATATAAATGTTTAAAAATTAATTATAAATAATTAAAGTATTTTTTATAATATAATTAAAGTATGAATTAAGAATGTCCATTTATGTCATTTTACATTTATCATCCAGCTGAACCGCTAATTTTACCAAACACTTCAATTAACTTATAAGCTATCAGCCATCAGCTATAAGCTATAAGCTACCAGCCATCAGCCATAAGCTATAAGCTATCAGCCATAAGTCATCTTTACCAAACAGAGCCTTGATTCCCCTGTTTTAAAAATGCGCAAGTTTGGTCTCTATTTTGTTTTATGTAATTTTGGTCCCCCTATTTTTCAAAATGCACACTTTAAGTTATCCTATTTTGTTTTGCACAATTTTGATCCTTCAAATTTTAAAAAATTTAGACATTTTGGCCATGCCTCTTCATTTAACCTTCAATTTTGATGATTTGACACATTCTTAAAATGACATGACACTTAATACAAGTTTGTATATAGGAAGAACACGATGAAGAAGATGGAACACACTCTTAAACTTAATTTTAATTTCATAGTTTATGTTTTTTAATTATGTTTTTAATTTAAGAAATAATAAAATTTGATATAAATAATAAATGAAAAAATTAAATATAAAATGACAACCCCATAAACATATATCACATGTCATTTCATTTAAAGAATATGCCAAACAATCAAAATTGAAGGATAAATGCAATGGAAAGACCAAATGTCTGAATTTTTTAAAATAGGGGGTTTAAAATTATGCAAGAAAAAAGAAGAAGATCCAAATTGCTCATTTTTCAAAATAGATGAGCCAAAATTTTGAAAAACAAAACAGACATATCAAAAGTACAGGTGAGCATGAACCTGAGACCCGACTAAAAATTGATATAACTGATAACATATTGAAGCATTCGGTCGGGTCGGGTCTCGGGTCAACAAATTGTAAAAAAACGGGCGTGAACAATTACATACAGGCGGGTGCAAGCCTAAAATAATCTATCTTTTCATAACCGAAACCGATCAAACCATCAAAATGCAAATTCATTTTTCTACTTCTCTCTGTCTCTTTCTGTATACTATCCGCTTTGTTGTTTTTATCCATCTTTGATATATGAGAGAAATATTATATTTTATAGGCTAAATTGCACTTTTGGTCCCCTAAGTTTTCGAAAGTTGCGATTTTGGCCCCCTATGTTTCAAAATAGCACTTTTGGCCCCCTAAATTTCATAAAGTTGCAATTTTAGCCCCCTATATTTTAAAATAGCACTTTTGACCCATTATGTTTACTCTCTTTTGCAAAGTGGTTTGATGTGAAAAATAAACAACAAATTAAACTCAATTGTTGGATACGAGTTTTGCTATTATTTCCTTAGGCATATATTTATTTTAAGAACATAGAACTATTGATCAGGTGAATTCACAGCAACTCATATTTTATATTGTTCGTACAATATAGCAAAACTCTTTGTTTGTTTATAGTATATCTATGTTTTTCATTGAATACAAAAAACTATTTGTTTAGGGTTGATTTTCAGAAATTGTATGATTGGAAACTCAAGAACAAAATAAAAGTATCTTTGAAAAAAAATGTCAGGTATCTTATACTTAATATACATTTTGAAATTAAGTATATATAACATGCAGTAAATTGTTTGCAGGTTTAATCCACTTATTCAGTAATTTATATTTTAACATGTCTGTGTAACTTATGTCTAAACTACACATCTTGAACCATGTTATGTGAACGTCATGCTTGCATTCCAAACACATAATTAAATTAAGTTTATCTTTGCATTTTGTTTTTATTTTTTCAGTAGAAATTTAGGCATAATTCTAGCTACTATTTAATGAAAAGAATAATGTATGGAAATCAAATTTGTCATGAAAAAATAAACTTAAGTTTACATTTTGTTTATTTATAAAAAGAAAATAGGAATGTCAATTTGTTACAAAGTATAAATTTAAGATTAGAAGTCAACCAAAGTTTTACTCATTAAAATTGTATTTTCCTTTAAAAATTGACCTTTTGCAAAAAAGAGTAAAAATAGGGGACTAAAAGTGCTATTTTGAAACATAGGGGGCTAAAATTACAACTTTCTAAAACTTAGGGGGCCAAAAGTGCAATTTAGCCTATTTTATAAGCTTATAATACGCTGATTAAGAAAGTGTGAAAGATATATTATTGTCTTTGCATCTCACCCTCTTTGTTATTTATTTAGTTCTTCTATCATTTGTTGTATTATGTATGAGGTATTGAACTATTTCAAATTAGGAATTTTTTTTGGATAATAAAGTTTTAGATGTAAATAAAATTTCAATCTAACCCATAATAACCGATCCACTCTGCTCAGCAGTCGTACGACCCGAACAAACCAAAGATATAATTGGTCGAAATTGAATTCAAATTAAATAGCCGCAGTTTTATCGGTTTAATAATTTTTGACCCGAATTCAACCGCCGATGCCCGAGCTTAATCAAAAGTGTTTGATTTGATGATTAACGAGAGAGACGAGACAAGACAAAAATACTCAAAGCATCAACACCTTGTCTTTATATTGCGAGGTACGATACCTAACAGTTTTGTTGCGTATGAATGAATGAATATGCCACCGTCATCAATCCCACAGTTGTAATCGTCTGCACCATCATCACATTGGATAACAACACCAAAAGCCGTTAACACAAACATCACATTTTCCATTCTTCCTCAATTTGGTACTTATTTTGAAACCCTAGCTCGTCTTCGCCATTTCTCCGACCTGTTTCTGTCTGGGCTCAACAGGTAACATACCTTACATTCATTTTCATTGTTGATTCTGGTAAATTGCTGGATTTCAATACTGTGATTGTTATTTCTCCCTTTTGAATATTGAAATTTTTGGTGTTCGTATGAGAATTTTTGTGCTAGATAGATAGATAGATTTGCGGTCAAGAAAGGGTCTTTTAGTTAGATTTTTGTGGATTGTTCGTAGAAAGGGTCTTTTAGTTTTACATTTGTAACAGTTGGATTAAGTCTTTTAGATTTTTATGAGAATTTAAAGAACTCTTCTTGAATGCATTTGGCCTAGATTGAGTTTCTTGTGCTGTGATTTGGTGGCAATTACTAGTTGTGAAGTTAATGGGTTTGACAACTAACCAGTGTCTTTTTTTTCTTTTTCTTTTTGTCAATTAGACTCTTTCAAATTCACACCATATGCTGCAATCCTTCCACATGACCGCAACGGCATCCCTTTGTTATAATCCATGTAACAATTTTTTGAGGACAAATCAGCCTAAACAAAGATACTTAAGAAACAATTCATTTTCTCCTAATTTTTCTACTTCAAGATCATTCACTATGAAACTCTTGGCGAAAAGTGTGATGGATAGATTCGTAAGAACTGCTCACAGAGATGGAACGACTGATGAACATATTGAAGTGCTTGAACAAGAAGCTTTTGTTGATATGTCATCTGAATTGCAGCCAAAGTATTTGTTCCAGCAGGTGGAATCAACTCTTAATCGACTGGTAGGTAATTCATGTCCTTCCCAAATTTCCATTTCCATGTTAGTTTGGCTTCTACTGTCGTAGATTTTTTTTTTTCTGCTAATTTTTTATTTTGTATAGTGTGAATTTGTAGGATAGGACTTTGATTTATGATTTTATTTAAGAAATAGACTGGAAACTTTTTTTCGATTCAGAACTCAGAGATTCATATTTAGCTGAATGTAAAGCTATAGAAAATGAGCATACTTTGCTATAATCATTGACATTCACTTACATCATCATCCATATTGCTCTTAGTTTTTTTAGGATTGTTAAGATAGTTGTTAGAGTTTGTTGGTGTTAGTTAATTAGTTAGAAATTAGTTAGAGTTGGTTACTCAATTAGTTGGTGCAATTAGACTCTATAAATAGGAATATTTTGTACACATTTCATTCATCTTTTATCAATCAATATGATTTCTTATGAGCTTTTGCCTCATGAGTATTCCTATGCTCTCTTTCTCTCCTATGAGTATGATCTATGGCACTATGATCGTATGATTCTTAACAAGGATGTCCTTTGGATAATGTTCAGGGTGATGTGTGGTAATTTCAAACAACAAACACAGAATGAGATCATTGCCTCCATGATCATTTTGTTTGCTTCCAAGTGCTGTCATTTAGTGAGGAAATATATATTTGGTCACAAGAAATACCATTTGGAACTAAAAAAATCGAGTTTAAGATTCTAAGGTGGCGTTTGAGATGCGAAAAAACAAAATTGGTGCCATTTGAGTTACATTCTTTTTTTCATCTTCAGCTAAATATGTTTCAAAATATAATAATTACAAAACTATCACCATGATTTTTGAAAAGGAAATGATAATAAGAATGTGAAGATAAGTTTAATATTCTATCATTGTAAAGGAAAACATATCAATTAAAAAGGACACACCGTAGCTTGCCCATATTAAAACTAAAATTGCAATAAAAATATGAAATATTTGAATTCTCATATTAAGGAGCCTCCATTGTTTTATACCAAGTGAACATTAAGGTGTTATCATCTTCTTACTAACTAATGATACTATTGTTTACAGACGAAGTGGATAGTATCTGCTCTCTTTGGTGTTTTCGTTATTTGGAGGCATGATGCAGAAGCCCTGTGGTTTGCAGGGGGATCTGTTGTAAACGCAATACTTTCTGTTTTACTCAAACAAATACTGAATCAGAAACGACCTTCAACCGTGAAATCTGACCCTGGGATGCCATCTTCACATTCTCAATCCATCTTCTTTGCTGTCATGTTTATTATCTTGTCAAGTAATTTCTCCCACCTATTATTTCCATTCAATTGATCAATTACGAAAGACAACTAACTCTGTGATATGTGCATGTCTTTCCAAATGCATCCTGTTCTGTGTTAAGTAATTTTTATATGAAGTTAACACTAACAAAACAAAACTATGACATTCTGTGCTTTCCTTTTGTAGTATATATTTTCCTCATTCAGCTGGAAGCTTAAAAGTAAAAACAGAACATTTTCTTAAACCAATTGGATACTTGATTATCAACTTTTGTGTTTTTTGTATGATTTCCATTAATTATATCTGTTTCGTTTCAAATGTTAAGATTAACCAAATATATCTGTTGGATTTCATTCTAATTTTTTACGTAAACATAATAGAATTGCATGACTTAATTTTTATATGGTTCTTTGATTATAATGCAGGTGTTGAATTGTTAAGAGTTAATGCATTTACCATTACCAGCAGTTGCCTGGCTTTAGCATTTGGTTCTTATCTGGTAAGCATATAACATGTCCAACTTAGTTGAATGGTATATCTTTTATTCTCGTTTCATTGACATGCTACCTTTCTGCTTTTCTGTGTGATTCATGACATTGGTTACCTTAACTTTTCATCATGGCTACTACGTCTTTCATTAGGTGCATCATGTTAACATAACTCTAATCTCATACTCATAGAGAGAAATATAAAGCTCCCTCTTTACAAGAACTTCGTTACAACAAAAAAGTTGTAAATATGTGAAAGGATTAAATTACAATGGTGTAATACATGGGTATTGTTACACTATTTGACAATTGTCACTTTTAATCAGATATCTATATACAAAATTTGCCACTAGATTGAAAGTTTATATCATATGAATCATTTATGCAAAACATTATGTAAATACGAAATCATTTGATATGTTATTGCATTACGTCAAGATTAACATGTAGTTTGTTAATTTAAAATTATGTAATTTTATAATTTTTTTTTAAAAATGAGCCAAATAACAATTAATTATCTAGAGAGTAGAGCCTGCATCTTATTCCTTGTGCCATGGAATGAAGTTTTCAATTTGAAGTTTACTATCATGATGTCCAATGTTAACTTCTCATGCTTAATCTATGTTTTCAGTCATACCTTCGGGTGTCGCAAAAACTTCATACAGTGAGCCAAGTGGTTGTTGGAGCTGTTGTCGGGTCCATTTTCTCTATCCTGTGGTATTGGCTATGGAATGCTTTTGTGATTGATGCTTTTGTATCCTCTTTGTGGGTCAGAATCATTGTTATTTTGGGGTCTGTAGCATTTTGCATAGGTTTTCTTTTACATGTGATTCGCCATTGGCTTAAAGACGAATGAAACTCGACCAAATGGGTTATAACATCAATATTGTATATTTGTATCAAGCTGTAACTGCAAGGACTAAGATTGTATTATGATTCATTGTAAAGTAGAATTTTTACAAAATATATTTTCATCAATATTTTGTACAAATGTGTAGCTATCAAATGTGCTACTGCATTGCACAATTCTGCAGCAATAAATATTCATAATTTTGCAGGTCTGTATTTCATCTTTGATAATAAAGAATAATTTCCTTTTTTTTTTGGAATAATAGAGAATAATTTTTACAAATATCATTTTGGTGTTATTCATTAGACCTGACAAAAATGATCAAAGTAGTACTGTCTTGTCTTTTATCTTGTGAGATACCTTAGCAGCTTTGCATGAATATGCCACCGTCAACAATGGTTGTCTTGTGTAGAAAAAAATAATCGATAAACAACTAAAATATTGGACAGCAAAACAAGCCAGGACAAAAGACACCTACAACACATCAGTTTCCATTCTTAACTAAATATTTAATTCTTAAAAAAAAATTATTTGGAAGTTTTTAAACTTATGTTTTTTTAATTTGGTATATCAAATACATGCTGAAATTCCACATGAGAACAACATCCACCCTTTGCTACAATCCATCTAACAATTTTTTTAGCACAAACCATCCTAAACAAAGATACATGAAAACTACTTCATTTGTTCCTCTCTTTTCTGCTTCAGGATCATTCAATTGTAGGTTTGTTCCTATCAAACTCTGGGTAGCAAGTGCAATGGATGAATCGATAAGAACTCGTTACAAGGATAGAAAGAGTGATGAACATGTTAAAGTGCTTGAACAAGAAGCTTTTGTTGATATATCATCAGAGTTTCAGCCAAAGTTTTTGTTCCAGGAGGTGGAATCAACTCTTAATCACTTGGTTCGTAATCCATGTCCTTATCATCGCTTCTGTGTGTTTAGATAAACAACTTAATTAAGCGTTTGTATCTTAAGAATGTATCATATAAGTTCTTATATTTGAGCTATTTTTTTAACAAAAAATAAAATAAAGTCAAACTGTTTTCCTAAAAGCTACAAGTATTTCATAAGCTATCTTGGATAGCTAAAGAAAATAATCTCCAAACAGCGTATGGACATTTCATAAGCTGTTTTTATCAGCTATCTCAAACAGTATGGCAAGTGTTTACGCCAGTAGATATGCTCAAATAAATCCATCGAAACAGGCTCTTATTGCCTTTTTTATCTTAAAAGTTTTAAGGACTAATGATGATGTTGTTTACACAGAGCAAGTGGATAGTAACAGTCCTCTTTGGTGTTTTCATTATTTGGAGGCATGATGCAGAAGCATTATGGTTTGCAGGGGGTTCCATTTTAAATGCAATGTTTTCTATTTCACTCAAACATATATTGAATCAGAAAAGACCTTCAAGTCTCAAATCTGATCCTGGAATGCCATCTTCACATGCTCAATCCATCTTCTTTACTGTCATTTTTATTATATTATCAAGTAATCTCTCCCACCTTTTATTTCCATTCAAATTATCAAATTACACAAACCAATGGTTCTTAGTTTGTTATGTCTACATTTTAGTCAATAATAAATATATATCTGGAAGAATTTAATTCAGAAGAAATTTTTCTTTCATTAGAATTTTATCACATGCACTTCTTAAGTGTGCAATGGGTAAAGTGAATAATATTAATCAACTATTAATATTGTATACACATACATAACAAATCATGTGCGGTTGAAATATCAATTTTTAATCTTACTTATTTTAGAGGAGCCAAAATCTACCTGCAAATGTGTATAATTTTTTTTTAAAAAAATAAATAAATAAGCATAGTGGAATTGCATGACTTAATTTCATATGTTTCATTGATGATGATGCAGGTGTTGAATTGTTAACAATAAATGAACTCACCATTACTAGCAGTAGTCTGGCTTTGGCATTTGGCTCTTACTTTGTAAGGATATAAAATTTCAATTGAGTGCATTTGTTTCAGATTATTTTGGCAGTTGATGCTGCTTATAGCATTTATTTATCATCTAGAGTGTGCATGTCTTATTTTCATTCTTATTGTATTTTTTCAGTCATATCTAAGGGTGTCACAAAAACTTCATACAGTGAGCCAAGTGATTGTTGGAGCTGTTATTGGGTCTATTTGCTCTATCTTATGGTATTGCCTATGGAATGCTTTAATGCTAGATGCTTTTGTATCCTCTTTGTGGGTCAGAATCATTGTTGTTTTGGGGTCTGCAGGAATTTGGTTATGTTTTCTTATAAATGTGATTTGCCAGTGGCTTAAACACAAATGAAATGAAACTTGATGAAGTGTGATAACATACAATATTAGCATTGTATGCTACCATGCTGTAAGGGCTAAAACATTTTAATTTGATTCATTCAAATTAGAATTTTCACAAATATCTAGCTATCAAAAGAATCTAACCACCACTATACGTGAAAAGATTTATAAACTTGTTTGAACATTTTGGAATCAAAATGTGATATCGAACTCACTATACTCGAAACAGATTTAAACGTTTGAATTCGACCTTAACTCTTGTAGAGCATTAACAAGACTTGCTTTGCAAAATTGATCATTGGGCAAACCTACAAGGAGAGTAAAGGGGTTAGTGTTCACCAAAATCATTTTCAGTCCAAGTTTTGATGATACATATTATAGGATCTTAACTTAGATAATACGATACATGTCTGGCGAATTTTTCTTACACGTGCACGTCATACAACACCTATTTGACCTCCATAACCACTGTGCTTGAGAAACCCTTCGTCTTGTCGCCAATTTTCTTTAACCTTTACTTGAATCTGTTCAAAGTCCAAACACCGGTGTTGATTAAAGATAATGTGTATGATGATTGTACCACATTACCACCTGAAGCTCAAGATTAATGTATACAACAGCAAAATATGGAAGTCCAGGTTCGAATATAGCATACATACAGAATAAATATCATGTACTCCCTCCGTTCCATTTTAAGTGTCAGTTTTAAATAGTAACACCAAATTAAGAAAGTGTATTTTTGCACCTTATCTTCCTATTATACCCTATTTTAATTCACCAATAAAATCCTATTTTTTTTTTGCACACACTTTCTCTTTCCAATAAATTTAATATATTATGCACACACAAAAAAAAAAAAAAAATTTAATATGTTATGTACCAAAAAAAAAAGATTTAGTTTTCCAAATATATAGCATTAATTAGTTTTATTGAAAAAAATATGAGTAATTGACAAAGGGTATAATTGACAAATCGTACCATTAAAATATCAAATGGACAGTTAAATAGAAACACTAAATTCTATATTTTTGGACACTTAAAAAGAAACGGAGGGAGTAAATGGGTACCTCGAGATAAACTTTCTTCTGTAGAAAATCTTCAATATCAAGGCGTGCAGCTGTTGCAAGCAGTTTCAAAGCTTTTCCGTTCTGAAGTAATTGATCACAACATAAATGTTGGTTACTATTAGGTTGCAATTTGCAAACCACGTCAACAGCCACCCAGACAAACAAAAACAAAAATACTTTTCTGCTAATGATATGAAACTTAGCATTTCATTATGCTTTAAACTGGCCTGCTGCGTTATCTCCTCAAAAAAACAAAATCACAAGTTCACAGATAAACAATTGAAATTTGATACAAGTGACGTACTTTTCCAATAACGACAGGTTTCTGCGAGTTTCTCTCAACCAAAATCTCAACCTGTATAAAATCTTTTGCATTTGGTCGAGCCTTATAGCTTTTAACATTCACCTGGAAGAGTTGAAAATAAGAAAATATTTGTAAATGCATCTACGAACATAAGTTACATAACAATAGTTATTCCTTTGAATTTCTTTCATACTTTTCTAAAAACAATTCCTCCTTTTTTCCTCTTATCTTTTTCCTTTTGCTGGGTGGGAGGAGGGAGAGGAGGGAAGTGGCTAAATCATAAATAGAAAATGAACTCGATGACTACCTGAAATTCCGACGCGCTGGTAACAGATGTGGTATATGATGTTCCAACATCGTGCCAGCGTAAAACACAATGGACAATCTAAACAATAAATAGCAGAAGGTAAAGAACACAGTGATTTGATAACCCAGTTCGGCACCAACCGCAACCTACATCTGGGGAATACCAATCCAGGAGGAATTCCACTAATAGCCCTAGTTCAAAGTCTTACAGCAAACTCATCGTTTACAACTTATCACCTAGCAACTATCCTTATGTCCTTCTACCTAGGAACTCCTAGGTATGAGTTCCCAACTCACTCCTTAAGCTCAACAGTACAGACAGCATTGTTGTTGATTCAATCACTATGATGGAGACACTCTCCTAAACACTAGACCACTCTTACCTAAAGGCTTTGAGTGATACACAAGTAACACAATCATACTCCATGCTTAAAAGCTTTGGAGAACATAAAGAGTTACAACTCAATAAAACAGTCCTACAAAAGTATCAAGATGATACTAGAGAGGCTCACAAATAAAGCACAAGGCTTACAAAGACACGAAACCCTAAAAGTCTACATTTTGATATATTGGTTTCGGTGTAGTAAACTAGGTCTTGAGTCTTCCTTATATAGCTGGTAACATGAGCTTCAGAAGATTTAATCCAAGAATATATCCAGCTCACAAATATAAAATAAAACCATATCTTTAAAAGATTTGATATGTTTTTAAAATAAATCTTCACAATAATTCCTAAACCAATCTTTAAATAAAAGATCTGTTTAGAAAATAAATTCTTTCTTAATGCACAAGCAAATGACTGAAGAAAGAGAAAAGATCTTTTATTAAAATAAAAACGCGCATAAAAGATATGCCAGCTCGCATCAGCTCGCGCGCACACAACAGGTTCCAATGTTGTAACATTTCATACCACATCCTGCTTAACTAATTGTTTTACCAAAATACAGCCAACACAAAATAGTCAACACTACCTGACAACAATAGGGGATTTCCTTTCGATACTGCAAAAAAATCTTTTCTCTAACAATTTCAGCTACAAAAAATCTTTCTGGATGCTCACTGATAATGTCCTGTGAATTCAAGAACAACATTAAGTTATGCATAGCACATGAATGAAACTAGTATGCAAAAGAATTGACTATGATAGTATGCTACAGTGGTAGCTGGGGTAAGTGCAATATTGGCTTGTCATTGTTGGTTGAGTGTCTAAGTTAGGTGGTTGACAATATTAATGGCATATTTACATGCTCAAATGTCAATAAAAAACTATGAAATAATTAGTTTATCCTTCATAGACAAATTCAAATACTACAATATGGCCAGCAAAGAAGTAAGTTCAACATACAAATTTGATTGGTGAAGGTTGAATATCATTATTCTCATATTACATCTTAATACAAAGAGAAAATTAACAAGTAATCTTAAAAGCAAGTGACTAATATGTGTATCTGTTACTGTTGTTCACAATCATATATCCGGTCCGGTTCGCTTTATTGAGCTTCAACATATGTTTGACTAAAGTACACTCTAAATTTAGATAAAATCAAATGCATCTACTCTTTTCATATTCAGGAGTGCAATAGAAAAAGAAATGGTTCTTTCAGTGTCTAGTGGGTTCCTTCTTTTATCTCTAAAAGTGAAATGAGACGGTAATGGTGCAACAATGAACATTTGAAGGGAAACAAAATTTTGACTTTAAACATGCCTTTGGAAAATAAGCTGGTCCATTAGGAAGCTTCGATAGTATCCAGTTCTTGACATCTTCAACACCATGACCATACTTGGCACTAACTGGTATAACCTCGTCAACATCAGTAAATTTTGTATACCACTGCAAACACAGGAAAAATCATGTCTGTACCAGTTGATTAAGTTATACATGCTAATATAAGTACTTCTAATAAATGAACTCCAACCTCAAGTTTCTTTGCAACTTCCCCAGGTTTGATAAGATCCTTCTTGTTCATAATCAATAGGACGGGGGCTTTATCTTTGTGGTCTCCCATGCCTTCTAACACTTCATCAATCTAGAGAAAGAAAGTGATTCAGAAAAAAGGAGAAAGAAAGTAACAGTTTTGTAAACCAAAACCATACTTTTTCAGGCGCTTTACATGCATCTACGAGAATCAATACACAGTCAGCGTTAACTGCAGCACTGCGAACATTTTGCATCATCATTGAATCCAACTTGTGCCTTTGCTCTTGTAGAACACCGGGAGTATCATAAAGTACCATCTGCAAGAGATTCATAGGTCACAGAAATGATAATAAAATATAAACGCTGCTGTACATGCATAGGATAGGAATGACAAGTTTATTATTAATTCCTCCTGAAAAAAGAACTAATCAATTATAACAATTAAATAGACTCGTTCACCTATAAAAAAAAGATAGACTCGGTTACCTAGAACCCAATGGTTGAACTAATGAATAATTCCAAAATGTTAAGAGAATTACTTATTACATTTTTATTTGAATTTCCACATTCTATTATATTACTGCACAGCATTTTCAATTGAAATATTGATGAGATGGTTAATCTCTAAGTGAGAAAGTTAGGATAATAACCAAGAAAACCTGCATCATATATTGAATGTCCTTTTCATAGTTTATAAGTTTTCATGTCGAGATGCTAATAAAACTATTTGAAGCATGGAAAACATTGAGCACAATGTCATTAACATCACATCTATTTTAGAAAAGATCAGTCTTCAATTCAGAATACTCTAAAGCGTATGCGAATTATCATGCATTAGAAATTTGGACTCTGAGATTACTGAGGGAAGTGAATGAAAGGGAGCTGCATTTTAAGTTTGAAGGGCCATGCATGACAGTGTGTGGCAAGGCAAGGAATAAACAAAACTAACCGATCAAATATAATGGAAGAATGGGGTAGCACTTAATATTAACTAAACCTGATAATCGGAGCCAGAACATATACAAAGAACTCGATGCCTTGTCGTTTGAGGTTTATCTGTAACTATTGACAACCTCTGGCCAACCATTTGGTTTGCCAGTGTACTCTTCCCAACATTTGGCATGCCAAGTAAAGCCACATATCCTGCATAACATTTTGACCCACAAAAAATGATCAATGCAACACAAGGTTTAAACTCCAAAGTTCCCCCAAGCACATAGAAAAACAAAACCAACGAATCCAAAATCCTACCTTTGTTAAAAAATAAAAAACCTTAACAAAGAAATACAACATCTAGGTCTAATGTTTGCCAATTAGATTCATTAAAGCAACATATTGCATTTATTTTCTTTACATAAAAATCGGGGAAGCGGGTAATTTTATTAACTAAAGTGACACTAATAATAACCATTTTACAGCCCTACTTAAAGGTTTGTTTGGATTTGCTTATTTGAGCTTATCTATAGGCATAAGTTTTATCAGACTGTGGGAGAACTTACAAAAACAGCTTATGACAAATTTCATAAGTTTTTTTCAACTTATTTTCATAAATTCTTCAATATATCTTATGAAAACAGTTTGTAGCATATATAAAAACAATTTATCTTTATATTATTTGTTGCTATAAAAATAGCCTGTGTAAGCTTATACATAAGCACTTATTCATGAGTACTATAAGTTGCAAATAAGTTGTTTATCCAAACAGGCCTAGAGTATCTAGACAAGGCTAAACTCTTATCATTGAGCTAACACTTGAATGGTAACATACTGCATGTTGACCTCTATTAAAATACCAAAATGTTCATCATAATTTTCATTTTTACCATTTGGATTGGCTTAAATAGTCTATGCAAATAAGTTAGTTAAAAAATTCTCACCAACAAAAATTGTATCTTCATTAACTGCTTTTACATAAGCTACCTTGATAAGCTTATGAATAATACATAAGTTGGTTTAGATAAGCTCAAAAATGAGTCGATCCAAACGGACTATTAATGTGAAACATAAACATATTCAGTTATTATTCTCCATACACTAAGTTAAAGTATGATAAGTATGAATGAACTTGAAAGAAAAAGAAAAATCCCAAAATAAAAAGAAACAAACCACTTCGGTGGTTAGGATCAAAATCGAGTTCCTCAGTCTCATAATCATCCAGCAAGCCCAAACTCCGGTCCGGTTTCATGCTTAGGGATAAGAAGGATGTGTCATCATCCGAATACAAAGCTTCTTCTTCTTCTTGTTTCTGAAGTGCTGCAAGAAGCTCTTGTTTTGTGGTAACTGCTTTGGAGCGACATTGTTTGGTTCGGCAACAAAGATGTGGCGGTAATTCGGTGGTGGTTCGGTTGGGAAGGAAGGTGGTTCGGGTGGCGAAGAATCCAACGGCAAAGAAAGAGCGATGGTGAATTTGAAAGAGGAATTGTTGTTGTGTTGTTGAGGTTGAAGTTGAAGCTGCAAGAAAAGTGAGGTTCTTCATTCTACCAAACTCTCTTATCTGAGTCGTTCGTTGTAAGATAATGTTTTAATGGAATATTTTTTACAGTGTTGTTTTTCAAATTACTCCCTCAGTTTCTTTTTGTACGAGACATTTCACTTTAGATTCATTCAATAATTGATGTAATTGATCTATATTATAGCTTATATACATTTATTATTGAATAAATCTAAAAAGTCAACAGTCTTTTATAAAAATGAACAGATAGAGTATTTTATTTTCCATCTAATGGCGTATCTCATCATGCATAAATAAATAAAAAGGATTTATTAGCATTTTCACAAATTTTTTGTTTTAGCCCCTATATATTTTTCTGTTGTAAATAAGTTTCTGAATGTACAAAATTTGTTGATTTTAATCTATACGGTCTGCTACCGTTACAAAAAATGTTGATTTGTCAAATGTTTGCACATGTGGTCACTATAATATATCAAGTTAAGATGATTCGATCATAAATGAATGACCAAAATCAAACCTAGCTTTGTGAAAATTGAAACAAAATTATAGTGTAAACATGCATTTTCTTTCTATCTTAAGTGTGATTTTGGTCTTTCGTTTATAACTGGATCAACTTAACTTGACACATCATAGTGGCAAACGTTTGACAAATTAGCGTTTTTATAACTGCAGCAGATAGCAGGGACTAAAACCAATAAATTTTATACATTCAATGACTTATTTGCAACAAAAAAGATACAAGGACTAAAACTAAATATTTACGAACATACAAGGATGAAAATGATATTTAAGCCATAATTTTTTTTTAAATAAAATTAGATTATTTTTGTACTCCCTCTAAATTTTATTATAAAGTTTGTATTTACTCAAAAATAGTTTTTAATATTTATAGAATGATTATGCATCTTTTAGAATGTCTTTGATTCGAGAATGTTAATCCAAATTCATTCATTGTTTTCGTGTTTTTTTCTCTTGCCTAATTCTCTCTTTCAAATCAAACACACCCTTAATACTCAAACATGTGATAATCAACAAAATAAAATAAAAAATTCAAACATGTAAAACCTAATTTAAGAGTGTTTCTTTTGCGTTGTTTACCTTTCTCGCTCCTTGAATTTTCAAAAATACCTCCTTGCATGATAACCGGCAAGTGTCTACGGGAGCACTAAATCTGTAAAACACATTTTGCTATCTAAGTGTGAACTGAGTTCAATCTAATATTTTTACCTCTCTCACCCTTCTTTCATCCTCATAATTTTTTTATAAAGTTCATTAGTTAAAATGCAAACTCAATTTACACTCTAAATAGTGAATTATATTTCTTATAGATTTTATACCTCCTTAAGTTTGCAATTTAGATATTGAACTCTGTTTTTCCAAATTAGAAAGACACACAAAAAGAAACTCTTTTAATTTAATGTATCTAAATAACTTTCAACTTTCACTAAAGTGAAACGAAAAATGAACTTAATATGTTCACAAAACATACAACTCGAATAATTAAGAAAAATGTTAGTAATAACATATTACTATATATTTAGTCAAAAAAAATAATAATACTATATATGGCTCGTCACATATCATCAAGATAATTTAATTGTCAATATGTAATTTTAATTAGTAAGTTTACTTTTGTAGTAAAATATACTCCCTCCGTTTCTTTTTAATTGTCTTTTTACAATGATAACACCAAATTAAGGAAGTGTATTTTTGCACGTTATCTTCCTATTATACCCTCGTTTTAATCTCCAATAAATTCCTATCTTTTTGCCTATATTTTCTCTTTCCAATAAATTTAATATATTATATAAAAAAAATTTAATATGTTATGTACCAACAAAAATTTTAAATAAAAAAAAAAGATTTGGTTTTCCAAATATATAGCATTAGTTGGTTTTATGGAAAAAAATAAGAGCAATTAACAAAGGGTATAATTGACAAATCATACCCCTAAAATACAAAAAGGACAATTAAATAGAAACGTTAAATAAGATAATAAAAGACAATTAAAAAGAAACGGAGTGAGTATAATGTAAAGGCACCTCTGCTTTTGATAGTTATCAAATTAGAGCTCAAATTATAAGTATCAAAATAAGATATGGGTGACGAGAAATATACTTCAGTAGTGTATATCTGTGTTACAATGAATCGTGATGACCATATTTCTATGTCCAAAAATCTAAAATAGGAGTCTTTTTCTTGAAGGGGTAATAAAACATGATGCCTCAAAATAAAGAACAAAATTTTAACCATGAAAAGATTATCAATTTCCATCCATAAACTAAAGACGTGAAGAAAAAATATAGAGCTTTCTTTAGTATCTGGATTTGCAAAACCTCCTAAAAAAGGTAAATTTGCTACGGCAGCAAAATCGTTATGTCATAAAAATATTACAACCAGCAACATTTTTATTTCAAGCACAAATGAAAAGAGCCGCATCCATGCTTGACAAACATGATCATACTTCCAGAGTTAACAAATTACTTTTTCATCAGGGAACACAGCCAACTGAAATGTAGCACAAGCACACCAGATTAGAAACCAGAATTCTACCAGGTTGTGCATGGTGGCATCATAGCTTGACCAGATTTCATTTATTAACAAGTATCAAATTTCTTTTGCTGTATTAGAATGTTTGGAGAAGCAAGCATAAAGAATCTATATGTGCTATGTGAAATGTATCAGATGCCACTTATTCTGCTTGTAAGAATGGTAAGAAAAAAAACTATAAGGTCTCATATCAACATGGACTGTACCATTTTCCTAATCAACCATCTAGACTTGCAGTGGAAGGCAAAGTAATTGTACTGGACGGCCCAATAAAATTATGCACATACTCACACTACCGCAAAATTGTAATTGATCAAGTATGAGACGTGTTCGCCACATAGTGGTGCGTAAAACTTTTATTCACCTCTCCTACCATAACTACGCAAAGTTAGTGTTGACGGAATATTAATTGGCCCCGTCATTGTGTTCGGAAACGTCATCATGGTCTGCAGATGTTGATCCTTTGCTTGATGGGAGATATGACCATGCTATTGCTGTAGTACCAAGTACAATGGCAGTAGTAATAGAGCCCCAAATCCATCTCTGCCTCCTAGACCTTCTTTGCCTCTCACGCCTTGCTGTCTCTAAACATGACAGAAAATGACATAAATGAGAAAAAGTGGAGCAAAGCAAGCTTAAAAACTAGGACATACTTTAGGGAAGCAAACAAGGTACCAACAGAAAACAGAATATCACTTGCGTAAAAAATTAACCCACTAAAAATATGTTCAAATTATTATCTAGCATAACAAGGCATAGATATGTAAATGGTAAAAAGCCCAACTCTAGTAAGCAAATATACACTGCTCCTACAAATGTGTTGTTACATGAACCTAAAACAAAGAACAGAAGGTAAAGAAATGGAAGCCAAAATATTTAGGAATATATAATACATGTTAACGCTTCAAAGAAAGATCAGAATTAAAGCATTTGTAGAGAGTCAAAGTCCTTTCAAATGCATACTCTTAGAATTATGAGTTGGGCCTAACTCATCCTCACAAAACCGGCTTGTAAGGTGAGGATTGCCTCTTACTTATAAATACTTATTCAAGCCATCTCTCAACCGATGTGGGACTTCTTATGAATGTCAATATCAAGTAAAAATCCAGTAAAACTAGACAATAATGATAAATGGTTGAAGATATATGGTTTGTCATTTGGTCTATGATTGCAACAACACTGCATATAAGTATCAACCTATGAGCTCGTATTTCATAATAAATAATGGTCTTTAACTTCATTTTCTTTTCTTCAGGGGTATAGTTCATAGTGGATTTTAAGGCTAATCAGCATAGTGTCTTACATATTATTTAAATAATCAAACATGTGGCCCTAACCATGGACAGACAATTCTAATACTCTAAAAATAAAACCACCATACCACAGTTAAGAGCTTAAACAAGAATGCTTGTGTCATTTTATATGGATGATAATGGGAATATTTATTATGAGGAAATGAAGAATGATATATGAATCCATACTAGTTAAGAGCTGAATAGATGTACTTATGGGACATTGAAAACAATATCGATATTTCTGGTTAAAGTTAATGAAGATTAAATTTGATCAACATAAATCTCACCTACTGCCGCCTGGTTCCTCTGAGACATCTCCCTATTCATGGTCTCATAATAATGAAGACGTTCCAACAGTCGAGAAATCTCAAAGTTCTTCGAGTCTAATTGGGCTTCCATCTCTGCCTCCGCCTCAGCCCTGGCAGTTCCTCTTCCAATGGTGTTTGATACGAACCTAGCAATGTAAACCTGCTGACATAGATCATCCACAGGATCATAATTCAGCTGCCCACCTTCTGCAATAGCAGCTAGATCTGCAGGTAAAACAATTCCAACAGAAGATAACCCTTCTCTAATTCTCTCCCACTGGCTTTGCATGCTTTTAAGGGATTCTTCAATGTGCTTCTGCTTCTCTATCTCCATCAATAGACTCAACCTTATTTCACGCAATTCAGCATCAACATCACGTAGAGAACGTAGAGAACCTTGAGTCCCACCATCAGAAGAGAGTTCTAAAAGAAGAAAGAAAAAAAAAAGAAGATACAAGTTAGCTAATCTATGAGACGAAATATTCCCAAAACATCTACAAATCTTTTTTTTTTTCCCTTCCCTTATAACAATTATACAGATATACAGATTATACATTGAAATTGAAAAAAAAATTGAAAAATTTAAGATATTCTGATTAACACTGCAATAACAAGCATAAGTATTGACATTCAGAAAATATGAAAAAAGCAAAAAACAAAATTGAATAAATCAAATTAAAAGCTAAATGGCCGTAACACATCCCTATGGTTGTCCACATGCACATGCTCAATTGCAAATAACTAAAACACAGTTAATCTGGTTCAATTTACCTTCCCAAGCGTCAAAAAACTCTGCGGCAGTACTATATTTCGCAGTACGATCTGTGCCTGTATTATCCTCCCCATCCGTGTAACTAGTAAAACTCATAGAATCATTTGGATCAAAAAAGTCTTCAATGTCACCATCTCTTTCAGAATTCAACACCACTACCTTTTCCAAATGCATACCATTATGATCAATACTACTTCCATTTTCTCTGTGCCCAACATCACCATCATTGCTGCTACTAAGTTTGTTATCTTCTACACCACTATCTTGCTCTTCCTTAACAGGTTCAGGGTTCACGTAAGTGACTTGTAGGTCACCCGCCGAACTAGAAACCACACTATCAGAGCTCTTACCATTAACATTTCCATCATCATCAATCTCCTGCTTAGCCTGTACATTGGCCTCAGAAAAACTCTTGAGAAGACGCGGGCCACGACGTTTATGATTGATGATGTAAGGAGAAGGAGGGAATGAAGAGGGAGAATCTTGAAGCGGAGAATCTGGAAGTGGCGTCACCTCAGGAGTAGCATAGAGTGACGGCTTTAATTGAGGTCGAGGAGGTACCCTCTTTCTGGCAGTTGGTGGTTCACTGGTCCTCCTCTCAAGCTTCTTCGGGGCCGGCACCGAAGTTGAAGCAGATTTCTGATGACCAGCCCTAGAACCTCCGGGCTCTATTAACCTATCAAACGCTATAGCAGTAAAAGTCGGCATATGTCTGCATAAAAAACAAAAATCAAAATGTCACATAAATGTTAAAAAATTGAATAAACAAGAATTAAATGCAAAAGCTAATTGAATGCAATTTTTTTCAATCATACTCATACAAATCATATAGTATTTTTTTGTATTAATCCTATGGTTCCCGAGGGAAAGGGCTCATTAATCTTGGAGTTCGGCCGTAAATAAAGTGCGACAAAAAATTGTTCCCACCAGAAATGAAACTCAGGTTATCCGAACAATTCGTCTTAGATGAGCTCATTAAGCACTTAAACTCAATGTCTCGGTTAATCATACAAATGATTAACATTAACTAATTGAATCTGATTATAAGATCATTAGAGAGCCAAGAGTAAGGTTATTAATCACTGGCTTACCAAACAAGAACAGTACCATATATCCAAACAAATGCAAATTCAGGTAACAAAAAAAGAATTAAAAGAAAAGGCATAACCGATTATGCCATAATTTTCTCTGATTTACACGAAATCAGAATTTACTGATTAATTCCACAAAAACAGAAGGAAAATGAAAAGCAAAACGAGATGCAATCGAAAATGTATGATATGAAATTATAATTGGCGAAACCTAAAAGAAAATAGAAATCGAAATCGCGGTAGTTTGAGAGAACCTTTAGCAGAAGTAACGCAACAACGAAACAGAAAACAGAATGAGAATGAATACGACAATTCGCAATATCGTTTTTCTTTTATATAATAATAATTTCGAAATCAGGAACAAACAAAAAAGAAATAATAAATAAATAAATAAAAGAAAGAAACCTTGTTGTTGTTGTTGTTAGCGTGAGGAAGAAGAAGATGACTAGAGAGAGGGAGAAAAGGAAGGAGCGGGCGTCATTGGAAGGAGATCAGAAGAAATATGTGTTGAATATGTATTTTTTTATTTGTTGGTTAGCGAGAATACTTCCCACACCTGTGGAATAGAATGAAATTCAATTTTCAATCTTCAACAAAACGCTAACGCTAACGCTAACGCAAACGCAACTACTCTCTCTCTCTATATATCTTTCTTTCTTGCCCAACCCTGATTTTTTTTTTGGATGGGGTGGGGTGAATTTGGTGGCACCTTCTCCGCGTTTCTTTTAGGTTTGAGGTTAGAGATAAATAAATAAATAAATACATTTATTTTCTAATTTGAGCTTCATTATAATAATTCTAATATATCGATACATTATATTATAAATTAATAAATTAACAACTATTTTTATATTTTTGACAATATTGATAAATAATATTTAATTATTATAATATTTTTAATAATAAAAAAAATGATTTATTTTAAAAAATATTTATTTAATTATTAATTTAATGTTCTAATGTACTGGTAGAATTTCCTTTATTTTATTTTTATTTACTTTTATTGCTCACCAAACAACCATTTTTAATTTTAATTGATTCTTTAATTTTCTTATGTGTGGCCCGTGGGCGTGCTCTTGTGTTTATGGGCCCAGCCCGTGCCTGATTCCTCATGGAGTGCGTCATTTTGAATTGTTTCTTTGACAATCATCAATTGTGGGAGGGTGGGAGAAGGATATTATTATTGACTTTCATTTTATAATCAATCAATTTTAATATCATCATCATTCATGTGCAACATAATAATATATTTAAAATTCAATTCAACCACACGATTTATTTTTATTATTTCCTGTGTAAATTAACGTTGATACATGCTCAAATTTTGGGATATCAATTTTATCCGTAAATGGAGATTCCCGTGGAGATTGCTTCGTTTGAAGATTCCAAGTTGGAGAATTTTTCCCCATGAAGATGGAGATGATATTTCATTCTCCGCCCACGGAGACGCCGTCCCCGAAAACTATTAAAATAACATTTATTATAAATTTATATTTAACTACTCTATAAATTATTTTTAATTATATTTTCACACAATATGTGTATACATTTGTTTATATACGATGCTTATAACTGTCACAAGACTCAAAATAATATTTTAATATTTTTATTTGTTTTATAATTAAACTTGAATATTTTTTACAACTAATTTGATTGAAAATAATAGATATTTGATACTTTTTTAAAATTTGATGGATATCCGCAAAAACTGTGGGGATCCGCATGGATGAAGATGGAGGAAGAATACTTCACGAAGCAAGGAATGGGGACGGGGTGTAACAGCCCGAATTTTTAAATAAAAAAATATTAATAAGAAAACTTCATTTCTTTAAAAAGTGTGACTATTTTTTTTCTTCAAAATAAACTAACTACGTGAGATTACATATAATAACTATAAAATGACAACAATGTTTCTTTTAAATTACAAATTAGGAAAACACATCTTTGTTAATCCTCACACACGTACAAGCAACATATCAACTTCATACACTCCATCTTTATATCAACTTCATACACTCCATCTTTAGCACCTACAACAATAATTATGTAAGGGTCAATTTCCTTATCCATATTGAATCATACTCACCACAAGAATATGTCATAAAATAATAACAAAACACTTCACCTTATCGAAAATATAATTATTAGTTTATTTTTAAAAAGTAACTTTTTCTCTTATCAAATGCAATGCAATGCGACTAAGACCACCCTAAATGAAAACACAAATGATCCGGATAATAAATCTCATACCAATGAGAAACCTGCCACAAAAGCAAAAATATCGAACCTGCCACAAAGGCACCTGTCACAAAGGCAAACATACAGACTCTGCTATACACATCCTATATGATGCATGTCTCAATAATATAATATTTTTTTCTTAAAAACTCAAACATACTCTCATACAAGTGTACTCGATTGAAACAAGTTTATTTATTTAATTGCTAGTATACTAGAATGGAATTTGGATGAGAGGTGGAATTTGGATGAGAGGTACATGTGTAAACTCTAGGAACGGTTCATGGGGAATGTTTGAGAGATGTTCAATGGCCAATATTATTAACTATATTTTATTAGGTTGAAAATTATGCTAAATAATGTTATCAATTAATAAAATAAATAGAATATAAATTAATTAATATAACTATAGAATTTATTTATCAAATAATAAATTAATAGGATGCATATATAAAATATCGGGGTCTTACAAGGGAAAAAGGAATATTTTAGACGGTGGGACAAGGAGTGGTAAAGTATCCTCCGACCAATCTCTGCTCCGTTGACATCCCTACTCAAATTAGTTATCGAATCTATGAGGGTGAAATGAGTAGTTCAACTAATTAAACTAGATGACTAAGAGTTAAAAGAGTTGGAGGTCTAAAGTTCAAGTTCTGACAAGGTGTAAAAAAAAATTAATATAATTAACATACTAACAATTTTCCATAAAAGAAAAAAAGAATCGAAGTCAAGACATTGGTTAAACTAGTAAGTAAAGACTCGCGTTATTTCATCTAAGCGCTTTTGGGTCACGAGATTTATCTTTGAAGAGAGATAAGTGTAAGTATATTTGTATGTGTTCATCGAAATCTAAAAGGTTGTTTTGCCTTGGAATGAAGTGTCATCCATTCACTCTATTACTCCCTCCATTTCTTTTTATTTGTCTTTTTAGAATAATAACATCAAATTAATGAAGTATATTTTCACATTTTATCTTCCTATTATACCCTCATTGTAATCTACCAATAAATTCATATTTTTTCGCACACACTTTCTCTTTCCAATAAATTTAATATATTATGTAAAAAAAAATTAATATGTTATGTACCAAAAAAAAAATTTAAAAAAAAAATTTAGTTTCCCAAATATATAGCATGAATTGGTTTTATTGAAAAAGATAAGAGCAACTGACAAAGGATATAATTGACAAATCATAACCGTAAAATACAAAATTGACAATTAAATAGAAACGTTCAATGTGACAATAAAAGACAAATAAAAAGAAACAGAGGGAGTATTATTTTAGCAAAAAATGAAAATCGTGGATGATTTATCTTGTTGAACTAAGAATCGGTCAATACATTTGTTTACCAAAAAAATTAGTTTATATTCATAATATATTTTCCAATTTCCGCTGACTAAAGACCATTTTGAAGACTTTGATGTATTCAACAAATTCCCTCTATATTCTCTAAAGAATCGAATTTCAGATAATAATTATATCTTCTTATCTCTTTTGAACACCAAATGAACCAAATGGTTGGAAATATACTCAACGCAATAATAACCATCCCAAGTTATCTAATACCGGAGTTAAGATTCTCTCCTTTTTTGATCCTCTATTTTTATAAATGTAATGATGTGACATTTTGTGGGTCCAACCATTTAATATATATTTGAAAATTATTCAAAACTATAGTAATGGAGAGAAATGGAAAATAGTTTCAAAGTATTATTGGGGTTGTTGGATATGCCTTGAAATCTCAGTTACAAGAAGTCGGAAAATTCTGGGTGCATTTGCGCCTGGGCGCGGCGCCTAGGTGCAATTGTTTGCGTTTTGTTGGATTGCTACTGCCTTCTGCTGGATTACAAGAAGACGTAGGTTCATTAACACCTGTCGCGCTGTGAAAAACGCATGAACGTAAGGGTTAATTGGTCAATAAATAACCGAATTTATATTCCCAATATTAATTGGACTCAAAGGGTCATTGATCCAACTTTTAACCGAATTTATATAGCCAAAAAGTATTCAACATATGACTCATCGGGGCAAAATTTAATAAGAGTCCTATTTAACCGAATTTATATGCCAATAAGAATTTGACACAAGTGCCAATAAGAATTTAGGGTCACAAAGGCAACATATAACCGAATTTCGATAGCCAACAAGTATTGCACTTAAGAACCTCAAAGCAACATTTAATTAATGTTCATCGATGCAACATGTAATCAAATTTATCTAGCTAATAAGATTTGAATTTGAGGATCATCAATGTCATATTTAACCATATGAGAATTTGTAATGCTAATAGATATTAAAATTAGGCGCCATAAGGCCAACATATAATCATATTTAAATGATATAAAGAGTCAATAACAAGTAATATATTTCGGATCAATAGCAACTAATAAATTTAGGGTAAATTTATTCAACCACGATATCAAATATAGGATATCCACGATATCAAATATAGGATATCGAGTCTAATAAGACTAATGGGACATAAGGATCATCGATGCCACTTTCAATCTAATGAAAATTTGTAGTGCCAATATACAATGAAATTAAATTTAACGAGCCAACATATAATCATCTTCAAATGATATTTCGGATCAATACAAACTCATAAATTTCGAGTTAATACTAACTAATAAATTTCGTGTCAATATATTGCGCCATCATACCAAATATAGGATATCAAATGTAACAAGACTAATGGGACATGAGGATCATCGATGCCACTTTTAATCTTATGATATTCGTAGTGCCAATATACAATGAAATTAAGTTTAACAGGCCAACTTTTAAACTTCTTCAAATGATAGAGTCAATAGCGTAATAAATTTCGGGTCAATAGAAACTAATAAATTTTGGGTCAATATATTGAACAATCATACCAAATATAAGATATCGAGTGTAACAAGACTAATGGGACATGAGGATCATTGATGCCACTTTTAGTCGTATGAGAATTTGTAGTGTCGATATACATTAAAATTTAGCATCATTGGACCAACACATAATCATCTTCAAATGATATTTCGAGTCAGTAGCAACTATTAAATTCCAGGTCAATAGCAACTAATAAATTTTGGGTCAATATATTGCACAATCATACTAAATATAGGATATCGAGTCTAATAAGACTAATGAATCATCGAGCAAGCATTTAACCGCATCGGTCCGAATTTAACCAATATAAAAGCTCTTTAGAATTATAACAAAATTTGCAAAATATTGGTATAATTCTAATTATTGGTATAAAAAAGGGTCTTTTGGCATATGATTGAAATTATCTAAATAATCGAGAAAAAATGGGTATCTTTTTTCAAGCAAAACATTTTTAATGATGTAATTTTTCTCTTCCGCGTCATATGTAATTCTCATTGCAACCTGTTCAAAATCAACACATATTAGTACTTGATGAAAATTAAAAATAATGCAATTGCCTTGAGATGTGGATTGTACTTTTATTGAAGAATCATTTATCCAAATCCATCTTTATTTAGTAAACACCAATGGGACATAAGAATCGTCGGATCAATAAATAACCAAATTTATATTCCCAATATTAATTGGACTCAAAGGGTCATTGATCCAACTTTTAACCAAATTTATATAGCCAAAAAGTATTCAACATTTGGCTCATTGGGGCAACATTTAATAAGAGTCATATTTAACCGAATCTATATGCCAATAAGAATTTTACTCAAGTGTCAACGAGTCAACTTTTATTTAGGATCAGAAAGGCAACATATAACTGAATATCGACAGCCAACAAGTATTGCGCTTAAGATCCTTAAAGCAACATTTAATTAATGTTCATCGCTGCAACATGTAATCAAATTTATCTAGCGAGTAAGATTTGAATTTGAGGATCATCAATGACATATTTAACCATATGAGAATTTGTAATGCTAAAAGACATTGAAATTAGTCGCCATAGGGCCAACATATAATCACATTTAAATGATATAAAGAGTCAGTAACAAGTACTTTAATATTTTTCGGATCAATAGCAACTAATAAATTTCAGGTCAATTTATTGAATCACCATACCAAATATAGGATATCGGGACTAATAAGACTAATGGAACATAAGGATCATTGATGTCACTTTTAATCTTATGAACATTTGTAGTGCCAATATACAATGAAATTAAGTTTAATGGGCCAACATATAATCATCTTCAAATGATATTTCGGGTCAATAGCAACTCATAAATTTTGGGTCAATATATTACATCATCATACCAAATATAGTATATCGAGTGTAACAAGACTAATGGGACATGAGTATCATTAATGCCACTTTTAATTGTATGAGAATTTTTAGTGCCGATAGACATTAAAATTAAGCGTCATTGGGCCAACACATAATCATCTTCAAATGATATATAGAGTCAATAGCAAGTAATATATTTTGGGTCAATATATTGCACAATCATACCAAATATAGGATATCAAATCTAATAAGACTAATGAATCATCGAGCAAGCATTTTACCACATCGGTCCGAATTTAACCAATATAAAGCTCTATGGAAATATAACAAAATTTGCAAAATATTGGTATAACACTAATTATTATTATTATTGGTATAAAAAAGATCTTTCGGCAGATGATTGAAATTATCTAAATATTCGAGAAAAAATGGGTACCTTTTTTCAAGCAAAACTTTTTTAATGATGTAATTCTTCTCTTCCACGTCATATGTAATTCCCATTGCAGCATGTTCAAGAACAACACATATAAGTACATGTTGAAATTTAAAATTGAAATGAAACGGAAATGAAAACTAAAAATAGTGCACTTGCCTTGAGATGTGGATTGTACTTTTATCGAAGAACCATTTATCCAAATCCATCTTTATTTAGTAAACATCAATGAGACATAAAGGTCGTCAGGTCAATAAATAACCGAATTTATATTCCAAATATTTACTGGACTTAAAGGATCATCGATCCAACTTTTAACCGAATTTATATAGCCAAAAAAATAATTTAACATATGGTTAATCGGGGCAACATTTAATAAGGGTCATATTTAACCGAATTTATATGCCAATAAGAATTCGACACAAGTGTCAACGAGTCAACTTTTATTTAGGGTCACAAAGGCAACATATAACCGAATTTCGATAGCCAATAAGTATTGCACTTAAGATCCTTAAAGCAACATTTAATTAATGTTCATCGATGCAACATTTAATCAAATTTATCTAGCTAATAAGATTTGAATTTGAGGATCATCAATGTCATATTTAACCATATGAGAATTTGTAATGCTAATAGACATTGAAATTAGTCGCCATAGGGCCAACATATAATCATATTTAAATGATATAAAGAGTCAGTAACAAGTACTGTAATATATTTCGGATCAATAGCAACTAATAAATTTCGGGTAAATTTATTGAATCATCATACCAAATATAGGATATCGGGTCTAATAAGACTAATGGGACATAAGGATCATTGATGTCACTTTTAATCTTATGAACATTTGTAGTGCCAATATACAATGAAATTAAGTTTAACGGGCCAACATATAATCATCTTCAAATGATATTTCGGGTCAATAGCAACTCATAAATTTCGGGTCAATATATTACATCATCATACCAAATATAGTATATCGAGTGTAACAAGGCTAATGGGACATGAGTATGATTGATGCCACTTTAAATTGTATGAGAATTTGTAGTGCCGATAGACATTAAAATAAGCGTCATTGGGCCAATATATAATCATCTTCAAATGTTATATAAAGTCAATAGCAAGTAATATATTTCGGGTCAATAGCAACTAATAAATTTCGGGACAATATACTGCACAATCGTACCAAATATAGGATATCGAGTCTAATAAGACTAATGAATCGTCGAGCAAGCATTTAACCACATCGGTCTGAATTTAACCAATATAAAAGCTCTTTAGAATTATAACAAAATTTGCAAAATGTTGGTATAATTCTAATTATTAGTATAAAAAAGGCAACATATAATCGAATGTCGATATCCAACAAGTAGTGCACTTAAGATCCTTAAAGCAACATTTAATTAATGTTCATCGATGCAACATGTAATCAAATTTATCTAGCTAATAAGATTTGAATTTGATGATCATCAATGTCATATTTAACCATATGAGAATTTGTAATGCTAATAGACATTGAAATTAGGCGTCATATGGCCAACATATAATCATATTTAAATGATATAAAGAGTAAATAACAAGTAATATATTTCGAATCAATAGCAACTGATAAATTGCAGGTCAATTTATTGAACCACCATACCAAATATAGGATATCGAGTCTAATGAGACTAATGGGAATTAAGGATCATCGATGCCACTTTTAATCTAATGAAAATCTGTAGTGCCAAAGCCAATATACAATGAAATTAAATTTAACGGGCCAACATATAATCATCTTCAAATGATATTTCGGGTCAATAGCAACTCATAAATTTCGGGTCAATACTAACTAATAAATTTCGTGTCAATATATTGCACCACCATACCAAATATAGGATATCAAGTGTAACAAAACTAATGGGACATGAGGATCATCGATGCCACTTTTAATCTTATGATAATTTGTAGTGCCAATATACAATTAAATTAAGTTTAACGGACCAACATATAATCTTCTTCAAATGATATACAGAGTCAAAAGCAAGTAATATATTTCGGGACAATAGCAACTAATAAATTTCGGATCAATAGCAACTAATAAATTTCGGGTCAATATATTGCAACATCATACCAAATATAGGATATCGAGTGGAACAAGACTAATGGGACATGAGGATCATTGATTCCACTTTTAATCCTATGAGAATTTGTAGTGCCGATATACTTTAAAATTTAGCATCATTGGACCAACACATAATCATCTTCAAATGATATTTCGGGTCAATAGCAACTAATAAATTTCAGGTCAATAGCAACTAAAAATGTCGGGTCAATATATTGCACAATCATACCAAATATAAGATATCAAGTCTAATAAGACTAATGAATCGTCGAGCAAGCATTTAACCACATCGGTCTGAATTTAACCAATATAAAAGCTCTTTAGAATTATAACAAAATTTGCAAAATATTGGTATAATTCTAATTATTAGTATAAAAAAGGGTCTTTCGACAGATGATTGAAATTATCAAAATAATCGAGAAAAAATGGGTACCTTTTTTCAAGCAAAACCTTTTTTATGATGTAATTTTTCTCTTCCACGTCATATGTAATTCCCATTGCAACCTGTTCAAAAACAACAAATATTAGTACATGATGAAATCTAAAATTGAAATGAAATGAAAACTAAAAATAGTGCACTTGCCTTGACATGTGGATTGTACTTTTATCGAAGAATCATTTATCCAAATCCATCTTTATTTAGTAGACACCAATGGGACATAAGGGTCGTCGGGTCAATAAATAACCAAATTTATATTACCAATATTAATTGGACTTAAAGGGTCATCATCCAACTTTTAACCGAATTTATATAGCCAAAAAGTATTCAACATATGGCTCATCGGAGCAACATTTAATAAGGGTCCTATTTAACCGAATTTATATGCCAATTAGAATTTCACTCAAGTGTCAACGAGTCAACTTTTATTTAGGGTCACAAAGGCAACATATAACCGAATTTTGATAGCCAACAAGTATTGCATTTAAGATCCTTAAAGCAACATTTAATTAATGTTCATCAATGAAACATGTAATCAAATTTATCTAACTAATAAGATTTGAATTTGAGGATCATCAATGTCATATTTAACCATATGAGAGTTTGTAATGCTAATAGATATTGAAATTAGGCGTCATAGGGCCAACATATAATCATATTTAAATGATATGAAGAGTCAATAACAAGTACTGTAATATATTTCGGATCAATAGCAACTAATAAATTTCGGGTCAATTTATTGAATCACCATACCAAATATAGGATATCGGGTCTAATAAGACTAATGGGACATAAGGATCATCGATGTCACTTTTAATCTTATGAAAATTTATAGTGCCAATATACAATGAAATTAAGTTTAACGGGCCAACATATAATCATCTTCAAATGATATTTCAGGTCAATAGCAACTCATAAATTTCGGGTCAATATATTACACCATCATACCAAATATAGGATATCGAATGTAACAAGACTAATGGAACATGAGTATCATTGATGCCACTTTTAATTGTATGAGAATTTGTAGTGCCGATAGACATTAAAATTAAGCGTCATTGAGCCAACATATAATTATCTTCAAATGATATAGAGTCAATAGCAAGCAATATATTTCGGGTCAATAGCAACTAATAAATTTCGGGTCAATATATTGCACAATCATACCAAATATAGGATATCGAGTCTAATAAGACTAATGAATCATGGAGCACGTATTTAACCACATCGGTCCGAATTTAACCAATATAAAGCTCTTTGGAAATATAACAAAATTTGCAAAATATTGGTATAATACTAATTATTATTATTGGTATAAAAAAGGGTCTTTCGGCAGATGATTGAAATTATCTAAATATTCGAGAAAAAATGGGTACCTTTTTTCAAGCAAAACCTTTTTAATGATGTAATTCTTCTCTTCCACGTCATATGTAATTCCCATTGCAACATGTTCAAGAACAACACATATTAGTACATGTTGAAATTTAAAATTGAAATGAAACGGAAATGAAAACTAAAAATAGTGCACTTGCCTTGAGATGTCGATTGTACTTTTATCGAAGAACCATTTATCCAAATCCATCTTTATTTAGTAAACATCAATGGGACATAAAGGTCGTCGGGTCAATAAATAACTGAATTTATATTCCAAATATTTATTGGACTTAAAGGATCATCGATCCAACTTTTAACCGAATTTATATAGCCAAAAAAATAATTTAACATATGGTTAATCGGGGCAACATTTAATAAGGGTCATATTTAACCGAATTTATATGCCAATAAGAATTTGACACAAGTGTCAACGAGTCAACTTTTATTTAGGGTCACAAAGACAACATATAACCGAATTTCGATAGCCAACAAGTATTGCACTTAAGATCCTTAAAGCAATATTAAATTAATGTTCATCGATGCAACATGTAATCAAATTTATGTAACTAATAAGATTTGAATTTGAGGATCATCAATATCATATTTAACCATATGAGAATTTGTAATGTCAATAGACATTCAAATTAAGCGTCATAGGGCCAACATATAATCATATTTAAATCATATAGAGTCAAGAACAAGTAATATATTTCGGGTCAATAGCAACTAATAAATTTTGGGTCAATTTATTGAACCACCATACCAAATATAGGATATCGAGTATAATAAGACTAATGAGACATGAGGATCATCGATGCCACTTTTTTTTTATGAGGATTTGTAGTGCCAATATACAATGAAATTAAGTTTAACGGACCAACATATAATCATCTTCAAAAGATATATAGAGTCAATAGCAAGTAATATATTTAATAACAACTAATAAATTTCGGGTCGATACTAACTAATAAATTTCGGGTCGATACTAACTAATAAATTTCGGGTCGATACTAACTAATAAATTTCGGGTCAATATATCGCACCACCATACCAAATATAGGATATCGAGTGTAACAAGACTAATGGGACATGAGGATCATTGATGCCACTTTTAATCAAATGAGGTGTAATCATTTGCATGTGCCTGAGGTATATTTGTGGCAGGCGAGAATATGCTCTACACTAAACATTACATTATCACAAAGTCGGCCAAAATGCTTAAATTTAGAATCAAATGAATAAGAATGCAGTACATGTTACAAAAATGCAACCAACCTGCAATTGACCCATGAATAGGGGTGTAATTGGACCGGTTTGGATCGGTTTTTAATGAATCCGATGTCCGAACCAATGAACTTTCAATTGGTTCGGTTTGGTTCGGTTTTTGGTGTTTTTCAAAAATGAAACCGAACCAAACTAATCGGTTTGGTTCGGTTTGGTTCGGATACTTTAATCGGTTTTTTCTCAATATTTTTCATGCTATTATTTTTTTCCGATATCAATCATTTCAACATTATTAGCACTTGAATTATCAACGGTTACACAACAAACTTTTTTAATCCCTCATTCTTTCAAGCATGCTTGTAAATTTTTATCAATTGTTTCCCCTGTTGTAAGACCCAAGATTTCATTGTATAGTTGGTTTAAGGAATTATTAGGGTTTCGATGTGTTCGTGTGACGAAACATCGTGTATTTATTAGCTTTTGCTGTAATGGAGCTTGTTTTGTGCTCGTGCACTGTAATTGTACAGACTTTTGTCTTGTAATCCTGTTGCTTGAATAAGAAGTTACTTGTGGTTTCAGAATAATAAGTTTTGGATTATTCTTGTTTTTGGAAAAACGAGTAGGATTTTACCCGTCGTTGTAAAATTTTACTGCGTCTGTTTTAAGTGAGGTTTCGGATGGGAGTTTTATATATCTGCACGAGTTAAGATATATTCTGAGAATAATTTTCTAAGGTATGGAAGAAAATTACAGTCGCGGAAAAAGATTCGGCGATAAGTTTTGGAATGGAAAAACGTTAGACGTTCTTTCCGTAAGTTTTAGGTTTTTGTGTTTTACGTTCGTCGCGTCGCGCGAGAGCTGAACGTGTGAGTGTTTCTATGAGGTTTTGAGTGTTATCTCAAGTGGGTTTGTTTTGGTTTGATCCAATGGCTAGGGTTTAAGCTTGGCATTGTGTTTTTGATCCAATGGTGGATTGGCTATCAAGAGCTTTTTAAATAGTAAGGAGGTTTGATGACCTTGGCACTTAGAAAAACATCACAAGACATCTCCATTCTTTCTCTCTTGTACGTGAAACACCATTTCACTTTCCAACCTTCACTAAATTTTCATTTTCTCACCATTTCACTCCATTTCAAGCTTTGGAGCTTTGAGGAAAGTTGTAGAGAATCACTTTCTAAAGGTAACCCTCTCTTCTCATCTCCTAGGTTGGTAGATTTTTAGAGTTGTGAAGTTTTTGGGTTTATGTTCTTAAGAGGGTTTGGTGAGAAAGGTTGTTCTTGCTAGTTCTTGTTTCATGGAAGTTGTTCATGAGAGTTTAGTAAGCATGCTAGGCTTTGTTGTTTTTGTTTTCCATGAGTTGGTGAAAAATCTCATGAGAAAAGTTAGGGTTTTGGTTTGGTTATGTATTGATCAATAACATGAGGCTATGTTGTAAGGTTTTGAAAAGAAAAGTTGTCTTTGAACCTTTGGGCGAAAGGGAAATGCGTTGTATGGTTTTGTTTTAGAAAATCCGATGAAAAGTATTTTGAGGTTTATGAAAATATTTCCTAAGTGTTTTGGGTAGTGTTTTGGGGTCAAAATGGTTTAAAACTATTGTGACATGTGGTGTCGCTATTTACCTTGAAAACATGTTTGAAAGTGATAACCGGACGGTTAAGGCCCGTAATAAAACTTGTGCTTAGATTTGGTTTTGATTTTGGAAATGAAAATCAAATAACTTGCACTCGAAGCAACCAACAAGCTTTCGGAAAATGAATTGCTTGCTTATGAAAATGGTTTGCTTTTATGCTTTGAAAAAGTGTGGGGAACTAATAGAATCAAACTAGGTTTGGGTGGAAAAAGGTGGTGTGAGTTGCTGTCTTGTGCTGTCATGACAGGTGCAACTCGCCGGGCGAGTGGTTACTCGCCAGGGCGAGTGTCACAGGTCATGACAACTCGCCAGGGCGAGCTCCAGGGCGAGTAAGACCAGTACTCCCTGCCTCCACTCGCCACCAACTCGCCAGGGCGAGCTCTGGGAGTTGAGATTTTGGATTTTGATTTCTAAACTTGGTTTTTAGCCTTCTAATCCCTTTTTATTAATTTATGGAAGTGGTTGGGATTGGAAACGAGTTTTTCGGGTACTCGGAAAGTACGTAACTTATAACGCAAGAAAACGGCCATTTTGCATTTCAAATTATTTAAGACTTTTGGCAATTGTTTTGGGTCCTAAAAATAGTACAAATAACTCATGGGGGTTGATCAATACGGTAGTTTTTGGTTCGATGTCCGAAAGAGTGGTTTTTCCTTAGGAACCATTAGGTTTTTGGGGTTTTGGTGTAGTTTCAATACGATTGGTTAGAGAACAATGTATTGATTGTTACGCTGCTTGTTTTAGGAAGCGCGTTGTGTTGTTTGAGCGTGTGTTGTTGACGGAAGCTTGCCGAGGTAAGGGCTCCACTTTAATTCTGTCTTTTGAAACGGTTTGACATGTTTGTGTTATGTATGCCCGTTGATGGGAACGTGTTTACATTACTTGTGCAATTTACATATGATTTTGAAAATATATGTATGAATTGCTATGATTTAGTTACATATGCTTGAGAGGTATGTATGCGTGGCATTAGCATATGTAGGGGATAGTATGCTCATGCATTCATTGTGCGTAGTTGCGTGAGTGGACTACGGGGTGTTGGTTGCGTGAGTGGACCCACCCAAAATCCTACGGGATCTTTTTGAGTACAATAAGTGGTTGCGTGAGTGGACCACGGGGTGTGATTGCGTGAGTGGATCCACCTTAACCCTTTGCGGTTTTATTGGTTATGATTAGTAATTCCGGAATTCATTTGCATGTGGTAGCTCTGGTAGTACCACACCCATTGTAGAAGTCTGCATTAGGCTTGTTGTGCATTATATATATAAGCCCGTTGGTGGGAATTGTTGAATGTTTTAAGAGTTTTCTCTTGTGCTTTGTGGAAATATTTGTTATGTGTACAACCTCTTGCACCGGTTATATATATATATTACTTTTATTTTGTGGTGACCCTTTCTTTCATTTGCGGGCTCATCCCACCCCAGATGACGATGTAGGTCGAGAGGATGGTGTTGGCAGCTCTAGGCCATAGTGAGCTCGTGTTGGAGCTAGAGTGGTAGTTTTAGTTAGACTATGCGCCGGTGTGTTTGTGCACTGTGCTTTTTGTTTAGCATAGGACTTTCTAACTTCTTTTGGTTGGTTAGTGCTTGTAAGCACATAGACTTATGGATTGTAATTATTCAGGTTTACACTTAGCATTTTCGAATACAATATATATATGGTGTGATATATATATGGCTCGTTTGTAATATTTAATGTCGGCTCAATTAAAAATGTTTTGCGCACTCTGAGCGTTTGTTAAAAAAAAAAAAAAAAAAAAAAAAAAATAATGCCCTTTTTGCGTTATGAAAACGGGGTGTTACAACTGTGGTATCAGAGCTCGGCTTTAAATCTTCAAAGGGAAAGTGTATACTTGAGTCGTTAGTCCAGAGTCGGTTAGAACGTAACTAGTGTGGGGTTAGTTCTAGTGTTTGTCCTGTGTCGGGTTATGGGTTAGTAATCCGTTGAGTGAGGTTTTCTGTTGGAATTCAGAATGTTTGGATAAGGATCTAATCGAAGAGAATTGGTATGTGCAGGAAACGATGCCTCCAAGAAGGGCACCTGCTAGAGATGATGATGATGTGGACATCCATCAGATGGCTTATGCCATGAATACAATGGCAGCAGCGGTAACTGCGCAAACTCATGCTAAGGCGCAGAGAGACCTTGAAAAGCGCGACAGGGAGATCCTGGCCGCTGGGTCTAGGGTTCTCGCAAGTTTTAATCAGCAGGCCCCTCCAAAGTTTAATGGGGAGGGAGGTCCAGAAACAGCGGATCTATGGCTCCATGCTATGGAGAGGGTATTTGGGGCAATTCATTGTCCGGAGGGAGAGAAGGTAGTTCTAGCTACCTATCAGCTGCTTGGGGGTTCCGAATTTTGGTGGAGGAACACCCGTCTGATTATGGAAAATGCATATGAGGAGATTAACTGGGAGAACTTCAAGAGGAGGTTCCTGGCTAAGTATTTCCCTGAGACTGCAAGGGAAAGGTACGGTGAGGAGTTTCTGAGATTACGGCAGGGGAGTATGAATGTGGAAGCATATTCCAAGAAGTTTGAATCATTATCCCGTTTCTTCCGCTTCTTTAGGGATGGGATAGATGAGGTCTATATGTGTTGTCGCTTCCAAGATGGGCTGAGGTACGAACTGCAGGATGCGGTTGTGCCATTGGGTATTCGGCAATTTCAAGTCTTGGTTGAAAAGTGCCAAGAGGTTGAAGATATGAGAAACAAAAGGGTGAACCGTCAGGGTGGTTTTAGTGCTGGGGGACCAAGTCGTTCCGGTGGTCCGAATCAAAGTCAGAACCGTGGAAAACAAGGCAGTAAGCCATATGACCGTCCACAGTATAACAAAGGACAGGGTCGATCGGTGAATCAGAACAGTCAGAATACCGGGAAGCAGGGCTGTTTTAAGTGTGGTGAAGTGGGCCACTATGCGAATGAATGCCGGAATCAGGGGCATGTTTGTTTTAATTGCAAGAAGCCGGGACACTTTGCTAGAGATTGCAAAGCCCCGAAGGCCGGGCCGTCGGCTAATGTGGCACAAGGCTCACAAGGTACCAGACCTGCGGCAAAGGCACGTGCTTACTGTATGGGCACAGAAGTGAGTGGGCAGGCTAGCAATGCCATTCACGAGAGCTGTCACATTGCAGGTAATTCTTTAACTGCTTTGATTGACACGGGGGCAACCCACTCATTCATTTCTTTGGCATGTGCAAATCGGTTGAATTTGAATGTTTCTGTTCTTCCGTTTGATTTGAATGTCTTGACTCCTGCTAAGGATTTGGTAGTAAATACTGCATGCTTGCATTGTTTGGTAGTGATTCAGAATAGAGATTTTCTGGTCAATTTGGTGTGTTTACCGCTTACATCTCTCGAGATCATCCTCGGGATGGATTGGCTATCTTATCATTATGTTATACTAGATTGTGCTCGGAAATTGGTGTTCTTTCCCGAGCCAGGTGTGCGAAGGTACTTGTCCGCAAATCGACTTTCTGTGGTTATGTGTAACGGAGAGCCTGAGATTGTTTCACTTGCTAGTTTAGGGGTGACGTCGGAGATTCGAATTGAGGAAATTCGAGTAGTTCAAAATTTCCAAGACGTGTTTCCGTCGGAGATTCCAGCTTTTCCTCCGGGTAGAGAGGTGGAATTCTTTATTGATCTACAACCGGGTACGGGTCCGATTTCGGAATCAGCTTATCGGATGGCTCCGGCCGAGTTGGTAGAGTTGAAAGGTCAGATCGAGGACTTGTTAGAGAAGGGTTTCATAAGGCCTAGTGTGTCGCCTTGGGGAGCACCGGTCTTATTGGTTAAGAAGAAGGATGGGAAATCTCGTCTATGCGTGGATTATCGGAAGCTTAATAAGGTGACTATCAAGAACCGATATCCATTGCCACGGATTGATGATTTGATGGATCAGTTGAGGGGAGCCTCAGTGTTTTCAAAGATTGACTTGAAATCTGGTTATCACCAGATAAGGGTTCGAGATGAGGATATTCAGAAAACGGCGTTTAGGACGCGGTATGGGCATTATGAGTACTTGGTGATGCCGTTCGGGGTGACGAATGCACCTGCTATCTTTATGGCGTATATGAATCGGATATTCCATTCATTTTTGGACAAGTTCGTGGTTGTGTTCATTGATGATATTCTCGTGTATTCGAAGAGCGAAGAGGAGCATGAAGAGCATCTTCGTATGGTTTTGCAAGTGTTGCGGGAAAGAAAGTTGTATGCGAATCCGTCGAAGTGTGACTTTTGGTTGGAAGAGGTGAATTTCCTTGGTCATATAATATCAAAAGAGGGAATTGCCGTGGATCCAGCCAAGATTGACACGGTACTTGCATGGAAGCAACCGCAGACGGTGACTGATGTGAGGAGTTTTGTGGGCTTGGCCGGTTATTACCGAAGGTTTATAGAAGGATTTGCTAAGATTGTGGCACCAATGACACAACTTACGAGAAAAGATCAACCGTTTGCGTGGACTGAGCAGTGTGAACTTAGTTTTCAATTGTTGAAGGAGCGGTTGACGACTTCACCGGTGTTGGTGTTACCTCAGTCTGATGAACCTTATGAGGTTTATTGTGATGCGTCTCATCAGGGTTTGGGTTGTGTGTTGATGCAGCACAAGAGAGCAGTGGCTTATGCATCACGGCAGTTGAAGGTGCATGAGAAGAATTATCCTACGCACGATTTAGAGCTTGCGGCTGTTGTTTTCGCATTGAAGATTTGGAGACATCATCTTTATGGTTGCACTTTTGTCGTGTTTAGTGACCATAAAAGTCTCAAGTATCTGTTCGATCAGAAAGAGCTTAATATGAGGCAACGGAGGTGGATGGAAACTTTGAAAGATTTCGACTTTACGTTGGAATACCACCCGGGAAAGGCTAATGTGGTAGCCGATGCTTTGAGTAGGAAGAGTGTGTCGGTTTGTTCGGCACAAATGGCTAGTCAACAGGAGTTGTTGAGAGAGTTTCGTGACTTGCACCTAGAGGTAGAGTTTGCTTTAGGGAATATGAGACTGGGTATGATTACCATCTCGAACGGTTTGTTGGAGGATATTGCTAATTGTCAAGAGGACAAGTTTCTCATGGAGAAAAGAGCTTTGATTGTTCGAGGAACCAACCGAGATTTCAAGGTGGGATCGGACAACATTTTGAGATGTAATGGTAGGGTGTGTGTGCCCGATGCGATGAACTTGAGAAACATCATTCTAGGGGAGGCACACAAGAGTAAACTTAGTATACATCCCGGAGCAACAAAGATGTATCAGGACCTGAGGCAAGATTTCTGGTGGCCGGGTATGAAGAGGGATGTGGCCGAGTTTGTGGCGTCGTGTTTGACTTGTCAGAAAGCGAAGATTGAACATCAGAGACCAGCAGGGATGCTGCAGTCTTTAGATATCCCCGAGTGGAAATGGGATAGCATTTCTATGGATTTCATCACTGGTTTACCCAAGACCAAGAGGAAGCATGATTCCATTTGGGTGATAGTGGATCGTTTGACTAAATCCGCTCATTTTCTACCGGTAAGGATTACGGATACGGCGGCAAAGTTGACCGATGTGTATATTGCTGAGATTGTGAGGTTACATGGGATTCCGTCAAGTATAGTGTCGGATAGAGATCCAAAGTTCACTTCACATTTTTGGAAGACTTTGCATGAGGCGTTGGGGACGAAACTGAGGTTGAGTTCTGCCTATCATCCCCAGACCGATGGGCAGACTGAGAGAACAAATCAGTCACTAGAGGATTTATTGAGAGCGTGTGTGCTGGATGATCGTGGGAGTTGGGACGACGTGTTGCCGTTGATAGAGTTCACGTACAACAATAGTTACCATTCGACTATCGGAATGGCACCATATGAGGCTTTGTATGGGAGGAGATGTCAGACTCCTTTGTGTTGGTACCAAGATGGGGAAAGTTTGATAGTAGGACCGGAAATGGTACAACAGACGACGGACAAGGTCCGAAAGATAAGGGCAATGATGAAAGTTGCTCAAGATCGACAAAAGAGTTATGCGGATAGGCGTCGGAGGCCTTTAGAGTTTGAGGAGGGAGACCATGTATTCCTCCGTGTTACTCCAACAACGGGTGTTGGGAGGGCTTTGAAAGCGAAGAAGTTGACTCCGAAGTTTATAGGGCCGTATCAGATTTTGGAACGGATTGGGAAGGTAGCATATCGGATCGCGTTGCCACCGGTACTATCTTTGATTCATGATGTGTTCCATGTGTCGCAATTGCGGAAATATACACCGGATCCATCACATGTGATCACACCAGATGATATCCAGTTGAGGGATAACTTGTCATTTGAGGTTCCGCCGATCAAGATTGCGGATAGGAAGATGAAACGTTTGAGAACGAAAGAGATACCTTTGGTAAAGGTAATATGGAACGAGGCTACAGGAGATACCACCTGGGAGCTCGAGAGTAAGATGAAAGAGTTATACCCCAGTTTGTTCGACGATGTCTAAGTTTCGAGGACGAAACTTCTTTTAGGGGGGTAGTATTGTAAGACCCAAGATTTCATTGTATAGTTGGTTTAAGGAATTATTAGGGTTTCGATGTGTTCGTGTGACGAAACATCGTGTATTTATTAGCTTTTGCTGTAATGGAGCTTGTTTTGTGCTCGTGCACTGTAATTGTACAGACTTTTGTCTTGTAATCCTGTTGCTTGAATAAGAAGTTACTTGTGGTTTCAGAATAATAAGTTTTGGATTATTCTTGTTTTTGGAAAAACGAGTAGGATTTTACCCGTCGTTGTAAAATTTTACTGCGTCTGTTTTAAGTGAGGTTTCGGATGGGAGTTTTATATATCTGCACGAGTTAAGATATATTCTGAGAATAATTTTCTAAGGTATGGAAGAAAATTACAGTCGCGGAAAAAGATTCGGCGATAAGTTTTGGAATGGAAAAACGTTAGACGTTCTTTCCGTAAGTTTTAGGTTTTTGTGTTTTACGTTCGTCGCGTCGCGCGAGAGCTGAACGTGTGAGTGTTTCTATGAGGTTTTGAGTGTTATCTCAAGTGGGTTTGTTTTGGTTTGATCCAATGGCTAGGGTTTAAGCTTGGCATTGTGTTTTTGATCCAATGGTGGATTGGCTATCAAGAGCTTTTTAAATAGTAAGGAGGTTTGATGACCTTGGCACTTAGAAAAACATCACAAGACATCTCCATTCTTTCTCTCTTGTACGTGAAACACCATTTCACTTTCCAACCTTCACTAAATTTTCATTTTCTCACCATTTCACTCCATTTCAAGCTTTGGAGCTTTGAGGAAAGTTGTAGAGAATCACTTTCTAAAGGTAACCCTCTCTTCTCATCTCCTAGGTTGGTAGATTTTTAGAGTTGTGAAGTTTTTGGGTTTATGTTCTTAAGAGGGTTTGGTGAGAAAGGTTGTTCTTGCTAGTTCTTGTTTCATGGAAGTTGTTCATGAGAGTTTAGTAAGCATGCTAGGCTTTGTTGTTTTTGTTTTCCATGAGTTGGTGAAAAATCTCATGAGAAAAGTTAGGGTTTTGGTTTGGTTATGTATTGATCAATAACATGAGGCTATGTTGTAAGGTTTTGAAAAGAAAAGTTGTCTTTGAACCTTTGGGCGAAAGGGAAATGCGTTGTATGGTTTTGTTTTAGAAAATCCGATGAAAAGTATTTTGAGGTTTATGAAAATATTTCCTAAGTGTTTTGGGTAGTGTTTTGGGGTCAAAATGGTTTAAAACTATTGTGACATGTGGTGTCGCTATTTACCTTGAAAACATGTTTGAAAGTGATAACCGGACGGTTAAGGCCCGTAATAAAACTTGTGCTTAGATTTGGTTTTGATTTTGGAAATGAAAATCAAATAACTTGCACTCGAAGCAACCAACAAGCTTTCGGAAAATGAATTGCTTGCTTATGAAAATGGTTTGCTTTTATGCTTTGAAAAAGTGTGGGGAACTAATAGAATCAAACTAGGTTTGGGTGGAAAAAGGTGGTGTGAGTTGCTGTCTTGTGCTGTCATGACAGGTGCAACTCGCCGGGCGAGTGGTTACTCGCCAGGGCGAGTGTCACAGGTCATGACAACTCGCCAGGGCGAGCTCCAGGGCGAGTAAGACCAGTACTCCCTGCCTCCACTCGCCACCAACTCGCCAGGGCGAGCTCTGGGAGTTGAGATTTTGGATTTTGATTTCTAAACTTGGTTTTTAGCCTTCTAATCCCTTTTTATTAATTTATGGAAGTGGTTGGGATTGGAAACGAGTTTTTCGGGTACTCGGAAAGTACGTAACTTATAACGCAAGAAAACGGCCATTTTGCATTTCAAATTATTTAAGACTTTTGGCAATTGTTTTGGGTCCTAAAAATAGTACAAATAACTCATGGGGGTTGATCAATACGGTAGTTTTTGGTTCGATGTCCGAAAGAGTGGTTTTTCCTTAGGAACCATTAGGTTTTTGGGGTTTTGGTGTAGTTTCAATACGATTGGTTAGAGAACAATGTATTGATTGTTACGCTGCTTGTTTTAGGAAGCGCGTTGTGTTGTTTGAGCGTGTGTTGTTGACGGAAGCTTGCCGAGGTAAGGGCTCCACTTTAATTCTGTCTTTTGAAACGGTTTGACATGTTTGTGTTATGTATGCCCGTTGATGGGAACGTGTTTACATTACTTGTGCAATTTACATATGATTTTGAAAATATATGTATGAATTGCTATGATTTAGTTACATATGCTTGAGAGGTATGTATGCGTGGCATTAGCATATGTAGGGGATAGTATGCTCATGCATTCATTGTGCGTAGTTGCGTGAGTGGACTACGGGGTGTTGGTTGCGTGAGTGGACCCACCCAAAATCCTACGGGATCTTTTTGAGTACAATAAGTGGTTGCGTGAGTGGACCACGGGGTGTGATTGCGTGAGTGGATCCACCTTAACCCTTTGCGGTTTTATTGGTTATGATTAGTAATTCCGGAATTCATTTGCATGTGGTAGCTCTGGTAGTACCACACCCATTGTAGAAGTCTGCATTAGGCTTGTTGTGCATTATATATATAAGCCCGTTGGTGGGAATTGTTGAATGTTTTAAGAGTTTTCTCTTGTGCTTTGTGGAAATATTTGTTATGTGTACAACCTCTTGCACCGGTTATATATATATATTACTTTTATTTTGTGGTGACCCTTTCTTTCATTTGCGGGCTCATCCCACCCCAGATGACGATGTAGGTCGAGAGGATGGTGTTGGCAGCTCTAGGCCATAGTGAGCTCGTGTTGGAGCTAGAGTGGTAGTTTTAGTTAGACTATGCGCCGGTGTGTTTGTGCACTGTGCTTTTTGTTTAGCATAGGACTTTCTAACTTCTTTTGGTTGGTTAGTGCTTGTAAGCACATAGACTTATGGATTGTAATTATTCAGGTTTACACTTAGCATTTTCGAATACAATATATATATGGTGTGATATATATATGGCTCGTTTGTAATATTTAATGTCGGCTCAATTAAAAATGTTTTGCGCACTCTGAGCGTTTGTTAAAAAAAAAAAAAAAAAAAAAAAAATAATGCCCTTTTTGCGTTATGAAAACGGGGTGTTACACCTGTGATCCGAAATTAGATTTAAACTCAATATTTTTTTATTCAACACCTACCCCTCATCAATGTCATGAAAAGTTACAATCATATAATTCATATTTTGTACCAATGTCCAACAATTGATGGTAAGAAAAACCATTTGTTTATTTGCAAACAATATGTTCTTTAGCTTATCTTTTTCATCATTATTCTTATGTGGTAAAATACTCCAACCACTACTCAAACACATTGTTGTTTGTGAGGTGATAGAGCATGTATGAGAGCGTGTTTCTAAATTATTGTTTGCTATATGACTAGATATTTTTTTTTACAAGTATTTCAAGTTTGGTCAGTTTTAGTTTTTTAACGTCTATAAAAAAATATTAATTTAACAATATATATCTATTGGTTTGGTTCGGTTTTCATCGGTTCTTGAAAATTGAATCCGAGAACCGAACCAAACCACATCGGTTTTCAATTGGTTTGGTTCGGTTTTTGATCCGAACCATAAAAATCGGTTTTTTTCCAGTTTGGATTGGTTTGGATCGTCGGTTCAATTGGATTTTTTTGATCCGCTTACACCCCTACCCATGAATATGCCATACATCATGACATACTGCATATCATAAAAACTCCCAAATTGAAGGGAAGCCACCTGCACGCATAAATAGTGAATATCGATGTAAAAAAATTGAAATAAAAACATTAGAACTTAACGGATGGAACATACCTCTGTTAAACATTGCAACGTTATGTTCCGATATGCCGGAAGCGGGATAAACTTTAGAAGTGTCTCAAGCTACAATGTCAGCAAAAGTTAAAAGAGTCCAGTAGGTGAATTCCTCAACAACAAATTCATTTTGAACAGAAAAAGAACCTACCAATGGTGATTCAAATATAAAACCCAAAGGAATCCATGATAAGAAGACATGTATTGTGGACAATATAGCAAGTATGAGCTCGGCCCGTTGGGATGCTGATAACACATATAGCCATAACTCATGTATGAGTTGAAATTCACTGCAAACAAACAAGTATAATTCTTAACAAAATATAAGCACTTTGTATAAAGTAAATGTAGATAAACAACAATCGCTGAGCAAATACATAACCATCAAGAGCATGGATGATAAAGAGTGTTAGATATAAAACCATTACCAAGCTTCCACCTAATAACTTGGGCTTTCAGGATAATTATGACAAAGGAGTCTGAGATGAACAGCCATATCAGATGCAAAAAGGATAATGCTAAAATTCAAGAACGAAATTATGAGCAAAATTATTTCCAGATCATAAACAAAAATAATAATTATGTCAATAAGTAGATAAAGGTTTAAATCCTACAACCAGCATCTCCGCTAACGCCTAGCAAGGATAAGGCTATGTGCATCTACCCTACCAAGACAGGTGGGAGCCTCGTGCAAAGGCCATCCCTTTTTAGTGATAATTCCTAGATGAGAAAACAATTTTCCTTCATGTAACTTCCCTAATATTATTTTTGTTCTAAGATGATCAACAATCATCAACTAGATTATTTGATGTTAATCACCCCGGTCTAACTTGCAGGCGTTAAAAGCATCCAAATCGCAACTTAAGCAGTACAAATAAAACTACAATATATTTTCCCACTTACAAATTAAAATCAATTGCTCTACCTAGCCACCTATATAAGCAGTTATCACCACTTGCTAGTCTTTCAATCTCACATTCAATGAATCAGAAGTGTACAAAAAAAAATTATAGAACAAGACAGATGACACTTTTAACAATCCAACTTAATGAATTCATTATTGTACAGCACGTAATTAAAACTCAATCTTTCAGACACTCAACTTAAAAGAAAGATAAGTGAAATGGAAAGCGGGAAAGAATACATAGACATTAAGCTATTAAAAGCTACCTGTTCAATGATTGTTTAAGCTCTTTTATCTGCTGTTGTGTCATTTCTCCTCTTGAAAAATCAAAAAACATCTTCACACTCAAAAGCTAAACATAAATTTTTTAAGTTAGTCATAGACATAAGAAATAAAATCTTAACAAAAACAGGAATAAACCTACTTTCAATATTGCCATGCAATTCTCGCAGATTGTTTCACTAGTTTTAGCTGCTGAGACAATATCAGGAATGAAGCTTCGCCATCTTGCTGGCCACTCATGCTTCAAAATCTGTTTGTGAGACACCCACCATTACATACAGCCTTTAAGTGGTGAATGCAAAAAGATACGAGCAATAATATTTGAAAACGAGATTTTAAATCCAGATTAACAAGTGAAAAGAAATCGACAAGAAAAGGATATAAATGTGAGTGTATTAAGCATTGCACCAAAAATAAAAGACTTGATATAGAAAAAAGGGAAAATAAAAAATCTAAGCAGATTGAATATATTAAATGGAAAAGAAAAGGATAAGCCACATGCACAAAATAACTGGTAAGACTAAAAGGTAATTCAAATAAATTGACAACACTACCCACACAAAAACAAATAATATAGAAGAGAAAAGTATAAAACATCTTAAGATGATTGCATTTGTGTATAGAAAGGGAAAACATAAAAATTAACCATTGAACCATGGGTTTTTATCTGTCAAAGTAATGATAAGAAACTGCAGTGTTTACCTGAACTAATATAATGTTGAGTTTGTTGACATACAACCTTTCCATTCGAAACGAGGCCTCGTAGCTAGAAAGCTATGCAAGAAAAACCAACAACGAGATCAATGATGCAGAAAAACTAAGTATGCCAGACTAGCTCAAATAACTACTTTCACCAAATACAGCTGATACCTGTACAATAATATCTGAGATGAAATTTGTCATCCCATCTCGCTGCTCAGCAGGTAATGCATTCCATCTGTATTTAATTAAACCTTCTAGAACCTGAATGCAATGTACAACCATTGAAAAAACATGTACTAAGGAAGGAAGCTAATATAATATTCTCATAAAAGAAATGAAAAACTTGTTTGACACTTAATAAGCGTTGTTTCCAAGGGCAATACTCCAACCGTATGTAGGCTGCATAGTTCAAAACTATGTAATCCATATAAAACAAATATGTAAAGCTAACTCACAACAACTAAATGAGGATTTAGCCAATAGGTCTATACAGCAGAGGGGTATCAAAGTCGAAGTAACATTTTTGTCATAAGCCTCTTGGTAAATAGCTACTAAAGGAAATTTCAGCAAAAATAAGCTATATTTTCAAGAACTCTGACAAAGCAAATTCTCCTACAGGTACTTCCCACTCAAATCTCACATAATTACAAACTGATACACATCACTTTAGAGTACGCATGGTTTCAAATATATTGCATTACTAATTACTAATTGACCAACCTAGAGTGTACATCTTGATCATACCACAAATCAACAACAGCTTTTGCATGATAGCATGCTTTCAAATATATTGCATTACGAATTGACCAGCGTAGGTCATACATCTTGATCATACCACACAAATCAATAAAAGCTTTTGCCAATGACGAAAATTATCATTTGCATTGACTACACATAGATATAAGCTTATAGACCCTAAATTAGATCCATATTCTATGATCAACCTTTCCTAACATTAAGAGGAGAACAGCTGCTCATTAAACAAACGAACCTGTAAGGTCAAATTTTGAGTATTCTGCAAGATATGCATAACTTGAAACCACATATCAGGATTATTTTCCAAGTCCCGGAAAATCCAAGCACTTCTCTGCACAATCAAAATGCACACACAAAAAATAAATAAAAAAACAAACCGTTAAACGTAAACAGCATCAAATTATCTAAAACGAAAACAAGTTCAACGTCCCAAGACAATTAATCAATCACAGAAATACGAGAATAATTATCTACAACTTAGGGATTCAATTGACGCGCGATGATAATTGAATGTTTCGAGAATTGTTAAACCCTAAAGTGCGCGCACTATTGACGATCGACATTGTTGAAGATAGAGAGAATTATGACTAACCTCTTGCTTAGATAAGGTGCTATAGAAGGCGGCGACGGTAGCATCGAGCAAAGGTACGTCAATCGGTTGTGACAAATCTCTGAGATTCTCCGCAGCAATGTCGGAAGAAGAAGAATTATTAAACCCTAGAAGAGTAAAAGTAGTGTGCAGTGTACGGCTACAAAACCCTAGACGCACACGGAGATTCGAGAGAGATCCGAGAGAGAGAGAGAGAGAGAGAGAGAGGGATTTGAGAAATGAGAAGAAGAGTTTGGAGTTTTGAATTTGAATTTGTTTCTTGGTTTTTTATATTTACTAGACTTTTTTACCCGTGCAAGGCATTGCACGGGTTAAGTGGAGCGTCAGATATATAATTTAAATTGATATAATTAAACGTGCAATTAAAAAAAAAATCAAAATATAAAAATTTGAAAAAGCATACACATTAAAACCCACTAACCCCTCTTTTCATAAAATCTTACTTCTGCAAAAATTACGTAGTACCAAGGGTCAAATTTTACAAATAAAAGTAGCAATTTGACAACCAACATTAACATGCTAAAATTACATTGCAACCACACTATTTGGGGAAGATTCTCACAAATTAAAACTCACGCTTATGAATATGCAATGGACATATCTCTTTGGGGAATTACATCTAGTCTTTATTAATATAATAGAAAACACGTTCAACCCTCCTTTGCTGCTCATAGCTACATTCCATATTTGATGTTTTTTGCACCTGCAAGATGCAACAATTTATGTGACTCACAACAATTAAATCATCAAAACCAAATATGATAAAAAAATTGAAATGCCTATACGTACCACATATAAAAAGCAAAGATAAAAAATATAGGACAATCAAAGTAAACTAAAAGATATATTTTTAATCAAAAATAGTTAACAACAATAAGAAAGAAAAATAGACATAACCATATGCCGAATAAAAAATAATGCAATAGAGTGTATAATACAAATTTATCTAGACTATAATAAAGTTCAGATATATTAATTATTTAATGAACCTAAAAAAAATTAATTAATGAGCCGCAAATATTTTCCTCTTAATTCTTTCTAGAGAAAATAATGTGCATGACTCATTCATCAAAACCATTACTTTTCACATTTGTACGTGTGTGAATCAAGACATTTAGCAAACTGAATATGTCAAACTCTTCTTCTCAAACGTGCAGTTTCTTTCCGTCTTGTCAAAATAAAAGTTGGTAATATAAAAGTTGAAAGCTAGTACCTGTAAATTATTGGAAGAAACGCATATATGGTAAAACTTGCAATAATAAATCTCTAAATTTTAAATATTATAATTGACACTATAACACCTTTAGCTTTCCAAATATATGATCCAACTATCACCCCAAAGGAACACCACAAATTTGTACAAAACTAATTTGTATACAACCACAACCCAAAGAAACACCGCAGCTTTATACAAAACTATCTTAATTTCATTATGAATTGACTATAAAAAAAAAGAATAATAATAACTTTACCACATCGCTATCCATTCTAAATGGTACCAAGTCAAATCAAACTATTCATACTTTGCTTTCTACTCTGCACTGCAAAATAAAATACAAAAAAAATAGATAAAAATTAGAAGCTACTAAAAGCATCAAATTAATAGATCACAAAATTAGAATATGTCAAAAGACATTTTTGTCATTAACCTTTTAAGCTATAAAAAAGTAGACATAAGAGCCAAACAAATACCGAAGCTAAACACTAATATATAATAAGCACAGAGAGAAATTGAAAATATATTAACATAATAAAATTAAGCATAGAGAGAAATTGAGAGATATGAGAGAGACTAAATTTTGAAAAAAATAGAAACTAAAAAAAATTAAGAACAAAGAGAAAGTGAGACATGAGAGAACAAATTTTGAGAAATTTGAGAAAAATAGAAATTAAAAATACTATTTAATACCAATTATTAAGTGGGGTTTAAAGAGAATTTAAGAATCATCATTAAATAAGTAATCAAAAAGTAATCAAATTGGATGAGTATTAAAAAATGTCATACCTATTCCTACGCATCGTTGTTGTTACATAATAGAATTTTGTTTTATTCTTTTGATTTGATAAGCACATAATAAAATTTTGTGATTATCTCTAAAAAAAATATATCAGATAAGTTCTAATTAAACCTATGACGTGTCATATTCATTAATTGATGTGACAACATAATATTCAACTTTTTATCGTAACCGTTGATATAATTTTTTTTTTCCCGCGTGTCAAAATCTAAACCATTTATATTAGGGTTAGGGTTTATGGTGCCTCTAATTACTCTCGTTTTATTATATTAAGATTAAGATTAAGATTAAGATTGGGTTGAAAATAAATAAAAAATAGAAAAGAGGAAAAAACGGCTTGAGAAGACACAATGTTACTCTTCGTTTTTTTTATTACTCCCTCCATTACTTCCCTGTTCCTTTTTATAAGAGACAATTCACTTTTTAGATTCATTCAATAATTGATGTATTTGATCTATATATCAAATACATATTGTCTCATATAAAAAGAAACGGAGGAAGGGTCTGTTTGGCAACACCACCAAACTGACTTATAGCTTATGTCTTATAGTTTATAAACTAAAAGACCTGTTTGGTAACAACTTTTTCAACACTGACTTATAGCTTATTTTACTGACTTATAGCTTATTTTCCATAAGCTATTTCAATTAGCTTATAGCTTATCATCTTTTCTTCCATTTTTACCCTTATCATTTTACCTAAAATCCATTTTTACCCTTTTTAATTTATTATAATATAAAATAAAAACGTCATTCCTTTGCTTTCAATGTTTTTTTTTTTTGACATTTTGCTTCCAATGCTTATGAAATAAAACAAATACTCTTTTTATTTTTCAATTTGTATAGTTTACGCTATGTTCGACGACGTTGTCAGTTTTTAATATACTAGACTAGATGGAAGAAAATGCATTACATAACATTCACTAATAAAAATATAAATTTATTTATTATATTAGTTTATTTATATATAATGAAAATAAATATCCTACATAGAAATAATGAAGATAAATGTTGATTTAATCCGAAATAAATTAAAATTAAAATATATAAATGTTTAAAATGTTGTTGTACATAAAGTCCGAAAAAAAATTGTTTTACGTTACAATATTTTATGGCGCATTTGTACATATCTATATTATCACCCATTCATTTTAGTACTTTTGATTTATTCATCATGTATTTATCTATACTAATATATAAAGGGGATACAAATTTTTGGGATGACTTTTTCACTATTCCTATTTTACCCTTAAAAAATAACTTCCACATAAAAATAGATATTCAGTTTTTTTTAGTAAATAATTTTGTTTTTCTTCTTAATAACTAAGCACAACTTCCACATAAAAGTAGGTTTTCAGTTTTTCTATAGTAAAAAAATATATATATTTTCTTCTTCTTAATAACTAGCCACAACAAAAAAGGAGGTTACATAGTTATCAATTAACTAAGTCCAATAAAAAAGGAGATTAAGTAGTTATTTATATTTGCACCATAGAGAATATTGATCACAAAATAAATAAAAAAAGAATATCGATCACACAAACGGGCATGGAAGGCGGCTAGTTACTATAAAAGATGTTGTACGTATATTGTCACCGTTTTTTTACTACATTTGATTTATCTTTTATGTATTTGTTATAAAAACCTAAAAAATGTAATTTTAATATTTTATATAAAGTGTAATAAAGAAAATAAATTTAAAATACAATTCAAAGAATAAAATTTAATTCTATATAAAAAATTAATAATATATAAAGATATATTAAATTAATAAATTTGAATAACTAAATTTGAAGTATCTTAAATCTTAATTAGATATAGGTTTAATAATAATTTTTTATAACAGATTTTATATGTCCTTTTTTGTCATTTTACACTTACCAGTCAGTTGAACCGCTAATTTTACCAAACACTTCAATCAGCTTATCAGCCATCAGCCATCAGCCATAAGCTATCAACCATCAGCCATAAGTTAGTTTATCAGCCATAAGCTATTTTTGCCAAACAGAGCCGAAGTGTAAGATTAGAATTATTTTTATGCCTCTCTCAAAAAAAAGTCTGAAGGTGGAAAAACACAAGAAGGGGGGATTGAATTGTGTTTTGAGAATTAAAACTTTTTCTAAGTTAAAACTAGTTTGCAGCGGATATAACACAAAAATAAGTAAGGGTGCTGAGAGAAAGAAAGAAAGACACGAAGATTTATCCTGGTTCCCCTCACAACTTGAGAGTACGTCCAGTCCCCTTGTTACTAACAAGAGATTTCCACTATAATCTATTCAAGATTACAACTTGCCCAAGCACTCTTGCAAGAGACTTCTCAGATGCTCAAGTTTCACTAAACAAGAGACTTCACAAACAAACTTAAAATATAAGAATGAATGTTAATGAACACTTGATATACTATCAGAGGTGTTTACAAAATACAACTCAAATTGCTTTAAGACTTTGAATGACAGATTAAACAAATTTTGTCAGATTGCTTCAGAGCCTTAAACGCAGTAATGTAACCGTTGTCATTTCTTCCATTTGAGTCTTCTATTTATACTTGAAGGAAGATGATGACCGTTGCAGAGAGATAACGTGTCAGGTGGAATTTACTCGTACAATTGTGATAGTTGTAGTTGCCTTCTTTAGCAAGGAAAATCAATTCCACTACCTTGCTATTTGAATTATCACTCATCCATTTTGAGTAATAATAGTACAATAGTACGATCCTCAAATACGCTCCACTTATGGATAAGGTTAATGTTGTACTAACGAATATTCCTCCCTGTGGACGTGACAGAGCCTTGAAGTAGATTGTTCTACAATCATTGATCCTGATTCTGTCAGTTCTTGAGTAACGTAAATTCCTTTTGCTTCAGATGCTGTTATCATAGCTTCTTGAGGTCTTCAGCTTCTGAGTCCTTCAGAGCCTTGTTTTTATCCCCAGAGTCACTTTCTTCAGCACGCAAAATTTAAGCTTCTGATGAACAGTGATGTGCTTTTAGAGCTTGTTTAACTGGCTTCTCTGCTATTATTCATAGTGCTTCTGAACGAATTTTAACTTGTAATTCTGCACACTAGAATAATCATTAGTAATTCCAATTGCAATTTTAATACTTTGTTATCATCAAAACCACTTTAAATATTAGAGGTTCATGTCAGACCCACTTTGTTCCAACAATCTCCCCCTTTTTGATGATGACAAACTAAAGCATTAAAATTCAATTGTTGTTGATTTAACTTAATTATGTTGACTTCAGGTTTCAAAGGTTTGCAATCTCCCCCTGAGTCTAATAATCCATAGGGTTAGGTTTGTAAGCTCCCCCTAAGTCTTATCCATAATTAATTAAAACAGTTTAAGAGTTAATTTATTAACTTAAAATAAATTTTCATATTTGTCTCTCAGAAGCATAGTTTTGTAAGCTTTGCTTCTCAGAGTCTGATAACGCTCAGAGGAGGTTTGCAAGCTTCTCTTACATTATCTATGAAAATTGATTTTAGGTTCTGAAATTTTCTCCCCTTTCAATAAAGTTCATAGTGAGAAGGAATCAGAAGGGATAAATAATTGATTCAAATGTGTAAACATAACAGTTTCAGATTTTTGAGCAGATTAGAATCAATCAACATTAATTTTAACGTTATCCTTACTCCCCCTTTTGGCATCAGTCAAAAAGACACAGAAAACCAAGCAGTTAAACGCGCCATAAAACAAGGCAGTCAAGTCAATACAGTGGTGACAACTAAATTCATTAAATGAATTGTGTTGATTCCCAGTTTGACAAGAGAGCTTGATGACACTATAAAAAAGGGATGATTCCTCTCATTTTACTCACACATAGTAATCAAGTAACATCAAAAGAAAAACAAAAACACACAATGGAAAATCAGGTTACCAAGGATGCTTCAGGCTCAGATATTGAGAGCGAAAAGGAACCAAAGCCTTGGCGCTGCGAAGAAAACAGGGCTCGTTATGAAAGAAACAAGCGAGAACTGATTTTGACAGAATCAGAGCAAGAGGAAATGAGCTCTGATCTGGAAGAGTTTCTATGGACTTATGATGATGACAAGCCATACGAATACTATCAGGCTGAAGCTAAGCAGGCTCTTGAAGACCTACTCTCTTATATTAGAGAGAAGCATAAGAGGTTGGATGCAGAGGCTGCTAAAGCCAAGTCTAAGTCTAAGTAGGGTCATTATCATAATGTAATAAAAACTCTTCAATATTAATAATAATAAAAGTGTTCCTGCTATAAATTTCTATCTTTTAAGCATGTTTTCTTTATATTCATTTACAAATGTCAGAAAACCAGTTACCAAACACGCCTCATTCGGTATTGGTGCCCCGTTATTAAACAGGCGATAATACTAAGAAGCTATATCATGAGTAAACAGGAGTACTGATGTGGGGGATACCTTAGGTTTTGAAAATCCTAAAAACTATAAGTTTAAAAATCAAAATGCTCTTCAGCATTTTGCACTAGGTTCAGTACCCACAAGAATACCAGACATAAGCAATGAATATATATTTTAATTTTGAAAACAAAATAGAATAAACACACAAGCACAAGCACGCAGATATGGATAATAAAACTTTGAATTAAAAACCAATTATCCAAGACATTACATAAGAACCAATAATCAAAGCTAAAATAACACAAAACAAAAACATGTGCACAAACATAAACTAGGGGTTCTTAACATCTGCTATGGCCTTCAGAAGAAGTTCCATCTTGTTGTCCATTTTCTTGTGAACAGTGTCAATAGCAGAATTCATGTCATTTCTCACATCAACCCTTAGCTCATCAATCTCATCAGCAAGCTCAGCTTTGATGGTGTCTAATGCTGCCTGAACTGCTGGTGGTATGGGTGAAGAAGTAGAAGGTATGTCAGTCTTCATTGGTGAGCAAGGAGGAGTAACCACTTCAATGGGCTTCTTACCCTTGTCAGAATCTTCACCAACACCCATGTCATTGTCTTCTCCAATCTGAAACTGATCAAGCATTGCAACATCTTCTTCAGTGGCTTGATTTTCTTTGAGCTTATTGGTTTCAATTGTAGCGATGTGCACAGCCTTATCAACCAACAAGTTTAATGCCTCTTGTTCAGCTAGCCTCTTGTGCTCAGCTTCAGCTGCTCTGGCCTGTTCAGCAGCTATAAAAGCCTGCTCAGTAGCTATCTCATAAGCACCTTCTTCCCTAATTAACCTCTCAGCTGTTTCACATGCACTCCTTGCGAGCTTCTTGATTTCAGCATCCAAAGCTGCCAAACGTTCAAGTTCCTCTTCATGATTGTAAGAAGTGAGACGAGGAGCATGTGAACTCTCAGCTATATCCATTATCTCTCTCACAACAGCCATTCATCTACCTTTAATCTTTGATTTAACATGATCACCCAGAACCCTAAGAGATTGACTGAATAGGTATTCCATCTCTCTTATTTCAGCATCTACATCCGATGGGAATACCATAATCTCTTCATCCATTGCCTTAAACTTCTTGAGTCTAAGACTGATAGCAAATCCTAATTGCTCAATGTTAGGTTCAGATGAGATTAAAGAAGGGTTTGGTTCGATCAAAAGGAATGGTTGGTTCTGGTCTCTTTCTTTTGAGAGGGGTGATTTTGATTTTGATTATGTCAATGTCTAGGTTCTGAGAGAGGGACATAGGTTCATCATCTATATCAATGGCTTCTTTCAACAACCTCTCGTGAATTGGAAATGCAAAATCAACAGGTAAGACTAGTTCTTCTACGGTTAAGGGTTTGTAAGATGGTCCATAGATAGGTTTTGATGGTTGTGTTTGTTGTTCAGGGGTCTTTTCAGGGGTTGAGAATTCAGGTTGAGGTGAGAATGGTTGTAGTTCAGCATTATCATGGATGGGTGAAGAATGAGGTGATTGAATTTGTTGTTCATAATGAATCATGATATCATCCTGAATGGGTGTGAAGGTAGGTGGATTTTCTTGTGTTATATCATAAAGGGATGGGGGTGGTGTTTGTATGGTTTGTACAAGTGGTTCTTGAACTGGTGGATTAGCAGTAGTATTCACAAATGGAGAATGGAGTGGTGAATTTTTGTTTGAGTGAGTGAAAGCATCACCAGATAGATGAGTGGTGAGATGATCAAGAATTGAAGTGTTTGTGGGTTGTTCAGGAATGGTGTTATCTTCTTCTTCATCAGAAGAGATAGGTATAGATTGCTTGGGGGTTCTCTTGAGGGTTTTCTTTTTCTTGGCTTTCTCTTTCTCAATTTTGTCCAACTTCGCAATTAACTCAGTAGAGTCAATGCTTGAATCAGAAAGAGTTGCCTCAGATGAGGATGATGATGACGATGATGGTTGAGAAGAGGGTAAGACTACACTAAGTGGCTTGGTGAAGTCTATAGGAGATGATTATTTAGAAGGTTGAGCATTAGAAGTGCTATCAGCATTAGGCTTAGGGGAATTACCTTTGGATGTGTCAGAAGCTTTTCTCTTTGAGACCACTGTCTTCTTCTTCTTAGCAGCTCTGACATTTTGATCCTCTTCAGCATCAGCAGGTGTCTCAAACCTCTTCTTAGACCTGCTCTCCTTCTGAACAGCTTTTCTTTGCGCTATACTAGCCAGCTGCTCCTCAGTGACTACTTCATTCTCTTCAGTGGCCATTCCTTCAGCACCATTATTCACTTGTTCAGTCTTATCAGCAGCCTCATTCCTATTCCCAGATTGTGCTTGTGAGCCTTCCTCAACAATCTTTTGTTCAATGGGTTTAGGTTTCCTTTTTGATTTTGTGATCTCCCTGGGGCCTTTGAAGATATCCCAGTTAGGTACACCAACTACCATACTCCTGGGTACCCTTATTCCAGTATCTATTCTCACAAGCTCCAAGAAGTTCTTAATCACAGCATCATTATCATGTTCTGATATGGTGGGGAAGCCATCACACCAGAAGTACTTCTCATACACAGCTTGTAGAGGAGTCTTAACTTGCTTGATTTCTTCTTTGGTTTTCTTCTTCATATTAACCAGTACATTTGCATCAAACTTAGCAGTATTAAAAACTCTAAGTTTCTCCTTGGTACTCAAAATATCAGTGAGCTTTGTTTGTCTTATGATTTCAGAGATTAACCTTGGATGGTGAATGTTTGAAGGTGATTTTGTTCTGCTCTTGGTTATGGTGAGGCACAGATGCTCAAACAAGATCTTTGCTAGATTGATCTTCACCCTCTTGTACATGAACCAAATAAAGTGCCTGTGTGGTATAGAAATTGTGTCATATCCTCCTTCTCTTGTAATGATGGAGGCAAGAAACACTCTGAAGGCAAATCCAAAATCATGCCTCATGAATTTTGCTTTTCCAAAATCATTGTTAGAACTACCAGGCAAGAATAAGTCCTTTTTAATGGCTTCTAGATGCTTACTCTTCTTATCGTAATCATCTACATTTTCTCCTTCATTATCCAAGCCCAGAACCTTTGCAATGTGTTCTTGGGTAATCAAAACATTGATTCCCAGAATGTTTGACCTTATCTCCTTCCCTCTATAAGGTTTCAAACCTAGTTCTCTTCTTGATTTACCTCTTAGAGAACTATCCTTCTCTATCATCTTTCTGACCTCTTCATCAGCACTGAATCTATCTAAGACGGTTGCTTTTTGCCATAAGTATTTAACAATATCATAGTAGACAAACCCATTCAGCATCTCAAAATAGTTCTTCCATTGTTGATCGTAGAATAGACCTTGAACATCAATCCCGTTTGCTTTTAAACTTTCGAAATCCACAAACTTCTCAGTGACGAACTCAAAAGCTTCTGGACCAGCGTCGGTTTGATTTTCTTTGACGACAAGTCTTGCTTGAGACTTAAGGTCTATAACTGGTGGTAAAACAGGGTTGAAAGGTCGTTGCACAATTTCGTTTGATGATCAAGCGACCATTGTTACAGAATGTTAAGAAGTAGAGATTTGGGAATATCTGTAAGGTCTAGGGTTGTGTGGAAAGTGATTGTGTGTAAAAGTTGTGCAATGTGAGTGAAGTGACCTATAAATAGTAAATAGCACACATACACAGAAAAAACAAGCCTTGGGAGGGAGCGCGAATAGTTTTAAAATTAAATAATAGAGTTAACTGCCATAATCATCATTAACTGTTCTCTGCCCGTCAGGATCTAGACACGTGTAAGAAGGACTTAATCACAATTGACGCGTGTACAGACAACTGTTGTACACTAACAAGAACTAAACGTTTCGTTTCCGTCTAGTTCAAAGCCAAACTCATTAATATCTGACACCTCATCAGAACCTATTATCATTCAGAGCCCATACTATTCAGAGCTACCCAAAGATTACTCTGAATTGTTAGAGGCTCTGAACGAGCTTCAGATCCTAATTCTATTTTGCATCTCAGAGCTAGTTTTCTTCAGTGATAAAATGCATGTTCAAGTTCTTTTTAATAAAGTCAAATCTTTCAATAGCTAAAGGCTTAGTAAATATATCAGCCCATTGATGTTCAGTATCAATGAATTGAATATCTATTGTACCTTTTTGAACATGATCTCTTATAAAATGATGCTTAATTTCAATATGCTTAGCTCTGGAATGTAAAATAGGGTTCTTAGATAAATGAATAGCAGCAGTATTATCACAATACAAAGGAATACTGCTCTCAGCTATGTTATAGTCCTCTAACTGATATTTCATCCAGAGTAGTTGGGTGCAACATTTAGCAGCTGAGATGTATTCTGCTTCTGCTGTGGACAAAGCAATGGTTGCTTGTCTTTTGCTGGCCCAGGATATGAGATTCTCACCAATAAATTGGCAATTTCCACTAGTGGACTTTCTCTCAATCCTGTCCCCAGCATAATCAGCATCACATAATCCAACTAGCTTACTATCTAGGGATTTTTTATAAAGGAGTCCTAGATTAGTTGTTCCTTTTAGATACCTAAAGATTCTCTTAACTGCTGTTAAGTGAGATTCTCTAGGATCTGATTGAAATCTTGCACACAAACACACACTGTACAAAATATCAGGTCTAGATGCTGTCAGGTAGAGCAAGGAACCAATCATACCTCTATATAGCTTCTGGTCTACTTTAGTGCCAATCTCTTCCTTGCTCAAGCTGCTTGTGGGATGCATGGGTGTGGCCATTGTCTTACAGTCTTCAAGGTTGAACTTCTTCAGAAGCTCTTTTGTATATTTGCTTTGATGAATGTAAGTGCCATCTTTCCTTGATTAATTTGAATTCCAAGGAAGAACTTCAGTTCACCCATCATGCTCATCTCAAATTCATCCTGCATCAGCTTGGAAAAATTCTTGCACAATGAGGCATTAGTAGAACCAAAAATAATATCATCAACATATATTTGAATGATTAAGATATCTTTCTTATATGTCTTTCTGAATAGTGTATTGTCAATTTGACCTTTTTGAAAACCATTTTCTAATAAGAAATTACTCAGTCTTTCATACCAAGCTCTAGGAGCTTGTTTGAGACCATAAAGTGATTTCTTTAATTTAAAAACATAGTCAGGGTTTTTCAAATCCTCAAAACCTGGAGGTTGCTTGACATACACTTCTTCAGAAATGACACCATTTAGAAAGGAACTCTTAACATCCATTTGGTATAATGTAATTCCATTATTAACAGCATATGATAAAAGTAACCTGATTGCTTCCAGTCTTGCTACTGGAGCAAATGTTTTTGTGAAGTCTATACCTTCTTGCTGACTGTAGCCTTGTGCTACAAGTCTAGCTTTGTTCCTTACCACTTCACCTTGTTCATTCAGTTTGTTTCTGAATACCCACTTGGTTCCAATGATGTTCTTATGCGCTGGTCTCGGCACTAAGTCCCATACATCATTTCTTTGAAACTGATTGAGCTCATCTTGCATTGCAACTATCCATCCATCATCAGTTAGAGCTTCATCAACATTCTTTGGTTCTATCATAGATATAAGTCCCAATAAAGAATCACTTTGTTGAAAAGCCGATCTTGTCTTTCTTGGACTTTCTTTGTTTCCAAGGATAAGATCTTCTGGATGTGACGACTTGTATTTGAATGTTCTTTTTGGAGCTTCAGAGGTATCTTGTATATCATCTTCTGAGATATCATCATGATCTTCAGATGCTTCTATTGGAGATGCTTCTTCAGAGACTTCTTTCAATTCAGCTTCTGAAGTTCCATTAGCTTCTGATGTTTTCTCAGGTTCTGAATTGTGATATTGATATGGTACACCTGCATAGTTATCATCTTGCTCTGACATTTTACTGTCAGACTCCTTGTCATCAAATCTGACATGTATAGATTCTTCCACTATGTTAGTTTCAGAATTATACACTCTGTATGCCTTTGAGCGTTCAGAGTAACCTATAAAGATTCCCTTACAAGCTTTGGCATCAAATTTTCTTTTGTAGGCGTTATTGTTCAGAATGTAACAGGTACATCCAAACTGGTGAAAATAAGAGATGTTGGGCTTTCTTCCTTTGAAGAGTTCATATGTTGTTTTATTCAATATAGGTCTGATATAGATCCTATTTTGAATATAACACGCTGTGTTTACAGCTTCTGCCCAGAAGTGCTTAGCAAGTTTTGTCTCATGCATCATGGTTCTTGCCATCTCTTGTAAATACCTGTTCTTTCTCTCTACAACACCATTTTGTTGTGGTGTTCTAGAAGCTGAGAACTCATGGACAATTCCATGGTCTTCACAGAAAGTTGCAAAGGGTTCGTTTTCAAACTCACCCCCATGATCACTTCTGATCTTTAAGATCTTGAGACTTTTCTCACTTTTCTTAGCATCTGACACAATTATTTTTTCAGGTTCTGATATAACTATTGCTTCTGATTGACTTTTAACAAATACAGCCTTAGGTTTAGAGTTATCATTGTTAGAGGATTTAGAAAGTAATGGATTATCTTTAAAATGTGAAAATCCAAGACCCTCACCTCTGTTCCTACTAACATGGTATATTAAAGAAGCTATCTTGCTTCTCTTCATCCCATTGATAAGAAATTCCTGCAGTGCAAATTCATGCTCTGGAGGAACCTTATCATCATAAACATAATGAGTTTCCATAAATGAGTTTCTACTTTTTAGAGACTCATTTTCTTCAACTACTATGTTCATTTTCTCAGTTAGGTTATTGTAAGATTTTTTTAAGACCTTACATTCACCTGCCTTTTTAGTGAGAATTTTTAAGGCATCCTTAAGAGAATCTATTAATTCAGTTCTAGAGAGTTTAGATATTACCTCTTCCTCATCTTCAGAGTCTGAACCTGCTTCAGAGTCTTCTCTGTCAGAGCTAGTTGCCATCAGTGCTAGGTTTGCTTCCTCATCACCATCAGAGTCAGAGTCTTTGTCAAGATCTTTCCATGTTGCCAGAAAGCTTTTCTTGACTTTACTCTTGTACCTTTCCTTGCTAGAGCTTTGCTTTGATGGTCTACTTTTGTTTTTTGGACAATCAGCAATGAAATTGTCAGGCTTGTTGCATTTGAAGCACTTGCTTTGATCTTCCTTCTTGTCTTTAGAAGCACTAGTTCTTTTGGAAGATCCTCCAAACTTGCCTGCATATTTCTTGCTTCTTTTTGCCCATTGTGAAACCTTGGCAGCCATCAGTACCATCTCTTCCTCTTCATCAGACCCAATTTCTTGACTCTCTTCAGAAGCTTCATCCTCAGATTCTATTACCTTATCTTTCAGAGCCTTTGACGAGCTCTTGGAGCTTAAGGCTATCCATTTTATCTTCTTAGTTGACTCATCAGTCATTAACTCCATTTCATGACTTTTGAGTGAACTAACTAAGCTTTCAAGAGATACAGTATCCAAGTCCTTAGACTCTTGAAAAGCAGTCACCTTTGGTCTCCATTTTGGTGGCAAGCTTCTGAGTACCTTTCTTACATGATCAGCTTCAGTATAACTTTTGTCCAATACTTGAAGTCCAGATACTAGGATTTGAAACCTTGAAAACATCGTTTATATATCCTCTCCATCCTTCATCTTGAACAACTCATACTGATGCACCAACAAGTTAGCCTTTGCCTCCTTAACTTGTTTGTTGCCCTCATACTTGGATTTCAAAGAATCCCAAATTGACTTTGCGGTTCTTTTATCTCCAATTTTAAGATACTCATCATGAGAGATGGCGTTTGTCATCATTCCTTTTACACTATGATGCTTCTTGTACTCTAGCTTTTGAGTAGGTGTAAAAGACTTCCTGTTCTGAGAACTGACTACTCCTTCTAAGTCCATATTTTCAAAGTTAACTCCATCTTCTACCAAGTCCCATAAATCACAATCAATGCCCATGATGTGACTGTACATCTTGGTTTTCCAGAAAGGGTAACCAGTCTCAGTTCCATTGAAGAAGGGAACTTTATCAGATGATCTTCTATCTTTTGAACTTGAGTCATAGTCAAAACTAACTGCAGCATTGTTGGCTTTCTCAGCAGACATGTTTTTCCTCCTGGATATTTACTGTTTCACTATTAGGTGAGTTAGGCAACAGCCCAGCTCCTGATACCAATTGAAGGTGGAAAAACACAAGAAGGGGGGGTTGAATTGTGTTTTGAGAATTAAAACTTTTTCTAAGTTAAAACTAGTTTGCAGCGGATATAACACAAAAATAAGTAAGGGTGCTGAGAGAAAGAAAGAAAGACACGAAGATTTATCCTGGTTCCCCTCACAACTTGAGAGTACGTCCAGTCCCCTTGTTACTAACAAGAGATTTCCACTATAATCTATTCAAGATTACAACTTGCTCAAGCACTCTTGCAAGAGACTTCTCAGATGCTCAAGTTTCACTAAACAAGAGACTTCACAAACAAACTTAAAATCTAAGAATGAATGTTAATGAACACTTGATATACTATCAGAGGTGTTTACAAAATACAACTCAAATTGCTTTAAGACTTTGAATGACAGATTAAACAAATTTTGTCAGATTGCTTCAGAGCCTTAAACGCAGTAATGTAACCGTTGTCATTTCTTCCATTTGAGTCTTCTATTTATACTTGAAGGAAGATGATGACCGTTGCAGAGAGATAAGGTGTCAGGTGGAATTTACTCGTACAATTGTGATAGCTGTAGTTGCCTTCTTTAGCAAGGAAAATCAATTCCACTACCTTGCTATTTGAATTATCACTCATCCATTTTGAGTAATAATAGTACAATAGTACGATCCTCAAATACGCTCCACTTATGGATAAGGTTAACGTTGTACTAACGAATATTCCTCCCTGTGGACGTGACAGAGCCTTGAAGTAGATTGTTCTACAATCATTGATCCTGATTCTGTCAGTTCTTGAGTGACGTAAATTCCTTTTGCTTCAGATGCTGTTATCATAGCTTCTTGAGGTCTTCAGCTTCTGAGTCCTTCAGAGCCTTGTTTTTATCCCCAGAGTCACTTTCTTCAGCACGCAAAATTTAAGCTTCTGATGAACAGTGATGTGCTTTCAGAGCTTGTTTAACTGGCTTCTCTGCTATTATTCATAGTGCTTCTGAACGAATTTTAACTTGTAATTCTGCACACTAGAATAATCATTAGTAATTCCAATTGCAATTTTAATACTTTGTTATCATCAAAACCACTTTAAATATTAGAGGTTCATGTCAGACCCACTTTATTCCAACAAGTCAAGAATGTAATTTACACTTCTTTCTTTTTTTATTTTTAGTTTTAGATTATAACATTTTAAATTTGATATTTATATCTTGCATGAAATTCTAAATTTGTTGAACCAAAATACTTCTCCTAGAACTACTCCTATATTGACACAAAGCTTAGAACAACGCGATTCTACTGTAGTAAAATTATGTATATAACAATTAGAATTACAAAATTTGGGGCGGATTGCGGCCCTGTCGAGCCCAAAGGTGGCTCCGCCCCTGCACCTTCCCCCTCACTTCAATAGTTTCTAAAATAATAAATTTTTTAGAAACCTCCACACACCCAAAAAAATGAAAACCTCGTCAAATTCAACCTCTTTTGCCATAGACATGTTCAAAAAGAGCATTATTATTTAGTAAGAAATATTTACACAAGAAATAAAAAAGTCCAATAAAATAGAAAATTTGACCAATTAAAAATTAGCTAACCATATATGGGAGAAGAGTAGTTATGATTTGTAAGTGTTAAATGATGCCACATATTCTTCTTTTTCTTGCTCAAATTTTTTCTTACCAAATAGAATTTTTCGTTCAGAAAACAAAGAGACTGATCGAGTTAGACGCGATGTTGGTGAGATCTGTTCAAGTTTGATATGTCCAAGGACCTTTGATGAAATTGTGACGTACATTGTTGAACGTGAGGACGATGAATTAGTTAATTTATTTAATCCATAGTCTTGTTTGTGTTTAATTTATTGGTTTCCTTTATGTTATTGTTTCTTCTCTTAATTTCAATGTATTATATGTTGTAGTTATTCAAAAGTTCATGTTTTTTCTTTCTAATTCTGGTATGGAAATGGTTCACTACTTAAACAACGAACCGTAGTGAATCGTTCTATGCTTTGCAGGCTAACCAGTGAAATTCATCCCATAAACAAGTGAAATTCATCCCATAATCTCTGCAACGAACCGTAGTGAATCGTTCTATGCTTTGCAGGCTAACCAGATTCTTTCCCTATCCTCAGTTTTATAATGTTGATTGGACCATAATCTCTGCAAAGGATTTGGTTGCACATGTTGATTGGAAAAATAAATATTTTACCTGACATATCATATTCATGCTTAACATAGCACCAACAAAAATGTCAATATATTGCACCATCAGACCAAATATATGATATCGAGTGTAAGAAGACTAATGGGACATGAGGATCAATGACGCCACTTTTAATCGTATGAGAATTTGTAGTGCCAATATATAGTAGGACATAAATATAAATTGTTAATGAAACCATACTGATGAACTTAGAATATATATATATATATATGTTTGCAATATTGAACAAATTGATGAATGATATTATTAATAACAATCTTCTACCTAATTTTCATGAACTACATATAAGAATCGATCCAAAACCAAATCACTTGTAATAGATAACTAAATCACTTGTAATAGATAACTTAAGCAAACTAAATCACTTGTAATAGATAACTGGTTTATTGGAATTCAAATCCCACATGCCTCCTTCTTTGAGATACTCAATATACCTTGCAAATTCAGGCCTAGCTGTTGTTTTCTTTTTCCTACGAAAATCTAAGAAGCTGAGAAGTGGATGAGTACTCTTCTTGTTACTTTTACTATTAACCTTCTTTGTGGGGTTTCTTTGTAGGTTTATGTCCCCAAAAGTTGAACCTGGAGCAATTTTACTTGAAGAATTTGATGCTCTAGATGGCAATGTTGAGCTTCTCTTGAACTCTTCATGCAAAAGTGTTGTTGTTGCAGATTCTTTCCCTAACCTCTCATACCTCCCTGTTCCAAACCCTCTACTCATGGATCTAAACATGGTTGAATAGTGAAAACCCTAAACTCTAAACCCCGAAACCCTTTCGTGTAAAAGACAAGATTTTTAGTGAAGTATTATATGTGTGAAGAGGTGAAGAGAAAATGGTTGGTGAGGATTGTTGAGAAGTTAACTTGGAGTAGAACAACATAATGAATGGCTTTATATATACATCTAAATCTACAAGGTCAAGTGTTTTTGGTTGATACAAGGTCAAATTTGGTTTGCTAGTACTTTGGACCATAGTGATTTTTAAATTCAATAATATAGTATCTTTGAAAGTTTGTTGTGAGTTATGTTGACTTTTTCAGCTGTCCTAAAAAATTCTTTAATAATCTATACAATTTTATATCCATTGCCACGAAGGTACCATAAAAAGATGGATCTATTTCTTTCTATTTTTTTATAAATATGAAAATGTCATTTCTGTTTTTTTGTGTTATACCAATCTTGATTTTCTCAGTCAAATTGCCCCCAAGACTCAACAACATTTGCCTTTTAATTTTGTATTGCTTGCACGTACGAAAAGACATTAAAACATTCGAATAAATTTCTAAGAGTGAACAACATCAGCTAGAATGATGATGCAATTATTAATTAAAATATATAATATCATAATGACTTGGTCTTGATTACTTCTAATGACAACTTTGTGAATATTCTAAACAACTAAGACTTGTTCATGGTGAAGGTTGTAGATTGAAATTGTCAAAATTAAATCCACCTGAGTTTAATAAGGAAAGGTGGACTCAAACATGTGTGCCGGTTAACCATTTCAACTGATCATAGGGTTATGACGAAAAAAGAAAAATTTACCAACCATAGCTACTTTTACAAATCAAACATTCTTTCTTTCCAAAGGACTTAAATTCAAGTAGTCAGGATGATCTCATATTCACATAATCAATTCATTCAATGAATTTTCCATAGATTTTGCAACACCACGAATGTGTGACTGCAGAGAAATCTATCCCTACCACTTATGTGGACCCTTTTATGACTATGTTGTTGGGTTTTATGTGTTGTACATATTTGACCACTTTGGTAGATGGTACATACAAAATACAATCACTTTAAAACAAAAGCAATTAAACAAAAAAGGTTATGTAGCAAAGAAACAAAATGTGGGTTTTTCATGTAAACAAATTTCACCTCCAAATCAGCAGGCTATATTATTCATTTGCATTATCATGCACACATTTCCCATGTTGATTTATCTATCTCTCTAGTTTCCTTGTTGACTTGGCTATTCCGTACTCCCATTCTAAGTTTGACAAGCAAGGTTTTGGTAAACCAAATAAGCGCTTATATCTTATAGCTTTTAGTTTATAAGTTCTGTTTGGTAACAATTTTTAAAAAAGAGTTTATAGCTTATTTTACTAGCTTATAGCTTATTTTCCAAATGCTATTTTAAGTAACTTATGAGCTTATAGCTTATCATCTTTTCTTCCAATTTTACCCCTATCATCTTACTTGAAAAGAATTAAATATTAATTAAACATGTCATTTTTATGTCATTTCATACTTATAAGCTAGTCCAACTGCTAATTTTACCAAATACTACAAATTCAATCAGCTAGCTTATTCGCTATAAGCTCATCCGCTATAAGCTAGCTTATCAGCTATCCGCTATTTTTTACCAAACAGAGCCTAAATAAACCCTCGAGTATCTTCCCCGTGGTCTATTGAATAATCAAGCTGATAGCAACCTAGCTAGTACCTTGACTAAATAAATACAGCAACACATATTGGTAGAGACCAAAAACCACATAGGGAAATAAAGTTAGTATATTACTCATGAGTTGGTAATTACTTATACCCTATCTCCAAATATCAGATCCTTTTAAGATTTTTTTTCTCTTGTTTAAAATCACTCCCTTTAAATATTTTAACTATGTTAATTACTTATTTATCAAAATTCTAATAATTATTTGACAAATTTTTAGTAACTCATTTCAAAACTCATTTGTATTTTGGGATGTCATGCAGCCATACAACCCCTTTGCTATCGGACATGGATAGTCTCCTCTTTTCTCTCTTTTCCTATGGATTTTGATCCTCTCCGATTTTTTCTCTCATGCTATTTCTCCTTTTCTTAATTGAATGGTTGACAAATCACAGAGCAAAAAAACACTTAAAAAGAGAGAAGAAAAGTGGATATGAAAGGATAAAATTACTACAACATAATTAACATGAGAGAAAAAATTGGAGAGGATCTAAATTCTCTCCCGACTCTCTTAATCTCACCCTCTCTCATGATTATATTTTTATTTGTAAATGAAGAGAGAAAGTAAGGTTAAGAGAAAAATAAATAGTTAGGAGAGTGAAGGAGATGATCAAACTTGGTTTGTTAACCACTTCTGTGCTGGTATCATACCTTACAATGCGTTGCAATCAGTAAAATAAAATTATTGTCCTGGCAAATCTTTATTAAACACTTTTTCCACAGACATGATTGCTTCATATGTATTAAAGTATCTTGCCGGATCAAATCTAAAACATTTAAAGTTGCGAAGTATAACATACCAGCAGAGGACATTTCGATGTACTTTTGTCTCTGATTAACACCACAAGTTGACATACTTATATGCACTTAATTCTTCATGCCAATCCAATAAAGGTTTCAAACTAACCTCTTCAATGTTCTAACCAGAGTGTAACACTCCACTCAAAGGTGCACTGTGAAACTCTGGCGAAAGATAGGGAACCCAACTTGATGTACTTGGAATGACCATCTACCATATAAAATTCCATCCTGAAATGTTCTCCTGGAGTTTAGGAATCATTTTTCATGTCTTCAGCGACTCCGTAACATTAAAAGTTGTGCTTTTCATGCACCGGTAAGCTAAAGACAATCTTAAGCAACAAACTATCTCTACTAATTTATAAACTAGCATAAACTTAATTTTGCCAAATAGATGACATCATATTGTGCAACAGCAGTCAGCCACTTGTTAGTTTATGATTATGAGTTATCAAACAAGAACACTGGCAGAAGTATGTGGCATCATTCCCTCAGCAATCAGGTAAAGTCTCAGTTTGACAACGATAACAAAGGGTCAAAAGAATGGTTGACAATTTTGTTACTAAACTAATTCGTGACATCCACAAACACTACAATATTTTGCAATTCATATATAAAGCTTTCACTATCTATTTACTTGGATTTCTTAATCTCTAGCCTCGCGTGGGATTAATATTTTCTTACATTTAATATTTAAGAAACCATTACAGAAAGTAGACTGATAAAATAATTACTGAGGTATTCGACTGCAGATTGCTGCATCTACAAGGAGAACTACTAGTTTGCAAAGGGGGCCAGGTTCAGAAACAGAACAGGGTGTACTATCTTTCTTCCGAGTTAAATTTACTCCAAGCATCCTGAAAAAATGACACAAAATAATGCTGAGAGGCAGGTGTTAATGGTTAATAAATAAATATCAAATGTTCGACAACACTGTTTTATCATCCAATAAACTGGTTACAGAATACTGAAAAAAATGAGTGGTGATTTTATCTATTAACCGAGTCTAGATGCAAGGAATGAGTGCGGACAAAGGTAGTATTAAAATACTTATTCTGCCCGATAACCACAATATATTATTATATTTTACTTTCTATATAATTAGGATTTAGAAGTTCTCTTAATATTTTATTTGAGTTGAATGCTATATTTTTGGTCAATGTTCCTTGTTTTGTTGATATTTCATAGTTAATTTAAATGATATTAAATAGACCAACTTGCCAATTATAATAAGCAAGAAACAAATCCTAGATGAATGAACATTTATAATTCAAGTTTGGGTAGGAGGTTTAGTAAAAGGTAGATTAGCATGTGTCTGCATAATTTCATATGCTGATATAATATGTTCATGATAATGTACATGTGAACCTGATAGATTTAATGTTCTGCAAAAGCATTATGGTTTGCTCTGCAACGGCAAAACTTATACATATCTAATATAAACTAATTCCACAGCCAAATTGTGTATGCACGAGAAAACAAATAGGTGAAAGATGACATGCCAAACAAACCTTTAAGAGATCAAAAACTTTTTCACATATGTATTTGTGTTGAATACTTGCTCCACGTTGCTGTAATTTGTCAGGATGGACGCAAAGGGTGGCCTTCCTGTATGCTTTCTTTGCAGCAGCAGAAGTAATTACATCCGTCAGTGGGATTGGCTGCCACCCACTATCAGGCCCAAGGATCTGACAAAGTAGAAAAATCAGAAAAGAAGCCGTGTATAGTCTTCCCTTAACTGTTATTCAGTATAAGCACCGACAGAGGTCTCAAACAGGAAAAAATAAAAAGGAGACATGAGGAGTCATGAATATCAGGAATCAGGATCAAGCAACCAATTGATAAAAAATCATCTGTTCAAGGCTCACTACTCACTGGACCTTTAAATACTGTGCCCATAAGAAGTTGGGGGTAAAGGAAGAGAGGAGAAGCATTTGTGAAGTTATTTCAGAATTTCAGCATAGAAAGACCTACATATTGCAAGGTTGAAAGCAATGCACGCAAGTTTCCTTCTTTTCCACTTGACCACCTCCTGACTTCAGTATCCAGAGTCTCTGCTAATCTCTGCTAAGAGCATCAGACTCAACAATCAATGAAACATGTACAACAATTCATAACCTTTAAAGAATAAATGTATAGATGGTTACACTTCTCTCAGCTTGCTCCTTCTGAGCTACAAGGTCACGCATGTTCTTTTCTTCCAAAGCTTTTGCCTAATATTGACATAAAACTCTTGTCATGAACATTTTATTACAGGTAAAATTTACATGTCATAAATATCACAAGATTGGAGATCTTACTGCACGGTCGGCTGTTCGGCGACACCTCTCCATTCTAGCTCTACATCTCTGAGCTGATTCACCTTCTTCTGATCTTTCAGAAAAAGAAGAAGCTTAAAGTAAAACAATATCTGGTTAGTACTGTATCAAATGGACGCAGTAAAATATTCATTAACAGTTTATAATAAAGCACTGCAGAGGTGTTACACATCACATACCACCATTAACTGAATATGGATATCTGGAACCAGTGCCAGAGCTGAAGTTGTGAAACTGTGAATCCAGCATATCCTGCAATTCCATTCATTAGAAATTCAGTAGGCAATTATGCAATTTAATCACTTACAGATTTAAGAGGATACTTACTGAAGATGGGCCCTGTCTTCCATTACTTCTGGAAGAAACGCCAAATTTATCAGATACAGATCTCTCTAATTGTTCTCTGGACCCAAATGCAGCTCTCTCAACCTTCACTTTTTCCATTGCGCGCTCTCGAGCCTCTGCAGTTGCTCTTTCTACAGCAGCACGTTCTGCCTTCAATCTGGCTTCTGCAGTTGCCTTATCAGCGTGTGATTTGTCTCTAGCCTCAGCACAAGCCTTTTCAAGTCTTTCCCTGGCCTCAGTCAGTGCTCTTTGTCTAGCTTCAGCTGTTGCTCTATCAAACACAGCCCTTTCTGCTCTTTCGTGAGCTTCAGCATATGCTCTATCACAAGCCTCAAAAGTTGCTCTATCAACAGCCGTCCTATCTTTTTCTCTTTCCCTTTCCCTCTCAGCCTCCAGCATTGCTCTGTCAACAGCCATTCTATCTTTCTGTCTCTCCCTTTCTCTCTCTAACTCTTCTTCAATCTTTCTGAGACGTTCTTTTTCCAACTCTTTTTCTATTCTCAACTTTTCAGCATCTTTCTCTACTGAGGTGGCAGTTTCGTTAAGACACCTTTCTTTGTTTTTGGTGGAATTGGCTACACGAGACCTTTGAGAAGTGTTGTGTACATTTGCTGCTTCTTGAACTGCAGCAGTTTCACCTACTGCTGTGTTCCTTCTGTAATCATCACATGTGTTTACTTGGCTTGACGACTTCAGGTTCCTGCTACCTTCCTGGTTTAGTGCAACATTTGCATGATGTTTAATCGTTCTACTCTCACCCCATTCATGTTCTATTTTCCTCTCTTGACTTCTAGACTCAAATTCCATTTGAGGGACTGTCTTAGCTTTCTCACTGCATGCCTGTTCCTTACTAAAACAAAGTTCATCAGTGTTTTTCACGCTACAATCTACCTTTCCTGATTGTGTCCTACAACCCTCTTCCAATTTACTTCCACCAATTTCGCAGTCAACTCTAACTTCTTCAATTTCATCAATTCCATGATCAGCAGCAGGTTCTAGAGATACCCCTGGTTTTCCATTATTTACTTCATGAATGGTGGATGAATGAGCCAGAAGATTTTCACCGCACTGTACTTTCACGGTCTCGTTGGTTTCTTTAGCAAACTTCATGTTGATACCTTCTCTATTCACCTCCATTGGCTCCAAAATAATATCAAACCCCTCATCTTTTTCACTCCTACTAGCATCTTTGAGTATCTTCCCAGATTGCCTGGAGTGACTATTCTCATTTGGTGTACCTAAAGTTGCTTCCCTGTCAGATGTTTGGATTGAAAAATTCTCAGTCTCTTGTTTCATCTGAGCCCCACTTCCACTACATCTTTCTAGATCTACAGCTTGTTTCCGAACTTTCAAAGTCCCTTTGCTCTCACTTGTTTCATCAGAAACCACTCTAATTTTTTCTTTACATTGATATTCTACACATGCCTCATTTGTCCCCTGCTCAAATGCCTCTTTAATTTTTGTCTTGTTGAAACCTGGTTCAAAGTCTTCTCTAAGCCTCTTTTCGTTATGTACCTGCCCATGATTGTGTATTTGGTCTTTACCACTTTCTTTGTTTTTAAAAGTATCGTGTTGGTTGATCCCATTTCCTTCACGTTCACATGACTCTTTGAGCCCACTTCTGTTCTGTATCTGTTGTTTGGAGATGATTTCATTTTCTCTTTTGCAAGTTACACTTTCTTCTGGCTTCTCCAGCTTAATAGCTTCGTTTGATCTTCCATTAATTTTCCCAAGCTCCTTAGAATCTTTTACTGTTTCCTCGCTCTTTGCTGCTTCCGAAGCAAAAGCGTCTCTTTGATTTTTTTCATCTTCTTTCATTATTTGAGACTGCTTGTGATTTTTCACACCCAGCTTCTGCTCTCCATTCTGTTTTAATTTCTTCTCATTTTCTTTAAGCTTCAAGCTAAACTGAACTTCACTTAGTTCTTGTTCATCAACCTCTTTTGATATCTCACTTTCCACTGGATTGGTTTTGGTTGCTTTCTTTTCAGTTTTTCTATGTTGGTGGGTGGCCATTCTTATCTTTTTCTCACTCTTTTCAAGCTCAAAAAAATCAGTAAATTCGTCATTCCTCATAGGCTCTCCCTGCCCGAATTCCACATTAGATGATTTATATCTCCTAATGTTTTTGCCCTGTTCATAAGCCCCTCTTGCTGCTTTAGATTTCTTCTTGTATTCGTCAGGCTGACAACTTTCTAAAACTGCTTTTACTTTTGTGTATTCTTCTTGGATGTTGGATGCTTCTCCTTCTTTCCTCCAATGCTCAAATGTTCTGGCATCTTGCACCAAACTCTTGGTATGATTTATGGGATGAATTACCTTTTGAGAGTCTTCCGCTCCCACCAATTCAAAAAAATCAGTTGCTTCTTTCCATGTCCCAACTCCAATACTTTGCTCTGATTCTTGAGATGACCTGGATTCCTTCATGTGCTTTTCATCAAACATGTTTAAATGTCTTTCCCCTTCTAATGGCTCTAGAATTACTGGAGCAGCCTTCCTAGCTTTTTGCCTTTCATCTGTGGCAGAAATTTTCATTTTGCCAGATCTCCGATCACAGGCTCCCAGCACTGCCTCACCATTCAACCTATTAAATGTAGATATATTCTCGCTCATCAGCGCTTCATTTGTTTTTACATCGCAACTCGATTTTATGTTGCTTTCAGAACCCCTCTTCTTTCTCCCCTTCAAATCTTTTGTACTCCTAACTTTTGCTTCTGCTCTGTCTCTGGCTTCTTTTACAACAGAAGCAGATGAATTAATATCAACCTCCACGTCAAAGAAAGGTAGCGAACCATCACCTAAAGCATCTTCAGAATCAATCCGCTCATTGTTTAAATGAGATTCACTATTGTACCCCTTGCTTGGATCTAATAAAGGCGGTGGCCGACAAGGGGGTGGCAATTGAGACGGTATAGTTCTGAGGCTGACATCAGTCACACTTATAAACATCTCACTGGAATGAGAATCATTTCTGTTGTATCCATCATGTAGATCACGATCACGACAGAGAATCTGTTCACCAGAAGTAACTATACATGGACGCGACGTCATTTTCTTTTGACGGTTTCTCTTTTCCTTGCCGGCAGTAAATTCCATATCAAGGTCAATATCGTCCACAACCTGCAAGGATGGATCAGTCCTATGAAAGAGCAAGGTTTCATCAACTACACGAGTGACACCAGGAACAGCGTGCAGCTGAGTTACGCTAGCTTTCCCCTTTGACGTATCTTCATTGCGTGTACCATTGACCTTATGATACGAAATGTTGAACTCTGTATTTCCATCAACAGACTGGAAGAGACCTCCACTTGATACGCCTACATTATTTCGAAAATGGTCCAAGTCACCAGAGAATGAATCTGTTTCTACTGGACTCCTACAAATGATGTAAGAATATGATTAGATTATTGCAATTCACAGCATTACATTCCAATTACAGTAAATTAAAATAAAATTTTGAACAAAAAAACTGAAAGCAAAGCCAAATAAAAAGTTTAAACAAATAATGTAACAAATAACTTTTACTATTATAGAAAGTGCCATAGAGCAGAAAAATCGCATACAACAATCGACACATACCATGAGGTCATTTTCATGTAGAATATAAATCAAAATCAAAACAAATTTAATCATGGAAATAAATAATAAGCCTCCCATCATGAAAAAAGCATAGTTCCTTCTCCTTCCACAATGTTTTAATTCTCATTGACGCCGTCACCTTAACCTAAACAACTCAACCTCAACTACGAAACTAAAATCATAAACCATAATAATTATCTATAACTTAGTGTCAAAACAACGCTAAGAGTTTCCAATTCGCTTAAAACAAATCGTTACGCAAACGGATCATGCATTTCATCAAAAATCTCAGAATAAAACGGTAACATTAAGAGCTCGATCGCATTGATACATACCAGTCTTCTTCATTTTCTCTTTCTTCTTCATCATAGTCACCTACACGAAACAAGTCCTCATGAGAAGACCAAAAATCCAGTCCACCGGAGCCTCCGAAAACCTCAGCATAGTCAAAAGCAGAGCGACGGAAGTCGAAGAAGACCTCGCCGGAGTCAACCGCCGGAAGATCCAAAACCGGAATGGAAGAAGAGCGTCCGGCATGGAAGCTAGAGAAAATCTCGCCGTAGTCTTCAAAACGCGGCGAAATGGAGGAAGCGGTGAACTTCGGTGGACCACCATAAACGTCGTCGTAGAGAGTTTTGGAAGATGAGAAAGTACCGTTGGTGATTTTCTTGGGAAGCGGAATAGAGAGTTTGTTTTGTTGGTGACGAGAATGCGTTACAGTTTCCATGGAGAAAATGTTGGTAGCTAGGGTTTGGAGTTTCTCTCTCCTCCTTGTGTTTCTCTCTCTTGGTTGTTATGGCTCTTTCTTTCTTTCGGTGTGAGTGCAGAGATTACTACTGTGAAGCGTCAGAGAAGGAGGACGAAAGAAGAAAAAATGAGTGAAGAAATTGAAAATGGAAAAAAAAAAAAAAAAAAAAGGTGGTGGTGAAGACTTGTGAAAAGACAAAACTGGGCTTGTGTTTCTTTTTTTGTTTTTTTTCTCCAACGAATTTTATATTTTAAAAAATAAACGTGATGCGATGTTGTCACGAAGCGATATTTTTTTATTCTTCGTGTTTTATCTTCTTTCGTAAGTCGTGCGAGTCAATTTAATAAAATATTGAATTTAAATTTGTACAAAAAAAAATATATTGAATTTAAATTTTGACAGTATGAGTTTTTTTAACTTACTGGGAAATAAACTACCAAAAAAAAGTCTTTGATTTTATAAATATTTCAAAAAAAATTCAGATTTTACAAATATTTCAAAAAGGTCTCGACTTTATTAAACTGTCAAATTGGTCTCTATATTTAACAAATTATTATCAATTAAATCCGTATATTTTACAACTTATTATCAATTTGGTCCTTAAGTTTATTCGTTATTCCCAATTTAGTCCCTAACTTATTTTTGAAAGATTAATATGAGTAATATTTATCAAAGCCGTAGATCTTTTTGAAACATTCAAAAAGTCGATGACTTATTTGAAAGTGTCTTACATAATCAGTAATCAATTTGGTGGTTTAATTTATTCAAGAGGTAAAAAGACAAATTTTGAATTCATACAGTTTTGAATTAGATCTCTATGCCTTTGAAATAAAATAAATATAAATAAGAATATTTATAAGTGTTTTAAAATTTTGTTTATCTTATCATAAAAAAAATATTTATCTTAAACTAAAGCATTATTCTCTTACCTTACTTTTCTTAATTAAAAAAAAAAGTTCTTTTAAACTCTAAAATACATACAAAAGTACTATTTACATTTATCTTTTTTAAAACTAACAAAACATATCTTTTATTGGCATTTTGACATTTTCAATTTTTAAAATTAAATTTTATTTCATCTATTTTATTTTTTAACCAAATCCATCTATCTATTTTATCTTGTTCACTAAAGCATCTTATTTCTTTCTTTATTTAGGTATAAATAATATTCTCTGCACGTTTTAAATTTTTGCTTATATTTAAAATTGGAGGGTTTTAATAGTAATAAACAATTAATGGATGGTGGAAACTATCCTATAGATTGTCTTATGATTTATGAATTACTCAATCAGATTTTATATATATAAGTAAAAATTATTTTTTTTCATATTAATTGAGTAATTGATATATTTAATTTATATATCAATTGTTCAATAAACATTAAAAATGAATTTATCAAAAAAAAAAATAACAGACAAAAATAGAATATATATTGACCAAAAATAACTTCTGCGGCATAAGGCGTGCCGAAGAGACTAAACAAAATTACAAAACGTCAATACAATGGAACATAACAAAAAGGATTAATAGGTTTTTACCCCCTGCAAAGTAGGCAAATTTTGCATTACCCCCTATAATTTTTATTTTTTTTAGATTATCCCATTGTAATGTTGCATAATTTTTTTCTAGTTCATTTTACCCCCTGTAATGTTGTTTTGTTTTACCCCGGGGGGTAAATGAACTAGAAAAAAAATCATGCAACATTACAAAGGGGGTAATCTCAAAAAAAAAATCATAGGGGTAACGCAAAATTCGCCTACTTTGCAGAGGTAAACGCCTATTAACCCTAACAAAAATTATGCGATGCCCAAACAAGTGAGCTCGACCATCAATCATTTGTTGTCGTTGGTCCATTGGTGATTGACGCTGAATTTGGTAAGGAAAACTATGGTTCGATCCCCACGATTAAAATCGAAACGGTGTTGGAACCACTTGATGTCAAAACTAACCCTCGAATCAGATTAGTCGATTCAGTAGGTCGAATATTGGTGGTGAAGACAAAAAAAAATATTAAGAAAGAATCTTTACTTATATATGAGTTCAAAATAATTTTTATTACAAGCCACTTAGTTTGATTTAGTGGTAAAAGATTCGAAATTCTATGTTAGAGATATGAGTTTGATCTTTAACTTCATTTTTTTTTTTTGGGCTGATCTTTAGCTTCATTATTATAAAACAAAAAAAAATAATAAATAAAATTAAAACAATACTTTAATAAATAAACTAAAGATAAACCCGGTTTAATTAGAATATATACTTGCAATATTTTCATAAATAAAAATAATAATTACGATAATTATAATTATATATAGTTAAATAATTGGGGGATATTATTTTAAAACATAATTATATTTAAGTAGTATGTTAGCTCGTGTCGTGCACGGGATTATGTTCTTTTTAAATGTTATTTATGTGTTTATTTTAATATATTATTTGAATAATTTAGTTAAAAATGCTAAGATAAAATTGAGATACATTTTGCATGGTATATGTTTAACGATGTTATAAGTTAGAGCGAGATGAAAATATTATTTCGCTTCCCATTCTACATCATTAAGTGATAGATTCTTTCTCTTATCTTCATCCGTGACTCTTTAAATATAAAATAATTATAAATTTCATTGTCAAATGATAATTTAATTAATCTATGCGCATTTTTAATAGTGTGGTCGAAAGTATTCAACGTTTCTCATTCTATATTTGTGGGAGATTATATATATATATCACTATTTCTATATCTCTCACACAAGATATTTTGCATTTTTTTAATAATATTTATTTGCTTATATTCTTTTTTTTTGTTTTGAAAGTTATCCATGTCATTTTTCATTTAATATTATTTTAAATGTTAGCTATATTTTTCTTTCAATTATTTATAAAATTGATTTTATTTAATTTACTTGAGTATGAAAATTCGATATATGTTTAAGGATGTTACATTGGCATAGTGGAGTGAGAAGTACTATTTCATTCCCCGTTCAACAACACCATGAGATTCTCTCTCACAACTCTATAAGGACTTCCTTATTGATGGAAGTGACTTCCATCAACAAAAAATAATGGTAAATTTATACTATTTTTCAAATGAATATTAACATACTTTGATCATGTTCATATTTTCAAACCTTTTTTTTTCATTGTCTCACAAAGAAACAATTTTCACGTGTGAGCGTCAAATAAAAATCTATGTATGAATCTCCACTCACATTGATAAATTAGAGCATCTCCAATAAGAGTATCATAGAGAGTTTCATAGATTTATGATTCGTATCTAACTTTTTTGTATCATTGGATTTCCATGACGTGGCACAGAGGGTATCAAAATTGATGATACGGTACCTTATTTAAGGTACCGTATCATCAATTTAATGTTACCTTTTTTTGTATATAAAATTAAATAGAATGGATCACTTGCTAATAATGTATGATACCAAAAGTGGTATCATAATTGGAGCAAATTATGTATGAGTTGCATAATTATTACATGGCATTGTAGGGACCACTTTTTAGTGATATATGATACCCAAAGTGGTATTACCATTGGAGATGCTCTTAGCACCCCAAAAAAAGTTTGAACGAAGGTTTATGGAAATCTTAAAATTCGAATTATAAAAAAAAATTCATTGATTATAAAAAAATTAAAAATACATTAATTTATTTTAGGTTTCAAGTCTCATAGATTTTTTCAGTTGGATGTAATATAGTAAAAGTGTGATGAACACAAAATTTAAAAAAACTCTCATAATCGAAATTCAAATTTTAATTAGTAAATATAAATTTTTAATGGTAGAATGGGAAGTGTTTTCCATTTCCCATTGTATACGATTGAGAGATTCTCTCTCTCTCTCTATTTTCATCTCTCTCGTCTCCGTTACACGACTTTATAGGGGTTCCATCAACAAAAAATAGTTGTTAATTCTATTTTATTTTTATAATGAATATCAATAAAATTTCCGTGCTCGTTTATCACTATCATCTACAACACTTTTCTTCATGCCGAACTAATTTTCATCGTGTTAAATAAAATTCTGAATAAAGGATCCCCATGGTAAAGTATAAAATATGAAAATATAGAGAAGTCCCACAATCAAAATTCAAATTTTAATTAATCAATGTGTATTTTTAATAGTTTGATGGAAAATGCTCCCCAATTTCCATTCTACACCACTGAGAGATTCCTCTCTCTCTCTCCCTTCCTCCCTCTCTTCCTCTCTCTCTCTCTCTCTCTCTCTCTGTCTTACTCCGGGGGCACTAGTTAGCATTTTCCATTTTTTTATAATGAATATATCAATAAAATTCTCGTGCAACTCTTTTGAGCTGGTCTGGTGGTATTGGATTGGGATCTGGGAGTGTGCTCTTCCTTAAGGTCTCAGGTTCGATTCTCTACGGTGCCAATTTGGGTGGACTAATTTAGTTTCTTGAAAAAAAATCTCGTGCTCAGTTTCCACTATTATCTACACATACTTTTCAACATGGAGATCATGTTTCATCATGCTAGATAAAATTTTGAATAAGTAATCCCCATGATAAAATATGAAAATATGGATAACTCCTGCCGTCGAAATTCAAATTTTAATTCGTCAATGTTTATTTTAATAGTGGGGGTTAGAAGTTCTTATCGGTTCTCATTCTTCAACACTGATAGATTTCTATCTCTCTCTCTCTCTCTCTCTATATATATATATATATATATATATGATTTTCTAATGAATATTAATAAAATTCTCGTGCTTAATTCTCGCTATCATATACATAAACTTTTCATTATGGGGATCACTTTCATCGAGCTAGATAAAATGTTGCATAAGTGATCATCGTGATAAAATATGTAAATATAGATCCGCGGTTGGAAGTCAAATTTTCATTATTCAATGTGTTTTTTTAATAGTGAAGTGAAAAATGCTTCCCGTTTTTCATTCTACACTATTGATACTCTCTCTCTCTCTCTCTCTCTCTCTCTAATTTTACCAATCTTCCGTGTCCGTTACAGGACTCAATAGTTGTTCCATGAACAAAAAATAGTTGTTAATTCTTTATTATTTTCTAACGAATATCAATAAAATTCTTGTACTTAGTTCACACTATCATCTACGAACGTTTTTTTTATCATGTGGATCATTTTTCGCCGTTGTAGGTAAAATTTTGAGTAAAATATACTCCCTCAGTTTTTCTTTAAGTGTCTTTTTATAATAGTAACATCAATTTAACAAAGTGTATTTTTACAAAAAAACATAATATTTGAGAAGTTCTAATTGAATGTCACCTAAACAATTTTTATTGACAATGCACAAAAGATTTCCGTCGTGAACTACAATATATATATTTGAGAGAGTTTCTAAAAAAAAAATTGAGAGAGTTTCAACCAAAAAAAATTGAGAGAATTTCTACAAAAAAAAATAAAATTGTGAAGCATATATTCTTAAAAAAAATATTAGTATTTCAGAAAAGCTCTAATTTAATGTCACATCAACAGTTTTTATTGAAAATTCACACGATAATTCCATAGAAATTGCGTGATAAATATTATAGAGATATATCCAATATAACAGATTAATTTAGTTGTTAATAGAACATAGAAGTAGAAGTAACTGTGTATATATATCCAACAATCCAACAAATAAGTGAGATACGAACATTCTCTTTTTTTGGATACAAGATTTTTTTTTTTTATAATGGGTTAAAAGAATTTTTTTTTGAAGATTTTTTTTTTAATAATGACTCAAAGAAGATCTAATTGAATGTCACCTAAACAATCTTTCTAATTAAATGATACATAAGCAATTTTCATTGAGAATGCACGAGAGAGTTCCGTGGGAATCTCGAAATGTATATAATAGAGATATAAAATATTAATGTATGTTAAAAATAAAATATTATTTAGAAATATGACATTTTAATTTATTTATATTGCAAATTTGTTTATTTTTTTATTTTTTTGTATATTAAAGGTATCATCCGAGAAAAGCTGCAGAGATTATTCATATCGAGATAACTGAGAATTATTTAAGGGGTTAATCTCTCTTGATAAACGTTTCACTTTAAAAATAAATAATATAGTTTGTAATGAATCTCTTATTTTAATAGTGTATTCATTTATAAGAACTTAGTTTTCTTAATTATATGAGTTGTATTGTATAGACGTAATTCATTTTGCTATTTATTTTTATATATGTACTTAGTTTTTTTATTAATATTTTATTCTAACTCTTTATAAGGGTTAAGGGATCTATCTGTATTTGCCGACAATATTGGTCATGACAAAGGTTAGTATAAACTTTGTTTATAGAAAATGATTAGAATATGGTGGTTTGTATTTTTTTGTATCATGTCCATTTTTTAAAAATTACGTACTAAATAGCTTAACTAAATACTTTTCTTTTAAAGTTTTTTCTTCACATATTTACTTGATGAGATTTTATCCCGAATTTATCGGTCCCAGATTTTTTAGTGTGTTGTTTGGTTTGTATCTTTTTTATTTAATTTGCTTCATCATTTTTTGTTTTTTGTTTTTTTTTTTGGTAAGCTTATGTCGTTTCAAATTTGTTTGTTGAATATTTAGTTCATTTTGATGACTACATAAGCTTGAATATTTTTTGTTGCAACATATAAGTTTGGATGATGATTTCATATATTTGAAATTAGATTTGGCCTAGGATAAGAAAGTTTAATATATTAATATTAGAAGAATTTGACATTCAACATGTCACTTTATTCTTACTTAAATCAAATTCATAATTTTTGAATTTTTAGTGAATTTTAATTGCATGTAAATATGTTTAAATATACGTGTGGTTATATTTGGGTTAATTGCATGTAAATATTTTAATTGGGTTAATTGCATGTAAATATTTTAATTGCATGTAAATATGTTATAAAAAATAAATATAGAATATAAAAGAACACTACTATTAAAGCTTATAACTTAACATATTTCTCTTTCAAGAAATGACACTTCTCTATTTAATTTATACACGCACCTTATAAGATTAATTGGTAATTTATTTTTTATAATAAATATATTCAATATGAAATCGAAAAGATATTCATAAATTTTAACTTAATTGATGCAAATATTTGGGTTAAAGACATATACTTACATGAGTTGTCAATTTTTATAGGCTTCTCTAACAGCAAAGATGCAACAAAAGATAAAAGGGAAGCCTTCTTTATCATCTTGTGCCCATTAACATAAGAAAATAGTGATATCCACATTAAAAAATAAAGATAGCAAAGTAGAATAACAAACATAAAAGGAAAAGAGTAGAGATAAAATATTTGATCGATTTATACAACTGAATAAGTTGGTGAGTCCATATTAGGCTACAAAATTCAATGAATATCAAGACATGTGTGAAAGATAAAAAAGATAAATAAACAAAAACTCTAAGGCATATATAATTGAAAATATCGCCCTAATAGTTATTTGAAGAAAGTAATGATAATGCAAAAATATCACCTCAAAAGTTCTTTTGTCTCAATCAAACAATCATTAGCATATGTTAAAATTTAGTAGAAAGTTAAGATAAATTGTTCAGATCCGATCTCAAGTCCACATCTCCGAGAGATTGTCCGTTTTGGGATTGACCTGTCATGATTCTGTCCTTTGTAGAAAAGGCACCTCGGTTGGTTTGAAAGGTGTGGGTGTTGTATATAAACTACCATTTGCCTTGAGTACCAAGCGATGTAGGGACTATTTTGATGTATCCAGAACATAAATAATATAAGAAATGCACTATAATATTTGGTACATAGACTTCCCGAGCATCAAAGATGCAACAAAGGCAAAAATAACCAATTTAAGAATAACATAAGTCACTATATAGAAACCAATAAATAGTGAAGACATGAAGAGAAAAAACATATAGTAAAAAATTGAAGATGTGTCATCTAATAGTTACTTGAGGAAAGTGATGATGACCCAAAACTCAAATTTTTACGACAAATATTTAGTATTTGTGCACAAAACCACATATTTATACACACAATGGTCGATGATAGAAAAAATTAAAAGTTAAAAGGTTTGTAAGGTAAAATTATTAAATATTATAATATCACAATATAAATTTACAAAACAAAAATAGTAAGTAACAATTTATTAATACATTTAGTGAGTTAATGATCAAGTTAAGGATTAAGAGTTATAGAATTGGAAAAATTAGTCGTTTAAAGGTTGATGTGATAAAATTTATTCTTTAAAAAATATTAGGACAATAGTAATTTAATTAATAAAAATTGTAACTAATAAATTTATTCATATAACTTATTTGATAATTTGCAACTTACCTAATTTCTATATTTGTTATATACATATTTATAATATTTTAGAGAGAAGTTTAGTTTTTAATTACCAAAATATTTTTATTTAGCTTTATATGTAAATATCATATATAGTAACATCTTATAATATATAGAGGGACATTTCATTTGTAAACCCGTAAGCTAATTTTATTTGTAATAATAATAATAATGCATTTCCCTCTTGATTTAATCATTCAACATGCATCGTTTATTTTTAATGTTTGGTAGTATATAATTGAAAAATGATTTACACATTGTACCTTTTGTCCATATGGACCTCTTCTCTTATAATGAATATTCATTTGTCATTCAAAAAATAAATAATTAAAAAATAGTATATACTATTTAAAAAGACATATATTTATTCATTTTCTTTTTATAATTTGATTTTTTTTTACATTAATACTTTTAATTTATGTTATAGGTTAAACTTGCTACTAATTTAAGTTACTTTGTCATTTGAACTTTCACATGCATAATTAGCCAAAAAAAATTAAAATTCAATCTTAGCATTTTTTATTTAATTTTTATTTATGCAAAAAAATATTGTGAGAAACATATAAGTTAAATAAAGTGACAAAAAATAGTAAATAACTAATATTTGGTTATAGAAACTCTTCAATCATTCTATTTATTTTTTTTACTCCTCCCAATACTTTTTATCTTTTTTTTTTTGTGAACATCAGTTTAATCTTTTTTTTAGAACCATATTTTAATCTTTCTTATTATTGTAACCATTTAAGTTTTGGGGGTTGGAATTTTTAGAGTTGTAGCAATTAAATTTATATAACTTTATTATTATATATTATAATTATTATTATAAGAAGTTGCATGAAATTTTTTAAAAGGGCTACATCATCAAAATACTCCCTCCGTCAAAATACATCAATTATTCAATGAATCTAAAAAATGCACTTTTGTTTATATTTGTAGCCGATGGGAGTAACTGCTTAACTAGTGTAACTTCCTTTTAGAAAGTATATTGATATTGAATATTGATATTGATGATAAAGAAATGAAAGGGTATTGGCGCCGGTGACTACGCGGGAAAGATTAAGAGTTGTTGAAAGCAGCGTCAACGAGATGGAGACATCGATCCTTGCTACTTTTTTAGTAATGCATAATAATAAATAATCAGTAAGTAATTTGAATCACTTTAAGCCATAAAATACTTTCCTGTCACACAAAAAATGGGTTCTTCCATTGTTTAACTTTTTCTTTTTCAACTCAATTCCAATTTTTTTTAAGTACAGTATATAATTTCATAAATCACCAACATGTCTATATTTGAATATGAATCAATTGCAAAGGAAAAAAAAACAGTGTGGTTCTGCTTTAATGTTCCTTTACCATACCATGATACTGTTCTATAAAAAACTTCCTCAAATTAGTTTTTTTTTTTTTCCTTTTTCAATATGGCTAAAGCTATGATGTATTTGGTAACACAAATACTTATCTCTAATTATATTAGCTTATAAGTTTGTTTCATAAAAGTGTGTTTGGTAACGAGCTTTATATTATTATTATTATTATTATTATTATGAATAAAATGTTTTGAGTTTGCTTTCATAAAAATAAGTAAATAGTAATATGGTGATTATTGAATAAATATAAATAATTTATTAAAAAAATTAAAACATTCAAATAATAATGAAATGACACTCGGATTTTTTTTTTTTTTTTTATATTAAATGACACTCGGATTTAAAAATGAAACAAGATGCTTCCATTTGAAGTCATCCAACAGGATTTTAAAATCTCCACCAAGCTATTGCAATTATTGTAAGAGAATTAATGTCCGTTCACTTTTGCTAAAATAATTCTTTGCACATCTGGATTAATATTTAAAAAAACAGTTATTGAAAATATTATTATATGGTATGCTTTGAAGATTTTAGAAATTCATATTATAATTGTTTTAGGTTTACTCTACCTTTTAATAATTTAGGAATATTTGCCCAACAACTAACGAGAACAAGTCACATAAATAAATTTGCATATGATACCCACAACTAACTTGTAACCAACTAATATAGTTCGGTCTTATTTGTTGATGGGTAAATACCCCAAAGGTGAAACTACTCTACCACTTCATAATTTGAGATATTTATCCATTAAACAAGGAAAGCAAACCACATAATTAGATTTGCATTGGGTATCACATGCAAATAAAACTTTGTTACAAGTACATTGTGGATACCACATGCAAATCTACTTATTTGACTTGTTCTCATTGGTCGTGGGATAAATATTTCAAATTATGAAGGGGTCAAGGGGTAGTTTAGAAAAATTCACCCCCAAATTATCAAGAGGTAAATTAGAAAAAAACTTATTTTTCTTTATTTTCTTCTAAGAAATTAATATTATACGAAACTTTTAAAAATAAATAATACATTCATATTTTACAAAATGAACTCGTCAAAAAGATCTAAAATTCTTAAACGTGCTCTTAATAAATCTATAGACCTTTAACAAATGCAAACAAAGCCCGCTAAAATTTTAATAAAATATCTGTTGTAATAATGATAAAAATGGTTTTACAGGATTGAAAAGCTGACCCTAATAACTATTTCTCTTAAGTAGTCCAATGGTTAAAAAATTCCACATTAAAGGTAAATAAGTGAAACGTTCAAAGTTCGAACTCCAACTTTTACATATATAATGTGATATCCCTATTAACAAAGCTAAGCTCTCAGAGACACCCAAATGACCATTTTATTACCATCTACATATGATTCATTTAAATCGAGCAAATATAACTTAACAATGTTTTTTTTGTTGATTAGTTGTAGGCATGGCAACAAAATGGTGGCATAGATTTTCTCCACCCTATAGTTAAACTCATAAAGTTTGGGTATTTTTAATTATATTCGTCTCAATTTTAAAGATAATGAAAAATAGAACCTAAACTCATATACCCCCAATGATATTCAAGTATCTCCGATTGATTTGGATATCTCCGTCTTGCTCCATCTCCTTACAAATTTGTGTTGCACTTTGATATTTTTTTATATTCAAAAAAAGTTAAAAGTCTTAAATTATAATAGTGATGAATATGATCTAATTTGAATACAAATTAATAACCAAGTATATCAATATATAAATTGAGCTTACTTCCACCCCAATCCCTTTTTATTTACCCATATTTTTTTTGAAGGAATTTACCTAGATGTTTATGATACTTCACTCATAACATCCCTCTATTTTTACACTAACATCTTGTCCTCAAAAGAATACATTATGAATTTTCAACCCGGCTAGCTTAGCTAGCATAAAAAGAAGCATAATTGATAACATTTTTTTAAAACTATATTATAGGTATAAATAAAATTTTCACTTCTAACCACAATAAAAAAATATTCGCAATGTACCAAAAAAAAAAAATATTCGCTAAAAAATTTGTGTGGATCTTTTCCTTCCATTCCAACTATATTTTTTCCATACGCCTCACTGATATAACTTTTTTGAGCATTAGTAAATTAAAGTACTAATTGATTTTGTTTCTAAACAGAAACACTAGGCCCGTGAGAAGGAAAAAAAAAATCAATTTTATTATAAGGAACCTTTTATATTTTTTCATAGGAAGAGATAAGACAAGCAACATTAAATGTTACTATGCCAATTGAAACGTAGAGCTTGTGGTTGGGCAATGTTTGCAAGGCAGATGCTACGGTGAGAGAGCAACTCATGTCTCTCACCGGTGGGCTGATGCTATAAATAATATGAACCGTTGGATTGATATCTTGCATGTGTTCTTTCATATACTTGATTTTTTTCTCTAAAAAAACCAACAACACCACACATTTAATCTTGGTCTCTTTTTACAGTTTGTTTTTTGTCAAAGAAATACAAATTTTTACTGTTCAACCAAATCAAATTTTTTTGAAAAAAGATCAGAAATTTTTTTCCGGAAAATATCCGAAACTTTTATTTCGAATAAAATATCGGAACATATTTTTAAAAAAAAAATAGGAAACTTTCTTTCCAGAAAAAACTTCGGAATTGTTTTTATCTGAAGTCGAAACTTTTTTCCCCAAAATATTCGGGAACATTTTTTTCGATAAAAAATTGAAAAACTTTTCCCAAAAAAATTCGAAAACATTTTTCCGGAAAAATTGGGAACTTTTTTCCAAATAAAATATCGGAATTTTTTTCCAAAAAAAGATCGGAAACTTTTTTTGGGAAAAAATCAAGAACATTTTTTCCGAATAAAATATCAGATATTTTTTTTCCAAAAAAGATCGGAAATTTGTTTTCGGAAAAAACTCCAAAATTGTTTTTTATCCGAAATCAAAAGATTTTTTGACAAAAATCGAAAACTTTTTGTAAAAAAAGATTAAAAAACATTTTTTTCGGAAAAAACTGGAATTTTTTACTTAATAAAATATCTTAATATTTTTTTTTCGAAAAAAGACCGAATTATTTTTTTCCATTATTATAAGGAACTATGTATCTTCATTTAAATTAGATGGTAATTTGTCACAGAAAAATAATTTAAGAGAAAGCCGGAGAGAAAAAAAAAATTAGTAACAAAAAATAATTGTGTGTGGATAACACATGATTTGATCTATGTACCCTCGTCATCAAATGGTTATAACTTCAACCCACCGGTGAGAGATATGATCTGCTCTCTCACCGTAGCATCCGCCTGTTTGCAATACAAGATCAAGTCAAGATGAATAAGATTGTAATTGAATGGGCATCATGTGCATCAACTCAATCAATCTTGGAGTATCTCACCTTGAGAATAATATTGTGATAGAGACACATGATTCTAGCATTAAATTGAATGAAGTTTAATAAGTCTCGAATAGATGTCATCATAAAGGTGGAGCCATATCTAAGTGGGTGAGAATTAAAGGGGTCCACTTTGGTAAAATGCTTGCTTTAAGCACAATGTTGACTTGAAATGACATAGCAATTCAAATGCAATGTATGAGATGTTTGAAATTAGAAAAGCCGGTGGTTTGGTATTATTATTATTGAAGACAACACAAGTTACACAACCTGATCCATAAATTATGGACCATAATGGACCTCGAGACAACCTAAGGCCTGTAAGGACGATGCTCATGAACTTTTCACTACAACATTTTTGTCATACGACAACGAGCAAAACCGTTGCAAAACCTCAAAAAACCGTTGCCTTAGGCTATAAGAACGATTTTCAGGCGTTGTGTACCGAGGCGTTGTCATAGCCTTTTGCAACGGTTTTCATATCCTACTTCAAAATAACCGTTGTTTTAGGAACTTTTTGAGAACGGTTTTCCAGAGCTACAAGAACAAAAGTTTGAAACCATTGTCTTTGATACTCTACGAGAACGGTTTTTTTACATCCTTAAAATTAGGCGTTGTCGTAGGACCAAAATGTTGTAGTGTTTTGTAGAGTTTATAGGTTTATCTTAATCGAATAATGGAGTATGTTTTATTTGGACGCAAATTCTTTTATGGTTTAAACATCATTATCGTCCCTGTATGTTCATAAATTTTTTGTTTTAGTCTTTGTATCTTTTTTGTTGCAAATTAGTCTATGCATGTGCAAATCTTTTTTATATTAGTCCCTATAGCTAAAATTCGCAGGAAAATCTGCAGGAAAATTTGCTGGTTTCTTGCGGATTTTAGTTTTAAGCGACTAAAACCAAAATATTTGAACATATAGGGACTAATTTGCAACAAAAAAATATACAGGGACTAAAACCAAAAAATCACAAACTTACAGGGACAAAAATGATTATTAAGCCTTCTTTTATTTAGGTGATATGTAAGGGATTCTGAGCCAAGACAGAAGGGGGAGTTTTTGTTTGTGTAATTCTCTGAAGTTGTTATGTCGACCAATAGTATTAGGCTACGACTGTAGCAAGTTGACTGTCCAATTTTTGTTGGTTACAAATTGCGTACTTCAATTGATTCAAATAACAATCAACACTTAGAGCAATTTCAATGGTGAACTCCACTTAGAGCAGCTACACGTGGGGGGTTTTTTCAATTTCTAGTGCGCCAGGTGGAAGGAAAAAAGCAACTCTTTTTTGTCCTCATGTGGAAACTCTAGTGTGCCAGGTGGAATCATGTAGTTTCACGAAGCAATGGTTGTTTGTGAGTTCATAAATAAAATAATATTATTTTGTTTCCAAGAATTAAATGTGAGGTAAAATTATGGGACCCAAAATGAGTATTTTAGAGTTGCATTGGAGCAAAAAATGAATGAGTTATTTTAAAATGATGTGGCTTATGTGACCTACAAAATAACTCTAAATGGAGTCCACCATTGAAGTTGCTCCCAATTGTATGTATAAGGGCTTGTAACTTGGTCATATATACTCACTAAGGCAATAAGATAGGAACCTTGTACTTGTTCTCATTCTAATTCAAGTTAATTTTTCTATTTCTTAGCTTTTATTTACTTGATTTATTTTACTTTCTGTGATACTCACTATAACCATGAGTGATATTTTTTTTGTCTTAGAATTATAAAAAGTAGTTATTGAGTATAATTTCCATAATTCTATATCTATGTTTTTCTTAATGGAATTCCAAACAATCTCAATTTGACTTTGTTGTACCTAAGCAACATTTTATGTATAGTGTCATGGTTATAAACCTTGAAATACCAACAATGTATCGTGGTCTATACAAAGAAGTTGATCTTAATAAATTCTCCTAGGAGACGGTGGCGTTAGGGTTCGCGATTGAGTGAGAAGATACGCGTCAAAACCTCTTTCTCTTGCGCGCTTCGTTTTCTCAGAGAGAAGCAAATTAAAAAAATAAAAAAAGAGATGGGTTCGCGGGTTTTTTTTCTATTTATCAAATAAATCGCTGGTAAACCAAATTAAACCGCCGGTTCATTAAACACTTACCAGCAGTTCCCCAAAACCGTTGCTATTTTAATTTTGTTTTAAATTTACCGGCAGTTCTACAAAACTGTTGCTATCCATTTGTTGCAATTTCCAATTTTACCAACGGTTCCCCAAAACCGTTGCTATTTTAATTTTATTTTAAAATTACCGGCAGTTCTACAAAACTGTTGCTATTCATTTGTTGCAATTTCCAATTTTTTTGTAATGTCCCTCCGACCATTATTATAAGCAAATTTGACTTTTTTGATACATTGAAAAAGTGATGTACTTGGTTCATAATATGGATCACATACACCACTTTTGCAATGTATCAAAAAAGTAAAATTTACTTATAATAATGGTCGGAGGGAGTATAATTTTATAATCTCAACACCATCATAATCCATTTTGACATTAATCGACAAATTTAGCGTTGAAGGTTGATGTCAGAACCATAAGGTTGAACAAGCGGTCATATTTGGTTTAAAATACATTGGTTTTTCTTCTATTAATAATTGTCAAAATACAATATGGTAAATATGTTTAAAGATTTTATAAGTTACTTTAGATTACCCCACTTTTTAGATTTGTTTTCAAAATAAATTTTCATAGCAAAAAAAAACGAATTATATTTTTGTGATGAATCCATAATTCTGTGATATCTATATATATCAAATGTTTTCTTAAAATTCAATCATATAAAACCTTCAAAGATCAAAATTATTTTTAGCCAATCGCAATAGAAAAAAATTCACAAATATGTGAATTATATTGACATTTTTATTAGGCAATAAAACTGTACACGTGTGTCAGCGTCTACACGTTTCTTATTTTCCAAACTCTAGTGTTGAGTTTATTTAGAGACAAGCCAATGAGGTTGCTCATACGTTAGCAAAGGCGGCCTCATCTTTAGCTAGTGTCCACCTTCACATTGATATACATACCTTTTTGTATTCGTACTCTTATTGATAATGAAATGATATAAGTCTCTTTCTGTCAAAAAAAAATAATTGTACACGTGTGTCCTATCGTTTTTTTGGTTGTTTTTATTGTTTTTCTTTTATCATACCACATAGAGTGTTTGTGGGTCCAAGCAATTTAATACAATTCATTCTGTATTTTCTTTTTTGGTTACATAAAATTCATTCTCTATTTTTTGCCAAAGAAAAATAACTAATTTCAATTATATCATAAATAAATCATTGGCGTGAAGCACAACCTTTTAACAAACAAATAAAAGAAAAATATTAATAAGTGCTCCCAAAACATTGTTTAAGGATTTTAAACAGTAAGTTTTTTTAATAAATTAACTTTACCTATTTATATAAATATTTACTTTCTTTTTCCTTAAAAAAAGTATTTTTTTTATGTAAATAGGTAAAATCAATTTATTAAAAAATGAAATACTTAATTTATTAAAATATTTTTTAAACAATAAAATAAAACTCTTAAAAAATACTTTAAAAACATTGGTTAGCAAACTCCATAAAAAATTCCATTCCCCAAAATTAAATACTTAAAATTTAGTTATCCAACATTCTCTTTTTGCCCATAATAATTTACGGGTCGGATTAACAAGACCTGTTTGGTAACAGTATTTTTATTGCGAGCTTATAGCTTATTTTACTGACTTGTAGTTTATTTTTCAAACACTATTTCAAGTAATTTATGAGCTTATAGCTTATTATTTTTTCTTTCATTTAAACTTTAGTATTTAAACTAAAACCCATTTTCATCTTTATAATTAAACTTGCTATGTGAGTTATTTCTTTTGTTTACGTTGAATATTGACTCTAGTTTTTTTTGGTGGCGTCTGAATATAAAATAGAGCTACATGTTAAGACTATGTACAATAATGAGGTTTAAACCCCAAAAGAAAGGTTGAATTGTTATAATGGTAATGGTAAGATTTAAATTTGAAGTTGAAATAAGTTGAGGAGAGAAGGGATGAATATTTTCAATCGGGTGAAAGCTAAAAAAAGTGGGAAAGAGTGTGACATATGGGGCGATTTTATTTGATTTGTTTTTTTTTACAATAGATTTGGTTTGTTATTATTTTATGGGTCATGCTAACTAGTGTCCCGGGCCGGGATACTAGTTAATGAGCCAAAAATAGTAAGTTTTGCATTGAAAACATTATTGCTCATATTTCAAATTTGTTGAATACACAAATTCCTAGATTACTATACTATAATTAGTATCCTTAACTAGTGCCCCGGGGTACTAGTTAACATTTATCTTATTTTTTTAAAATTTAAATGCATATATGTATGTGTCATATTTTGATTGGGTATGTAGATTTTTATTTTTCATAATCTTTTTAGGACAATTATTGGATAAGATATATTTTATAACACTACAACATTTTCATTCTATAACAACGTCAAAAATCCGTTGTGTAATGCAAAAAAACCGTTGTCATAGGCTACGAGAACGGTTTTTAGGGCGTTGTATACCGAGGCGTTGTCTTAGCCTTTAACAACGGTTTTTTTCACAACGGCAACGCCTTGTAAATAACCGTTGTCTTAGAGTCCCTAACAAAACGGTTTTCAAACTTCCCAACAACAACGGTTTCTATCCGTTCTTAGCTATAACCGTTGCCATTGATTGAGTTTAGAGAACGGTTTTGTGAGGTCTATCACAACGGTTTTGCACCATTGCCCAATCAAAAACCGTTCTGGTAGATCCTTTACTATATGATTATTTTGTAGATACGACAACACTTTTACTGCTACACCAACGCTTTCTCACCGTTATCCAATCAAAAACCGTTCCGGTAGACCTTTAATATATGATTCCTCAGTAGATACAACAACGGTTTGCCAGGTACAACAACCCTTTCTCACTGTTGCCCAATCAAAAACCGTTCAGGTAGACCCATTACCATATGATTATTCAGTAAATACGACAATGGTTTTTCTACTACAACAATGTTTTCCCACCGTTGCCTAATAAAAAACCGTTATGGTAGACCCTTTGTTATATGATTTATTTTGTAGCTACGACAATGGTTTTTCAGCTACAAAAACGTATTCTCACTATGCAAACAATTATTTTTTATGCAAGCTCAAATTAAAATAAAATGATTGTGATTCATTCATATATATCAAAATAACATTGATCAACATAAAGTTGTTGGATCTTTAATGTATATCTTATGTCAATCATTCACATTACAACTAACATCTTCAAATGAAACTAACAACTTTAGTGTATATCCTAATGTAAATCATTCACAATCAAACTAACAAATTCAAAATGTATCATATTACAAAAACTTAAACATCTACATCTCTTCATCTACAAAATCCCGCATTTCTTCACTGATGTCATCATTATTCACCATCTGCAAAATAAAAGTAATATAATTAAAGGAGGAAATTGCTTAATAGTGTGAGAGTATGATTCACGAAAATATGCGAATGACATGGTTAAAATTGGGAAATTTTTTGGCTAACTCTTTGACCAATTTCTCTTCATATTTCCTTATTTAATAACTTTTAGAATTTAAAACAGAGGTAACTACTAGACAGTCAAGCCTATTGGAGTGATTCCAAAAACAAGAAACCTAGCTAATTGTGTGGTAGTACTAGTAGTGTTAAACCTTGTTTTTTCTTGGTTGCTTGTTCACAATATGAGAAGGGGAGCCTTAGTGCAACGGTTGGAGTTGCTGCTGTGCGACTAGAGGTCACGAGTTCAATCACTTATATTTTCTCAAATTATTACATAGTTAATCTTTAATTGTACTAATAAATGCAAATCTTTAACCATACAACCCTGTACTATGACAAGTTTAAATTCTACAAGTTGTATTAACAGACAGTGGGATAATACAACACCTTTTCTCCAGGGAAATGCTGCAAGATTATAAGCTTGGCCAAGACAATGAGTAGCTATATGAGTCTTCAAGCTTTGCATGGTATCATAGAGAGCAATGCATGGCGTAAGCTGCAAATATTGAAAGTTTAAGCGAGTTAAATACCTAATAATCAACGGGAACATGAAGCAAGAAACAGAAGGATTTAATTACTGATCACCTAACACATTAACACTAGAATCATTACTTACATCCCCACCAGGACCATTAATGTACAAATAGAGCTTCTGAGTTATCTAAAGTGTCGAGATACAACATAGTTGCCAATATTTGATTATTAAATTCTTCATCTACCTATTGCCAAAGAAGATAACACGTTCTCGGTACTGCATCAAATGATGCACCAGTTCTTTTTAGAAATTAATTTCATAAAAAGACGAAAATGAAAAAGAACATGAAGTTCACGTGTGATGCACGACTACATCATAAAGTAAATCAATATCTTTAAGATAAGTGTACAATTAATAATATATATCAAGTTACAAGGGCATTCCATAAATCCATTGATAAGTTCCTTCACCAGGTGTTTTATAGGCGACTCTAGGAGGAGTCCCAATGGGCATCATGTGAATCTGTGCCCTTACTGGTTTTTTATTAGAATACATAAAACATACAAAGTTGACACTGCTTGTATCAGCTTGTGTATGTGATGATATATAACTTTCACTAAAAACTCTTCTAGTCTTCTATGAAGTCTGGTGTATAAGTTTTTATCCATACTTTCGTTGGTCAAAGATTATTAAAATTAAAAAAAGAAAAATGTTGCTCTTCACAAATCACATTTATCATTAAAAAAGGGAACTGCTATATATCACAACAAACCATCACACACAAAGCCTTGATCTTTCTCTTATGAAATGTACAAAAAATTCTATCTTACTTTCTCTTTGAACTATATCTACTTCTAACTCATGGCAGAATCTTGTTAAAACTAAAAGTCTAACATAATAATAGAATGAACTCAACATAAACATCATACTTAAATTCTATGTTGAAAAGTCCATAATTAATACCAAACTTTAAAAAGTAAATTCATGGTGAGTTTTCATGAAAACTAATACCATAAAAATAAGACACTAATTTACACAAGATTTCTTATAAGAATCCACTTCCACCGCAAAGAATCTTAAACAAAAAAATTCCAATTCCAAAGTTCATAACACACACACACACACACACGAGAATCCACAACAAAGTCATATACAATAACTTATAAGAATCCACCGCAAAGTCATATACAATAACTTAATTAATAGAAGTTGGATGATAAATTACATACGAATCTAAAGCTCAAAGCTTGAATTCGCCATTCTAATTCGAATTTTTTGTTCCATCATAAAAAAACATAACACACACACAACACACATGGCAGAAGCAAAAGAAGAAGAAGAAAAAATAGAGAGAAAAATGAAATCACATACTATTTGAAAAACTTGACGAGACGAATCGAAGAGTGAGTACCTTGCAAGAATCCCGTTCCCTTTGAGTGAGCCTACCGTTTTGACGAGGTTAGTGTAATTTTCCCTAGTTTATAAACAGATATCAAATTGAAAGGTGAAATAATAACCTGAACCAAATAGAAACAGAAATAAAGTGATAGAAATATCATCATAGTGATTGTATTTTCAACCAAATTGGTTTCACATTCGGCACCAAGACTCTAAACCTTCTCCTCCTAATAGCAATGTTAGCCACATCTCCACAATACTCCAATCACCCAAATCCTCTAAACCACTCCCACCTATCCGCGACAAACTCCTTCGTCAACTTCACACAATACACACCACCAAAAACATTGAATACAAGCATAAATATTTCACTATTCTTAGACATGGCTAGAAATTAAATACTTCAAAATTAATCAAATAAAAGCTTATTTTACTAAACTCCCTAGTACAATTTATCAAAAAGTTTGTACAGAATTTATGTGGAATACACTATCAATATTTTTTTTCCATTAAAGATATACATAAGCACTTATACAATAAGTGCTTATTGAATAAGTATTAAATTAAACTTATACAATGCAGTATAATAAAATCGAAACCAAAATCAGCAAAACCATTCCCATCGTAATTTGGAAAGAAAGGAAAAAGTGATTACCTTGCGAGTACCTTGTCGAGACGAAGACTGGAATCACGTTTCTTTCAATGAGGCTGGGATTTGTCGCTGTCTTGGAATGAGCAGGTAAGAATCGATTATGGGGAATAACCAATTTGGGGAAGAATCGATTATGGGGAATAACCAATTTGGGGAAGAATCGATTATGAGAATAATCGATTTGTCGCTGTCTTGGGATTTGTCGTGTTTAGGGGAATCGATTATGAGAAGAATCAAATTGGGGAAGAATCAATTGCAATTTTGGGGATGAAATAAACAAAGAGGAAACAATATACTTAATATATAGTTTGATTTGGGGAAGATAATAAGAATCAGTAAGTTTGTTTTATTTGTTTCCAAGTGAAGATAAACATATGCACGCGTGAGTTGTTTTTTTTTTATCAAGTAATTTTGTTTTTTTTTTGTTTGTTAAGTAATTTTTTTTATTTTTTTTACTAAATCTTTTTTTTTATTTTTGAAAAATTTTACTAAATCTTTTTAAAATTTCACAAAATACAAAAACAGTTTTCTACAAATAATTTAAGATATATTTTATTAAAATTATATGAGTACGATTTTTAGGCGTTGTTATAGATTACAGATAAAAAACCGTTCTTGTTGTAATAGACTATGAAAACGGTTTTCTGCGAAATTTCACAAAAAAATATACAATAAAAAATATATTTTATTAAAATAATTTAAAATTATATCAGTATGGTTTTTAACCGTTGTTGAAGGTTACAGATAGAAAACCGTTCTTGTTGGTATCTATGAGAACGGTTTTCTGTTGTTGCATACAACTGGCGAAAATATATATACTATCAGAACGGTTTACAAAAAGTGTTGTCTTTGACACGCTACGAGAACGGTTTTTTTATATCCCAAAATTTTGGTGTTGCGATAGGCCTAAAATGTTGTAGTGTAATAGTGTAATTGGTTTAAATTAAACCATTGTAGGAGTAAAAGTTGAATAATAGTTTAATTATTATGTAGAAGTGAAAGAAAATAACGTGGAGTATTGAAAAGTGAAAAGTTGGGGTTTAAACTCAAAAGTCAAAACCAATGTACATATCCTAATATAGATGTTTTTTTTTATTATTATTTTTTATTTCTTTTGTTTTCTTTTTGTTATTACGTGAGTTTAGCTCTATTTTATTGCTTGGTCTGTACTAAAAATATATGTTCTCTTTTCTTTTTTTATTAAAAAATATATGCTCTTATTTCTTTATTGTGATGCAATTTAAATTATTGTTTACTGTTCAATTTTTATTGTTTATATACATAAAACAAAAAAATTAAAAGTCTCAAATATAAGTAAAAATTACTACATTTATTACAACTTTTTATAAACCTATAATAATTATATTGTTTTTTGCGATTTCCAAAACAACTTTATTCAACTTCAACAATCCATACAACTTCTAATGTCAGAAATTTTTTTTCTACCCCTACATTTAACTCTATACCCCTACGTATTTTAAAATATTCCAATTTTACCCTTATTTTATTATACTATTTTTTATTTTATCATGGTCTCACTTTTTCAGTAAATATTGTACACCCCTTCAAACGCATTGTTCCGATAAGCTCTTCTACTTTACGGTTTATTAAATTTACCGGAAAACTTTTCAAAAGTGATCCGATTTATATAATTTTAAGAACTGTTTAAATATTTTTATCGGAAAATTTGGAAAAAGTGTTCTTATATGTAAAAAATTCATATTTGTTTTTGGTTACCGGAACACTTGAAAAAAGTGTTCAGGTATGTAAAAATTTACGAATTTGTTTTTGGTTACCGGAACACTTTTTTGGTTACCGGAATACTTTACCTGACTGTATCACTTTAGCTTCTCTCGTTGATCACCCTTACGTTACTTTTCCTGTAATCCAGATAGAAAGTTTTAGGCTTAATTAGTCTTTAAGTCCCTTAAAGATTTTTTTGGTTTCACTTTGGTCCCTTAAAGAAAATAAGCTCCACTTTAGTCCCTTATTGATATCTCCGGCAGTCAATATGGTCTTTTTCGTCCATTTTTTCTCAGAAACTGTTAACTTCTATACATGTGGTAAAATAGGTTGTTACGTGGCACATGTACTGAAGTTAACGATTTTTGAAAAAAATGGACGGAAATGACCATATTGACTGATGGAGATATCAATAAGGACCAAAGTGAAACTTATTTTTTTTAAGGGACAAAAATGAAACCAAAAAAGTCTTTAAGGGACTTAAAGACTAATTAAGCCAAAGTTTTATTTCAATTGTTGGAATTTTTTTCTCATGCATAGTAGCACTACCAGTGATAACATATGGTAATTACCTCCACCGCCACTTAAGATTTTCCATTAAAACAAATTATTCCCTCATTCAGACAAATCAAAACACAAATAGAGCCCTCAATTGAAACTAAAATGTGATTTTGCAATTCAATCACTGTAACAATACCAAAACACAATTTAGGATTTATGCACCATTTACATAATTGGATTCTCTCATAAGAAATATACAACCATAGTGGAGAAAAAATAGGGACTAAAAGTACAAGCCATGAACCAATATAGTATGTGGCTCTTGTAACACAGTATTTGGCAGTAGGAACAATTTATCCACTGTTTTTCACTATCTTTATTGCTTCCTCCATTTCCTAGCTTCTTTAACTCCAAAAACACCCCAACTGTGTATTTTTCAACTATTTATTCTCCCTTCCAATTCCAACTATTAATGTTACTATGTTTCATATAATAATAATATATAGTTTAGTAGTAGGCAAGCATCTACAAGGCATGACTGCATGAGGGATATGGATTCGGTGCGGTCAATGACTGTGACTGCATGCAGTCGGGGCACTCACATCCGTTTGATTAAGATCGGACGGTTCAGATTTTAAAGTTAAAATTTTTATATTTTAAAAAACTAAAACTACATTAAGATCTGAGCCGTCTGATTTTAATCAAACGGTTCAGAACAACTGACTGCAGCTTGACTGCACTCAGACTGACTTCACTGAATCCATTTCCCTGCATGAGTGCTGCTATATGTATAAAGAAAATTAACAAACCGGAACACTTCATCTTGGAAAAGTGTTCCGGTAACTAAAAATAATCAGAAAATTTTTACATACCTGAACACTTTCTCTAAGTGTTCCGGTAAATATATTTAAACAGTTTTTAAAATTATACAAATCGAGACACTTTTAAAAAGTGTTCCCGTAAATTTAACAAACCGGAAAAGTAAAAGAGTTTACCGAAAAAGTATGTTTAAAGAGGTGTACAACATTCGCCGGAAAAATCAAAAAGGATAAAAAATAGTATAATAAAATAAGGGTAGTATGTGAATATTTTAAAATATGTAGGGGTCACTACAACATTTTCATTCTACAGCAACGGAAAAAAACCGTTCTCTAATGTAAAAAAACCGTTGCCATAGGCTAAGAGAACGGTTTTCAGGGCGTTCTGTACTGAGGCGTACTCTTATCCTTTTGCAACGGTTTGTTTTTCAAGGGCAACGCCTAGTAGATAACCGTTCTCTTAGAGATTCGTAACAGAACGGTTTTTATATTTCCAACAACAACGGTTTTATGTGTTCTTAAATAGAAACCGTTGCCATTGGTATAATTTAGACAACGCTTTTTTATGGTTTTTAGCAACGGTTTTCTACCGTTGCTCAACAAAATAACCGTTCTCGTAGACGCTTTACTATGTGATTATTCAGGAGAATGAACAACGGTTTTCTGCTACAAAAACGCTTTCAAACTGTTGCCCAATCTGTAACCGTTCTGGTAGCGCCTCTCTTCATTAGCTACCGCAACGGTTTCTTTATACAGCAACTTTTTCTCACCGTTTCCGAATTAAAAACCGTTCTGATATACCCTTTGCTATATGACCACTTCAACGTCTACGACAACGGTTTCGGAGCTACAAAAACGCTTTTCCACTGTTGCCCAATTAAAAACCGTTCTGATAGACAGTTTGTTATATGACCTTTTCAGTTGCTACAACAACGGTTACTTAGCTACAAAAACTTTTTCTCACTGTTGCAAAAACTATTTTATTTTAAAGATTTACAAATATTTATCTAATTTGGTGTAAATCAATTTCATTTTATCAACCTTATAAATTATTGTTATTATATTAAACCTATAATTTCAATATGATCCTAAATTAAAAAAAAACTCATAACAAGTTAAAATTAAATGATTGCAATTCATTCATATATATCAAAATAACATTGATCAACTTAAAGTTGTTGGATCTTTCATGTTAATCATTCACATTACAACTAATATCTTCAAAATCAAACTAACAACTTTAGTGTATAATGTGAATCATTCACAATCAAACTAACATCTTCAAAATGTATCCTATTACAAAAACTAATTAAACATCTACATCTCTTCATCTTCATAATCCTGCATTTCTTCATTGATATCATCATTATTCATCATCTGCAAAATATAAGTAATATAATTAAAGAAAATTGCTTAATAGTGCGAGAGTAGAGATGATTCACAAAAATATGCATGCGAATGACATGGTTTAAAATTGGGAAAAACTTTCGGCTAACTCTTTCAGCAATTTCTCGTCACACTTCCTTATTTAAAAAGTTTTAGAATTTAAAACAGAGGTAACTACTAGACAGTCAGACCTATTAGAGTGATTCCAAAAACAAGAAACTTAATTGTGTGGTAGTAGTTTTTCTTTTGACAAAATTGTGTGGTAGTAATTAAACCTTGTTTTTTGCCAAAGATCTATAACTCAATACCTCGAAAATAATCTATTATTAAATATATAAAACTGAAAAGGAAATTGACAAGTCTAAGAGGCAGTAGTAAAATCTAAAACTTCTATCGTTTTGTAAGCCTTATCTCTTGATTTTAAGCCTTATTAGCATCCTCTTCTTTTTGTAAGAGACTAAGAGGCAGTAGTAAAATCTAAAACTTCTATCTTTTCATGTAATCTGTGTAACTCCTCATTTCATGCGGTTTTTTTTTAAATCCACTTTTCCTCATCTCTTAAAACTAGAACACTCAAATCTCTAAAACACAACAAAGAATAACCAGACAACTAAACTAAGAGCTACACAGTTCCAATCAAGTCTAACCATGACAAAGAAATTCAAATCAGAAAAAATAATGCTCATAACAAACCAATTATAGCAACATAAATTCACAATCACGCCTATGCAATTCAATTGAATCATATAAACTATAATATGTTGTATCAAGCAAAAAATATAGTTCAATCTTACCTCATTATCATTTGGAGCATGTGTTGATGTTGAAGCACGGTTAGCATCAACTGTAGGAGCTGATATACAAGCTGCAATAGCCTCGATATCTAAGTTTGCGGTGTTTTGGTTCACAATGACATTAAAAAGAAGTTGAAATTTTCTTTCTGATGCTTCCTTATCTTGACGACGTTTCTCCTCCATCTCTTGCATTAACTGTTTTACTTCATCAGCATGTTCTCTTTTAAGTTTTGCAATTTCTTGATTTCTTTTCAAGAGAGTCGGTGTAGTGGTTCTTCCATGGCAATGCAATCTTCCAGGTTTTTATTTGCCAACTATACTTTGAAAGGCTTCTGAAGAAGGCTGCTCATGTTTTTCAATTATGTCTTGAAGCTTAATCTAGCATACATAATATCGTAGTAGTAAATAAATAATCAACATTAATATAATAGTAGTAAATAAATAATCAACATTAATATATTATGTTTCAGATAAGGGGGATGCATATAGGTTTAGTGGTTACTAATAGCCAATAGATTCTAATTAGCTTAAACCTCACCATCATTTTATATAATATAGTAAAACAAAGTAGCAAATAAACTAAATAAACTCACAACAGGAACAAAACACAACATTTACTTACAATTGCACTGTTTGTTTCTTTATCCAACTCCTTTCCTTTCCTACTTTGTCGAGTAGCAATGAACACTTGAGCTTGAGTCAGAGGCTCTTTATCTTCACTACTTAAACGCTAAACCGAGTAAAGCAAGAGTATGAGAATATTAATGAAGTGGTAGAATATTTAACATTCATTTAGAATAATTTAAAAATGCATACCATGTTTTCTCTGATAACAGCAAAGCTTTTATTCCCCGTTCGATGTCTAAATTTCAGTTGAGCTATATTTTGGGCATTTTGATGACTTACTTCCTATATTCAGTGAAAGATAAATTTTTATAACATTCCAAATTTGTGACAACAAGTATACATGTACACAATAGTACTTATTGCTTACTTGAGTTTTTTCATCTCTCCAATACTCCAATAAACTCTTAAAGTCTTCTTCTGGTACCTCTTAATGAATAACAAGGAAAATGCAGATCAGAATACATTTCTTGACTACCCCATAGTTGAGCAATAAAGAGAAAGTCACTCTCTGCCTAACTGAATGCAAAAACCAACTTCTACATAAAAAACTGACACCACTCATCCTTATAACAGAAAACTCTACTACTCAGATCCCCTCACTCTGAATCCCACCTAATTAACATGCCAAATATTAACAAAATATTTTCTAATATAAAATGTGAATCACTAGCAACATATATATACTGAGTTATTGTATGTTTTTTAATTTGTGCAGAATGCTATGATTTTCCAAAGTTATACAATTTTCACAAGGATCTGTAGCCCTTCAAATTCTTCCAATGGACCTCCTTCCCTCACAAAGTCTTTTGATATGCCCCGTTGAGCTAGTTAAAATCCGCATGCAACTGCAGAAAAAAAATCGACTATTTTTCGAAAAACAAAAGGAGCACTCCTATGAATTTGACTAAGAACATTTGGAAAAATGAGGGCATTCGCGGCATTTATCGAGGATTTGGCATCACTGTTCTTAGAGATGCACCTGCTCATGCCTTCTACTTTGGGACATATGAGTACTTGAGGGAGAAACTTCACCCTGGTTGTAGAGAAAATTGTGAAGAAAGTGTGAGTACTATGTTTATAGCAGGAGGATTAGTAGGGATATCAAGTTGGATTTTCAACTACCCTACAGATGTTATAAAGACAAGATTACAGGCTCAAACATCTTCTTCAATGAAATACAAAGGTATCTTAGATTGTACCTTAAAGATAATTAAAGAAGAAGGCTCTATTGTGCTATGGAGGGGTTTAGGAGCTACAATTGCTAGAGCCTATGTTATGAGTAGTGGTATATTTCCTGTTTATCAAATTGCTCTAAGTGAGATGATTGCTTATGCTAAACTCTACTCTGGTGCCATGTTATGTTTTGTAGATATTTACGTTCCACAAACTCGAAAAAAGTAGTGATGATTTTTTTTTTGTCAATTAGCTTAGTTGCTGAAAATTAATCTCATTAAATGAATATGTAGTGAATACCAAATTTAAATTATGACTCTCATATATTGTAATATTTTTATCAACTGAGTTATACTCGCAAGGATATTTTATATACTCTATTTAGGGGTATAAAAAAAACTCTAAAAAAAACTCTAAATTCAACCATAACAACAATATTATATCTTTGAATCTATATAAGCCTATGATTTGTGTTCGGGTCACTCAAAACAAAAACCTATCAATTTACTCTTAACAACTTCATCATCACCAACCTATCAATTCACTATCAAAAAACATGGCAACAACAACAACCAACAACCATCGGATTAGAACACCATCCTATCTGTAACTGTCACCGAGAAACTCTTCGAGTTCGACGAGTCCGAACTCTACAACTCATCAACTCGCTCTAATACCAATTCCAAATCCTCTGAATTTCGCAAAACCATTCATGCTTCCCGTTTTCACAGTAGGCTACATAAGTATGATCTCACAAAGAATAAAAGAAAAATGAAATCAAAAAAATATTACTATCTCCATTACAACGCATGAAAAATAGATCAGCCCATTCAACAAAGAAAGCAATGCATAAGTATGAATCTAATGAAAAAACAAAATACTATCAGCAACATACCAACAAAAGAATACCCAATCCAAGTCAATAAGTCAATATAAATTCATTGGTTAAAGACAAGAAGTGTTAAAGCAAAATGAGCATCTTCATAGTATAACTCAAAAAGTACTAATTAATAAACATATAACTAAAAAAGAACATCTTTATAGTATATAATCACATGTTCATGTCTGTTATGTATAAAAAACCCTATTCCTTAATTCCTTAATAACAAATAAAAGTACCGAGTCATAAACAAGAAACAATTATCACATGGTGTGTATATCAGAATTTGAATTTAACATGCACACAAATTCTAACAAATTAGAAAGAATAGAGAAAACAATAAGAAAGTATAGAGAACAATAAAATCACATAACTAAGAGTGAGTACCTTGCGAGAATCCTAGCGGGCGTTTTGACGAGACGAGACGAATGAGGCTAGCTAGGTTTCGTCGTGGAATGAATCAATAGTTTGTGAGCAGCAGAATCGCGTTAGGGTTCACGTCTCTGAATGGATTATCAAGAGTTTGTGAGAAAAGAATCGCGTTACGGTTCGTTTAGGGAAAATCGATTTTGAGAAGAGGCAATTTCTGAGAATCAATCTCAGAGTTGGGGATGAACAGCTCGTTTGGGGCAAATCGATTTTGAGAAGAAGAAGAAGAAGAAAAAATTTGGGCAAATCGATTTCTGAGAATCAATCTCGATTTTGAGGATGAACTTTTCTGATTGAGTAAAAAGAAAAATTGATTCTGAGTTCTAAGTCTATAGTGTTATTTCTTGAGCTCTGAGTTCTTTAAAGTGTTATTTGTTTTTTTAGCAAAATTAAAATTTGTTTTTCTGTTCTATCAAAAAAAAGAAAACAAACTTGTTTTTCAAAATTTCAACAAAAAAAAGCGCGGTAACGAAAATATTTTGCACCGATATCAATGGAAACGGTTTTATTTTTATTTCATCCAATCTAATAGAACGGTTTTATATTTATTTTTTATTATAAAAATTAAAAAATATATTAAAACGGTTTTTAATCGTTGTCGTAGAGGATAGACGAAAAACCGTTCTCGTTTCATCTATAAGAACGGTTTTTCATCGTTGCATTAGATGGATTATTTTTTATGTGTGCTAATATTGTTACCTTTAACTTTTTTTATGGTTAGTTGTGTTAATAATGTAATATTGTTACGTTTAATATTTTTTATGGTTAGTTGTTCAATTAATATTAGTAAAAGATATTTTAAATTAATAAATTTAAATTATTAAATTCTAAATATTTTAAATAAAAACTTTATTAATACTAATTTTAATTTATTATGAATGTCCTTTTATATCATTTTACTTTTATTTTTTATTGAACCACTAATTTTACCAAACACTTTAATTAGTTTATCAGTCATAAACTATCAGCTATCAGTCATAAACTAACTTATCAGCTATTCGCTATTTTTGCCAAACAGAGCCTAGATATGCTAAAGAACAATGGTGTGTCTTCTTTTTGACGCTTTGGTACATGTTTGCCTCCATATATATAGCCCATCCAGGCGTCAATAAGGCACTTTTGTTTACCCCAAAAAATGTTGACAAAAAAGGAAGCATTGTTTAACTTCAAAAAATGGAAAAAGGAATTAAAAATACTACTAATACTAATAGAGAGAAAAAAAAATTTGAAAATTTGAAATAAAGAAATAATGATGAATAGGGTCCAGTTCAGCAGAAAGGTGAAGGCAATTACCAAATCTATAGAAAAGAGTAGCTAGTTGGGTCCATATGTCTTCTACTTTATATTCAATCACGCTACCAGAACTCGTATTCGTAGACTCATCATTATACCACTTAATAATATTTATACTCAATTTAGTACAATATTTAATTATTTATACTCAATTTATTTCATCAACTAATAATGCAAAATACAGTCCTAGTTGTCCTTCATTTCATTTCATAAAAACAAACAAATATTCATTGTTTTGTTGCGTGCAAGTATTGCATAATGAATTAACCCAACAATGCCAATGTATTATTATTTCTACATAGAATCAATTAGTATATAATTAAGATTTGTATTCAACAATGTAATGCATTATTATTTCTACATAGAATCAATTGGAAGTGTATAGATTATTATTATATTGGATCTTGCATCCGTCCTTTGATGCTTCTTAAGTAAGTAATTCTATTTCACTTTCTAACAAAATAGTACTACTACCAAAAACAATTTGGTTTGAGGAGTAGTAAAGTACCATTAATCAAGCTGTTTTTCTTTTTCTGAAGGAGTAGAGATTTTCTTTGAGATCATTTTAAGGAAGACATTATTAAAGGAAATGGATTATAATGATTTTTTTTTGTTACATAGATGAAATGACAAAGCCATTATAATAAACTCACATATAAGTGAGGGAGCCGGGGTTCGAACCCCGATCATAGCATCCGGCATAACAATTTCGACAATATTTTGTCAGTTGAGCTAGAACTTCTAAATGGATTATAATGATTTTACTTGTGGCATTGTTTTTCCTCTCATTTTTTAATGAAGTGACAAATATCATTAAAATTTAAAATTTGTATAAAATTGTAAGGTTTTGAGTTTGAATATAAATAAAGTCGTTCAACCTAATAATATCGATATTGTGAGTTAAACTATGACTGCACCAAATCATATTGATATTTAAAATTAATTATATATCACAGTAGATTGATAATTTTTTTTATTAAATTACAGTTTAAAATGATTTTTATTGATAATGTTTATTTAAATTTGTTCTCGATATCATACCAACACGTAGCAATAAAATGATTGAAATTAAAAATTATTGTATTATAAATTCAAAATCTCTTTGTCAACCATGGTGCTCCAATAGTGGGATACCACTTTCTTTGAGTCTTCAACAGTGCAAAGCCTAAACAGCATTATTTAATCTTATACAATACATATACCGAAATGTCATCGTTAATAATAGGGGTGTATATGGATTGAGCAAACCCAGTTGATCTGGTCAAGCCCATCCAATCCAACTCAAAAAAGTGAGTTGGGTTGGGCAAATGGGTGAATATGAATTTCAAAAATGAAAAACCCATAAAAAAAATTTGGTTTCGGGTAAAACCGGACCCAATCCAAAAAAGCCACCGACCTATTAGTGTTATGTTTTTTGAAATATTTTTATGAAAATACTGAAGATTTTGCCATTTCTTCGATAAATATTTTTATATTGAAAATAAGTTATACTATATTTTAAGAAAATAAAAAGATCGAATAATTTTTATAAACAAATATGATAATTCATCGCACTATTTTAAAAATTTTAAAAATAAATTTTTTGAATAATTTTCATAAACAAATATGACGATTCTTCGTTTAGTCATTTGATATTATAAAAAAGGAAAAAAATCATTTGAATAACACACTATCCAACCCATAAATTAGTGGGTATACATAAAAAATAGGTGATTATTTTTTATAGTGAAAAAAAGTAACACTATTTTCAAAAAAATACAATGGTTGAATTATTTTTATGAAAAAATATGATGATTCGTTATTTATATTTTTAATATAAAAAAATAGAAAAATAGTTCGGGTAACCCACTATTCAACCCAATTCAACCCGGAAATTAGTGGGTTGACTCAATGTTATAACGGATGGTTATTTTACTAGACCCAACCCATAGTACCTTATTAGCTAGGGGTGTACATGAAATTAATATTTATAGAGCGGGGAAAGTCCTTTTTATTTATCTGGTTCTTCCGATTGGCGGTGATCCAAGACGTCTGGGTTTCTGGGAATCAGTGTTGGCGTGCATTAGGAATAAATTAGCGGAGATGCACTCTTTAGGGTGGGAGGAGGAGATGCTGAGGGAGTGTCAAACTTTACTTCTACCTGTGACTTTGCAGGTTGACTCTCCAGACAGGTGGCAGTGGCGACCGAATCCTAGTACTGGCTATTATGTCTGTGATGCGCATCAGATATTGACTCTCATGACACAATTACTTTAGAGCCGGCTGAGGACCTCCTATGACACAAACAGGTTCCCTTGAAGGTGTCTCTTTTAGTGTGGCGTCTCTTGCGTGATCGGTTACCAACGAAGATTAATTTGGTTGCTTGAGGCATTCTTTCTCCAAATATTGCCCAGTGTGCGGCATGTTGTGGTGAGGCTGAGTCTGCCCAACATTTGTTCCTATCCTATGGCACGTTTGGTTCTCTTTGGCCACTAGTCCGGGCTTGGATTGGTTTTTCGACGGCGGATGCACACAACCTCTCAGATCATTTTGTTCAGTTCACTTACTTAGCAGGCAGCCTCAGGGCCCGAAGGTCCTTTATGCAGTTTGTTTGGCTTGCTTGTGTTTTGGTTGTGTGGAATGAGAGAAATCGTCGTGTATTATGCGATTCAGAGGCCTCAGTGTATCAACTATTGGACAAAGTCAAGATATCTTCATACCGGTGTTAGCCCATATTTTTACTAAGTAAAAATATGTTCTAAATGCATAAATAAAATAATTATGTTTAATTATGTAATTATTTTTAATAATCATTAAATATGTTTGGTTTTCAGAACCAATGAATTTAATGATCAATCATGCATGAACATATAATAAATGTTCTATTATTGAACATTACATTTAAATGCACTTTCTTCTTCTTTCAAGATCCTTTCGATTTGGTCGAAGTGTTAGTAGGGTCGAAGTACCCAGTGGGCAAAAGTAATTTATGGACTTAGCGAAATATTCAAAAGAAAGCATGGTTACCTCGACTTCGATGGAAACAACGGTTAACTCAGAAGACAAGAAAGGATTCAAATTCAAAATACGTGTCAAGACACGCGTCCTCGCTGTAGTTATTTAAGCGTTAGTAGCAGTTAGGAATTAGTGTCTATAAATAGCCTAGTTATGTGATCGAAAAAGGGGTCACAATCATTATACAAAATCCTCAGAAAAACTCTAAGTACCCATGTCAAAGCGAGAAACGAGTATTCGAAGGAAAATGTATGTAATGTGAACCACTTTATTCTGTAATCATTTACATTTGAATGCAATTTACAGTATCTTCATCTTTATCTTGTTTAATCCTTATTTCGACTCTTTTCTCCCATTCTGTTTATTCAATTGAATAAACATTCTTTCTTGCATTTCAAGTTATTAAAACATAAAAAGCAACACTTTATCAACATAAGAACAATAATGAATATCATTTACTTTGAAAATATAAACAAAAGCACTATGTCCCGAGATTTACTAGTTGATCTCTCTTGTAATAATCAAACTAGCGTTGTTTACCAAATTTCATAGTAAACAAATTGGCACACCCAGTGGGACTGTGTGCTTTACGTTTAAATTTCTTCAAAGTTTGTGTAGTTAATTTGTTCTGCATTTTTGTGTGTTGTTTCCAAAGATTCTTGTGTAGTGTATGCTTTTGAGGAACGGGAAATTACTCCCTGAAATGGTTAGACCACCACCCAGAAGTAACCCAAGACAAAACATGGAAAATCCGAACGGAAACAATAATAATAACGGTTCGAATGTATCAACCGCTTCGAGCGTTTCTGAGGCGATAATCTCTCCTGTAATCAGTGAGATTATACCCAACGCTAGTGGGGCAACAATTTCCGCCCCAATATCTTCTGTGGTAAGTGCCACAATGACAATGCCAATGTCTACAGTGGTACCTTCGACCACTACAGAACCTATCTTGACCCTTTCCCATGCTATGGAGAGGAATTTTTCTCCAAATAGGTCAGATGTTAATGGGGGTGGCGCTGGCTCGTCCACTTTTGCATTGCCTTTTTCCCAATATATAGGTCAAGGTTCCAGTAGGAATTACCCCTATGGTATGCCTACAAGCATGATGCAGGGTTTGCAAACAGGTGCATCATTGTTCACAGAGTCAGCACCAGGCATATTTGTGCCTAATAATCAAATAGTTTCTGGTTCTGCTACTCGAAATGGCAATCCCTCATTAACCAACAATGCCTTGAATGCTCTAAGGCAACAAATGGATGAGAGTAATCATGACATGGTAAATATGTTAACACAACAAATTGGTACAGTATTTAATCCATTAATTCAAAATACAAACCAAAGTTATCAATTGTTGGCAAATCAAATGGGAAGAATTGCTGATTTCTTTGGGGCTCCTCAAGCCCATAATCAACAAGTTCCCCAAATTCAGAATGTGGTGCCTTTACAAATTGCACAAGCACCAAATAATGCCATTATGCTTGCCTCAAATAATGTTGCAAACCCCATAAACCAAGTCCAACAACCAGTGCCAGTGGTCGAACCACAGGTGCAAATACAGGCACAGCAACAGCCGTTGCCCCAGGTTGAACAAAATCCTGGAATTGTGTTGGTAAATAGGAACCAAAATGTTGATGATGTAGTTAGAAATGTCCAGAATAATAATTTTGCCGGGCAAAATAACATAGCAAATTTGGTCGAAACTATCCTAGCGCAAAATGGTTTAAACATAGGCATGCATAGGCCTCATTTTGTCTCTGCCTTATCAGAATATGTGCTTCAAACAGAATTACCAAGGGGTTGGAAAATCCCAAAATTTACCAAATTTGCTGGTGACACTAGTGAATCTACTGTTGAACACATAGCAAGGTATCTAACTGAGGCAGGAGATTTAGCAAATAATGAGAATTTGAGGATGAAGTATTTTCCAAATTCTCTAACAAAAAATGCTTTTACATGGTTTACAACTCTTCCCCCACATTCAATTTTTAATTGGAACCAATTGGAGAGAGTTTTCCATGAACAATTCTACATGGGACAATCCAAGATAAGTCTCAAAGAATTAGCAAGTGTCAGGCGCAAAACTCCTGAGTCTGTAGATGATTATTTGAATAGGTTTCGTTTACTTAAGGCTAGATGTTTTACTCAGGTGCCTGAACATGAATTGGTCGAAATGGCTGCTGGTGGCCTAGACTATTCGATCAGGAAGAAATTAGACACTCAGCATCTAAGAGATATGGCCCAATTGGCTGATGGGGTTCGACAGGTCGAACGCTTGAAAGCAGAAAAGGCCAGAAGTTCAAAATATCACAAAAAGGAAAAGGTTGCTTATGTAGAAACACATGATAGCGACCAAGAATATGATATCTCTTATGAAGATGTTGAGCAAGGGGAAATAGACCTAGCAGAATTAAAACCTGGTCCCCCTTATACTTGTAAACTTTTAAAACCTTCAAATGGGAAAAACTCTGTTGAACCAAAAAATGATAAATATGTTTCAAAGACTTATACTTTTGATATAACAAAATGTGATGAGATCTTTGATCTGTTGGTTACTGATGGCCAAATAGTGGTTCCAAAAGGTGTTAAAGTACCTCCATTAGAAATGAGAAAGAAAAGAGGTTATTGTAAGTATCATAATTTTCTTGGACATAGAACCTCACAGTGTGTGCTTTTCAGGGACTTGGTTCAAAAAGCTTTGAACGAAGGAAGACTTAAATTTGGTGAAAAACCCAAAGCTGCAAAAAGGGATCCAGAGTCTTCACACAATGCTGATACCCTCTATGCTGAACCACAAGCTATCATGATGGTCGAAGCCATGGAGGTCACAGAAGTGCAAGTAGAAAAAATCCCTGAAGAGGAGTACTTTGAAAAAATGAAAGTAGTATATCCTCGTGCTGAAGAGGATTTGATTGATTTTCTAAACAGATGCAAGTTAGAGAACAAAGGGGTGATGCTTTGTGCTCGTTGCAGTGCTGTTTGTGATAAGGAGGCTACTGCAGGCCTCATGAAGTTCCAACCAGTTGCAAATAGGCAGGGGGCAAACCCAAAACCGTCTCGTGGTAAAGGAAAGGGCATTCTAACTCGACCAAACAATATGGTCCAAACAGATCGAAGACCCACTTTCCTTCCTTCTGGTTCGATTCCTATAGAACGCTGGATGCACCAAGGAACCATAAAGTTCAACAAGGGTGCAATGGAAGTTGGTGGCTCAAGTGGCGCCAAACTAAGCTATTCAGAGGATGTCAACAAATACTCTTATAGGAACAATTACAAGGGTAAACATCCAATGACAAGGACTCAGTGGCGTAGGTTCCAACGCCAAAAGAAATTGGCTGCAACTAATCTTCAAACAGGCCAATATAAAGAAGTGGCTAGAAGGCCAGCAAAAGAAAGGATCCTTCCTCCTATAGAAGAAAGCAAGATGGAAGATGATGATCTGCTGGACTCTGAGCCAGATTTCGACGTAATATGTGTGGTTTCCATATTACCATCAGAATATGATGTGCAAACAGAGATAACTGAGCTCGAAACTGATTTCGACCAGTTAGAAATGGCTGATCCTAAGCCAATATGCTATTATGTCATGAACAATGGCTGTATCGAAGAGCAACAGGCTACATTCGAAAGGCCAAACTTAGGCATGAAAAACCATCCTAAACCCCTCTTCATCAGAGCAAAGGTTGAAGGAGTTGGAGTTAACAAGGTGCTGATAGATGGAGGAGCTGCTGTTAATCTAATGCCTCTATCTATGTTACCCAAGATTGGCAAATATGACTGTGATTTGTCAGCCCATAACATTGTTTTGTCAAATTATGAAGGCAAAACAGGACATTCAAGGGGGGCAATTCAAGTGGATGTTGCTGTGGGCAGCATAGTTCGACCAACTCTATTCCTAGTGGTCGAATCCAAGGCAAACTTCAACTTACTATTGGGGCGAGAGTGGATTCATGGAGTAGGAGCTGTTCCTTCGACCCTTCACCAGAAGTTGATGCTTTGGAGGGAAGATGGCTGCGTGGAAAATATAGAAGCTGATCAGAGTTTCTATATGTCAGAGGTTGATACCATAAATCAACAAACCTTTGACAAAAATTTGGCGAACATCGCGCCATGTTATGATAGAGAGAATGCTTTCACACCTTCTGATAATGTGATACATTCTGTCAAACTCCACCCAACCCAGGGCTTCATATGGGAAAGAGAGGAAATAGATGTTGTGTCCTCGGAAGATGGAGTTATACCACCATCTGGGTGGAATGTTTACGAAGATTATGATGACTGAGTCCAGCGCATGGGCCAGGATTACGGCTTATATGGCCGAAACTAAGTTAAATACGGCTTTGGAAGCTGATGTTCATCAAAATATGGCTACAAAAGCCAAGGTCGAAAGCGATGGCATTTCTATGCCACAAGCACAAAGGCTCGACTGCATCTATGATGAAGAACCTTTAGGGTTCGAAAGAGATCCACTTAATGAAACTCCTAAGATGCAGGCTCAAGACCCTTTGGAGGAAATTAACATTGGAGATGGCCCAGCAAAAAAGCCGACTTACATTAGTGCCAATATTAGTCCTGACTTAAAAAGGAAATTGGTACTACTTCTCAAGGAATTTAGTGATTGTTTTGCTTGGGATTATAATGAAATGCCTGGACTCAGTAGAGAAATGGTCGAGCTCAAGCTACCAATCAAGGCATGTAAAAAACCAGTAAAACAATTGCCAAGAAGGTTTGCACCAGATATCATGTCCAAAATCAAAGAAGAGATCGAAAGGCTGCTGAAGAGTAAATTCATCAGAGCTGCCAGGTATGTAGAATGGTTAGCAAATATAGTTCCTGTCATTAAAAAGAATGGTACACTTAGGGTATGTATAGATTTTAGAGACTTGAATAATGTTACACCTAAAGATGAGTATGCAATGTCTGTGGCAGAAATGTTAGTAGATTCAGCAACAGGCTTCGAGTTTTTGAGCATGTTAGATAGTTACTCTGGTTATAACCAAATATTTATTGCTGAGGAAGATGTATCTAAAACAGCATTTAGATGCCCTGGTGCTTTAGGCACTTATGAGTGGGTTGTTATGCCTTTTGGCTTAAAAAATGCTGGTGCCACTTATCAAAGGGCAATGAATTCCATGTTTCATGATTTTATAGATACATTGATGCAAGTTTACATTGATGATATCATCATTAAATCCTCTTCTGAAGATAGCCACTTGTTATATCTTAGGCAATCTTTTAAAAGAATGAGGGAACATGGATTAAAAATGAATCCATTAAAATATGCTTTCTGTGTGCATGCAGGAGATTTCTTTGGTTTTGTGGTGCATAAAAAAGGCATTGAAATAAACCAAAACAAGACAAAGGCTATCTTAGAGACCAAGCCTCCTTCGACCAAAAAACAACTTCAATCTCTGCTAGGAAAAATCAACTTCTTGAGAAGATTCATTTCGAATCTAAGTGGAAAGGCTCAAGCTTTCTCACCACTACTTCGACTCAAGAAAGATGATCCATTCAAATGGAACCAAGAGCATCAAAAGGCTTTTGATGACATCAAGGAATACTTAATAAAGCCTCCAGTTCTAATGCCTCCTAGTAGGAATAAAGCTATGAAGTTGTATATTGCTACGTCTGATAAGACGATAGGAAGCATGTTTGCTCAAGAGGATGATAATGGCATAGAAAATGCAGTTTATTACCTTAGTAGAGTTTTAAATGATGCAGAAACTAGATATACTGTCATAGAAAAACTTTGTCTTTGTTTGTATTTCTCTTGTACAAAACTTAAGCATTATATAAAGCCTGTTGATGTTTATGTCTATTCTCACTTTGATGTTATTAAGCATATGTTAACTAAACCTATATTGCATAGTAGAATTGGGAAATGGGCATTAGCATTGACTGAATATTCACTGACCTATAAGCCTTTAAAGGCTGTCAAGGGTCAAATTGTGGCTGATTTTATAGTAGATCATTCTTTGGTCGAAATGCCACAGGATTATGTGGATATTCAACCATGGATTCTTTATTTTGATGGGTCCAAACATAAATATGGAACAGGAATTGGAATATTGATTATATCTCCTACTCAAGTTCCAACTAAATTCAAGTACAAAATAAATGGACTTTGCTCTAATAACGAAGCCGAGTATGAAGCTTTAATTACAGGGTTAGAAATTTTAAAAGACTTGGGGGCAATGAACATTAAAATAAGAGGTGATTCTGAATTAGTATTGAAACAATTAACACAAGAATATAAATGTGTGAAAGAGCATTTGGCAAAATATTTTTCTATAGCTAGTTCTTTGTTAGATTGTTTCGATCACGTAGACATTGAACATGTACCTCGATTAGAAAATCAAGAAGCAAATGACTTGGCTCAAATTGCTTCAGGATATAAAATGTCAAAAGAAAAGTTGACACAATTAATCGAAATAAAAGAAAAAATGGTTTTACAAGAACCAATATCTGCACAATTGTCAATACCAAAACTTGTGGGGGCAGATACTATACCACAAATAAATGGTGAAATAAAAAATTCCCTAGAAAATTTTCAAATTTTTGCCATTGACAATTTGTCAGATAATGATTGGAGAAAACCTATAGTAGATTACCTTAAGAATCCAACAGGAAATGTGGATCGAAAGGTAAAATATAGGGCTTTAAGCTATATAATTTTTGAAAATGATATTTTCAAAAAGACTTCTGAAGGAATCTTGTTAAAATGCCTTAATGAAGCAAAAGCATATATAGCAATCTCTGATGTTCATAGTGGTACTTGTGGCTCTCATCAAGCAGGACATAAGATGAAATGACTTTTGTTTCGACAAGGTTTGTATTGGCCCTCTATGTTGAAAGATTGTATAGAATTTGCTAAGGGTTGTCAAGAATGCCAAAGGCATTCAGGCATCCAGCATGTGCCTGCTAGTGAACTGCACTCGATAGTGAAACCATGGCCCTTTAGGGGCTGGGCTCTAGACCTTATTGGTGAGATTAGACCTGCTTCATCAAAAAATCAACGTTATATTTTTGTTGGAATAGATTATTTCACAAAATGGATAGAAGTCATTCCTTTACCAAATGTTGATCAAGAGGCAGTAATTAATTTCGTACAAAATTACATAATATATAGGTTTGGAATTCCTGAAACAATAACTACTGATCAAGGTTCAGTTTTCACTGGTCGAAAGATGCAGGAATTTGCCCAAGAAACTGGCTTTAGACTGTTAACTTCAACACCATATTATGCACAAGCAAATGGTCAAGTCGAAGCAGCAAATAAAATTATTATAAATCTGATAAAGAAACATATAGCCCAAAAGCCAAGAAATTGGCACAAAACCTTAGACCAAGTGTTATGGGCTTGTAGAAATTCTCCTAAAGAATCAACTAACACTACTCCATTTCGACTAACTTATGGTCATGATGCAGTATTGCCAGTCGAAATACATTTGCAATCAGCAAGGGTACAAAGACAAATGGAAATACCTCTAGAGCATTATTATCAAATGATGTCAGATGAGTTAATTGATCTAGATGAAGAAAGGCTTAGTGCTTTAGAAGTTTTAACAAAACAAAAAGAACGAGTTGCTAAAGCATATAACAAAAAGGTTAAGTCTAAGTCTTTTAACATAGGAGAATTAGTTTGGAAGGTTATATTGCCTATGGATAAAAAAGATAGAATCTTAGGCAAGTGGTCCCCAAATTGGGAAACAAAGTTATTCAAGTTTATTCTAATGGCGCATATGAAATTGAGGAGTTAACTCCTGAAAAACGTACTTTGGGTATTGTCGCGGTGATTTTTGGATATCAAGCTATTGAAGAGCATTGAATCGTAATTTTTATTTCACCACCGATCTTTTATTTTTCCAAGGAAAAGGGAAAAAGTTCGAAATAACCCTATTTATTAAGAGATTAAAGGTTCAGGGGTTAGTTACGTAAAGGGAAGGTTCTAGCACCCTAAACGTCTATAGTATCCTATAGGAACCTCTTGTTTTGATTTTATTTTTGTGCTAAAAAATTAATTTGCTTGTTAGAAAAAAAGCTTTAAAAAATGTGAAAAGTTAATGTGATGACTGAAAAAAGAAAAGGAAAAATGTTTTTGTTTTTTATTTGATTTGGGAAGACGCGAAGTCTTTTGCACTACGTATCCGAAGGATCAAAATCTCGTAGTTCGGGGTAAAAATTAAAAGTGGTTTGTTGATGTTTTTTTTTTAGTTTTGAAAATGTTTTAAAATAAAAGCCAAGTGGCAAAAATGTTTTTTTTGAATTTGTTTTGTATTTTTTAATTTTTGAGAGAAAAGAATATTTAGATATATTTACATGAATTGAAAAAATTTATTATGAAAAAATGTTTTTGAAAAAAATCTCTCGACGAAATCGAGGTTTTTTATGAAAGAGATTCTTTTTTATGAAAATGGTTTTTTGGTTTTTTTGAATGTTTTTGTTTTTTTGTTATTTTGATTAATTAATTTAAAAAAAGAAAACTAAGCATGATTGAAAAGACTAACGCGAGAATTTTTCATAACGATATTGGATCGAGATGAAAACTCTTCCTTTCCTTGGAATCATTACGCTACTATTTTTGTATTTTTGTTTTTTGGCGTAAAGCGGAATAAATAAATATGCATGCAATGCAGATTCTCATTTATATTTACATTGGTCCTAATTACATTCTAAATCACAATATTTAAATAAAATAAACAAATAATAATAAAAAATGCAAATATGTAAAAGGGGTGCAAAGAGGAAAACAGAGGGGTGTGGTTAGCAATTCTGGGCTAAGCCCAAACCCAAACCTGCAAAAAGAAAGTTAGTTCTCACAAAAAAAAAACCGATGGGGGGTGCGCGGAGCAACTGGGGGCGCGCGGAATAATTCAGCCAAAAAACAGGAAGGGGGGTGTGCGGAGCAACTGGGGGGTGCGCAGAGAAACAGTATATATATTTGTTTTTTTTACGCAGTTTGATTGATTTTTTCTCACTTTTCTTTCTCTCTCAGTCTCATGTTCTTCATTCATCAACAACACATGAATTTTCCGGTGGTGGTGCGGCGACGGACGCGGCGGCGCCACCACCGGAAAAAAAAGACTCTTTTTAAAAAAAAAAAAAAAATGACTTTTTCGAAAATCCTTTTTCTTCTAGATCCCGAAAATCAACTTAGTTTTTTGAAATAAGTTTTGTAAAAGCCTAGATCTATATTTTAATTTTTCGAAAAAAAATGAAAAAAAAAGGAACAACCTTTCTACCTTCTCTTCGATCGGTTTCGGATTTTTGTGTTAGTGTTGTTGATGGAGTTTTGTGTTATGGTTTTGTTTTGTTTGTTGTGTTGAAAAGTTTATGATTTTGAGGGATTATTGGTTTGGATGTTGCTTTGGTTCTATGAGGGATATGGTTGTGACTTTGGTTACTGTGATGTTAGAAAAAAAAGGTTTGAGGTTTGATTTTTTTATGCAACTGCTGGTGAAAAAATTGGCTCCTCTGTGTGATTGATTTTTTCGCAGATGATTGTTCTCCCCTTTTCTCAATGAATTGGCTCCTCCCTTTATGCCTTTTTTGCAAATTATTGATTTAGGAAAGAAAATAAAGAGCAATTATGGACATTGAATGACAATTCCCCATTTGGTTTTTGCCTTGATCTGTGTTTGACTGTGTTGAGCTGTGTATGACTGTGTTGTGAGCTGATCTTGCCTTGGATTGGATTGACTTTGAACCAAAATGAAGAAAAAGAATAAAACAATAATATAATATAATAGAAATAAAAATTAAGTAAGTGAGACTAAAATGTGGGGGCAAGCGCCCCTCTCTTATTAAAAGTAGTAACTACAAAAATAATTTCTAATAATAAAAAATAAACAAAAGACAAATAATAAAATGGAATAAAAAATAAAAAATAAACCAAAAAAAGACGAGGTATTTTAAAATACCTTTCTGCCGAAATTTTGTCAGAAACGACGAAATATTCCGGTTTATTAGACAACTAAAAAAAGAAAATTGGTCAAAAAATGGGGTATGACAGATGCCCCTATTTAAGTTTCTTCGACCGGAGAATTGAAAGAGAATTTTGGTTTGTTTCGATGGGTCGAAGAGACTTAAATACAGAGTACATCATTTTTTGACCAAGTTAACTGTTTAAATGCTATGAACAATACCCGAGTCCGTTAAAGGAAGGGTCCAACTCCGCTGGGAAACAATACAGTTTCACTGGGGATAAGCTGTCTACTATCGCATGATAGCTTAATCAAGACAGATGTTACCTACTACCGTACTGATAGCTTAATGAAGGTAAACGAAAAATGATAGATGTGACCTACTACCATATGGATAGCTTAATGAAGGTAAATGAAAATGGTGGATATGGCCTACTACCGTATGGATAGCTTAATGAAGGTATATGATAGATGTTACCTACTACCGTATTGATAGCTTAATGAAGGTAATGAAAATGATGAGACACTGTCTACTACCGTATGGATAGCTTAATGAAGACATATGTTACCTACTACCGTATTGATAGCTTAATGAAAGTATGAAGACATATGTTACCTACTACCGTATTGATAGCTTAATGAAGGTATATGACGGATATTACCTACTACCGTATGGATAGCTTAATGAAGGTAAATGACAAATATTGCCTACTATCGTATGGATAGCTTAATGAAGGCAAATGAAAATGATGATGGACTGTCTACTACCATATGGATAGCTTAATGAAGACAAGTGACAAATATTGCCTACTACCGTATTGATAGCTTAATGAAGGCAATGAAAATGATGAGACACTGTCTACTACCGTATGGATAGCTTAATGAAGACAAGTGACAAATATTGCCTACTACCGTATTGATAGCTTAATGAAGGCAATGAAAATGATGAGACACTGTCTACTACCGTATGGATAGCTTAATGAAGACAAGTGACAAATATTGCCTACTACCGTATTGATAGCTTAATGAAGGCAATGAAAAGTGTTACCTACTACCGTATAGATAGCTTAATGAAGGTAAAAAATGATGGATATTACCTACTATCATATCGATAGCTTAATGAAGGTATGATTTTTAGTAACATGTCTTGACCAGACACACTAGTGATGACACTTTTTGAGGAAATTTGAATATGTATGAGCAAGTTATTCACATGAAGAGACTGCCCCTTGCTGTTTGAGACCATGATTCAATCCAGGAATGAGCTGGAAAGATACGGTCAAATAAGACTATATGCCCGATGAGGAAGTAACTCAACTGGGATTCTCCATCCGTGTAATGGAAATGGAAGTAACTGAAACAAACTTCTTCCACGAGGACTGAACTCGGTGGGGAATTTAAAAAGGATATGTACTTTTCTGCTTATGGCAAACACTCTAATTGGAGAGAATGACACGCCCACCCTATTTTTGGAGATAAACAAGACAAATGATTTAACTAGACTTCGAGGAGATGAAATAATGTATGAATAATATGAATGTATATGCTATGTATGAATGAATGTATGTATATATGAATGCATGTAAGTATGTATGTGACAGGTGTACTGACGAACAGACATGACAAGTGAGACTGGAGTGTTTTGACAACACAAATACTCGGCAATCCTTAATATGGTGAAGATATTATAAGATGTATACAACATGCCACTGACGGAGCAAGTTCCGGTTATGAGGCTCAAACTTTGCAGGGAGGAAGATGCTTCCTTGGGAGAAGACCCAACATTAATCAGAAATATGAATCAGAGTTTTAGATGGAGATACCAAGCTTAAAGTCTACTGATAGATAGGAAGTCGCCATTTGTAAACCGAACAAGAGTGTTCTTCCATTGGCTTGCAACAGTCATCATGCTTATTTTTTGAGAATCCCTAACTTTTGCCTGGACCGCCTTTTCAGGTTTTCAGTCCACCGGGAATATATTTCCTTTTTTGGTGCCCCTAATTTTTGCCTGGACCGCCTTTTCAGGTTTTCAGTCCACCGGGACGCTCTCTTTTGCCTAAGCCGCCTTTTCAGGTTTTCGACTTAGCGAGCCATTTTTTATTTTTTTATTTTTGACTGTGGCAGCATTCATCAAGGGCGGAAACTCTCGACCACTGACTTAAATCTTTGAAGGAAATGCCCCTTGATATAAAGACTTGCCCCTGACTGGCAGGATTCCGAAGTAAGTTGCCCCAAGTTAGAAGCATTTTGAGTCGGTTCATCCTTGATCAGACCATTCGCTCAAATTTCTTTGGTGCCAAATATAGATTTGCAAACAAAATTATTTCTTTTAAAAAGTATTTCCAATGAAATGCACATGCAAGTTTTGGAATCGAAAAATTAAAGGGAAAACACACGTGGTGTGTATAAAAGATAATTACTCAACAAACAGGTGGAGTCAGTTGGACAACAATTTTGCTGAATATGCTTTCATAGTGAACCTAGCTTCAATTAGGTCTTTTGAGGGTTATAACGTGGCCTGGTTTATGGTTTTGAAAAAAAGAGATTATTAGGCTCAAAGTTTTATTTTAACCCACCCATTCTTCTTTGATATCCTTCATTCCTAGATTCAATTAATTCGGTAGACGCATTTGTTGACAAGAGAAATTTTGGCAATGATGTCTGAGGTCGACGCTCTGGTCGAAGCTTGATGAGGTTCTTGAAGTGGCAGTCACTTTTTATTTATAAGCTTTGTTAGCTTTTAATCTCTTATTTTTGCATGGACCGATTCTTTTGAATTTTGTTGGTCCATCAGGATGCCCTAAATTTTGCCTAAGCCTTTTTACTTAGCGGGCTTCTTTTTTTTTTTGATGTACGAGAATTGTGACTGCCACGGGTTATTGTGAATTTTGTCCACTCACGACCTCCTCCACCTTAGATCGGTCAATCCTCTTGCATTGATGTGCATCATTGAATTAACTGAAAGACTACCCTGCCCCGGTTTAAGATTAAGGGTTTTTTATAACAGAAAGAACACCAACTTCTGGCTCAAAGGGGTTGACTACGGATTACCTCTTATTTCTCCAGTGTTTGTGGAGGTGAAACAATGCCTTACATCATCAACCAGATTTTCCCAATGAAAGCATATATAAGCAATTTTAGCCATTTAATTTACATCATTCTCCCCTCAAGTGGAATGGAAAAGCATTGCCATTTGTTTGATGGCACAAGAAAAGAGTGAATACGAATGAGTGGATTCCGAAAACATGCATGCTCATTTTATTTAAAAAATAGTAATCAAAAGGTACAATTTTAAGAAGCAAACAAATACTAGGCAAGAAAGAAATTACAACTTGCAATGAAAACAAAAGGCCTAGTGACCATAGGGACGAATTTCCTTGTCGGTGCTCTGACTTTAGGAGGCACTTGATGAAGAAGGGTAAATGAATCCTGCACTGTGGAAGATCTCCTCAAGCGTCTTAATAGCAACATTTGGCCCAACAGCTTTTGCGGGTGAAGGATAGAAGCCCAACCCTTCACGATGATTGTTCTCTGGCAGGGTCACATCCTGTCCCCAACCTGTGGACAACCCACTCTGAATCACCTTTTGTGCATCCTTCAAGGAAGAAATAGATGTCACATTCTCCTTGGCCTTCTTATTGCCTAATGAGAGCCCTTGGAATTGGCTAAGCACCATCTTAACAAATGATGTCTCATGTTGTATAACTTGAAGGTTGAGAGGAGAAGTTGGTGGCTGATTTTGTGTAACCAACAGCGAAGTTACTAAGGCCTCCAATTTTTCCAAATCTGACCGAAGTGCTATCACCTCTCCACGAAGTTCAATGATCTCTTGTTCGGCTAAGTCCATTCTCCTTTTTCTGTTTGCACAAGTGTTGTAAGTATGAGTAGACTTGTAGCGCATAGGTCGGGCCACTTTTTCCTTGACTGGACCAGAGAGAGAGAAGAAGATATGAGACTCGGATTTGAAACTTATGAATGCAGTATGATGCATGATATGTTTATGCTAAAATATGCAAAGTTTTATTTTATCGAAGGACTTATAAATTAATTGTAAACATTCTAGAGAACATCATTACAACTAAAATCATTACAAAGTAAATCTCTTTTTTTTTCTTGTTGTTTTTTTTTTCTTACAAGATCCATATCTATAATGTTTTACAAAAAAAAAAAAAAAATTGTTTAAGTCCTTCAATATTGGATGGAAAAAACTTTATGAATGAGTGTATGTATGCATGATTATGCTGAAAACAAGGTGGGGTTAAGGTATGATGTTGGAGTCAGGGGTCAGAGCCCTCCCACATGGTGAGTACTAGAGTTTCTTTGTACCTGTATCACGGGTTCTACACAGTTCCCAAAGTTATCAACCGTCTCATAGATATTATCGGCTTACAAGATTAACTCTCGGTCCAATAATATCCACAAGACGATCTCGTTTGAGTGTAGTATCGCGTATCGACCAACTTAAGATTGACTCTTAATTATTCACCGCACTACGTCCTAAAAGTCAAGATGGGTTAAAGGTAACTCTAAAGGTCCATAGCGTCGTCAGTCCCTCGAAAGTAGAACGCCGAACACGATTACTCATGTCAACGTCGTTACCCCAAGTTTCCTCAGCTAAGTGTGATTATATCATATGCGTGCCATGGTCCGAAATATACTTCGGGCATGTCGCTTTGATTATACCACTATCCTATCTTATTGTTTCTCTCAAGTCCGGGTGGGGGACTTATCTCGCCACTCAAGAAGCCCACACAAGAGAACATATATACATACATACAAGCAACAAAATATAATAGCACAAAAATAAATTTCAAACAAGTTAGGTTCAACCCTCTTTAGGGGAGTCCCCAGTGAAGTCGCCATTTCTGTCGCGGTGATTTTTGGATATCAAGCTATTGAAGAGCATTGAATCGTAATTTTTATTTCACCACCGATCTTTTATTTTTCCAAGGAAAAGGGAAAAAGTTCGAAATAACCCTATTTATTAAGAGATTAAAGGTTCGGGGGTTAGTTACGTAAAGGGAAGGTTCTAGCACCCTAAACGTCTATAGTATCCTATAGGAACCTCTTGTTTTGATTTTATTTTTGTGCTAAAAAATTAATTTGCTTGTTAGAAAAAAAGCTTTAAAAAATGTGAAAAGTTAATGTGATGACTGAAAAAAGAAAAGGAAAAATGTTTTTGTTTTTTATTTGATTTGGGAAGACGCGAAGTCTTTTGCACTACGTACCCGAAGGATCAAAATCTCGTAGTTCGGGGTAAAAATTAAAAGTGGTTTGTTGATGTTTTTTTTTAGTTTTGAAAATGTTTTAAAATAAAAGCCAAGTGGCAAAAATGTTTTTTTTGAATTTGTTTTGTATTTTTTAATTTTTGAGAGAAAAGAATATTTAGATATATTTACATGAATTGAAAAAATTTATTATGAAAAAATGTTTTTGAAAAAAATCTCTCGACGAAATCGAGGTTTTTTATGAAAGAGATTCTTTTTTATGAAAATGGTTTTTTGGTTTTTTTGAATGTTTTTGTTTTTTTGTTATTTTGATTAATTAATTTAAAAAAAGAAAACTAAGCATGATTGAAAAGACTAACGCGAGAATTTTTCATAACGATATTGGATCGAGATGAAAACTCTTCCTTTCCTTGGAATCATTACGCTACTATTTTTGTATTTTTGTTTTTTGGCGTAAAGCGGAATAAATAAATATGCATGCAATGCAGATTCTCATTTATATTTACATTGGTCCTAATTACATTCTAAATCACAATATTTAAATAAAATAAACAAATAATAATAAAAAATGCAAATATGTAAAAGGGGTGCAAAGAGGAAAACAGAGGGGTGTGGTTAGCAATTCTGGGCTAAGCCCAAACCCAAACCTGCAAAAAGAAAGTTAGTTCTCACAAAAAAAAAAACCGATGGGGGGTGCGCGGAGCAACTGGGGGCGCGCGGAGTAATTCAGCCAAAAAACAGGAAGGGGGGTGTGCGGAGCAACTGGGGGGTGCGCAGAGAAACAGTATATATATTTGTTTTTTTTACGCAGTTTGATTCATTTTTTCTCACTTTTCTTTCTCTCTCAGTCTCATGTTCTTCATTCATCAACAACACATGAATTTTCCGGTGGTGGTGCGGCGACGGACGCGGCGGCGCCACCACCGGAAAAAAAAAAGACTCTTTTTAAAATAAAATAAAAATGACTTTTTCGAAAATCCTTTTTCTTCTAGATCCCGAAAATCAACTTAGTTTTTTGAAATAAGTTTTGTAAAAGCCTAGATCTATATTTTAATTTTTCGAAAAAAAATGAAAAAAAAAAGGAACAACCTTTCTACCTTCTCTTCGATCGGTTTCGGATTTTTGTGTTAGTGTTGTTGATGGAGTTTTGTGTTATGGTTTTGTTTTGTTTGTTGTGTTGAAAAGTTTATGATTTTGAGGGATTATTGGTTTGGATGTTGCTTTGGTTCTATGAGGGATATGGTTGTGACTTTGGCTACTGTGATGTTAGAAAAAAAAGGTTTGAGGTTTGATTTTTTTATGCAACTGCTGGTGAAAAAATTGGCTCCTCTGTGTGATTGATTTTTTCGCAGATGATTGTTCTCCCCTTTTCTCAAAGAATTGGCTCCTCCCTTTATGCCTTTTTTGCAAATTATTGATTTAGGAAAGAAAATAAAGAGCAATTATGGACATTGAATGACAATTCCCCATTTGGTTTTTGCCTTGATCTGTGTTTGACTGTGTTGAGCTGTGTATGACTGTGTTGTGAGCTGATCTTGCCTTGGATTGGATTGACTTTGAACCAAAATGAAGAAAAAGAATAAAACAATAATATAATATAATAGAAATAAAAATTAAGTAAGTGAGACTAAAATGTGGGGGCAAGCGCCCCTCTCTTATTAAAAGTAGTAACTACAAAAATAATTTCTAATAATAAAAAATAAACAAAAGACAAATAATAAAATGGAATAAAAAATAAAAAATAAACCAAAAAAAGACGAGGTATTTTAAAATACCTTTCTGCCGAAATTTTGTCAGAAACGACGAAATATTCCGGTTTATTAGACAACTAAAAAAAGAAAATTGGTCAAAAAATGGGGTATGACAGGTATAAATGGAAAGTATTTGAAAAAATATAGACCTACTTTACTCGAAGTAAAAATAAGCGCAGAATAATATTTAAAGCATATAAAACAAAATGGTAAATTGTAAATTGCCATAAAACATGGACTTTGTTCAAAAGTTACAGGATTCAAAATATTGTTCGAAAGGACAATAAAGAAAATAAACTAAGAGAATTATAAATTCTTGGTGCAGTCAGCATAAATCTTCTTGAGGGTTGCCATTTCCTTTTCGACTACCAAGTTCGAACTCTCCAAGGATTTAATCTCTTCACCAACCACCTCTGCTGAGCCAAAAGCTTGAAGCCCTTCCCTGCCATATGCATCAATCTGCTCTTGGGTCGAAGCTTTGGCCTCCTTCTCAATTTGAGCTCTCTTAGTTTCTTCTTCAATGATCTTGCGCCTGTAACTAACAATCTGCTCCTCTAAGAGTTTGATTTGTTCCTTGTAATGGGCAACCTTGTCATCACATTCTTTTAGCTCTGAATTTCCTTCGACCAGTTGAGAGGACAATCTTTCCACTTCAGCTTGAGCTTGCTGGGCCTTCTCAAAGAACATGGTTTGAGCTTGTTGCTGTGTGGCAAGTCTTGTGTTATTATCAATCCTCTTCTGCACTGCCTTGGCATATTGGTCCACAATTGAACTAAGTTGTATGACTTTGCCAAGGGTTTCCTCATCAGTCCTAGGATTGTGAAGCTTCTTCAGGAAAGCCAAGTGGCTATAAGCACATGCTGGTTGTTCTTCAATTTGCTTCAGCACATCCCTTTGGACGAAGGTAGTTGTAAGTTTCAGCAACAGAGAGTCTTGGCGCACCATCGAGTCGATTTCAGAGTTGGAAGGCGCTGAGTCAGTGGTCGTGTGTTCACTCGAGGCGTTTCCTTGATTTGCTTTTCTCGAGAGTAGAAGTTTAAGGGTACCAGCAGGATCAGACTTCTGCATATTGGTAAATTCTTCTTCTTGTACGCCCAAGCTTGCAGAAAGTCTCGAGGTCGAAGAGACAGATATGATCCCTGAACCCCCAACCTCAGCTTCAGGAATTGCATCAGAGTCATGTTGAGATTCTTGGTTCGAGCTTGCCTGGCCTGAGTTTGTAGACATACTAGACATTGAATATTTGTTGCTCGAAGTATTGGTTGGTGCTTGATTGTCAATTCTCCCCATGCTGGCCTTCAAGGAATCTTGATTGTCATCACTTGCCTTGTTCTCTGTTGGCACCTCCTCAAGGTTTGGTTGTTTATCTTCCTTAACAGGACTTTTCTTCGACTGATCCTGCAAACTCAAAAGAAAAATTAGTAAAGATCAAATGTAACTATGAAAATCTAAGGTTGAGAGTAAGATGAGTTATACCTCTTTTTCTTTGACCTCAGGGTTAGTTTGAGGATTACCACCCTTCTCAGCATTGGGGGCATTGTTGCCTGGTTGTGCATTATCTTTCTTTCCCCCATCAGTAATTGGTTCATCATTGACCAAGGTCTCTGAATGAGGTGCAGGGTTACCTTGTGGTCCGTCAACCTGTTCTTCTGATGTCTTGGTAAGTTGGTCTTGTTCGACCACATTTTTCTCTGAAGCATTTGTCTGAGGGGTTGGATCTCCACCGCTTTCACTCGAGGTGCGGATTTTTAATGCCCTATGCACTTTAGGCTTCTTGATTGCTGACTTGACCTTCATAGCAATTTCTTTCTTCTTTTTCTTCTCACCCCTTTGGTCCTTTGTTGGGGTTTGTTGAGGTTTAGGTTCTTCAACCTTTTTCTGCTTCTTGGCTAGTGCAGCCTCATTTTCTTCGACTTCTGGTACAGTGGTTGTTTTCCCTTTACTAGGTTGTGAAGTCGAAGTTGATGGTTGTTTTCTCTTCTTAATCAAAGGGACCTCATGTTCTTCTTCATCCTGAAATGATTGAAGTAAAAAATGTCAAGATTTTGTTTCAAAATATATTACTATGACAAAAGTTAAAGTATTTGATGGAAAGTTTGATTTTTACCTCCTCATCTAACACCACTGTGTTCTTAGCTTTCTTCGAGCTAACAGACACCGTCTCTGTGCTGCTCTTACCTTTTCCCTTCTAAGGACATAAACGGTCGAAGTTAAAACATATGATTAAACAGGAAGAGAGAAAATAAGTAAAATGTTTTAAGGCTAAGTTACCTTTGCCTTAGAGGTTTCGACCTCTGATTTAATTTTCACCCCAGTGGGTTTCTTCACTTCAGTCGAAATCTTTGAAGACCCACCATCTTTCTTTGTGCCTGCAAAATGTTGTATTAATAAACATAAAAAGGTTTGAGGGAATAAATCTTGTAAGATAAATAAAACTATAAGAGTTTAGATGTTTACCTCGACCTGAGACGTTTATTTTCTTTCCAAGAGATGGCACTATGAAGCCACTCTCGACCATCCCTAGCAATTGATCAGCATTGCCTATTGAATGCTTGGTGTAATGGTCACTCCACCATTTGCTAAAGCCATCAGTGCAGTAGAAAGAAGGCTTGTACTCGAAGGGTTTGAAATTAAATTCATAATTCTCCAGCATTCTCATATATTTCTTATAAGTCTTTTCAGTCACTCCAGTGCCCAACACCATTCTATCTAGATTTTCAAAAAGGGACTTTGGCCTAATTTGGGACATACCAAATTGCCTAGCCACACAGTTGGGCAGATATCCTACAAGCCCATACTGGTCTGCGTTCGAACCAATCCTACAGGAGAGTACAATTTGCTCTAAATAGGCTCTCCAAACCTCGTTTACTTCATCTTCGTTATCTGGGTTGAACGCAGGGAAATCTTCAATGAACCACGCAGCACCATGCTTACGCTCCACAAAGGGAGCATGACGTGGTAGAAACTTGTCAAAATTCAAAAACATCTTCATATGTTTCATGAAGAGTCTGCCAGTATCTTGGTCCAAAGATCTAGGGGCTAATCGAACCAACCTCTGCCCTTCGATCTCCCTGTCATCTACCTCTTGTTGATAGTCAGAAGGCACTATCAACCCCAATTCCGTCTCAAATGTGGCATTCAGCCAAAGTTGTAACAGCCACATAGGTCCAGCAATCGAAACCTTTGATCCATCCTTGGAAGCCTTAATTGCATCACTAGCATTCCCCATTGCTTCATACAGACAGGCTAATAATAAGCGCCCTAAGCTAAAAAGTCTACCCTCATTAATCTGTTGTGCTATGGGAATGTACATACGCGCTACCTGAAGGGATTTCGAGCAAAAGACAAAGTGGGATAACCACAATGTTAAGAAGGCCACATGCTCCTCAGTTGACACTTCCTCTCCTTCTTTACCCATTTGCTCTGCTATGTACTTAGAGAATGTAGCTTCTTGAAAATTAACTTCGACCTTATCCCCAGTTTTGGTTGGATCGAAGTGATCACCAATAGGCCTAAGGCCTGTGATAGCAGCTACATCTAATAAGGTAGGGGTTAACATGCCACACTTAAACTGAAAAGTGTTTGTGGACTTTTCATAGAAGTGTACGGCAGCCACTAGCAATTCTGGTTTGTACTTAGGACCGGTTCGACTAAATAGGATAAGCTCATAAATACCATAGCTTTTCCAAGAATCCTTAAAGTCATTTTCGACCCTATCTAACCAGGGAATGTAATCCTTGTGCGCAGTATAGGGGGCAGCTCTAAAAATCTTAAGGGCATTCTTCATATACCCAAAGTTGTAAGGAATAGAGCTAAAGATTCTAGGGCCACAGGTTACATGCAAAGGGAAGATATCACTTACCTCTTTTGATATAACCTCAGCACGTGTGGGATAAGGTCCACAGAAAGCGTAATCTTCTTTCTTGATAGAAAATGGAATCATAAGCTGAGTGTTCCAGATCTTCCTTTCAGCCTCAGTTCCAGAAGGTTCTGGAACTACTTCTTCTCCATCTTCAAGGACGCGAAGATCCTTCCATTTGCCAGCAGTGGGTACATCGAAATCCAAGTTGGACGCCATTGATGAACAGTACACAGAAAATCAAGAACTGAAAGGGTTTCGTGAAGAAAATTGTGGAAACTGTTTTGTTTAAGTTGAAACAAAGATAAATCGATGCGGAATTTGAAGATGAATCACTTGTACGGTTTAGAATTGCAAAGATGATTGAAGATCAGAGTTTAATTTGCAGAAAAGAGGAAGATGAACAGTGAGTTCGTAAGAAAGCTTTGAAACTTGGAAGTTGGTAAAACGTGTTCCTTTGTTCGTTTGCTACTATTTATAGGGGAACGTGTTTGTCTCCAGAAAATAAATCAAAAAGAAATTCAAAAAATTTCTCTTCAACTTCTGCGTGTGCCACGTCATCCACTATGCTAAAACCTAGGGACAATGATGGATTGTGGGTATCAAGTTGACAGTTACTTCTGAACGTGACATAAGCGCCGTCATTGGTAATAGTGTCAAGCACGTGGGTATAAAATGCCTTTTCCTTTCTCGTTCGACCACTCAATCGAAACAGGCATTTGGGGGCAATTTGTTAGCCCATATTTTTACTAAGTAAAAATATGTTCTAAATGCATAAATAAAATAATTATGTTTAATTATGTAATTATTTTTAATAATCATTAAATATGTTTGGTTTTCAGAACCAATGAATTTAATGATCAATCATGCATGAACATATAATAAATGTTCTATTATTGAACATTACATTTAAATGCACTTTCTTCTTCTTTCAAGATCCTTTCGATTTGGTCGAAGTGTTAGTAGGGTCGAAGTACCCAGTGGGCAAAAGTAATTTATGGACTTAGCGAAATATTCAAAAGAAAGCATGGTTACTTCGACTTCGATGGAAACAACGGTTAACTCAGAAGATAAGAAAGGATTCAAATTCAAAATACGTGTCAAGACACGCGTCCTCGCTGTAGTTATTTAAGCGTTAGTAGCAGTTAGGAATTAGTGTCTATAAATAGCCTAGTTATGTGATCGAAAAAGGGGTCACAATCATTATACAAAATCCTCAGAAAAACTCTAAGTACCCATGTCAAAGCGAGAAACGAGTATTCGAAGGAAAATGTATGTAATGTGAACCACTTTATTCTGTAATCATTTACATTTGAATGCAATTTACAGTATCTTCATCTTTATCTTGTTTAATCCTTATTTCGACTCTTTTCTCCCATTCTGTTTATTCAATTGAATAAACATTCTTTCTTGCATTTCAAGTTATTAAAACATAAAAAGCAACACTTTATCAACATAAGAACAATAATGAATATCATTTACTTTGAAAATATAAACAAAAGCACTATGTCCCGAGATTTACTAGTTGATCTCTCTTGTAATAATCAAACTAGCGTTGTTTACCAAATTTCACAGTAAACAACCGGTGGTTGAGAGTGACTAATGTTTCTTTAGCTTATAACATTCATTGTTGGTGGTCGAGTCACTTGCTCTGTTTGGGAATCGACTGATTATTGTATTATCTTGTTGTTTTGGATCCTCTTGTAAACTTTGGTAGTCCTCCTCGGCACACCTTGTGCTGAGGGGTCTACTTGTTTCCGTGGTTATATGTATTTCATTTTTGCCTGTTAAAAAAAAGAGAATATGCATCCTAAGAAGTCAAAATCTGAGACACATCTCGAACGGAATAACCTGTAACGGGATCAGGCCGCCACTGCCACCTGTCTCGGGCCTCAACCTGCAAAGTCACGGTAAGAAGTAAAGTCTGACACTCCCCAACATCTCCTCTTCCCACACCCACAACTGTTTCCGCCACACCCACGCCTCCCCTCCAGCCTCCCACCCTGAAGAAAACATATCTGCTACCGTGCTCGACTTGGTCACCGCCAAATCAAACAAACACCCAAAGTGCTCACATAAAGGGATCCTTCCCAACCAGGGATCAGTCCAAAAAAGGGTTTATGTCCCATCCCTTACCTTCATCGTCATACTCTCCCCAAACCAACCATATCTAAGCCCTCCCACTACATCCCGAATCCTCACGATCTCCCTCCGCCACATTGAAACAAACAATGATTCGGTGGAATAGGGCTATTTGGATGTGGTTCTGAGGAAAATGGATTTCTCGCCCTATTCAATGTCGACCTTGAATAACAACAACTCCTTTTTGGATTTGTGAGCTTCATCCACAACCTCGTTTGCTGTGAGGATACCATCGAGAATCTGCCTATCCCTAACAAAAGCAGTCTGCATCTCAGAGATGACACTGCCGATGACCAGCCTCAACCTGTTAGCCAAGAGCTTGGCCACAATCTTATAAAGGTTGCCCACAAATGTAATGGGCCTGAAATCATTCAGCCATTGAGGATTGTCCACTTTCGTAATGAGAGCGATAAAGGTGGAATATAAACCTTTTTTTAATTTGCCATTGTGATGGAACTCATAAGTGAACCGCATGACATCCCCCTTCAGCTCCACCCAAAAATCCTTAAAGAATCCAAAATTGATGCCCGAGTCCTAGACTTTTGAAGTTGTCGCAGTCTCTGACCGCCCCTTTAACCTCCGCTTCTGAAAAAGGTTTGGTAAAGTTGCTGCGCTCAGCCGCGGTCAACCTGTAAAATAGAAGATTTTCCACCCCCGACCTTTCCACATGACAGGCCTTGAAGTGAGTTGCCTTAAAGTTTGATTATATTAAAACGGTCTAAAATATTTATGAAGGGATAGATGTATAGATTTTAATAAAAGAGATTGGAGGGAAATATAATTCACATTTTTTTAGGAGAGGAGTGTGAAATTATCTCTAGTATATATTGCACAAGATAGAAGAAGACAATATATTATAACATTAGAATATATGGTAGTATAATTTTTTTTCTTCTATTTCTGTTGCACATAGAGTTACACTATAAAAAACTAAAATATTTTACTTTATATAAATAACAATTTTTAAAACTGTTAAGAAGACAATCCTCACCTTACAAGTCGGTTTTGTAAGGATACTCAATTCTAAGATGGTATCAGAGTCTCTCCACGATTGTTGAGCCACCTGTTGCTAGGTTTCCGCTATCGGGCCACCCACCATTTATATTCACACACCAAGCTCAATAGTGTTGGGCGTGAGGGAGTGTGTTAAGAAGGCAATCCTCACCTTACAAACCAGTTTTGTAAGGATGAGTTAGACCCAATACTCAATTCTAAGATGGTATCAGAGCCTCTCTACGATCGTTGGGCCACCTGTTGTCAAGTTTCCTCTATCGGGTCACCCATCATTTATATCCACGCACCAATCCTAATAGTGTTGGGCGTGAGGGGGTATGTTAAGAAGACAATCCTCATCTTACAAGCCGGTTTTGTAAGAATGAATTAGATTCAATACTCAATTCTAAGAAAAACAAATAATCGTATAAATACCATTGTAAAGAACTACTTTATTCTGTGATAACTATTTGATGTTTTTTAACACCAAACACTTACAAAGATGATTTTTCGTTGAAAAATATTAGTGGAATTCGAATATGAAACTTTTAAAATTTATGAAAAACTTTACCACCAGACCAAAACTTTGAAGTTTATCTTCATACATTTTTTTATAATGTATCTTCATACTTTAAAAATAATCACGTATCAATCATACATAAGGGACAAGAGTAAGGCCTTTCATAAAAAAAATAAGTAAGGGGATAAGAAAGGAAAATGCAATTTAATGAAGAAAATGACTATTAGGCTGATACTATATCACCCTCACTCCTACAATCTAAAGTGTGAAACCCGTACGTTTTCCTTATACTACCACTATTCCATTTCAACAACTAGGGACGATAATGGGTACCTACAGGTGCGAGTTTTATACTACCCAAATCCACATCCAAAATATTGGATGTCACCCAGTGACGTCTCTAGGAACCTGGAACAGGGGGTTCAGACTATTTTTCTTTAAGAAAATTTTTGCTTCAAAATATTTTTTATATTCTAGTTAGCAATTGTTTTTCTAAATGGAAAATTTTTATTGAAAACGGCTTAAAATTAAGAAATAGTTTACAAAAAAATAGAAAATATTTTAAAAAAAGATTATCCTAAAGTTAAATTCATCCAAAAAAATGTTCTATCAAAATTAATAGTCGGGTTAGTTAACCAAGCAAATCAGAATCGGATCGATTATTGAACGGATGTACATACCGGTTCAAAGTTCAATAGGTCGGACCGGAGGTCAACAGATCGAACTATTTTCAATTAAATATATATTTTTTTTACATTTTTAAATACTATATAAAATAATAATAAATAAAATTAGATAATATTTATAATTTCATACTATATAAAACATAAAACATCATAAGTCAATACATCAAAGCTAGACTCGATAAGAATTGGTTCGATTAGAAACTAGACTTGATGAGTTTGACATAAACTCTTTTTTCAGCTCGAGTTCGACTCGTTTATAGTTTACGAGCAGTTCGGTTCAACTCATTAGGTTCAATTAATTTTCAACTTGAAACTAAAATCAAGAATTCGATATGATTTTTTTTTCATTATATTTATTCTCCATTTTAAATTATATAAATTTTAAATTACTTTTGAAGTGTTATTTAAAAATATATTTTTAAGTGTTATATATATATAATCAAGTCAGCTCGTGAACCAAACAAGTCGAACTATATATTGCTCAAGTTCAGTTCATTTAATTAACGAATTAATATTTAGTTTAAGTTCGACTCATTTGGTTCTTTAACCAAGTTCAAAACCAAACAAGTCGAACTATATATAGCTTAAGTTCAACTTGTTTAATTAACTAATTTAATATTTCGCTTAAGTTCGACTCATTTGGTTCATGAACCAAGTTCAAAATCAATAGGATTTTGTGTGAATATTTATTTATTTAATTGAATATATGTGATTTCATGATTTTGTGAATAATCATATATTAGCTAAGTGAAGGGTATTTTAGTAATCCACTAAAATTATTAATTTAATCGAGAGCCTTTGAATAAGATTAGAGTGATTAATTGGTTAATAATGAGAAGTAATAAGATAGTGGTCTTAGACACTTATTAAATAAAGAGTGATTTTGACTTATGGTGTGGATGGGCTAAGCCCAATAGAAAGTAGAGATAAGAAGGGTATTAGGGACATTCTAATATTAACTAGGTTAAGTTAGAAAGAGTAGGGAAATATAATCACAATTTTGAGAAGAGAAAAGGAGGTAGAAAGAGAATGGAGAGAAGAACCCATTTTTGAAGAAGAGAAGAACAAGAGGGAGAGCTAGAGGTAGAAGAAGGACTAGAGAATTCAGAAATCTAAGGTATGAGAGTAGTATTGAATTCTAGGGTGATTAAGGAAAGAGGAGAAAATCTATTTCTCTCTATCCCAATCTTTCCTCACTCTTTTTCTTTGGGTTGAGTTTGATTCTTAAAAATGAATGATTTCTCATGTTATATATAGATTGCTTATATGATTTGATGAAAGAAATTACAAACTTTGGGGTTTAATTTGTGGGAATTTGTTAGATGTTTGAAGTTTATGAGTTTTTATGAAAAATGATGAAATTGATGATTTCTAGTATGAATTGTTGTTAATCCTTGTTAGGGGTTGTACTTACATGTTTATCATACTTATATATACCTAAATTTATCATCTTTTTGCTTCTGGAAGTGAAATTTCGAGTTTATAGGGGTTTTGAAGTTCAAAACCCGATAGCAAAGTGTGTCTGTTCGTGGAAATTCGCCGGGCGAGGTTTGGCTAAATTTTCGCTAAACTTCGCCGGGCTAAAGTTCCTGGACAGGATTTTGTTGACTTTTGACCAGCGTTATTTTTTTTGACTTATGACCCGAAAACCTAATTTTAATGATTTTTCGAGTAGAATCCACGGAGTTCGTTTTATGAGATGATGTTTAGTTAATGATGTTTATGCTTATGCTATGTTTGCATTACGATCTCATGATTATGTAATGATATGCGTGACTATTATATGAATTCTTAAATGATGAATTGAGTTATGATATTGTATATGTTGATTAACTAGTATGATTATGTAATATTGAAATGTGGTTATGAATTTTGATATCATATATGTGAAGGAATTATGTTAATGAATTATGATGATGATAGTCTTGTATATGTGTAATAACTCGAGAAGATTAATTAATGTGATTAATTGATAAGAAGATGTATTTCTAACAATGTTGTTGAAATATGTATATATGGATTGTGTTATCCTTTTATGATGAGTAGATACTTTAGTAAGGTGACTAAAGTATGTGATAGATTAATTAATGTTATTTAATTTAATGGAGCAGATGTACTTGTAAAAGGTGATTGAAGTACATAGTTTTAATTAATAGAGATGTGCTTGTAAAAGGTGATTGAAGTACATCGATTGTGATATCCTTTATAGGATGAGATGATTAAACCATATGTTTGGTAATTTGACATTCATGCATCCATATATGTATGATGAGCAGATACTTTGGTAAGGTGACTAAAGTATGGTAATATTTTAACGAGGTGGTTAAAATATAGTTGGAATAAGCTTTCCAATGAATTGATAAGGTACCTCATGCATTAGTAAATGCTATGGAGCATTTCATGAATAATTGACATTAGTTTGCATTAGGAGATGAAGGTGAAATCATTATGTGAACTACTTGGTAATTGATACTATTGGTGTGCATTAATTGCTAATTGTGTATCAATTGTGAGTAACTTAATGTTGATGATATGTGATTACTATTTGTATGTCAATTATGAGTAATTTGATGATACGTGGATTATATGATTTACTTGATACTTTATTTATAAATTATAAATGTATCTTAAATGTATAATCTTGCATCTTTATGGTGCGAATGTTAGTAGGATTTATTATGTTATTATTAAGTGTATAGTATTCGATATACTTACATTTATTTTGGGATTCCTTACTAACTCTCTGTTTTGTGTACTTGCTGGACCTTTGGGGGTCCAGGTTCTCAGGTGTTGGTTATGACCAAGTTCTCGGTGATGCTCTGCTCTGATTAGGACACGGGAAGGGTTTACATTTCATATATAGAGTTGTTGATGTTGTCTTTATTATTTAAATGTGTATCATTATAGTATTTGTAATTTTGCAATAGATGTTATTTTGCTAATTAAAGTATTAGTAGTCTTTTGAAGTAAAAGTGATACTCGAACTATTGTTTTTAAAATTCAAACTTTATCTTCTGTTGTGCATTTTGGAAAAGAATTTTTATAACACTAGAAATAGTTAAATAATTAGTTTGGGTGTTACAGCAAGTAGCAACTATAACGTATAGGGGTGTCACTAGATATTACAGGGTGTGGATAACAATTATAAGACTTTCTAAAATAAGTAGAGTGGAAATTCCACTGTGGAATATGATCCAGAGAGCTAGTGTCACTTGAATTACAATGATGGGCTAACTCTAAATAGAAGAGAATTATTTTTGCCGCTCTATGGGTTGTTCGCGCGCCCTATAAAATGATCAAAATATCATTCCGTGGTTTAAGCTACGGATGTAAAAAAAATTAGAAATTTTGAAAAATGTTGTCCGTGACTTAAGTAGCGGATGTTATAAAAATAAACCCCAACAGGGTGTTTTAAGGAATTGATATTTTTATAATTTCGTAGGGCGCGCCTTAAAAACGATAGGACAACAAAAATAATTTCAAATAAAAAGTGCATAACATACACTAGATTTTGGGAAAAAACTCATATTAGCCTCTAATATGAGTTTAAATACATCTGAAGAAGAAAAAAATTATTTCGATCCAAAAGTAGACTTTCACACAATTTATTCTATGAGTGAAGATGTAATTTTAGCCTTGGACAAAAATTCAATTTTAGTTCTCACAATAATTTTTTTTAGCTGCTCACAAAAATAACCGAACATGTTATCAATAATCTCGTGACAATTCAATGGATGTTCACGTGTTTGACTAATATGATACAATTTTGGGATTTGATTTTGGTACAAGAACTAAATAGTCACTTTTAAATTATTTTTTTGACATAAAGATGCTTATAGCATTTCATTAATAATAATACGTTCAATACAATGAGATACATCAATGTAAATAGTGGGACTAGCATAGAAGGGGGCAACCCGCGCTAGAGCGTGAGCTACCTCATTAGCTTGTCGCCTGTTGAACTCAACCCGAGAGTTTGTAAAAGACGAAGTAAAGAGACTTCTGATAGCCGACATAACTTGACCAAATTCAGTAACATCCGGTCGCTGACGGTGGAAAGCTTCGGTGACAATTTTGGAGTCCAAGACAAAGTCGATGTTGTCTGTTCTCAAATCGCGAAGCCACTGAAGCGCATGCAACAATCCCAAGGCCTCGCCGAGGGGAACCGAACATTTGGGAGAGAAGTTGATATTTTTGGCCAACACAAAGGAGCCCTCATCATCGCGGATACATACACCAATACCTGTCCTATTCAAAGAATTAGAGAAAGAGGCATCGATATTACACTTCAACCTACCCGCGGAAGGACGCTGCCAAACCGTGTCGGTCCGGACGGAAGAGGAGCTGTTGTTATTATCATGAGCCACCCCACGCTGAGGTGCACTAGGGGGCGCTAAAGCTTGAGTGGTCGAGTTGGCAGAGCTCCAGTCCTCGATCAGATGAAAAGCCCGGTCTATCACTAGGGCCGCTGTTTCATTGACATATTGCCAAAGCTTTAAATTGCGGTGCTTCCAAAGGCTCCAGAGAGTGGCGGTGAAGTGTTGAGAGTTTGCTATATCAAAATGATGAAGTAGAGTAAATATGCACTCAACCACCGACTCTGAATTGAGATAAGTTTGCTGGATGGAATTCCACAAGCCCATTCTTTGCAAAACCTGCACAGAAAAGGGACAATTAAAGCAAATATGATTTAGATCCTCCTCAGGTCCGTTGCAGACAACGCACGACAGTGGACACTGAACTCCTTTATCATGTAACCTCCTCCTGGTGGGAACCACGTCTCTGCAAATACGCCAAACCAGATTTCTAACCTTAGGTGGAACTTTTAGCCTCCAAATACCTTGCCAGTAACCTTCCCTCCGAAGATGTGAAGAGTCTGTCAGTACATCGACACATAATCTGTAAGCACTTTTGACAGAATAATAACCATTTTTCTCCACCTTCCAAATCAGTCTATCCTCAGTCACCTGATCAATCAAAGGAGTATCTAAAATCCTCCTGGTATCCTCAGGGCTAAACACTTGTTGGATGACATCCACGTTCCACCCTTTAGCAGCGGTATCAATGAGGCTCTGGACGGAGGCATTCCCTATAACATGAATGACATCGTAGTTACCCTCAATGCAACCACCATCTGAAAGCCACAGCTCCCGTAGGATAGGGATGGCCGCTCCTGACCCAATCCTCCAGTGTGCCCCACCCCTAACAATAAAACGAGCCTGAAGAATGATGCGCCAAACATAGCTGGGGTTGTGACCCAGAGAAGCTGTCAAGTAAGATCCCCGAGGGAAGTACCGAGCCCGAAAAATGCGGGAGACAAGTGAATTAGTGTCAGTTTGAAATTTCCAACCCTGCTTACCTAACATCGCCAAGTTAAAAGCTGTGAGGTCTTTGAACCCCATCCCGCCGTTAGATTTATGCATAGAAAGTTTTTCCCAAGACATCCAGTGAATACCTTTGTTATTAGAACCTCCGCAACCCCACCAGAACGAATTCATCAATTTCTCGATGGTAGTAATGAGAGTGCTCGGTAGAAGGAAAAGACTAATAACATAAGAAGGAATGGCCTGAAGGACTGATTTAATCATAATCTCCCGACCCGCCTTAGAAAGGCATCTGCTACTCCACGAATTGATCTTTTGCCAGACACGATCTTTAATAAAGGCAAAGATGGCTGTACGATTTCTGCCGATCACAGAAGGTAAACCAAGATACTTACCCGTTCCAAGAACTGCCTGAACCCCCATGATGGTAGTTAGGGAGTGTTTGAGGGTATCCGGAACATTGCGGCTAAAAATGGGCCAGGGTATCGGGTCAGCCCATTAGCCCTATAGTTTTATATAGGCCGGGCTGGACTGTGTTTCAAAAAAAAATATTGTTAGGCCTTATTGGGCTGATCCTCCGGGACTATTTTTTTAATGGGCCATCATGGACTGACTCCACAGGCTTTTGGGCCGGTCCCTTAAAGAATTAAAAAAAATATCTAAAAATAATTTTACCTAAAAATAAGGAATTTTAGTTAGCATAAAATCTTTAGATAAAATAAGTAACAAAAGATGAGATTTGTTAGATAAAAATATCCAAATTTGTTATGATTATCTTTATTTGAAAAAAAACAAATTTGTTATGATTACCTTTACTTGAAAAAAAAAATAATAACAACTAGTTTATGTGTGATACGCCGATACATATGTAGTTTTATTGTCCATTGAATTTTTTTTTTAAAAAAATTGTCAATCGTTTTAAAAAAAAATGAAAATTTATCGAGCCATGTAGGTCCTTGCTTATCAGGCCGGACTATGTGGATTGGGCCTTGAACCTTAATGGGTCAGCCCACTTAAGCCCCCTTCATATGTCAAGTTGTTTATAAACTTAGTCTTTTTTTTTATATACATATAACAATTTAATTCATTAGACAACAGAACATGAGCAAATTTAGTAATTCCAACAAATTAATTTTAAAAAGTATTCATAAAATCATTGAAATACATCATATAATTCTAAATAACAGAACCTGTAAAATGACAGAGTTAAATTCATAAGAGTCTTCTTCTTCTTTTTTTTGACAAAAAATTCATAAAAGTCTAACAAACCGATAGTTTTCAACTTTAAGGATTGTATTTTCATTTAATATATTTGAAAGGATTAAATTACCCTCAGAATTAGATTATATATAGTGAACGGTATTACAACTTTACATGTCTTCCATTGTCGTCCAGCGGTTAGGATATCTGGCTTTCACCCAGGAGACCCGGGTTCGATTCCCGGCAATGGAATCTTTTTTGCGAATTTTTCAATGTTCTGACTTGCTAGCGCTGTGTTCCTTTCAAAATTTGGTGTTTTTTTTTTTTTGAAGAATGAATAAGATAATATTAGTTCTTCCAATTTGGTGTAAAATATTAGTGCACAAGGTTCCCAAAAATATATTACTCTACACCTATCTATATATTTTATACTTGTAATCTAGCATGCATCTCCATTTATAAGAGATTAAAATATTTTAGTTTATATGAATGATAATTTCTAAAACAGAACAAATAGTACAACTTGTTCTAAATGGTCCAAGAATTTAATTGATGAAAGAAAAAATTGTATTGCAATCAAATCCTATCTTGATGTGGATGGGAAAATTTTAAAGAAGGGAAAGTGCTTATTATTTGAATGTACCATACATTGCCATATATCTAAAGTAACTTTGGAGGTACAGCACAAGAACTGTTATTACAAGTAAAAACAAATCAAAAGAGTTAGGCATCAATCAGTTGAAGCCAATCATTTTAGCGTAGTAACGCGATAGCAATTAGCATGACAAACAAATCAAAGTGATGATCTTCATTGACATTTACAAATATACTTGAATAGTATGTCACTGCAATTTGCTGCTAATTAGTTTTCAAAGAAGTCACTTCCTTAAGTTTCCGACTACATAAGCCGCATATAGATCCCTACAGGGAAGAAGAAAAAAAAAAACTCGTGTGAAATCTAAATGAATCATTTGAACACCAATGGAAAAAGTAGAAACAGTCACCAAAGGATAGTAGCTCACATGGCGTGTTCAATAGCCTTAACAGCAGATTCAGCTGGTAGAAAGTCTTCAACATTGACTATTTTGTTTTCATTCTTCTTGTCTGGTATGGAAAATTAAGGATACATGCATACACAAGATATATGGGATATTTTTTGAACAGAACTAATAGAAAAAATTGCAAGATTTGAAACGAATCGTCTATGAACATATCGGTAATAATGAATCAGTTCTATGTATTAAGATGCAAATAACAGGATACAGTCCTCGAAAAATCTTCTAATTTCAGCAAGCCTGTGTGGAGGAAGCTCCTTGATGTCCTGGTAATGGCGGTACTCAGGGTCATCGGCACAAACTGCTATGATCTTGTCATCCTTCTCTCCCTGTAGCACACATTGTTAGAGTATAAAACAAAACTATGCATTTATTTTCATTTAACAGCACAGTAAGCTTCTAGAATACTTGGGTTATTATTTACATTGTTCATATTTTCAAGCCTACTAAGAGCTTGAGTTTGGGGCAAGTTAAAAATAAATCTAAAACATTACGCATATGAGTTGGTCCATGACATACATTCAAGCCAATTATACTCCTACTCGAGTCATATTAGTTCCCAGCTAAAATTGCGCAAGCGATTAAAATGTTAAAGTGTGTGTGCACGCACGCGTGCAGTAGAAACAAACTTTTACCTGGTCAATCATAGGCATTAATCCAATAGCACGGGCACGCAGGAAACAACCAGGTATCACAGGCTCCTATTTAAGACACAAGTTTAGATTTAAATACAGTTGTAATTTTCACAGTAAACAACAATTTCTGTAAAACAAACACCTTGAATAAGTTCATTAAGCATTGTGTTACCTGCATCAGAACCAGGACATCCAAGGGATCTTCATCTTCACAAAGGGTTCTTGGAATGAACCCGTAGTTATGAGGGTAGACAACTGACGAGTAAAGAATGCGATCAACCTAAGTTATTCCGCCAATTTGTTAGTTATGCTTGAGAACAAACAAACACAAATTTCAAAGTCAGAAACCAAATGATTATCTACATGAAGCCTTGACACAGACACAACGAAGTAACTACATGTGTCGGTGTTAGACATTAATGCACCGGACACCGAACACACCTTCAATCTGAAATGTGGTGCTACTTACATATCTTGAAACTGTTAGATAATAGTAATTAATGTTTGAAGCAGATAAATTTAAGCAATGAGAAGGCACCTTTATAAGTCCACTTTTCTTGTCCAGTTCATACTTAACCTTGCTTCCTTTGCCAATTTCAACCACCTACAATAATATTTATTAAAAGTGTTAAACTTAGAAGGGTCATGCTCATGCATGATGATGACTAATTTCCAGGACAAACAAGACACCTTATCAAAATGTTTAATTATCTTCCCTAAGCTATATTAAGCATGAATAAAACAACATAATAGTAAATTAATAATATGAAACCAAAAATAATAAAAAGAAACTTACACAATTGAAAACTGATGGAGCTCCAGGTCCTGCAATTGCAATATTTATGAAAATTAAAAGCATTGAGTATATGGAGATTTCTTCATTGTTGAAGCAAAAAGAATGAGAAAATAATATGTACTGAGAAGTATGAATACATACCAATTTCTAAGTCATGCCATGGATGAGCAGCAGCATCTTTTTTATCAGCCATGGAAGAAAGTATTCTTTCATTGAGCGCAACAACTGAAGGCAATTCAACACTCTTGTTTCCTTTTGATGTTTCTTCATTGCTTATGTTGTTGTTATTGCTAGCCATTTTTTCACTTTATTGATTTCTGTTTCACCTAATACAAATTAACCAATCAACCAGATAAAATCATCATTTGATTAAACACAAGAAGATATATAAAAGAAAGAAAGAACAAACCGAAGAAGATGAGTTGAAGGAGCAGAGAATAGAGAGGTTGTGAGTGACTCAGAATGAATGAATGAATGAATGAGAGGAACTTTACTGATATAGTGAAGAATGGTAGGAGGAAGTTTTGTTTGTGGGACCCTTTTGATTTCTTTCTTTCTTTTTTGCTATATATATGGCCCCGTTTGTTTGAGATTTTTTCTCACAAAAATCTATTTTTTTGTTAAAAAAATCACTTTTTTTATTTTTGATGTGTTTGTTTCAGATTGATGTGTTTGTTAAAAAATCTAATTATTTTTGATGTGTTTTTTTGCTATATATATATATATATATATATATATATACTTGTATTCTTTTCAGATATTTATTTATTCATGTGATGAGTGAGTGATCTCAGTTAAGTTATATCAATCTTCAATCTCACGGTTCAGAATGTAGATTCTTTATTCCAATGGAACCTTCCTCCTATTTCACTGCAACTGTAGTTAGTTACTTACTTATCAGGTCCACCTGTCCTATTCTCAGCGCTCCAATTAATTTACTAGTACTACTACTGTTAGAGCACCCACATCCATGCCACTCATGTGGATGGCATAAATGGGTCCCACATAATATTTTATACTATTTTACACTTTCTACCTATTTAAACCACTCAACCATATTTCCTAAATATCCATACCACCCATCCAAAACTTTAACATAGGCCCCACAAAGTTCACAATATAATTTCAATTTCAATTTATATTTTATATTTTATATTTATATTCAAAATGCATAAAAAAGAAAATAGCATCCATTTTAGTGGTATAAATGGACCCCATTTAATTTTTTATATTATTTTATACTTTTTAACTCTTTAAGCAACTCAACTATATTTTTTAAATATCAATACCACTCACAAAAAACTCTAAACTAGGTCCCACTAACCCCATAATATATAAAAAAACATTTGTTACCAAAAAAAAAAATCAGACAAAGCACCGTGGCTTTGTTTGGCATCGTGGTTGAATTTGGATACCAACTTTAATACCAAATATCAATACCACACTGACACAAGGTTCCAATTTTTTCAAAAGCCACGACCGATGTTTATGCTCTTAGAGTGAGGTCAGTCTCCATTTTACACCGACCTACCTTATATTATGTGCTCCACCTTCTCTCCAACTAATTAATTACTTACTACTTATATTTAGTAACTATTTATTTATTTAGTTATTCTTCATGCATGCAATTTTGTACTTTTCCTTCTATTTACTATGTCAATCAAATAATAATATATTAATTAAAGGGATTACAAAAGTATCAGTAGTTTTTTGGGAGTATATAGAAGTGTCCAAGAAATAACAGATCAATGCTTCAGGACTAAAAGAGAAGAAGACGTCACATCTCTAATCAAAATCTTAAGGTATTAGATTATGGTCACTTCTTCATATTCATAACTTATGTAGAACTTAATCAAAACTCACACTTAATCAAAACAAAATAGTATATAGTGGGTTTTTATATTGATTCAATATATACCCTCTTTAGAACGAGTTCCTATAAGAGATCTAAGCATGAGAAAAGGGTATGTGTTCCCTTTGTCCACTAGCAAGTCAACTCATGTTGGTTATCTACAATACATGTAACAAAACTACATCAAATCTCAACCCCATATATAGATGTATTGTCTTATCAACAACATATGATTCATTTAATTTCTCCATTATAAGAACTAGAAAATTTCTACAATGCAACTATTTTTTATTAACTAACTTGATCGTCGGAGTGTGTCATTGTAAATACCATTGCCACGCACCATTGCGAACCACTATGCAACGGGCAATTCATCATCAAGATTAGAAGGTTTAGCCCAACTTGGACTTCAAACATCGCATTTGCGTTGTATGTAGAAAACTATAAAACTATCTCTATCTTTTCAACTCACACGAGTAAGATTACTGCAATAGTGAAACTCGTTCCTAATCGCTGTACAATGATTTCAGCCAACCAACTATCAACATACATCATCTTTAGGCCTCATGACTTTAAGGACGGGGTTCGAAAGTCAGAGAAACACTTATTCCAAAGGGAGCACTCGCAATGGAACAAGTTGAATCTGTGACCTCGAACATTAAGTCAAGTTTCAAGAAAAGCTTAATAACATATATGTATACAATGAGATGAGGTGATTGGAAAATAGCTAAACAGTAAATACAATTTTAGTTGCTAATGTTTGAAGGAGAAAACTCAACAATATAACTTGATTAACGAAAGAGAAAGTTCTATGTAACGTAAGAAATGAATGCATACATGATCTTCAAAAAGTGCAGTCATGCAGAAACGTGACCATAGTCTATGTGTATCGTCATTTTCCACTATCCCGAGTATTTTAAACCGACTTTCCTATACATTGTATGGTGATGACTTCATCCAACAACATGAATCTCAAAACTTAATCAAGAATATGTTTTGATTAGCTATATATATACAGAAGATTATTCAATGTTCAAACTCTTTGGAGAGTCACTTGTGGTGGAGTAAGGGTGGCGAGCCAATCCAATAAAGCCTTGTTCACAAGCTCGGGTACCTCATCGTGTGGGCAATGCCCGGCTTGCAAGTTAACAAGTGTTGATTTTGGATAAAACTCTTTGATTCTGTTAGCTTTGGCTGGACCAACCCATGGGTCAAGGTCACCCCATAGCAGAAGCAACGGGCAAGAGAGATCACTTAACAAGGAATCTAGAGTGTACGTGCTTTGATTCGCCATGAAGCGTGTCATTAACCTGCAGAAAATAATGAGTGAAATAGTACTTAATAACAAATAAAGATTAACAAAATAATTAGGACAAGAAAGAAACTGATAATCAAAACTCCCAATTAGATAGGACAGAATAAACGTTGATTTATTTGTTTACAGCACAGTCATTTCCTCAGCTTATCTACATTGCTAAAGCCTGAGAAAGAATGCTTGTTTCTTTCCAATATATAAAAAGAATGCATGTTTGAATGTTCCTAATCATAATTGATTTTGCCTCTAAAATGGATTCTACCTTGAAGCTAGAACTTTTAGATTTTGTCTCTGTCAACTAACCGATGATCCCAAAAACTTAAGTTGATAGGATAGGGCCAAAGTAATGGTTTTATATTATTCTAACACGCCCCCTCACGCAAGAGCCCACTTGGGCTTGAAGCGTGGATAATGCATAGGCCCACCTACCATATGCTTTTTTAAATTCCACTTTTTAATTAGAAAGTGAGGAGAGCGGGGATCGAACTCTAGGCTCTGATACCATGTCAAATAACCGATTATCCCAAAAGCTTAAGCTGTTAGGATAGGGTCAATCAATGGTTTTATATTATTCTAACAGTCTCCAAACATGATTTTTACACACAGATTTCTTGTTCAACCCACTTTCACGTGAATGTATGCAAACAGATATAATTTTACCTTAAATTCACTTTTAACAAAAATCAATTTTAGAAAATCAATTCAATCTAAACTAATTGTTGTCACCATAGAACGAAACACAAGCTAAGACTGACTAGGATGGACAAGGTCATTCACCTGTAATAAACTTCTCCGGCATTGGGGTCTTGAGCTGGCCTGGTTATAGATTCAATAAGATAGTCGTCTACATTGGAAGAGTTTACATACACCTGCATTCACAAGCTATGCAATCAAACACATTTACAGTTCCATTTAACTAAATTGAATAGTGTTTGGTTAGAAAACACCTAGTAAGTAAGAAAGGGGAAAAAACAAAGCAGAATACATGCATGGAAACTAATTCTAAGAGATAATCTACGATACTCGAAGATTAGAAACTAATTTTCCTAGGAGATAAGCTAAGATGCTTAATATAACATCAAATATATAAGATATTCTCATGTTCTAACATAAATATAAAAATATGAAGTTAGAAGTTTGAACTTAATATCACAGAAGCTTTCAAAGAAACACAAGTTGAAGATAGCATGTAACCTACACTTTTTAAGACTGATTCAATCCGAGCGGGTTGCTTTGATTGCCAAAATATAAATCCAACAACTACACGCTGGAAAACTTCCTTCAAAGGTTTTAGGAAAAACTTTTGTAGAGGTGTTTCCTCGGAAGTTTTAGGTTCCTTTCCATCACTAAATTGTCCTGCAGAATTCAGCAGAGCAACCCCACTGACAAACTCAGGCAACGCAGTTGCTGCGATCAAAACAGTAATTCCTCCAAGGCTGAAAAATCATCATTATTGAGATAAACATCATAGTTTTAACTTTTCAAACAAATAGGGAAAGAGTAATGATGGAAGATAGTAATTACCTATTTCCAACCAAAACTGCAGGTTCCTTTACAATTTCCTTCAAGAAGTCCACGACTTGATCCCTCCACACCAAGGCATCATAATCAACGAGTGCTTTTTCACTCCACCCAAATCCAAGCAAGTCTAAGGCATAAACCTTGTGTTTCTTAGCCAATTCTGGAATGTTGTATCTGAAGATATGTAAATAAAGATACATGACTCTCAACATAACAAAAAATTAACATTTTCCGTACAGTTTAAGCATAATCTAAGCAATAAAACTAAAAAAGGGATAAGATTTCAATGCATAAAAACCAAAAGAAATAAAGGAAAGGAAAAGAAACCTCCAGTGGAAAGCAGATGCACCAAAACCATGAATAAGGACAACAGGAGGGCCTTCTCCTTGCACAACATAGTGAATTTTATGATCCCTCCACTTCCAATAATTGTACCCTTCTGGTTTGTATGCTAATCTTTCGAGTTCCTTCTCTTAAAAAAGGAAAATGCCATGAATATAAGCATATAATACAAATAACCAAGGTTTCAAATAAAAAGTTTGCGGCCATAATCTAAGGTTGCTACATCAGTTTTGAGAGCAACATTCCTCATCCAAGATTTCTAGAAAACCACACATGATTTCGGAAATATAAATCCAGACAACATGAAAAACTCTTAATTAGTCTGAAAATACACATTCTTAGAAGTTTAGGTTAGGCCTAACTCAACCTTAGGGAACCAGCGTGCGTGGATATAATAAATGGTAGGTGGCCTGATAGCATAAACCTGATAGAATCTTGGAGGAGACTCTAATACCATCTTAAAAGTTTGGGTCAAGCCGAACTCAACCTAACACATGTTCAAACCATCTTGTATCCAATGTGAGACTCTTTAACACACATTGATGCGACACAAAAACTGTGCTTTTCTTTTCAGATGTGTACATCTGAAATGACTCGGGGGTAGGAAAAGTTCCTCCCTCGGACTTTTTTATGTCCCTCCAACCGTAACACGATTGCAATTGAGGCCCGCGATTCTTTGCAATAACAAGAATCGCCAGGCAACTACAATTTAAATCTAAGAAGAAAAAAAAAATACAGTTTACCAGAAATGATAAAATGAGGCAGCAGGTAGCATTGAGTAACTAACCTTGAGATGGTTGAGCTTGTGAAGTAAGAGTGGAAGCCATTACTGAAACTCCAGTTGCCATAATTCCTTTAAATGCTAAACTCCTTCTGTTCAATTCACACTTACTTCCTTCAAACAAAACAAAAACAAAACAGAAAAAACTCAGCAATACACATAAACTATGCATTAGAAAGAGTGAGTATAAAAGAGTTACTAACGGTGATAGAGAGGGAATGAAGGTGAAGCAATGAAGCTTTTTCTGGTGAGTTGTAATCTGGAAGAAGGTGAAGGAGTAGATATACAAGAAGCCATTGAAATGTGCAAACGTGGGCAAGAAGAAAAATGTAGACTTTTGAGGATGTTCAGACGTAAGAGAAGAAGCTTGTTTTTGGTTTAAGGTTGTTTTTGTGAATTTGTGCGGTGTGCGATGATTCACTGTTGTGGCTTACTCCAAGCCATTGACTCCCTTCCTCTCAGATCAGATTTTTATCAATCAATGTGATTTTTATTTATGGAAATAACCGGCACTAGTTAAGTATATAAATATAGACTAAATACATTATTTTTTTAATATATTAAAATAAATTCAAGTTTGTTTATAATAGTGACCGGAGGGAGTTTAAAAATTCTATTTCAAAATTTGTGAATTTAATATATTGAAAATGTAAAAAATTATTGTTATTAACATTAATTTTATCTTTTATTTCTAATTTTGGAATAATTAACAAGTGACATGGTGGAAAATGCTAAACAGTTACCCGAACACTAGTTAAATATATAAATATAAAATTTATTTTATCAAGTATAATTGCACTTGAATAAGTGGGAGTGTACCAGCTAACTTCAATCTTGTATATTACAAATTAAAATTATAATAATTTTTGGAGTAAGCCCTAAAATTGAATCTATTTTGATAAAAAAAAAAATGTATCATGACTTTGATTTATATATTTAATAAGGCATTTTTTTATTGTGTTTGTTTTCCAAAATAATAAAGTCTCTAGAGTAGTTAGTCTATTTAATGGAACATTAAGTGTGATTTAATTGTGAGACCTCATTAAACATAAGGATACTATTCTTAAAGTATCCATAGTCAAGCTTTAATATGAATTGGGATAATATTAAACGCAGAGGCTATTATGTACTAAGATTGATGACCACATCTCATATGTCATGAATATGGAGATATTAAGTCTATACATAAGTATCAATCATTTTTTTAACTTTAGACGTCTAAAAATGCAAATCAATTTTGATTTACATATAATACTTATCAAATACTTTATGGAAATTTAGAAAATGAGCTCTCTGTCATTAGTTGAGAAAACAATTTCACAAACTTCTGGTTGTGAGTTAATTAACCATTTAGTTGATGTATCAATTAAAGTCATTAAATATCTAAATGGTAATTGGTGTATTGATTTACAAATACCACCTTACTTATATTCTAAAAATAAAAGATGCTCATTTACTTTATGCATATATTACACATTTGGTTCCTTGCGTTTATTTTAAGTTTCAATTTGATCCCTTATGTTTAAAAAGTTTCAATTTGATCCCTTACGTTATCAACGTTTGCATTAGTTGATCCATTCCGCCAGTTTTGATGATTCCACTGTTTCAATTGGACATGTGTCAAGTGTCCAAGTGCCCACATGCCAATCCATATATGCAAACTATCTGTCACATGTGCAAAAACTGACAGAAATGACCAAATTGAAACCTAAAATAAATGTAAGGGACCAAATTGAAACTTTTTAAACGTGAGAGACCAAATTAAAACTTTTTAAATGTAAGAGACCAAATTGAAATCTAAAATAAACGTAAGAGACCAAATGTGTAGTTTAACATATACTTTATTTATCAACTTTCTTTGGAAACTAGTAATACATAAAAATTATTAGAATGAAGGTACTTCAGGCCATTCAATACAAACTATATAATTAACTCCAAAGACTTGGTCTAGTGGTAAAATGACAGGTCTTGAATCCGAGAGGTCCCGGGTTCGAGCCCCGCTAGTGTCTTTGGAGTGAGGTAAATGTAATTACCTTTGTAAGTGCTCTTTGAGCCCTAAGGTCTTCCCTGCCTTGGACTGGGGCACCATCCCCTCACCCTAAATTTTACTTATAAAAAAAAATATAAAAAAAATACAAACTATATAATTTTTTCTTTGTATCATAATAAACCCGGGATGACTCAACTGGTTTTACCAATAATAAATTTAATATGATTTGTAAATTTCTGGCTTACAATAATTTGTGCTTCGATTGCACTAATATATTAGTGTAGTATAAACTTCTGGTTTATAACTTTTTCATTACACTTAATTTATTCAAAATATATGTCGGAATATATAAAGATATTCGACATCTCTTCATTTCTTGTTTCAATATATGATATCCATTTAGGTGAATATCTTTATAAGTTAACTAGAGATAAACCCGTGCGTTGCACGGGTTCGATTAAAATACATACTTAAATTATTTTTATAAATAATAATAATAATTGTGTTAAATGTATTTATATATATTTAAAGATTTCGTAATATATATATGATGGATATAAATGATGGATATACTATTTTAAAATATGATTATATTTAATATTAATGAAAAACAAAAATAAAAAGGTTGTTTATAGAAATATGACATTGTTTATATTATAATTTGTTTATTAAAAAAATTATAATTTGTTTCTATTTTAAGAATAAATATGAATCTTTTATATTATTTCATAAGTTTAAAGAGTGTCTCATATTTTATTTTAATAGTGTAATTGTATAATAAGAATTTAATTTTTTTTATGGGTTGCAATTGTATAGCAGCAAGTAACTTTTGCTTTTAATTTTTATGTATCACTTATTCTTTTCAATAAGACTTAGAGACACACATATGTATTTGGTAACAATATTTCTCATGAAAAAGATTAAAATAAGCTTTGGTTATAAAATATGATTCATATATCATAGTTTTTTTTATCATGTGATCTCGTTCTTTAAAATTAAGTAATAAATTAAATATGTATTTATTTACTCTTATTTATACAATTTAAGGTCTCTTATATTTAATGAAAATGTAATTCTTATATTGTTATAAAAAAAATGCAATTCGTAAAAAAAATGGAATTCTTGTGTTAACATATTGACTTATTTTAAAATTTCTTCTCAAATAATTTAAAAACATATTTATAGTCTAATTTACTTCTTACCTATTCGTGTATTATTACACATGGAGTAAAATTTATTTAGTGTGATAATATAAATATAGAATTGTAAAAGTTAAAACCATAAATTTCATACACATTTTTTTGGCTTTGTATGTCTATAACTTTTTAGGAGATGTATCATCATTACATAACTCATGAATTTAAAAGAGATAAAATATGAGTGACAAGTTTTAAATAGAGGTTGATAAATAATTTTGTAAGATTTTTTTTTATTTTATTCATTCAAAAGAATATGTTAAAATTTAGTAGAAAGTTAAGATAAATAATTTAAAAACATATTTATAGTCTAATTTTTTTTACCTATTCATGTATCATTACACATGGAGTAAAATTTATTTAGTGTAATAATGTGAATATAGAATTGTAAAAGTTTTTTTTTTTTGACTCAAAACAAACGATATTCATTCATTCAAATTGTTGGAGTACATTGATGCAATACAAATTCAAAATCGCTAAAAACAAAAGGGATAAATCTGCGAACAAACTCACAATATCCGTGTTAATAGCATAAAACGACAAATTACATAAGCCTACGAATATGACTATATTGAAGTGTCCGGAGTATCCATTCCTCCAGATCTGTAACGTTGATGACACCAAAGTCGACATTGATTGAATCTGCACTAGATCAGAGCTAATCCTTCAACCTGAAATAATATTGAACATCGTACAAAACGGAAAAACAAAATACACCGCACGATGACGGAACAACAAAAGACACCGAAGACGGGAAATCAAACCAAAGAAATATGTGAAAATTACACTTATTTATTAAAACAAGAAAGAAAAACAATTTGGTGGGGTGATTTCAGGCTAAAATTGACCTCAAATCACCCCTCTTTGATAAACTAAGAAGATGAAAAAAAGAGGTGACGGCTAGGGTTAGAGGAGAAGGAGAAAAGAATGGTACAAATTTAGAATTGTAAAAGTTAAAAACCATAAATTTCATACATATTTTTTTGGCTTTGTATGTCTATAACTTTTTAGGAGATGTATCATTATTACATAATTCATGAATTTAAAAGAGTTAAAATATGAGTGGCAAGTTTACAATAGAGGTTGAATAATTTTAGATGTGCAACATCATCATAATGGAAACCTAAGAGCTATGATATGATTATATATATGCGACATCATCTCCACATGCATATTTCCACGACTATGATTATATATGTGGAGATGTTTATATTTGAAAGGCTAGCACTATAAATTTTCTATCAATATTAACAAAATATTTTTATATTGGATCGATATTTTATTCAGCATATATCCTAAATAAAACATTAAAAAAAATATTAAATCTTCTAATTATGTAACGGTTCATGAACCTAAAATAGACTCGAACAATCTCCATTGACTTACAACATGATCATAATCATTGTATCCCCCAATATTCCTGCAAATGTAACCTACACAATAAAAAAAGAAGAGAAAAAAACAGTGCTTACTTTTAGGAGTATAAGCCAAATTTCTCGTATCATATAAACATGCACCTTTATTGCAAGAGCGATGAAGTAGATATATATTTTTAATATGAAAGAGATATACTTGTTGGCACATTTCACTATGATAATGCATGTTGTAGTTGTAAAATGCAAAGAAGTGCATAGGATGTTACATATTAATTAATTTATACTAAGCAAAATAAATTTAATCTTGCAAACGTTTTTTCTTCATAATGTAAACCAACACGTTTTCTTCTTCATGGTGGTGTTCTTCGTTGAATTTGGAGAGAAAAGATAGACATACGGTGAGATCTCAAAAGGTTCGAGAAACTAAATATTTTTCTTCTATTCAACCCTCTCAAAATAAAATTTCACACACTCATTTGTAAAAATAAGCTCTACATAAGGCAATATATAGTGAAAGAGCAAGGAGAATTTTAAAAGCTTGCAAATAAGTATACAATGAAACATTAACATGGATGCATCATTTCACCTCTCACTACAATTTATTATAGCGAAAGTTATAGAATTGTAAAAGTTATAGCCATAAATTTATACATGGTTTTCTTTGTAAGAATTTACATTACCAAAAAGAACAAAAATTATAAAATGTTTATGAGCTACTGCTCGGAACAAATGACAGAGGCTTGATGAGCGATAATTATTTTTTGCTCTGCTAGGGTTCTGAGTACGAAGGTTTTCTCGATTCATCTTCCTCCGTTTTGGTGGGAGCCTGCCTGAGATTGATATCCTTGTTGAGCGAGAGTTTAAAGTCCTAGCACGGTCCCCTAGCAACGGGGGATCTATTGGTTAGGGACCAGTCTCAGCAAGGTGTTGATTGAAGGATTTTGGTTTCTGTCTTTCTCTTAAGGAAGATGGCTAGCACCAGTACTTTGAATCAAATTGATAGCCACGGCAGATCAAAAGATGAAGAGGATCTTCATGAACGAAGCACTAAAAAAGTTAAAGAGAATAACAATATCCAGGACATGGAAGGAGTGATATTGACGGAATCTGGAGAAGCAGAGACTACGGCTGACAATGGGAAGGATGGTGGAAATTCTGTACCATCAAAATCTTACAAAGTAGCTGTTGTTGGAGATGAAGGAAGGGTGGACGAAGAGGACGATATGGTTGGATCTGAGGCGGAGGACACAAATGATGAAGTGGAGGAGATTGATATTGAAGGAATAAAAGTAGAGGATCAAAAGATTGGGAAGTATGATTGCCCCATTTTTATTCTATCCAAAGCTGAGGAGAAAAGGATTCATAGACCTTGGAAGAGAGGTGTCATTGTGAAATTGCTAGGAAGGAGAATTGGATACAAAGCTCTAGAAACAAGATTGAAGCAAATGTGGGTTAGAAAAGGGATAATAAACATTATTGACTTGGGTAATGATTATTATTTGGTCACTTTCTCGCATGATCTGGACCATGCCACAGCTTTGACAAATGGCCCTTGGTTCATATATGATCACTATCTCACGGTGAAAGAATGGAGTCCAAATTTTCATCCACAAAGTGATACGATTAAAAATGTGGCAGTTTGGGTGAGAATTTCTGGATTACCTATTGAGTATTATGATTCTAGAGTTCTCAAGAACATTGGTAACAAAATAGGTTCTACTGTGAAGGTGGACAAAAATACAGTGATGCAAGAAAGAGGCAAGTACGCTCGTTTATGTGTTGAGGTGGATCTGACTAAACCCCTCTTAGCAATGTTTATGATCAAAGGGAGAAAATATAATGTGGAGTATGAAGGCTTGCATCTTCTTTGTAAAATCTGTGGAAGATTTGGCCATTATAGTGAAGGATGCAAGGAAAAGACGGTACCGGTGACAGTGCATCAGGATGATGGAAGGGCGGCTGGAGGTTCCAAGAATGGGAGCGATCTGTCTAGCAATAGCCTTGATGGACCATGGATGGTTGTCCAAAAACAAAAAAGAAATAAGAGAGTTAAAGATAAGGAAAACATGGTGCCAGCAACGATGGAAGGTGGTAGAGGCAAAGGTCCGACGAACATTAATGCTGCCGGTAATATTAATGGTTCTCGGTATGCTGCTTTAATGACAGAACCAGCGAAGGAGTTACAAACAAATAATGTTACAAATGCAGAGGTTAATGAACCAATAGTGGAGGGACATGTGGCGAATATGAGAGAAAACATAAGTGGAGTCAATGAGCTATTTAATGGCACAATGATTGGGCATCATGGTAATGGCGCTAAAAGAGGGAATAATGAATCAATCATTATTGGCAATAAAGTGATTGAACTTGATTTTGCTACTAAGGAAAGAAATGATGTGCTGAGTGGTCCAGCAAGAGAATCCAATCAAGAGAAGTCAAACAAAATAGCTAGACTAGGGGCGCGCGTGACAGGCAGTTTTAAAGGAAAATTAGTTAGCAAAAATAATGGTAAGGCCACTGTAGATTTTGGGGTGGAAAAGTCAAATATGGAGAATAATAATTTGGCTGGAAATTACAAAGGGAAATTTAATCAAGAGAGAGAAAAATGGGAAAAAGGAAGGAAACTCAATGGGCCTCAAAAAGAATTAGCGGGTCTGCATTACCAAGAGGTGGGTCTAAGTATGGACTTATCTATGAATGGTGAGCCAAATGTACCTAGGCCACCAGACTTATTAAATGCACCTCCTTTTATTAGTAACCCTCCGAATTATAACACAGAGGACACTAATATAGATAAGGAAAATTTTCTTGATGCAAGTGATCAAGTTGGTAATGAATCCTCGGACTCGGATATGGAAGTGGTGAAGGAAACTCCTCTTGGAGTTTTATGAGCCTTTTGTGTAATGTATTTTCCTTTATATTGTTCATTATGAATACTCAAAACAATATAATGGTGTGGAATTGTAGAGGTGCTGCAAGTTCCGCTTTTTACCGGTATTGTAAACAATATGTGAATAATTGGAGACCTGTTATGCTTGTGGTTATGGAGACAAGATGTAACCCTGATAAATTAAAAAGAACTTTTAGGATACGATGGTTTTTTAGCTGCAGAAAATTCTGGTTTCTCTGGTGGAATTATTGTTGGTTGGAAGGGTGATAGTTTGATAGTCAACCTTGAATTAAAAAAGTTTCAGTATCTGCACTTAAAAGTTTCTTATCCTAGGGGTAGAGATTGGTACTTCACTGCTATTTATGCTAGTCCGAATGAAATTAATAGAGCTTCCTTGTGGAGTGATCTTAAAATGCTTGCTAGCAATATAAAAGAGCCTTGGATGTTAGCAGGGGATTTTAATGACATCATAAGTATCAATGAGAAGAAGGGAGGTGTTCCAGCTAGTGTTAGTAAATGCAACAAATTCAAAGAAAGGATTGATGCTTGTCATCTGCTTGATGCTGGTTTTGTTGGTGCGAAATACACTTGGCGAGGTCCGGTCTACCATGGAGGTCAACGTATATATGAGAGACTGGATAGAGCTTTAACAAATGATTTATGGAGACTAGAGTTTCCGGATGGTTATGTGAAAGTATTGCCTAGACTTGACTTCTCAGACCACCATCCTTTGCTTATTTGTCCTTTTGATGGGTCTCACGCTACAGCCCCCAAACAATTTCGTTTTGAGGGTGCCTGGCTTATGGATGATAGTTATCATAGGATGTTGGAATCATCTTGGAAAGCGCAACATTCGGTGTGGAAGAATCTTCAAAATGTCCGTGATAGTATTGATATTTGGAAGATTAAAAATTTTGATCAAATTCGAGTGGAGAAGAAGGAGCTTATGGCTCGGATTGGAGGTATTCAGCGGCATCTTCAATCTGGGCATAGGCCTCGCGGTTTGGTGTGTCTTGAGGCAAAGCTCCAACAAAATCTTGACATTATATTGAAAAAGGAGGAACTTATGTGGTTCCAACGGTCTAGGGCTCGGTGGCTTAAGGATGGTGATCGTAATACTAAGTACTATCAAATGAAAGCGGTTATTAGAAGAAGGAGAAATAACATACTTATGCTGCGTGGGGAGGATGGTAGTTGGATTGAAAATGCTGAGCAAATAAAAATTATGGCAAATGATTTTTATCAGAAGCTTTTTTCTCGAAATCAATTTCACTATGATTGGTACCAGACTAATGTTACTTATCCGAAGCTTAGCAATGAGGTGTTAGAGAAACTTAATGCCCCTATTGTAAATGATGAGGTTAGGAGAGCTGTTTTTCATATGAATCCTTGGAAATCTCCTGGTCCAGATGGTTTCCCCGCAGGTTTTTTTCAAAAGTCGTGGAATATTGTGGGTCAACAAGTCTGTGATTTTGTTCGTGCAGTTTGGTCTAATCCTAGCAAAATTTCGGAGGTTAATCAAACTGATATTTGCCTAATACCCAAAGTTCAGCATCCAGAGAATATTAGTCAATTTCGGCCCATCTCGCTTTGTAATACCATTTACAAGGTTGTTAGTAAAGTGATGGTTGAACGGCTGAAGGAATGCATTCCTATTGTTATTTCTCCTTATCAGACAGGTTTTGTTCCCGGTCGCAATATTCATGAGAATATCATTGTTGCTCAGGAAATGACTCATAGTATGGTTAAGATGAAGGGGCGTCGCGCTTATGTAGCAATCAAAGTTGATTTATCAAAAGCTTATGATAAATTAAATTGGGATTTTGTCTGGCAAATTTTGAAGGAGGTGCAGCTCCCCGAGAGTATGATTAACGTTATTATGCACTCAGTGACGAGTGTGGAAACGAATGTTAAATGGAATGGTGCGCAGGGAGTTTATTTTCGCCCTCAGAGAGGTATCAGACAGGGAGACCCAATCTCCCCTTATCTTTTTGTTATGTGTATTGACAAGCTTTCCCATCTTATTAGTCAGGCTGTCAATGAAGGAAAGTGGAAGGCCCCTAGAGCAGGGAAGAATGGGCCAATTGTGTCTCATTTGATGTTTGCGGATGATCTTTTACTTTTTGGGGAGGCAACAGAAGTCCAAATGAAATGTATGGTGGATATTCTAGATAATTTTTGTAGAATATCAGGGCAACAAGTTAGTAATGAGAAAACAAGTGTTTTCTTTTCTTCAAATGCTAGTAGAAGTTTGAGAGATAAACTTGTCAGATTGTCAGGCTATAGAGAAACTAATTCTCTTGGAAAATATCTGGGGGTTCCCTTAATAGGAAGAGCGCCAAAAAAGAAGGATTTTGATTATGTGATTGATCAAGTTAATGCATTGGAAAGCTAATCAATTATCTTTTGCCGGAAGGGTGACTTTAGCGAAGAGTGTGTTAGAAGCTATCCCGATTTATCCTATGATGACTAATATCATTCCTAAGGCGTGTATTGATGAAATTCATCGCATTCAACGTAGTTTTATATGGGGTGATACAGATCAAGCGCGAAGATATCATGCTGTGGGTTGGGAGATGGTTACCCGACCTAAAAATCTTGGTGGATTGGGATTGAGAAGTTTGAGTAATATGAATAAAGCTTGTATTTTGAAACTAGGCAGGAAAATTCAAGCCGGTGCGAATGATTTTTGGTGTGAAGTTTTGGTAGGGAAATACATGCGTACTCCTTCTGATGGTGACCTGGTGGCTAAAGCTACTGACTCTCATTTATGGAAATCGATTATTAAATTGTGGCCATACCTTGATGCTTATAGTTGGTGGACAATAGGTGATGGTAAGTCTATAAAGTTGTGTCAGGATGCTTGGATTGAAGACGGCTTGAGATTGGAGAATTGCAACCTTCTAATTCCGGATGATCTGCGGCATGTTAATTTGATTGATATTGTAGATGACACCGGATGGAAGTGGAATATGCTTGATTCCTGGATACCACCGAATCTGAAGGCTAAAATTGCAGCTTTGTTGCCTCCAGATAGTAGTAATGGGGCGGACAAGCAGGTATGTAAGGAAAATGCAATGGGAATTTTTTCAATATCTGAAATGTATCATTCCTTGTGTGATTTTAATTTAACTACGGTGGATCCTGTTTGGCAACACATTTGGAGATTAAAAGTTCCTGAGAGAGTCAGAGCTTTTATCTGGATTGTGAAGCATGGCAGGCTTCTGACAAACGAGCGTAAACATCGTATGGGACTGGGTTCTGCTACTTGTGACTATTGTCCGGACTGTAATGAAACCACGCTGCATGTGTTGCGTGACTGTAAGCTTATTCGTCCGCTTTGGATAGGCTTGGTGGATGTTACTTTGCGGCACCAGTTTTTCAATTGTGATACTAATGATTGGATTGCTTTTAATGTCGCAAACAAAGGAAGCAAGAGCTCGTATGATGATTGGAGTTGCGTGTGGGCTATGGCGTGTCATTTCGCTTGGACATGGAGGAATAAGGAGAAATATGACGATAGTTTTTTACGGCCGGTAAAGCAAGTTGAAGCTGTTAAGAATCGAATCGTTAATTATGGATTGGCGGACAAAATTATGCAGCATGATAGTCATGAGCAGCGAGCAATTATTCAAATAGGATGGAGTCCACCTACTTTAGGGTGGGTTTGTTTGAATATTGATGGTGCTTGTAGAGATGGAGTCATTGGTTGTGGAGGTGTTATAAGAGGAAGTGATGGTGAATGGATAAATGGTTTTTCTAAGCTTATTGGAAGAGGGGATGTTTACATTGCTGAATTATGGGGAGTGTTGGAAGGAACTAAGATGGCTCGCCGGATGAATTTTTCTAAAGTGGAGGTAAGAATAGATTCTAAGGAAGTTGTTAATGATATTATGCATCATAAACCGTCAAGGATGTGTGGAAAGGCTCTTGTGGACAAAATTTGTCAAATGTTGAAGATGGATGGGGATGTGGTTGTGAAGCACACATACCGGGAAGCAAATAGTTTGGCAGATGCTTTAGCTAAACATAGTTTCTCCGTGAAAGATGAAGTTTGTTTCTTCCAAGATTGTCCGAACTTTTGTAAGCATCAGTTGGATGCGGATGTGAAGGGATTTGTTTCCCCTCGTAGTGTGCCGGTGTAGTTGTTTTTTTTTTTCTTTTCCCGGGCTTTAAGCCCTCTTTGTAATCAAAAAAAAAAAAAAGAACAAAAATTGATTAATTAATTGAGAGTTACATAATAAGGTATATGAAGGAAAGGCAAAGTAGTCACAATTGTTGTGTTGATAGACCATTGATTCTCAACAAAAAAGAATAAAAGTTGACCAATATTGATTTGGAGTATGAATTATTTATAGCTAGCCCATCGATCCATTCATTTGCAGCATCGCATTATTTTTTTTCATTTTAATTTAATTATTCTATTGTAGAGATTATAAATTTTTTATAGAATGACACATAAGTAAAATGTTTGACTAGGAGCTATTCAAGCTTCCTTTTATAAATAAAAAATAAATAATATTATTTGTCACTTGTACTTTCACTTGCATAATTATCAACATTAATCATAGCATTTTTTTATTTTTTTGCAAAAAATATATTGGGACACATTATTATTATTGTAACATATAAATAACTATTATGGAGAATGAATTGACACATAAAATAAATTGTAAGATGATTTTTAGATAGATATGAAAAGCTCTTTAAAGCATGCCACATAGGCAAAATGGAGGCCTATAAGAATAAGATAACTTAATAAATTTCTTCATAACTAGACCAGTGAATTCTTTTGGAATTCATATAGAATAAAAAATACAAAAGCTTATCATCAGCTATTGAGTTCTTCAAGAACTACATAATAAATCATTATCAATTTTCAATCCTTCAATAATGTAGGAATATTGATTTCATTTGAAATTCATAAAAGATAATAAAAATAGATTTTTTTTTATAAGTTTTTCGGGAACTAAACCATTGAATTCTCCTGGAATTCATAAAAATTGATATTTTTTTAAGTATTTCAACATATAAGTTTATTAAATTCTGCGAGAATTCATATATTAAATTTTTAAGTTCTCCAGGAACTAATTATTGAATTATTCGGTAAAAGAAGGATTGTATATTATAATAATAATAGTTTTTGCGATCCTTCAGAGATGCATGAATATATTCTTCTGAAATATATAAAAAATTAATAAACTATAAGAATGAAAATATAATTACATGTCAATGTTTTTAACCATATTTATAATTAAAAAAAAATTGAAGTGTGCATCATGAATTTGTAACATATTGATATGATAATTATTCTTCTTTCGTGACAATATAACAACATGGCTATGAACACAAAATAAAAATGAAAATAGATTTTGTGTACATACATGAAGATGTGAGAAAGGAGAGAAAGAATAATTCTCTCTCCGTACCAAAATATAAGTCACTTTAAGAAAAAAAAATTGTACCCAATTATATGTCACTTTACGCCCATGCAAGTCTACCTTTTAGTCCCAATTCACTCAGAGCAAAGTATAGGACACGGCCCAAAAGCCACCTAACTATGGTATCTCCTACTACAGGTCTGACGCTTGCTAAGCTTGTAATTACTGTAGCTCCCCAAAAGTCTTTTTCTTCTTTCATTTCTTCAATTTATTTTTTTCATAATATTAATAAAGAACAATTTTGTAAATTAACTCATAATTTCTCTTTTCCATGCAACAATGATTATTTTTCTTAATTTGTGTAAAATGGCAAAACTAATTTACATTTTGGTACGGAGGGAGTATATGTTATCCACTATAAAAATTTGAGTTACATTACAATGATACATAAGTCTTATACATAGATAAATATAATGTGTCAATTATATTGACCAATAACATATATAGACATCAACCGATAATATTCATAACATATAATAAATAAATATTTAACTTTTATTGTAAATAATTCTAAAATTGTACACACGATTATTGTGATAACGAATTGACATCGTTGTAGTACATAGCAGGAAAATAAACTCTTCCACTATGTCCTAGTGTTTCACCATAAATTGCAATTGCAATTCTGGTCCTTAACTCGATTAAGAAAAGTTCCTTGGTCCATGATTAAGGAAAGTGTTATTTGTATTGAACTATTGAATATTGATGATTTGATAGGAATATATTAAAACCATTAAAGAGAAAAATAAATTAACGGTTAAATAAGCAAATCAAAACACTGACACGACGGCCACGTTGAGTTTAAGAGCAGATCATATTTCACTTTCAGCAACAAAAATAAAATAAATATGATTCATTACTCAATCCATCTCTTTGCACTATTTCAAAATAATAGTAATTGACTGCAATATTTATTATTTTCCCCATTGATGTACTCCACCAAAAAATTCATTTTCCTTGTTCTAAATTATAAGAAAAATTTAATTTTTTAAATTTACTTTTAGATATTTTTTGTATAATCGAATCTAAGGGCATATGTTAAGAATACAAATGTATTAATATTCTCTTGTTACTCAAATTCAAACCTCAAATATTCCGGTTTATTTAACCTTAATTGGAAATTGGAATATTGATCCAATATAACCATTTTTTTTGTAGAGAATTTTAACCTCAATTGGAATATTGACCCAATTATATGCAGAGTATGAGTTCAAACCTCAAATATTCCATTTACTCATGTATGAAATTCTAACCATTAACTATTTATAAAAAAATCATTAAATACAATTATTAAAGTTGTTTTTAATAGATAATATTAATTTTATTAATAAAATTAAAGAAATAATCATTTTCTTAAAAACTATCTGTCTCTAATTTCGAATATAATCAAAAGTTGGATCATAAAAAATTAATACAATTCCAAAAGTTCACACTATAGACTATAGTGATAAAAAAAAACATGTCTTGCATGGGAAGCTTCTAATTCGAGTCTATCTAAAAACAACTAGTTATTTATCTTAATTAAGTTGGTTCAGACATTGCATGTAATAAATTCAAGCATATTACTACCTTAACAAAAAATTTCTCTCTCCACGAAACACGTTTCTCTCTGTTCTCTTTCTAAGCTACCGCCGCCCCACTTCCCTTTTCATCCAAAACCTGTTTCTCAAGATGTAGATCCAAAGGAGGTGGTGCAAGGAGTGGTGTTTGGCCCTCTGCACCACCGTTTCCCAGTTTTCCGGCGGAAAAACCTTGTGCTTTGCGGCGGATCTGGGCTACTCCGTTTCTTCTCCGATGGGGTGTGTTGCGTTGGTGTTTTTCCGGCGGTGGTTTTGCGGAGTTGCAGCTTTGCTAAGGTTTTGGCCGGATCTGTTTTGGTGGATGGCGGCGGCGATTTTACGTGCTTCCGGTGAGTCTCAATGTTTGAGGTTCTGCGTTTTTGGATTATGGCTAGATTTGGGTTGTTGGGTTCTGTTTCGGTAGTGTTGGCCGGATTTGGTGTCGTGACTGCCTCCTGGAGTGGTTTCTAGCGGCGGATCTCGTTATGGTGGTGGTGGTGGCATTGTTGTGGTGGTCACGGTGGGTGGCAGCTTTGGTTAGTGTTGGTGGTGTTTTAGTTATGAGGGGTGTGTTGGCTGTGACGGAGGAGAGGGCGGATCTGTCGGCGACAATTTGGTGTTTTTGGAATCGGAGCTCCGGCGGCGGTTATGGTGTGTGGTATTGTGTGGTATTGTGTTTTGGCGCGTTGATGCCGTGTTGGTGGGGTGGTGGCTTTGCTGCTCGTGGAATGGTGGGGTGGCAGTGGAGGTGGCGGTGGTGGACTGAGGTGTTGTCCTGGCGCGCTCGAAAGGGTCGGGTTCGTAGACTCTCCGTGTTGACGGACGTTGTCGCTTTATCGTACCTCTGGGATGTATTGGTGATGGAGAGGTGGTGGACGGTTAATACTGAGTGTGTGTGGATTCTCCCTGATATAAGAGTCTCTGACCATTTTCAAATCTGGTGAGATTTGCAGGACTCTTTGGAGTCGTTGAGGGGTGTTCAAGTCTGTTGAGACTTGCAGGTCTCTAGTATCTGGTCGAATTCTACGGCATAAGGTGTTGACTGTCGATTCTCTGACTACCGGGGTCCCTCAACCTTTGTCTTTCGAGGCTACTTTCTGGGTCTAATGGGCCGAGTAATTTTAATTCGAGTTCGGAAGTTAGTGCCTAGTGGTGTCTTCTAGGATCGGGTAGGGGTTTTTTTTGGTGGGTTAGCGAATCATTAGTGGTGTATGGGTGGTTTGGGGTGTTTGTTTTGGTGTCGGTAATTGTGTTATATCACGTTACCTTTTGTTTGTATGTTTTCTCGATAATTCCTTTCACTTCTTGTGGAGGAGTTATCTTTTAATAAAATTTTGCCGATTCAAAAAAAAAAAAAAAAAAGCATATTACTTCTATTTATTTCATTTTTTAAAATAAATAAATTGAAAATAATTCCAATTCCATCTTACAATATCTTTATGGTAAAATTACATATTTGGTCCTTTATCTTATTTTTTTGTAACATTTTGGTCATTTATCTTTCATTTGTAACATTTTGGTTCTTTATCTTATCTTTTTGTAACACTCTGGTCCTTTATCTTTCATTTGTAACACTTTGGTCCTTTATCTTTTATAACATTCACACATAAACCCTTTTTTTTCATATTTTTTTATTAAAAAAATGCTTAATTTTATTTGTTAAGATACCTTTTTATTAAAATTAAATAAAACTCATAATTTTGATAAATATGTTCATCATCTTCATCAATTTTTTCATATCTTTATGTTCTTTAAAGGATCAAAATATTACAAATAAAAGATAAAGGATCAGAGTGTTACAAAAAGATAAACTAAAGGATCAAAATATTACAAATAAAAGATAAAGGACCAAAATATTACAAAAAAATAAAATAAATGATCAAATATGTAATTTTGCCTATCTTTATCAATTGAGCTATGTTTATTGAAGCTACTTTTATGAATGAAGTAAAACATTTTAAATGAGAATGAAATATATAAAAATGGAACATGATAAAAAAGCTTGATCCCATTCAAGAAACGCGATTCCTCGTAGAATCGCGGTGGTGGTGAAGTAAACGATGGCCACTACTCCTTCTTCTTACTTTCGCCACAAATTCAAATAACTCTATCTCACCTTCTTCTTCTTCTTCATCATCTTCCTCGTGTTTCTCCGATTTTGCTTTTTTCTAGATCTCTTCTTTCTTCATTTCAGGTTAGCCCCTTTTCTTCAATTTCATATTTTTATCAAAATTTCAAGCTTTCTCTTTTATGGTCTTTCATTTTATGTCTGCTTCTTAGATCTATTTTCTCTCTCTTTGTTTTTGTTTAATTTTTTATGTTAATTGAAAAATGTGAAGTTAATCAGAACATATAGAATTTTAATTCTTGAAATTTTTGTACAGCATTTTAGTTTTGTAGCTATTAATTACCTTGTCACTAGTGAGTATAATAAACTTTGATTAAGTTATTATCATGAGAATTTGACCAAATAGTAGTTAAGTTTTGGTGGATGGATTTAACTTAATTAAGCAAATCAAAGGTTGATACATCAATATGATTATGATTAGTTATGCATGTCACTAGTGAGTATAATATATATATATATAATATTAACCATTAATGGATAATTACTCACTTTAATCTGTGAAGTGAATTGCTCAATTTAGAGGAGTCAGATCCAATTTCGGGCCGACGTGTTTTTGTTTGTTAGTATCATAAATTTAGAAATTAGAACCTTGCATTTTGGATTGGTGCAGTTTATAAGGTGTGGAAACATGTCATTCAAAAGCATAGTGCGAGAGCTCAAGGGGATAAAAAATGGTATAGGTAGCATATCAAAGCGGAGTTTTGAAAGCAAGCATTGGCTCTATCGTTCAAAGTCACATGTTGCTCCGGATGTAACTCAAACGGAACCTATTCAACAGGGACAGTGGGCAAGTCTACCACCTGAATTACTTTTGGATATAATCAGGAGGGTTGAAGAGAGTGAGACATCTTGGCCTGCCCGTGCTGTTGTTGTATTTTGTGGTTCGGTATGTAAATCATGGAGGTCTGTCACAAAAGAGATCATCAAGACACCTCAGCAATGTGGAAGGATCACATTTCCTATTTCATTGAAGCAGGTAATAAATAAATTATTCACCTACTTTCTGGTCTAATCCTAATTATTCTTATCCCTCACGTTTTTTATGTTCCATTTCCTTTATGTGTATGAATAGCCTGGTCCCCGTGATTATCCGATACAGTGCTTTATTAGGCGGAACCGAGAAACTTCTACATTCATGTTGTACTTGGGTTTGGTGCCATGTAAGTATCTCATTGCTGAAACATTTCATCCCCTTTTCTAAGTATCAATTTTCAAATTTCTCATCTTTACATTACTCTTCAAGCATGTGTTCAATGTTAGTTGCTCTAAATTTATGGCTTTTTATTTATTTACATATAGATTGTGGTTCATTATCAGCACCATAGTTTTTTCCTTTATTATCTTATGGTCTACTCTACACATTAAAGAAGCTTTGTTTTGTTTGGTTGTAATTGTATAGCGGAGCATGAGAACAATAAGTTGTTATTAGCCGCCAGAAAGATAAGAAGGGCCACAGGCACCGACTTTATCATATCCTTGGCTGCAGATGATTTTTCTCGAGCCAGCAACAAATATGTTGGTAAACTAAGGCAAGTTTTGGTCGATAGAAACATTGATTTCCCTTTTATCAGTTTTTCATCCTGCCCTTTAAAATCTCCTCTAATCAATTTTGATACATTTGGCAGGTCTAATTTTTGGGGCACCAAGTTTGCTATATATGATAGTCAACCTCCACATGACGCTGCAGTTCAACCAAATCGTCGACCAAGTAGGAGATCTCATTCTAAGCAGGTCTCACCAAGAGTTCCAGCATGTAGCCATCTTGTTAGCACAATTTCCTATGAGCTGAATGCTCTCTGGACTAGAGGGCCAAGAAGAGTGCACTGCATCATGAACTCTATACCTATCTCAGCTATTCAGGAAGGGGGAAACGCCCCAACTCCAACATCCTTACCTCAAATATTCAGTGAACCTTTTCCTCTCTCACCGGCACTGAAAGAAAAAAGTCCAATGCCCGATTCGTACTCTGGCAGCCTTTCAGAGCTACCAGAACTAAGCCAGGGATCGGCTGATCCCTTGATACTCAAAAACAAGTCTCCAAGATGGCATGAACAGCTCCAGTGTTGGTGCCTAAACTTCATGGGTCGTGTTACAGTTGCATCTGTAAAGAACTTTCAACTTGTAGCTGCTGTTGATCCCTCTCATAATGTTTTGCCTGCAGAGCAAGAAAGGGTAATCTTGCAGTTTGGAAAGATCGGGAAAGATATATTCACAATGGACTACTCATACCCACTCTCTGCCTTCCAAGCCTTTGCCATCTGCTTGACAAGCTTTGATACTAAACCCGCCTGTGAATGAGAACCATGTCACTACATTTGTGATCATCATCTGCTGATCTGTAACATACAAAAATGCTAGGCGCATCCGCACTGTTCATCAAGCACCGTAGCATGCAGGTGAAAATATCAGCTATGCAATCGTCAGTATTCTCCCCCTGTATAATTTGTACTGATTCTGGAATTTATTCTGTATGTTGTGTCATAGTCCTTCAACTAAAATTTAATTATGTTTAGTTACTTTTGTAATAATATATGGTAAACATTTGCTAAAACTTTGTAGCTGATGAAGCTTTTGATCAAGCTTAAATACTGAAAATTGTTTTAAGTTGTTAATGTTTATTGTTGATGATGTTAATGTTATACAATTATTTTAGAAAGAGCTTTATCATAGAATTACTAGCTCAGTTCTCAATTCTCATACAGCCATACAGGTAGTTTACATGCACATGGTAAATATGTTCATTATTTCAATGCTCTATTAAAGGGTGACTAATAAATAATTGATTTGGTTGATATAATATAACCTCTGAATGACTGAAACTTAACAATCTCATTTGGACTAATGGGTACCCGCCAAGTTAAGGTTTGGGTCAATTTCTGCCGTCTTATTCCATATTTCCAAATAAGTATTGTGAATAATTAGTGCGTTATGAGTAGGATATGTTTTAATAATTTTTATGACACCAATCACTTTTTCTTTTAATTTTTAAAATTTTGGTGTGCGGGTCCAGTTGAGAAAAAGTCATTTGCTACATACATCTGTATGATTACCAAAGATCTAGTCCAGGGCACAAGAATGCTAAAAACACATGTCTCAGGTTATATGTCTGTTTTCCTATTTTGATTTGTGTACAACCTCCATCCTTAATAAAACTTCACTTTTTGAATTTATTGAATAACTAATGTATCTAGTTTATACGACTAGATACACTAATTTTGAATGAATCTAAAAAGTACATTTTTCCTTATATTTAAGGATAGGAGGAGTATCAACTTGTGCTGAATAAAAACCGGTCTCAATATATTTGGAGAAATTAAAAATATATTTAGTTGGTACTTTTTTTGAGTGTGTCATCCTTTCTATGCACAGCAGCCGCCCCTTTCTTTTTATCTAGCTTTCTCTTCTTCATCAATTAAAGAGGAATGGTCTATAGTTAATTTTTTGTTCAAAATTATCTCTCTAATTTTTATTTTTTTTCATTTTATTCAAATAAATGATTTTTACATATATGTAATATATTTTCTCATGATTTTGTTGTTTTAGTGCGACATTATATTGATCGTCAACTTGATACAAAGTTGTTTTCCTATCTGGTCTTGATGCGCAAATTTGGAGTCATAAATATCCCAGGCACTTTAATTTCGGCATCTTTGTAGGTTCTCACGTTTGTAGACATTTTTTTGTTATACGCTATTAATATTAACATAAATGTTATGAATTTATTTGTAGATTTATCTTTAAGATTTTTGCAATTTCAAATTTTTATTTTCAATGTATTCTACTAATTTAAATAAATGAATGTCATTGTACCAAAAAAAAAAAATGAATTGTCATTTTTAGTAGTTTTTTTAAAAAAAAACTGTTCATCAACTTGCATTACCAATTTGTAATTTTGATAAAATCATGGTGAAAAGGACGTGAGAAAAATATACCAAGTTAAGAAAGTTACACTATAGTATAGATAAACTCTGTTACCTCGATCAAAACTGTGATCAAAAGCACATTCAAGAAGACTGAATAAATTGAGCTAGCTATTGAGCTTTATTTTACAAGCGTTTCCAAAACAAATCTCTGTAGAGCAATGACTCGAACTTAAATTACGCTACACTCAATAGTGATTAATCACAATGAAAAACGACAAATTTTACTTATATACTTGAGCAATGGTGAAAACTGATAGCAAGACTCAAATAGCATAGGGAGATGGGTGAAGATTGATATGCAGATCCCATATCTACTCCTATTATAAACCACTTGCAGATCTAAACAAACCATAAATACCAGCATGAAACAAAGGGCCATATCGAATCCAATTATAAACCCACTTGCAGATCTAAACAAACTATAAGTACAAGCAAGCAAGAAACAAATGGTACTGATAGCCACAATTGCCGATGGCATGTTTTGATGAATATTCATATCAATAAGATACATTTTTGCCACTTGAGTGGCTAGTGGTTTGGTTTCATCGGATCCTGCACACGATATAATCAATCAGTGAGCAAGCCTTCTTTGATTTAACAATAGGGTCACTTGATTAGTTCCTTCCATAAAATCTCATCTTATAGTAGAGTAGGTGATGAACTCTCTTGAAGTAAATTGAAATGGCTGCTGTGGAATGGGGTTCCTGCAATAGAGGTTTACATAAATAGCTGAAATGACGTAACTAACTAACTGTAATTATCTAAGAAATTGATTAAAAAGTATAAGGAGACATACGGTCTAGGTCCGTAAACTTTGATCTGCCGCACATGAGTATCCCTTCCATTGAGATGGTTTGACAAAACAGCAATTTGCAACATAAATGCGTTGACAAAAGTTTCACTGCAATTGGTGATGAAAGGCAATCATAAGATGCTTATCAAAAGAGAAAGAAATCCTCTAGTTATATTACATGGTAATTTTATTTCAATTAGGCTTCATCAACATATTGAGTTCGAGTATAAGAATCAAGAGCACAATCCACTGATATAGTAACTGAAAATAGAACTGTTTATTTATTGGATCTGGCTCCTTTGAAGTGAAAAAAATCAACAATTGATATTTAAACATACTCATGATTTGTTGTTATACACATACATATAATATAATGGATTGATTTATTCATCAGCAATTGATATTAATCATTTTACAATCTCTATTTAGAGGAGATTATTACACTCCATTCATGTATATTATTATCAAACACATGTTCAAATTAGTACATCCAAGGATACAACACAAGGAGCAAGAATTAAAAGAAAAACTAGCAAAATTTCTGCATAATAAAACATGAAACCAATTACTGCTTTAATAGACCACACATCAGATTACATTCGTCACATCCGAAGTCAATATTGAAATTACAGAATGACTTGCAGGTTAGTTCAATGCCTGGAAAGTTTCTAGCTTTTAACGAAGCTAACACGCCACATGTGAGAAAAACACTTACCGAGGATCAAGTCCAGATAATGAGAGATAAAGCCAACCAGTTGGTTTCACAAGTTCCACAGCTTTTATCTCCTAAAAACAAAAATTGTTCACAGATTCAGAATAACCAAATTTATCATTAATAAAACCAACACCGACATTTCAGATTAAAAACATGTCTGATGTCCAACCCTCGCAATACCAATGCATGTGGTTACATTCAAACACTTCCAATTCATCAAACTATTACTATAATCATATCAGTGTCCACGTGTCAGTGTCAGTGTCAGTGTCAGTGTCATGTCAATATAATAAATGATTCTAGAAAAAAAGACCTTGAGGTTATGAAAGCCATCTCCGGCGCGAATGGAAATCTTACTCGGTGTATAACTCTCATCAAGCTTGAAATCCACATATAGCACAACTAACTAAACCAAGCCAAAAACCAAATTCCTAATTAAAAATAAAATTATTAAAATCTAAAAAAGTTCAAATAGATAGAATATAGTAAGTTACTACTTGTAATCGAACTTTCTTTTGGAATTGAATGTTAACAAAATGAGGTTGAGCACCATCAGATCTGAAAACAAACAAAGAAATTGAGTTAGTAGAAGATATATAGTTATAGATATAGAATTATTATGAAAATGAAAGCATTATTGGAAGATGAGTGAGAGAAAGAAAGAGTAACTGCCAATAGGTTTCGAGATTGTCATCACGAAGAGAAGAAACGCCGTTACCGGTTTTGCAGGAGCTAACACTCCAGGCGGCTTTTTTGCCTAATTCACGGAGGTCTTCATCGACGATCAAAACTTGGTTACCTCCGGTTAACTTTCCTTCTTCTTCACCCTCCGATGATTCCGCCGCCATTTCTAAACTCATCGACGATGATGAAGGTAGCCGAGGGTTGTTGGAGCCAGATAGAGGATTTGATTTTCAAATTATATTAAAAATTACAAAATTTGTATGTACCAAAAGACAAAAAGTAAATAAATTACTGTACAATCTGAAATCTTTATTACTTCTCCCTAAACATAAGAACCCTTTCAGAAAAACACAAATTAAAAACAGTTAAGTGTGGTATTAAATTAAACCGGTTGATAATTGAATTTTTTTTTTATATATAAAATTTATTAGAAGGAAGTACAAAGGGGTACTCAATCCCTTACAATATAGGAGCAGACATTAGGAGTTAAAAATAAAACTCAATGGATTATTACACCAATTTGAGAAAGGAATACTGGAATTTCGGGCATGCCTCCCACTAAACCACAACCATGAGAAAATTTTGATGTCCTCCAAAAGAGTAGATGCATTTGGGGTAATGCCATTGAATGATATCACATTATTTCTTTGCTTCCAAATATTCTGTAACACCTCGATTTTCAAAGCCTAAAAAGGGGCATTAATTTTTTTTTTTTTTTTAAAACAGAACAGAGCTCGCATACAAACTGTGAGAGCCGGCATTAAACATACAAAAGAACTCATTACCATAAGGTGCTTCGACAAGCAAAGTGTATTCCTGAATAATTACAATCCAAGTCTAAGTATTCAAATACTTACAACAAAACAAGTTAGAATCTTAAGCATAAACCCAAAAAGCACGGTGTACAACCCACACCGGCGCATAGTCTAACTAAGCTAAAGCTCCAACATCTCACTGGGACCCGGAAAAGCCACCGTCGTCACCACGACCTAACCCATCATCTGGGTGGGATGAGCCCGCAAATGAAAGAAAGGGTCACCACAAAATATATAGTATGTATATATATAACCGGTGCGAAAGATTGTACACATAACAATAATTCCACGAACACAAGAGAAAGCTCTTAACCACCAAAGCAATTCCCACCAACGGGTTTATATATATAGTACACACCAAGCCTAATGCAGACTTCTACAATGCGTGGTACTAACCCTAGCTACCACAATGCATGAGTTCCGGCACTGTAGGTCCAACCCCTACCAAAACACCAACGAAAACACAAGGTTAAGGTGGATCCACTCCCGCAATCACACCCCATGGTCCACTCCCGCAACCATGTATCGACTCAACAAAATCACAAAGGATTAAGGTGGATCCACTCCCGCAATCACACCCCATGGTCCACTCCCGCAACCATGTATTGAACTCAACACAACCCTATAAGAATCAGGTGGGTCCACTCCCGCAACCACACCTCGTAGTCCACTCCCGCAACTACGCACTAACAATGCATGAGCATACGATTCCCCATGTATACTAATGCAATGAATACATACCTCTCTAGCATATGTAAACCAAACATAACAACATACATACATATCCAATCATATGTAACAAACCACAACAAACATACATACATTTCCAATCATATGTATTCACCCATATGTTCATACATACATCTCCAATCATATGTAAAACAACGCACGTATTGTAAACACTTACTCATCACGAGAATACATAACACATACATGCCAAACACACAAACACGCATCACCGAAAATAACCAACAAACATGTTATAACTCAGTGAAAAGACAGAAATAAAGTGATGCCCTTACCTCGGCAAGCTTCCGTTACTCTATTCCGCGAAATTCTACAATTCACGCTACCTAAAATATATGTAGCGTAACATCAATAAAATATTCCTCGTTTATCCTATCGAAACGAAACTTGTTCTCAAAGCTCTAGAGGGGTTTGAGGTACTTTCTAACTCTCTTACTTAGGGATTCCAAGTTCTTCCCATGGCGATAAAAAAACACGAAGTTAAAGACATTATTTTAGTCACACGAAATTCATTTTGTTTTTCAAAGCATAACCTATTACTAACACTTTCAACCTCAAGAAAACATTTTCACACAAACTTAACCATTTGGAAACAAACTAGAAACTCTTCAAAAATATTCCGAAGAAAATAAAAGTTTTCTTTCCAATTAAAACTCTATGATCATTCTTTTAGAAACCTATGATCATTCACCAATATCATGATCATTTTCTTATCATTGTGGACTTAGAAAATTTTGAAAGTTCATGGCCCCTTAATAAACATAGGCCACGGCCAAAAAAAAGGAAATGGCACCAACACTCAAAATTTTCCACTTCCAAAGACATGGTAATATCCTATAATACCCTAAAATCATTTACCCGAACAATCAAAACCAATCCAAACAAACTCACACTTTTGACAATTTTTAAATTTGTTTTCTTAAGGCATAATCATATAATTTTCTTCCCCAACCAAGACCATAATTGATCATTCTTCTAAACCATGATTAAGTCCTTCTAACATGACTCAACAAAATTTGAAAACTCTTCCCTCTCCCCTTTAAATGGTGCCACGGCCAACTAGGGAAAATAGGGCCAACACCTAAAATTTTTCAATACAAACCCTAGTAATCATCTACTAGTTCTTAAAGTCATTGAATTGATCAATCACACTACTTTAAGAATCAACTCAAAAGTTTTCTAAAATTTGTTCATAAATTCCTCAAGAACACCAAATAATTTATTTTCTTATTTTACAAAACAAAGTTCATAATCACATATCCATTTTGCCACAAAGCTCAAAACTAACATCAAAAACAAAAACTTAAAACAAAATCCAAGTTTATGATCTTTTCAAAAATTTTCTTCAAACCCTTAAACAACAATTTTGTGAAAACAAGATTTAACCATGGGAATCAACACATACATCACTCATATGTACTAATTAACTCTCATGTACACTTCTATGGAACCAAAAACTAATTAAAACTAAATTCTAGAATTTTTCTCTCAAGAACATAATCCTCAAAATCCTAAAATCTAAGAGTTTTTGAGCCAAACAAAAGAATAGAAGAGGTTAGTTACCTTAGGAGATGATTCTCTACAAATACCCTTTGATCCAACAAGTCCAAAATCCAAGCAAATGGTGAAGGAATGGAATTTTGCTCAAGGTTGGAAGAGAGAAAGAAAGCCACGGCCAAGAGAAGAAGAATGAAAGTCTTTGGTGAATTTTTCTTAAGTCCACAAGTGACCAAAAGTCTTACTAATGAAATGGTCTTGCCAACTCATGGCCATTGGATCAAAAGGCAAAGTCTCTAGGCCAATCCTAGCCCTTGGATCAAGTCTTGGTCACAAAGCAATTCCAAATAAATATCTAGATATTTTTCTTCCTCGTGCCTCACAGCTCTCGCGCGCCGCGATGAACTAAACTCTTAAAACAGAAAAACTACAGGAAGAACGTCCGCCGTAAAACATTTTCGAAACTTATCGCCGAATCTTTTTCCGCGACTGTAATTTTCTTCCTCACCCTCGAAAATTATTCTGATAACATATCCTAACTCACGCCGATATATAAAACCTCCATCTAAATTTCTACGGAATTCAGACATCGTAAAAAATTTCCAACAGCGGGTAAAATTCCTACTCGTTTTTCCAAAAACCAGAATAAACCAAAACTCGTTAAACTGAATATACTGTAACCTTCGTATTAACCAAAGAGGATTACAGGACAAAAGTCGGTGCCTTTCCAGCGCACGAGCACAAAACAGGCTCCATTTCAGCAAAAATTCCATTAATGCGACGATACTCACAAGACCGCTCCACCAAAAACCCTAAAAACTTAGCCGACACTAAAGTTCCTTAGAAAAACTGTACAGTGAAATCTTGGGTCTTACATTAATGTATGTATGAACATATGGGTGAATACATACATCTCCAATCATATGTAAAACAACGCACGTATTGTAAACACTTACTCATCACGAGAATACATAACACATACATGCCAAACACACAAACACGCATCACCGAAAATAACCAACAAACATGTTATAACTCAGTGAAAAGACAGAAATAAAGTGATGCCCTTACCTCGGCAAGCTTCCGTTACTCTATTCCGCGAAATTCTACAATTCACGCTACCTAAAATATATGTAGCGTAACATCAATAAAATATTCCTCGTTTATCCTATCGAAACGAAACTTGTTCTCAAAGCTCTAGAGGGGTTTGAGGTACTTTCTAACTCTCTTACTTAGGGATTCCAAGTTCTTCCCATGGCGATAAAAAAACACGAAGTTAAAGACATTATTTTAGTCACACGAAATTCATTTTGTTTTTCAAAGCATAACCTATTACTAACACTTTCAACCTCAAGAAAACATTTTCACACAAACTTAACCATTTGGAAACAAACTAGAAACTCTTCAAAAATATTCCGAAGAAAATAAAAGTTTTCTTTCCAATTAAAACTCTATGATCATTCTTTTAGAAACCTATGATCATTCACCAATATCATGATCATTTTCTTATCATTGTGGACTTAGAAAATTTTGAAAGCTCATGGCCCCTTAATAAACATAGGCCACGGCCAAAAAAAAGGAAATGGCACCAACACTCAAAATTTTCCACTTCCAAAGACATGGTAATATCCTATAATACCCTAAAATCATTTACCCGAACAATCAAAACCAATCCAAACAAACTCACACTTTTGACAATTTTTAAATTTGTTTTCTTAAGGCATAATCATATAATTTTCTTCCCCAACCAAGACCATAATTGATCATTCTTCTAAACCATGATTAAGTCCTTCTAACATGACTCAACAAAATTTGAAAACTCTTCCCTCTCCCCTTTAAATGGTGCCACGGCCAACTAGGGAAAATAGGGCCAACACCTAAAATTTTTCAATACAAACCCTAGTAATCATCTACTAGTTCTTAAAGTCATTGAATTGATCAATCACACTACTTTAAGAATCAACTCAAAAGTTTTCTAAAATTTGTTCATAAATTCCTCAAGAACACCAAATAATTTATTTTCTTATTTTACAAAACAAAGTTCATAATCACATATCCATTTTGCCACAAAGCTCAAAACTAACATCAAAAACAAAAACTTAAAACAAAATCCAAGTTTATGATCTTTTCAAAAAATTTCTTCAAACCCTTAAACAACAATTTTGTGAAAACAAGATTTAACCATGGGAATCAACACATACATCACTCATATGTACTAATTAACTCTCATGTACACTTCTATGGAACCAAAAACTAATTAAAACTAAATTCTAGAATTTTTCTCTCAAGAACATAATCCTCAAAATCCTAAAATCTAAGAGTTTTTGAGCCAAACAAAAGAATAGAAGAGGTTAGTTACCTTAGGAGATGATTCTCTACAAATACCCTTTGATCCAACAAGTCCAAAATCCAAGCAAATGGTGAAGGAATGGAATTTTGCTCAAGGTTGGAAGAGAGAAAGAAAGCCACGGCCAAGAGAAGAAGAATGAAAGTCTTTGGTGAATTTTTCTTAAGTCCACAAGTGACCAAAAGTCTTACTAATGAAATGGTCTTGCCAACTCATGGCCATTGGATCAAAAGGCAAAGTCTCTAGGCCAATCCTAGCCCTTGGATCAAGTCTTGGTCACAAAGCAATTCCAAATAAATATCTAGATATTTTTCTTCCTCGTGCCTCACAGCTCTCGCGCGCTGCGATGAACTAAACTCTTAAAACAGAAAAACTACAGGAAGAACGTCCGCCGTAAAACATTTTCGAAACTTATCGCCGAATCTTTTTCCGCGACTGTAATTTTCTTCCTCACCCTCGAAAATTATTCTGATAACATATCCTAACTCACGCCGATATATAAAACCTCCATCTAAATTTCTACGGAATTCAGACATCGTAAAAAATTTCCAACAGCGGGTAAAATTCCTACTCGTTTTTCCAAAAACCAGAATAAACCAAAACTCGTTAAACTGAATATACTGTAACCTTCGTATTAACCAAAGAGGATTACAGGACAAAAGTCGGTGCCTTTCCAGCGCACCAGCACAAAACAGGCTCCATTTCAGCAAAAATTCCATTAATGCGACGATACTCACAAGACCGCTCCACCAAAAACCCTAAAAACTTAGCCGACACTAAAGTTCCTTAGAAAAACTGTACAGTGAAATCTTGGGTCTTACATTAATGTATGTATGAACATATGGGTGAATACATACATCTCCAATCATATGTAAAACAACGCACGTATTGTAAACACTTACTCATCACGAGAATACATAACACATACATGCCAAACACACAAACACGCATCACCGAAAATAACCAACAAACATGTTATAACTCAGTGAAAAGACAGAAATAAAGTGATGCCCTTACCTCGGCAAGCTTCCGTTACTCTATTCCGCGAAATTCTACAATTCACGCTACCTAAAATATATGTAGCGTAACATCAATAAAATATTCCTCGTTTATCCTATCGAAACGAAACTTGTTCTCAAAGCTCTAGAGGGGTTTGAGGTACTTTCTAACTCTCTTACTTAGGGATTCCAAGTTCTTCCCATGGCGATAAAAAAACACGAAGTTAAAGACATTATTTTAGTCACACGAAATTCATTTTGTTTTTCAAAGCATAACCTATTACTAACACTTTCAACCTCAAGAAAACATTTTCACACAAACTTAACCATTTGGAAACAAACTAGAAACTCTTCAAAAATATTCCGAAGAAAATAAAAGTTTTCTTTCCAATTAAAACTCTATGATCATTCTTTTAGAAACCTATGATCATTCACCAATATCATGATCATTTTCTTATCATTGTGGACTTAGAAAATTTTGAAAGCTCATGGCCCCTTAATAAACATAGGCCACGGCCAAAAAAAAGGAAATGGCACCAACACTCAAAATTTTCCACTTCCAAAGACATGGTAATATCCTATAATACCCTAAAATCATTTACCCGAACAATCAAAACCAATCCAAACAAACTCACACTTTTGACAATTTTTAAATTTGTTTTCTTAAGGCATAATCATATAATTTTCTTCCCCAACCAAGACCATAATTGATCATTCTTCTAAACCATGATTAAGTCCTTCTAACATGACTCAACAAAATTTGAAAACTCTTCCCTCTCCCCTTTAAATGGTGCCACGGCCAACTAGGGAAAATAGGGCCAACACCTAAAATTTTTCAATACAAACCCTAGTAATCATCTACTAGTTCTTAAAGTCATTGAATTGATCAATCACACTACTTTAAGAATCAACTCAAAAGTTTTCTAAAATTTGTTCATAAATTCCTCAAGAACACCAAATAATTTATTTTCTTATTTTACAAAACAAAGTTCATAATCACATATCCATTTTGCCACAAAGCTCAAAACTAACATCAAAAACAAAAACTTAAAACAAAATCCAAGTTTATGATCTTTTCAAAAAATTTCTTCAAACCCTTAAACAACAATTTTGTGAAAACAAGATTTAACCATGGGAATCAACACATACATCACTCATATGTACTAATTAACTCTCATGTACACTTCTATGGAACCAAAAACTAATTAAAACTAAATTCTAGAATTTTTCTCTCAAGAACATAATCCTCAAAATCCTAAAATCTAAGAGTTTTTGAGCCAAACAAAAGAATAGAAGAGGTTAGTTACCTTAGGAGATGATTCTCTACAAATACCCTTTGATCCAACAAGTCCAAAATCCAAGCAAATGGTGAAGGAATGGAATTTTGCTCAAGGTTGGAAGAGAGAAAGAAAGCCACGGCCAAGAGAAGAAGAATGAAAGTCTTTGGTGAATTTTTCTTAAGTCCACAAGTGACCAAAAGTCTTACTAATGAAATGGTCTTGCCAACTCATGGCCATTGGATCAAAAGGCAAAGTCTCTAGGCCAATCCTAGCCCTTGGATCAAGTCTTGGTCACAAAGCAATTCCAAATAAATATCTAGATATTTTTCTTCCTCGTGCCTCACAGCTCTCGCGCGCTGCGATGAACTAAACTCTTAAAACAGAAAAACTACAGGAAGAACGTCCGCCGTAAAACATTTTCGAAACTTATCGCCGAATCTTTTTCCGCGACTGTAATTTTCTTCCTCACCCTCGAAAATTATTCTGATAACATATCCTAACTCACGCCGATATATAAAACCTCCATCTAAATTTCTACGGAATTCAGACATCGTAAAAAATTTCCAACAGCGGGTAAAATTCCTACTCGTTTTTCCAAAAACCAGAATAAACCAAAACTCGTTAAACTGAATATACTGTAACCTTCGTATTAACCAAAGAGGATTACAGGACAAAAGTCGGTGCCTTTCCAGCGCACCAGCACAAAACAGGCTCCATTTCAGCAAAAATTCCATTAATGCGACGATACTCACAAGACCGCTCCACCAAAAACCCTAAAAACTTAGCCGACACTAAAGTTCCTTAGAAAAACTGTACAGTGAAATCTTGGGTCTTACATTAATGTATGTATGAACATATGGGTGAATACATACATCTCCAATCATATGTAAAACAACGCACGTATTGTAAACACTTACTCATCACGAGAATACATAACACATACATGCCAAACACACAAACACGCATCACCGAAAATAACCAACAAACATGTTATAACTCAGTGAAAAGACAAAAATAAAGTGATGCCCTTACCTCGGCAAGCTTCCGTTACTCTATTCCGCGAAATTCTACAATTCACGCTACCTAAAATATATGTAGCGTAACATCAATAAAATATTCCTCGTTTATCCTATCGAAACGAAACTTGTTCTCAAAGCTCTAGAGGGGTTTGAGGTACTTTCTAACTCTCTTACTTAGGGATTCCAAGTTCTTCCCATGGCGATAAAAAAACACGAAGTTAAAGACATTATTTTAGTCACACGAAATTCATTTTGTTTTTCAAAGCATAACCTATTACTAACACTTTCAACCTCAAGAAAACATTTTCACACAAACTTAACCATTTGGAAACAAACTAGAAACTCTTCAAAAATATTCCGAAGAAAATAAAAGTTTTCTTTCCAATTAAAACTCTATGATCATTCTTTTAGAAACCTATGATCATTCACCAATATCATGATCATTTTCTTATCATTGTGGACTTAGAAAATTTTGAAAGCTCATGGCCCCTTAATAAACATAGGCCACGGCCAAAAAAAAGGAAATGGCACCAACACTCAAAATTTTCCACTTCCAAAGACATGGTAATATCCTATAATACCCTAAAATCATTTACCCGAACAATCAAAACCAATCCAAACAAACTCACACTTTTGACAATTTTTAAATTTGTTTTCTTAAGGCATAATCATATAATTTTCTTCCCCAACCAAGACCATAATTGATCATTCTTCTAAACCATGATTAAGTCCTTCTAACATGACTCAACAAAATTTGAAAACTCTTCCCTCTCCCCTTTAAATGGTGCCACGGCCAACTAGGGAAAATAGGGCCAACACCTAAAATTTTTCAATACAAACCCTAGTAATCATCTACTAGTTCTTAAAGTCATTGAATTGATCAATCACACTACTTTAAGAATCAACTCAAAAGTTTTCTAAAATTTGTTCATAAATTCCTCAAGAACACCAAATAATTTATTTTCTTATTTTACAAAACAAAGTTCATAATCACATATCCATTTTGCCACAAAGCTCAAAACTAACATCAAAAACAAAAACTTAAAACAAAATCCAAGTTTATGATCTTTTCAAAAATTTTCTTCAAACCCTTAAACAACAATTTTGTGAAAACAAGATTTAACCATGGGAATCAACACATACATCACTCATATGTACTAATTAACTCTCATGTACACTTCTATGGAACCAAAAACTAATTAAAACTAAATTCTAGAATTTTTCTCTCAAGAACATAATCCTCAAAATCCTAAAATCTAAGAGTTTTTGAGCCAAACAAAAGAATAGAAGAGGTTAGTTACCTTAGGAGATGATTCTCTACAAATACCCTTTGATCCAACAAGTCCAAAATCCAAGCAAATGGTGAAGGAATGGAATTTTGCTCAAGGTTGGAAGAGAGAAAGAAAGCCACGGCCAAGAGAAGAAGAATGAAAGTCTTTGGTGAATTTTTCTTAAGTCCACAAGTGACCAAAAGTCTTACTAATGAAATGGTCTTGCCAACTCATGGCCATTGGATCAAAAGGCAAAGTCTCTAGGCCAATCCTAGCCCTTGGATCAAGTCTTGGTCACAAAGCAATTCCAAATAAATATCTAGATATTTTTCTTCCTCGTGCCTCACAGCTCTCGCGCGCCGCGATGAACTAAACTCTTAAAACAGAAAAACTACAGGAAGAACGTCCGCCGTAAAACATTTTCGAAACTTATCGCCGAATCTTTTTCCGCGACTGTAATTTTCTTCCTCACCCTCGAAAATTATTCTGATAACATATCCTAACTCACGCCGATATATAAAACCTCCATCTAAATTTCTACGGAATTCAGACATCGTAAAAAATTTCCAACAGCGGGTAAAATTCCTACTCGTTTTTCCAAAAACCAGAATAAACCAAAACTCGTTAAACTGAATATACTGTAACCTTCGTATTAACCAAAGAGGATTACAGGACAAAAGTCGGTGCCTTTCCAGCGCACGAGCACAAAACAGGCTCCATTTCAGCAAAAATTCCATTAATGCGACGATACTCACAAGACCGCTCCACCAAAAACCCTAAAAACTTAGCCGACACTAAAGTTCCTTAGAAAAACTGTACAGTGAAATCTTGGGTCTTACATATTCCAAGATGTTGCTAACCAAATCAAGTGATTTATCCGCCCCCCTTTTTTTGACTTAAATAAATTCCCAAATGATAGAAAATATGTGGATATTCTCCTACCCAACCAACGAAACACTGCTTCCCACACTCCTTTGCTGAAAGGGCAATTGAAGAAGAGGTGGGCCCTTTCCTCAACATGATGGGAACAAAAAATGCATGATATATCTTGAGGATTGTTCAGAATTCCTCTATGACTTAGCGCTCCTCTTGTTGGCAGTCGATCTAGCAACAACCTCCAATCAAATACAGCGACTTTGGAAAGAACATCATTCTTCCATAAATTTTTAACCGCTAGCAAGACACCTGGATCCAATGCCTCATTCTGTCAGAGTTCAAGAAGCAAAGTATAACAAGAATTGACAGAGAAAGTACCTGCAATTTCAGGTGTCCAGCGCCACCTGTCAGGCAGTGGCGGAGCCAGGAAAGAAACAAAGCTTGGGCACAATTTCAACCGAAGTAGCAAATTTACATGTGACATAAATTATATAAAGAGAAACCTTCTAAATACACAATGTATATAAAGCATAAAGGTGCATTACAAATTAAGGACATATAAAGCATATCAGAAGGCAATTTTGACAGCAAAACAACAAGTAAAATGATGCTAAGACATACCATGAAGCACCACTGAAGCAAAATTAAGTGAACTTGGCATAAGACATACCATGAAGCACCACTGAATTAAAATGATGCTAAATAAAGGGAGCAAGCCCACAAAACAAAAGCTAAAAACGACAATAGCAGAAGCAAGAAAAAACAAACAAGTTGCAGGGTATATCGCAGGAGGCACCCACCAAGCAGCAAACCAGAAACTAAAAAAGAAGCAGGAATTAACTCAATAAACAAAACTCTATTTTAAGCAGGAATTAACTCAGAAAAAACAAACAACCTGCAACTTATTTATATAATCCCTTTACAATCAAAACAACTTATTTATATAATCACTTTACATTTTACAATCTAAACATAAAATTGCAAATTTGTTTTAACCTGCTAAACTTTAGTAATAAACAAGATAAACAGGGGAGTGGAGATAACAGACTAAAATTTCCAGCCCTAACTCAAGAAGACAACCAAAACTCCTACACCAAAAACTAAACTATGAAACATAAAATAGAGTTTGTCTAGGAAATCAAGCCATCAAACTAAGATTATATATTTTAGAAACAAAAACATAAAATAGAGTTTGCTTACCTCAAATCAAATTTGCAAACCGGGAGAAAGACTGAGAGTGAGAGAGTGAGCGGTGTGGGAGAGAGAGAGATTGAGCGGCGAGAGATTGAGCGGCGACGGCAGCAAGGGAGAGAGAGTGATTGAGAGCAGCGAAGGAGAGAACAAGAACGAAGCCTTCTGAGAAAGAAATTGGAGCGGTGAACTGAAAGTGTAGTGCGTGTGTTTTGTTTTGTATAATTTTTTAAAAAAAAAATAATAGGTGGGGCAGCTCGGGCACGTGCCCGAGCATGCTGGTCCTTGAAACCGCCACTGCTGTCAGGTGAATCGGGCTGAAGGGAGAAACCAACCAATAGTTCAATGAGACTATTCACCTTATGCTCCTCTGAATCTGATAACTGATTGCTCCATTGCCAAGACTATGTTGTCGTAACTCCGACACCGTGAAGTCTGTCCGCTATAATAACATCCTGGGAGGCATCTTTGGCAAAAAGATTTGGATAAAGATCTTTAAAACAATGGTTTCCGTACCATTTGAACTTCCAGAAACCAATATTCTTGCCATCTCCCACACAACAACTCACATTTGACTTGAACCAATCTTCTGGAATCCCACTTCCCATCCCTATAACATCTTTCCACCAAAGAGAAGCCTTAGCTCCACTAGATGAAGCCCCCCCCCCCCCCCCTCCCAAAACTTGAGTAGGTAGATGGCCGTATCTAAATCGTAACAATGCAGCCCACATAGCGTCGTCGTCACATAAGAAACGACATTTCCATTTGCTTAACAATGCCATGTTGAAAAGTTCTAAGTTTTTCACTCCTAGTCCTCCTTTATCCTTTGGTGAACAAATTTGATCCCATTTAACACAACAAAGTTTTTTTCCATCTCCACCACCGCCCCACAAGAAATTTCTCTGAAGTCGCACTAACTGTTGTAAAATACATCGTGGTGCCTTGAAAAAAGAGAAAAAATAACGAGGGAGGCTAGATAATACCGAATTGAAAATTTTATGAGAAAATTAGTTAAGGTTTTTTTAGTCTATTTATAAAAGATTTAAAAAAATATGCACTTTAATTCAGGATATGTTGCGGTAAAAAAATATCTAATACCCTTGAAAATGTGAAAGGCTTCTTATAAAAAAAGACAATTTTTTAAAAGGATCTTATAATTAGAGATGAAGATAGTAGTATATTTCTAAAGGTGGTGTTGCCCTTAACATTTAATCATATAAAATATATTTAATTTTTAAAAAGTTAAATGTGAAAACTTAGAGAAAATGTTTTTGTTTGTTAACATTTTTTTTTTAATTTTTAATTGTTTCTTTTTTAGTTTCTTTCTTTTTGCGGTTAAATATTTCCATAGTTCTCTGTCAAGGAAAGGTAAAGGTTTCTCTGATGGAGCTAGCAAAGGTAAAGGTTTGTCGGGTTGTGGCGGTATCATAAGAGATCATTAAGGAAATTGGTGTGGTGGGTTTGCAAAGTTTGTTGGTACTGGGAGTGCGCTCATAGCTGAGTTATGGGGCGTGCTTGAAGGATTGAAGCTTGCCGGGAGGAAGGGATATCGAAAGGTTGAAGTTAACATTGATTCAATCTCTGTAGTAAAGATGATCATGAATGGTGTGACTAGTAGTGCTTTGGGTTTTTCTTTGGTTAAAAGCATTAGAAGATTGTTGGATGACCGGTGGGACGTGAAGATATTACACTCTTACCATGAGGCAAATAAATGTGCAGATGCATTGGCAAGTATGTGTTGTATTCTAGATTGCAACATTGTCTTTTTTGAAACTTGTCCGAGTAGTATTAGAAATATATTTTCTGCTGATGTTATGGGGTTTAGCACCCCTTGTTTGATTGCTTTGTAGTCTTTTTCTTTTGAGCTTAGTCCCTCTATGATATAATAATAATAAAAAATTCCATAATTCTCTGTCATAGATATGTAGTTTAACAGCTCCGATTATGCAGCACATATCTTACTAATTTTACACACAAATTAATGTTTTAGTTCATTTTAGATCGGACAATCAATATCATAAATGCATGGATCCCCTATTTCTCTCCTCGCAACTAAACACTACACTCTTTATAGTGTCTAGAATTGGAGCTCATTAATCCTAGACACAATGTGTCAAAGGTATGCTAGTTAAAAATCTTCAAATACATCAAATTATATTTATATCTCAATATTACATCACTTTGCTATATTAATTTCTAAAACATCTCCACATAGATATATGATGAGATGTGAATGGATGCAAGTGTAAAACATTTTTACTTTGATGGTACATATCAATTGAACTCAATTATTAATCCCAAAAAAAAGTCGGAAAATTTTTTTCCAAAAAAATCTCCAAAATTGTGTTTATCTGAAGTCGAAACTTTTTTGCCCGAAATAATCGGGAACCTTTTTTCCAATAAGAAAGCGAAAAAAAATTCCCAAAAAAAATCGAAAACGTTTTTCGTAGAATAGCCATAAATTTGGTGTATACGTACAAAGAATCATTCCATAAAAAATAAACATAATATTAATAAATAATAAAAAAATTTCAAGATGAAAAAATAGTTTTATCAAAATAAACACACCACAAAGAAGCACTTTGAATACTAATACAAAACACCAGAAGGTTTTGGAGGGTGTTCGAGAGGAGCAACCGCACAAGAAATCAAAATTTTAGGGGCGCCATATTTTTTTTACTTAGAGCATGTGTATGCGCGTGCGTGCACTCGCGTATGCGTGCGTCCGAATGAGAAAATACACATATGTAACTTTAAACCCATCACATGCTTTAATATATGTTCTTTTTCTCCTCATTTTAAATGCGGCATCCACCGGAATAAATAAGGTGTACGCCGGTATAGCTTATAGCTCAACATCAAGTAGTAGCGGTGAAAATATTCTGGCAGCTACAGTCAGATCATCAGCCTCCACCATCATCACCTCGCTAACATTGAGGGCGGAGTGATATGGCGTGGCTTGGGATAATGTTATAAACATAAAAAATAGAAATTGGATGGTGGTGGCAAGTGCCATCGTTTTTGGCTTCATATGTTTTACCTTGTTTTTGGCTGATCTGTGATAATTATGTCGCTGATCTGCTGTTGGTTTTGCCTTGTTTTTGGCTTCCTGTGTTTTGTGTGCAGTTGCCTTTGCTCTGGTGTTGTGCTTTTGCCTCTGGTTTTTTCTGTTTTTGTTTGGATGCTTTTGCTAGCGTTTTGTTGTATTGGCCTGGTTGTATAATTTTGGTGCTGCTAGCATGTTGCTTCTTTGGCCTGTTTGTATTTTGGCTCCACGCATAAGCCATATATATAACCCTTTGGGGAGTTAGGTGTAGTACTACAAAGTGATTGATGGTGGGAGAGACTTTGCGAGAGTTGTAAGTTTATATATGGGTCATGCGTAACTCTTCCTAAAAGTTCACACTCACACTTTGTCATTGCGTAACTCTTCCTAAAAGTCCACACTCACACTTTATCTCACACTCACACTGTCCAAACGATGGTACTTGTCACCAACATCACATTTCTATTTGTGATGTTTATTACAGTATCCCAAGCCACGCCATATCACTCTGCCCTCAATGTTAGCGAGGTGATGATGGCGGAGGCTGATGATCTAACTGTAGCTGCCGGAATATTTTCGGCGCTACTACTTGATGTTGAGCTGAAAGCTATACCGGCGTACAACTTATTTATTCTGGTGGATGCCGCATTTAAACAACTACCCGATCCAATGCTATCTAAGCTTTATTCTTTACCGTTGGGACTTTTAATGAACATATATTAATATCAGAACTTTTTTCCCGAAAAAAAGTCAGAAACTTTTTTTTCAAAAAAATCTCTGGAATTGTGTTTATCTGAAGTCGAAACTTTTTTGCCCGAAATAATCGGAACCTTTTTTCCAATAAAAAAGCGAAAAAAAATTCCCAAAAAAAATCGGAAACGTTTTTCGTAGAATAGCCATAAATTTGGTGTATACATACAAAAAATCATTCCATAAAAAATAAACATAATATTAATAAATAATAAAAAAATTTCAAGATAAAAAAATAGTTTTATCAAAATAAACACACCACAAAGAAGCAATACTAATACAAAACACCAGAAGGTTTTGGAGGGTGTTCGAGAGGAGCAACCGCACAAGAAATCAAAATTCTAGGGACACCATTTTTTTTACTTAGAGCATGTGTATGTGCGTGTGTGCACTCGCGTATGCGTGCGTCCGAGTGAGAAAATACACATATGTAACTTTAAACCCATCACATGCTTTTTTTCCTCATCTTAGCAATGATTAAACCAAAACAAAAGAAATAATTGGTGGTCCATCTCTATCTTTAATTGCTACAGTATAAAGTATTTTGTTTAGATCATGACAGTGATGGAACGGATTATATAACTTACAAAATTTCGCTGATAAATCTAAGGTTGGAATTCTCTCATTGACACCACATGGAACACTTACGTTGGTTGAGTATATGAATGAAAAGGAAATTTTTAGAGTTGAGGTTGATCAAAATGTGTGTGATTTTTATGGAAAATGTGGGCCATTTGGGAATTGTGATAATTCTAGTGTACCAATTTGTAGTTGTTTTGAAGGGTTTGAGCCAAAGAATTTGGTGGAATGGAATCTAAGAAATTGGACTAATGGTTGTGTGAGGAGATTTAACTTATGTGAGATGTTGAAGATTGATGGATAGTGTGAAGTTAAAAAAGATGGTTTTTTGGTGAAATATAATATGAAAGTTCTTGATTTTTCTGTGAGATTAGATGGTAATCAAAATAAGTGTGGAATATATTGTGTGGCAAATTGCTCTTGTGCGGCATATGCATATGATCCTTATATTGGTTGCATGTATTGGAGTGGAGAGTTAATTGATTTGCAAAAATTTCCTTATAGAGGAGTTGTTAAACAAGATGGTTTTTTGGTGAAATATAATATGAAAGTTCCTGATTTTTCTGTGAGATCAGATGGTAATCAAAATAAGTGTGGAACATATTGTTTGGCAAATTGTTCTTGTACGGCATATGCATATGATCCTTATATTGGTTGCATGTACTGGAGTGGAGAGTTAATTGATTTGCAGAAATTTTCTTATGGAGGACTTGTTCACTTCATTCGTGTGCCGGCAGAACTAGGTATCTTTTCTCTCTTTCTTCTTAAGAGTCTTTTGTTTCAAGTCATACTATTCAATTTATTTACCAACTAAATAAAATCACAACGTTTAACATTGCGGAGAGTCATGTTTTAAATTTGGTTGATATTGACATAAGACATAAAAAAAAATTGATGTCGCGGTCTAACGATTTTGTAGAACTTTTATTAAGCCACTCATTCTAATATGTTGAATAATGTACGGTTGCAGTTGCAGATTGAGTTGTTGTTGTTAGTAATAGTAATAAAAAGGGAAAAGGGCATAAAAAGAATTAGTTTTTTTTAAAGACAAAATATTAACACATAATATTCATAAATTTTACTCTTTATTTTTAATAAAAACATTCAATCTACAAACAAAAATCACCTCACAGAACTACAAAAGAGTCAAACAAAGCTAGAATTTATATAAAATAGCCAAACTGTAAAAGATAAAATATAAAAATACAATTTTTTTTATATATAAAATACTAGAATTTATGTGTAAGTAGAGATATTTAAGTAATTTTATTAATTATTTAGCGGACATGAATATCCGCAGGCGCGGATAGTATTAAACCCGCATCTGTATCCATTAAATGCGGATAATTGAAATATCCGTGGATATCCATTAAATTATCCACTCTGTATCCATGACGGATTTTATCCGCAGATATCCGCGGGTATGAATATTTTTGCATTCCCTAAACTCAATATATATATTATTCAAAATATAGTCATATATACAAAGGGAATAGAAGCCCAAAGCCTAAGATAAGAGGCTATTTCTACAACTATATAATCTATGATCACCAAATCACAAGTCACCAATCATCCCTGTAGCATATTGAGAGAAGATGAGAAAATGGGGAACTTCCCAACTACCTTTTCTAACCCTTACTTAGGATGTAAAAAAAACTATACATTATATCATATAACAGAACTATGCATCATATGTGCAAAATTATGCAGCAGACAAATTATGAAAGAATAATTTGATCCCATAATAAATGGTGCAAGATTAGCCTAAAGTGCAAGAAAGATAGATCCTATAAGGAGAACTCAGTTTCATCTCTTGTTATTTGATGAATCTGAACTTGATTTTCCGAACCGTGATAGCTTCTTAAAAATTGAGTTGGACTTCTTTGACGATTTCTTTTCTTCAAAGTGATCCTTGTTAGAATCTTGAGAGTTGCTGAGATTTGGCTCAACTTCCCTTAAAAGTCGGAGTAGTTCAAACGCTATCACCTTTGTGCTATCGTTTCCCATATTGGAGATATTGACAAGATATGGTATGATACCCTCGTACATAACCAGCTCACAATATTCTAAGCTTTGAGAGCACAAAGAGAGTACAATAGCTAGTGCCGGTTCCTTTTCTTCGTCGGTGCCAGAACCAAGTATTTCAACAACACAAGACATGCATCCCTTAGTTTCAACAATAGAAATCCTACCATCTTTAGTATCACAGAGGTTTTTCAATATACATATACAGTCTCTCCAAAGGGATTTGTCTTCGAAAAATGGTAGTATTTTTGGGATGCACTCGAGAGATGCCATGAAAGAACAAAGTTCGGTATTGGATGAAAAATTCAACATTATTCTAATAGCTCTGTGTTGGTACTCTTTGTTACCAGAATCAAGGATCTTTGAAATAGAGGTTAGTGCACCGGAAGCTGCAATGTTAGCTTTATTGGACCACTGATTCGACAATGTTTCCAGTATGGCAAGAGCTTCACCAATCACGTCTGACTCAAGAAGACTTGCCAACACACTGCATGTATCTTCACTTAAGTTTGTCGCACAATTTCTGCATTAAAAACATAGAGAAGTCATTCCAATATCAAAAACATGTACAAAAATAAAGCATGCCATCATTTTGAAACTGGGAAAAGATTTTATTTATTTTTGTGCATTGGAATTGGAAGAAAATATAATTTTAACATATCTTGGATGCTCTTGTTCAAAAACATATCTTGGATGGATCAGAATGTTCATCAGGTGTCAGCTCAATGGTAAAAGTTTGACCGTGTAACCTCAAGGGTTGTAGTTCAAATCCCCTCAGAGATAGTGGTAAAATAACCATTAGTGTTGCTTTAGTGTGAAGGCAAAAGAAAGTGTACCTGCAGTACTTTGTAAATTCCAACAGCAACTGACATCCACTTCTCAGAGCTTTTGTGTCATGCTTATCATATGCAGTGCTCAGAAACCTCACAAGTGGGTCAATGAAATTATCCGACGACACAGAGGTAAAAGCTTGGTTATTGCATTTGAAACCTATTTTCATATCTTCGACGACTTGGCATTGCGAATCCCATTGACGCTCGTGAAGTTTAGACAAGGGTACCAGATATTTGTCATGTATTTGTGAATGAGATTGATGCCCGCAAGAACCATTTCTGGTGTTGATCAACATCGAATTTAAGCCATGACTAGCCTTCACAAGTGAGGAATCTGAATTATAACTGTTATCTAACGATCCAAGTGAAATGTTACTAAGATCCATTGGCAAGTTCAAACCATTCATGGAACTTCCAAAACTCCTAATGGAAGCGATGGAATCTTCCCACAAGCGAATGTCTTCTGCCTGCCTACTTGGGTTAGGAATCGAGACTCCATTAGTTTTGCACCAGTTTGATATTACTTTCTTTAAAGCAACGTTAGGAGTCATCTCCATATGCGGCAGTTTCTTTTTAGTTTTCGGGCATATAAAATGACCCTCATCAAACCATTTCTGTATCCACATCCTTTCGCATGTTTCTCCTGAAGCAATGACAACAGGATCATACATCAACCTTAAAGATATCGGACAAGTGTATTCCTTCGGGGGTGCAACTCTACTCAACTCGCTGACACGTGTTCCATACTGATCATAGTTCAAATATGGCCCCAACTTCACATGATCGGTGCGTAAAGAATCACGACCAGAGTTCTCAGTTGCCGCTGGTTCTTCATGATGAGAATAGACCTTCGCTTGTTCTTTTGTATTTAATAAGTTTCCATACTTTTTCACAAGATGCAACAGATTTTGCAAGATCGCCTTTTTATTTTCCTCTTGTGGTCCAACTTTTTTCAGTAACTTCCCAATAGATCTTTTTTCTATTACGACGGATGTTGCGGATGTAATATTAAGTCTTGCCGCGGCAAACTGAAGAGATTTGACATCTGAGTTTTCTTTTGAATCAGTATCCAAGGTTGAAGGACCTTGCTGGAGCAATTCTCTCATAACCCTTCCAGCCTCTTCTTCAGCAGAATCCAGGACAAAGGTCACACACCTAAGGTCATCAACTATTCGAGAAATCTGCACGAGACATTGCAATAGCAACTAAATGAAACTCCAAATATATATATATTTAACGAATAGATCAATTACAAATAAAAAACAAATAACAAAATCATATCGTATACAATAAACTTGACTAACCTCTGCAGCCAACATAACAGGAACTATATCCTGAATCTGCACTAAGCTTTTCTCTAATGACTTTCTTGCCTTTTGGCATTTTGACACTATTGACTCCCCTGTCATAGCCTGTAAGTAATATTATAATCAAATAAATTAGCATGCAACACGCTACCAAAGAATGAATAAGATCATATATGACTTTAGTTGCTCTAGATTTTTCTAAACATTATAAACTTGTATATAACTCTTTGTATAGCTATGTTATCATAGTCTCATAGATTAAGATTTTATATTCAGGAACTTTCATGGAAAACAAATGGAATTTTCCAGCTGAAATAATAGAAAGAGCTACACACCAGGTAGAGTTTACTAGAATCAGAACAATTATTCAGAACTTGTTTGGCTTTATCAAGAGTACTGATTAGCAAAACAAGAGCCGGTATTCCTGATGAGGACCGAGGGCGTGCTTCCTCTATTTGCGGAAATATCTTTAACACTCTATCAACTAATTTCTTGAGTTCTGTGCACATTCTCCGATGTACCTTTAACATGAATTACAATCAATAAAATGATTAGTTCCAATATCCAAATGAAGTTTCAAATAACAGAAACATATCCTAAGAGAATAATTCAAGTGACAAAGTCAGCTGATTTTTCTTCTAGATCACACAAATCCCCGAAAAGTGGCATAAATGAAACAGTCCAAGAAATACAATAGGTATTGAAAGTATTATGTCAAAAATAATATCCACTACTACAATATAGTTGAATTCAATTACTTTATGTACCTTAAAAGAGTGGGGATCTGGTAATGTCTCTACCACTTCACAACTATCAGTTCCCATTCAAGGGAGTTTCAATTCCTGCAAATGAGAAAGGGAAATAATATTAAGTCAGTTATTGCACTTCTTGCATAATCATTTGATATGTTATTGAGACCCGTCAAGATTAACGGTTAATGCATTTTTATTGAACACCGTTAATCTTGACGGATCTCAATAACATACCAAATATCACTATGTGAAACCCTCCAAAATGGTAACACATGAATAAAACCAGTAACACTATGTAAAAAGTAAAATCCACTAATTAAAAACTAAATGGAGTATTAAGAATCCACTCTATGGTTCGATCCCTGCTGCTAACAAATTCCGCCTTCCCCTAACAAGTAACAAAACAAACTAACCACTACCGTGCCTATATGAAAAAAGGAAATATTCCATGGGATACTCCTGTTAATAGATTAGAACTACAGCATCATCATTGTTTAAATCTAAATTTCATGTAGTAGAATTTCAAATAGTACTACCATTTTAACTTTAGACATAAACTATACCATATAATCTTATTCTAATTGCTCACTAATCAAGATACAATTAGACAAACCAAAGAAGAAAACAAAAAAGAGGGCAAACAAATAATGAGTTCTAAAAGATTGAAATAATTCACTGATACAGATTGACCCTAACTCCACCTCAAAACCACCCCGACGGTTCATTCTTCCCGTTCAGATCGAACCAGATTCTGATACCAATTAATACGGATTGAACCTAACTCCAACTCAAAACCATGATTCAAAGGGGAAGATTGTGCAATCTTATATAAGCCCTCACACTATGTTGGACTCCAAGTTGGGTTCATCAAGCCCAACTTGCTCATGGCAATCGGTAACATTCACTATTATAAATTGGAAACATTTTGAACCAAAAATTAAAATACAAGGTAAAAATTAACTTCAATTACAGCATACAAAATAAAAGACAGACAGAAATAAATAAATGAGTTACCTAGTGATGATGACGAGAAGAAACAATGAAAAAACTTTGAAAAGTCGCCAAAGAAATGAAGACTTATCAAAACAATGAAATTATGAAATGTTGTTGTATGAAGCTAAACTTGAAGACATTTCATTTCAACGCGTGTTTAGTGAAGCTTTAGCATAGAAAGATAAGACGATGATGAAGAAAACGAAACTGTTCCAAGGAATCTTAATAAAGTAGTTAAGAGCACGAGGTCATTATTATCTCCAAAATCACACACTTCAGAACATTGAAAAATTAATGATAACCCCACAAAAAGTAAAAAGCAAAAGTTGAAACTTTATCGAAATCAAAGCATTCCCCCATGTCAACAAAATCAACCATATAGTACTCACTCGCAACAACCAAGCTGAGTTTCAAGGAAATTGAGAGGAAGAAAGGAAGAGTGGTAACTGGTATCGGTAATACTAATAGAGTAAGAAAATAAAAATGTATAAAAAAATAATGAGAAAAGAAGAAAAGTGGTGATAAAGGACCAAGTCTGAGAAAGTAGAAGGAAAGTGTGAAATTTGACCAATGGATGAAGACAAGGGCACTCAACAACAAAGAGTGATGCTTGTCGTGATAAGGTGACGACTGACGGGCTTGTGAGGGATGTGCCCCACACATCAAATAAGCATCATTCTGATTTCTGAGGTTACTCCACAGTTGACAACGAGTAGCCGTACAAAATAATCTCTCCGATACTTGTATAGGCACAACCACAACAATAAGTAGATAAAATAAAAGATAAATAAATTAAAGTGATATAGATTGATGTGACAATTTTATTTTTCTTTTAACTTTTTTTATTTGTGTGAGTGTGCCTAAATTTTATGCCTAAATAATCGTGCCTAGGTAAAACATGCTCCTCTCCGTTGACACTACCATTAATTTAATTAGGGGTGAGCATCGGTCGAGTTCGGTCGGATTCGGGCCGAAAATCGTAAAATCGATAAAAACTGCGGCATCTTAATTTGGACTCAATTCCGACCGTCTACATCTTCGGTTTGTTCGCTTTCGGGTCATACGAGTGACGGGTATAGCGGGTCGGTTTTAACGGGTTACATTGAAACTTTGTTGTTACATCTAAAATTTCATTGATCTAAAAAATATTATTCTTCAAATAGTTCAATATTTCGTACACACTACAACAAATGATACAATAAAAATGATGAGATACAATTATTTTGTTTTAAATTTGTTAATACAACGACAATAATAAATAGTAGATGAGAAGTAAAATTAATATAAATATAGAATATTATCTTTCACATCTACTTTATCAACCTATTACAAACATAAACTTGTAAAATATAACACTTTTCTTGTCTATCAAAGATAGACAAAATTAACAAACCGAATAGTATAAGAGATTAAGAGGTACTCAAAACTGAAAAATAAAATAAAATTATATTTTAGTAATTGTTCGGTCGGTTTCGGTTATGAAGAGATAAATTTTAGAGACCCGCACCCGCCCGTATACACCGTTCATGACCGATTTTTTTACAATTGTTGACCCGAGACCCGACCCGCACCCGACCGAGTGCTTCCATATGTTGGCAGTTATGTCGGTTTCGAGTCGAGTTGCGGGCTCGTGCTCACCCCTAAAGTTAATATCCTAATGTATCATATTAGAAATTATGTACATAGAATTTCCCTTATTATTATTATTATTATTATTTATTTACACGTGTCATCATCACATTTGCTGAGTTAATTAAAAATCAGGCTTATGCTATGCCATGTCAGCATTCCGTTAAAAAATTTAACGCCAGGGACCAATTTTGATTACGGAAAAAATTATAGAGTTTTTTTCACCATAAAAAAAAAGTAAGGACTATTATTGACTAAAATCATATTAACCCTTTTTTAAATGGTGACCTTGAAGAAGAAATCTATATGGAACAACCTCAAGGATTTGTGATACACGGACAAGAAAATAAGGTATGTAAAATAGATAAGTCTTTGTATGGCCTAAAACAAGCTCCAAAGCAATGGCATGAAAAGTTTGATAATTTAATGTTGTCGAATGGGTTCAAAGTAAATGAAAGTGACAAATGTATTTACTACAAATTCGAAAATGGCACTTGCACATTCATGTGTCTCTATGTAGACGACTTGCTCATATTTGGATCAAACCTTTCTACCGTGAACGCTGTGAAATCATTGTTGTGTAAAAACTTTGATATGAAAGACCTCAGAGAAGCAAGTGTGGTCCTTGGAATCAAGATCACTAAGTCCGAGAATGGAATATCTTTAAATCAATCACACTATGTGGAAAAGATTATAAAGAAGTACGGTTAATTTAATTGTAAGCCTGCCAACACACCATATGACGCTAATGTAAAACTATTTAAGAACATTGGAGAAAGCATTAGACAAATTGAATATATGAGCATTATTGGTAGTCTTAGGTATGCCATTGATTGTACTAGACTCGACATTGCCTATGTTGTGGGACTTCTGTGCAGGTTCACTAGCAGACCTAATAATGAGCATTGGCAAGCTATTAGAGAGTCATGAGATACCTTAAAAAGACCATGAATCATGGATTACACTATCAGAGATTTCCTGATGTACTTGAAGGGTACAAAGATGCTGATTGAAACACCTTGTCAGATGATTCCAAAGCAACTAGTGGCTTTATATTCAGTATAGACAGAGGAGTTGTATCTTGGAAGTCTAAGAAACAGACCATATTGGCTCAGTCCACTATGAAATCTGAAATGATAGCACTAGCAACTGCTAGTGAAGAGGCAATACATCTATGAAGATGGTCTGTTTCTTAGTGGACTGATGAAAACTTAGCGGATCCTTTGACGAAAGAACTGTCTAGAGAGAAAGTCTAATACATCTATGAAGATGGGACTAATGCCTATGAATTGCTCATGATGGTAACCCAACCTAAAAGATTGGAGATCCCAAGGATTAGATTCCAATGGGTAAACAACAAGTTGTGAGTGGTAGTAAATGATCATGCAAGTAAGCATGAATCCAGAAGCGGAAGTGAAAGTATGAGATAATGGTAACTCTTAATGAGATCTAGACTTTGATTTGAGTGGAGTACCTAGCTTCAGGAGTACTGCAGATAGACTAACCTATATGAGTGTGGAACTGAGGTCGGTTCCTATGGAGTTTTGAGGCGAACTCCTAGAGCGTTCATGAAACCGGGATAGTCGTGCAGGGCCATTAACACACGGGCTAAAGAATACTCCCTCCGGCCATTATTATAAGCAAATTTAACTTTTTTGATACATTGGAAAAGTGATGTATGTGGTCCATATTATGAACCAAATACATCACTTTTCCAATGTACCAAAATAGTCAAATTTGTTTATAATAATGGCCGGAGGAAGTACACCCTAAGAGAGGTTGTGTGCAGGTTTGAGGAAAATCTAAGATATAATTCAAGACAAGTGCCACTCTTGTTAAATCGGGCTCTTACTCGCTATGTAAAGGTTCAAGACAAGCGTCACCTTTGCTTATGCACAATCTTACTTCTGAAACAACTTTTTTAAATTCAAGTGGGGGATTGTTGGAACATGATGAGGAATTGGAGGGAAACTTGGTATACGATCGGCCTACGTTTTGACTAGTGTTGGAACCAAACTAAATGTGAATTGCAAAAAAGTCTCTTTGAGTACCACATTGCTTAGATCACACAAATTGGTAGTGTTTATATATAGAAAAGTGACCAAGTCACAGACGAATATACTATGCTTCATCAGTTCCAATCTGATTCGCTCCAGTCAAACGAATCAGTTACGCGTGGCCTAAGGCCTTATCGGGCCAGGTTTGAATTCCATTGATTCCTCCTAATCAGTTCCCCACTTACTCTATATATAGCAAACTTTGTTTTTCCTTTGTTTCGTTCATGATTTCTGCAACATGAAATCGTATTGCTTTTTCTTCTTCTCTCTGTTTACTTCTTGTCATAATATAATTCTTTTGTGTTGTTTCATCGAGTGGCTCTATATCGATACAAAATTGATACTCGTGTATCGATTATTGATTGGTTCATCGAATCAATAGAGGGTGTATCGCTGCCCGAATTCTACAGTGCAATAGCAATTCAGTATTGAAATTCAGAAGGTTGTTTTATCCCTAGACTTTGCAGTTGATAGTCTACTTTGCACAATTTTGGGTAGTGCGGCGAAACGTCTTAAAGAAATCGTATCGACCCGCGACTTAGCCGATAATATTTTCAGTAATAACTTTCGAAAACTATTTTTTAAATTCGAAAACAACAGTTCTTGAATGTGTATATTATTATAGCACCCATGACAATCAAATAACACTTTGATGTTCATGCAGCAAGGCATGCATATTAATCCCTCCGTCCCTAATTATAAATTTAAAAAGAATTGTCTTCAAATATAAGTCTCTTTTTAAGTTTCAAAACACAATTTGTTTTTCAAACATAATAACCCTAATTATTACTGCCGTTTTACATTGGATAAAGGACAATTTAGTAATTGTAATACACATTAATTACACTGTTAATTTTTCTTACTATATGTGAAAAATATCAATGGATACTTTTAAAAAGGGACGAGAGAGTAGTTCGTTAAATTGACATAAAGTTGATCATGATCCAGCCCATAACCAACAATAGCATAAAATATGTAAACAAGATCATAACAGTTCCATAGTTTAAGCATTGTCATCAAATTTTCAGATAAAGAAACGAGTGAAATAAATGACCATAATTGCACCATAAAAATGAAAAACAGATAAAGAGAATAATGCAGCCATCATACCTCAAAAATTTAGTATGTCCTTTATTTATCATGTCTCCAACTTAATTAACAATAAAATTTAGGAAAATTTCTCTTCCGACACCCCGTGTTTCTTTTATACCCCCCTAAAATCCAATTTTGGCCCTCAAAACGGTATACATTTGGCAACAATAACCATGGTTTTGACAAACCGAAATGTCAAGAAATCGTGGTTTATAGAAACCATGGTATTTTAATTAAACATTTTGGTAACGAAATTTCGATGTAATGAATTGATTGCGTAAACTTACCATTTTGATCGTTAAAAAACAGGTTTGGACCTCATTTCAAATATGAGGTGGTTATGAGTCAGAAGCAACAGCTTCTGGTTTCTATCACTGGTTACTTCGGTTTATAAAAACCATGATTTTAGTATATCAGATTGTCATGGTTTATACAAACCGCGATATTAGTAAATTTTTATACGTCATGGTTTCTGCGAACCGAAACAGGGTTTTCTACTGAAAATATAACATGGGGGGTATAAAAAGAGACATGAGGGGGAAAAAGAGAAAGGTAGTTATTCAATGAATATTTTAATATATCGGCAATACACCGACACTTTTTTTTTTTGCCGATGTTTGCACCGACACTTTTTTGTGGACGAGATTGCATCGAAACTCACATGTGGTTAACATTGCACCCTCTACCTTTTTTTCTGTGGTTGAGATAACATCGACAAATTTTTGTGGCTATAATTAATCGGATTCGTGTATAAATACATAACCCTAACCCATATTCTCATACATCCAAAAAACTTTATTTACAATTTTAGAAAATGAATTCTTCCAATCGTAATTGTTCAGTGACATCTCATGCATTTACTGTCAGGTTTCGCGGTATCGATGAACTGTTCTGCGTTGAATTGAAGGACAATTTAAGGAGTCTTTTTACTCTCAAAGACAAGATTCAAGTTATGTATCATTTCAAATATGCCAGACATATCCAGATTGACAAACTTGGTCCGGTAAGAATGATGTTTCTAAATGTTTGTTTTTATTGTTTCAATCAAGGAAGATGCTTCCAACTTTCACCAAGTTTAATTTATGATGTTTCTAATTTTTGCAAAGCACATCTTCCAGCGTCATGGTTTCTGCGAACCGAACCACCTAAAGGACCACCATGGTTTATACAAACCGAAACGTATTTAACTGAAGACAGGAAGCATTTGCTACTGGTTCTGTCCAGCAACACCACAAAGGTGAGCTCCAAATCTGTGTCTATATAAAACTGTCGCGGTTTCTATAAACCATAATTTCCTAAAATTTTGGTTCGTAAAAACCATGATACCGTGCAAGGGCAAAAACGTACGTTAGGGGGTATAAAAGAAACACGGGGTCGGAAGAGGAATCAATAAAATTTAGTATTGTATTGTATCATATCCAACACAAATAATATAGTTTCTTTATATTAAATCCAAGACAATTCTATTCAGTGTATCACAAAGAGCTCAGAATGTATGCTGGCCTGCTCCGTTTACTTATCAAAATTATTTAAAAAATTATATATTTAAAATAAAATACACAAGTTTCAATACAAATTTTTCAAACATAAATCCCAATAAGGACATTTGTAAAATGTTGTTATTGTCCCTTTTAATAATAATAATAATAATAATAATAATAATAATAATAATAATAATTTTTTATTATATAAGTGATAAGTCTGATACTATAACTTCAAAATTATTTTTTTAAAAACGCAAACTTCAAAAATATAACTCAAATCTCTTTTCAGAAAAATTGTAAAATGACGATTAAAGTCACTTTCATATATATTAAATCTTTTCTCGTTTTTCAACTTTCTTTTAAAATATAATCATGTATTCTACCAAATCATTCCACTATACCCCACTTATATGGTATGATGTGGAAGAATAGTCAATTTATATACGTGTAAAAATAATTTTACACCGACATAGCATGTCTATTAAAAGAGAGAAAAATAATTTGATATGTATGTATATTTAGAGCATCTCCAATGGTGATATTACTTTGAATATCATACATTACTAACAGGTGGTTCTTACAATGCAATGAAATATTTATGCAACTAGTATATATTCTGCTTTAGTGGTGATACCATTTTGAGTATCATACATTATTAACAAGGGGTCCTTTCTATATTTATTTTTTTAACTTTGTCTAAATAAAAATAAAAATTTATTTAATTTAATAAATTCGTAGATAAATAAATTAATAATTAAATATAATGAGAAACACAAGACAATAAATAAAAAATGATGAAAAATACATAAATATGACGGGAAATATATAATAAAAAATATAATAGTAATTAATTTTGATTATTCTCTTGCTTGAAACATTCCCAAATGTGTTATCTTGTGGCGAGAAAGGAACACGATAGTTTTTCTGAGAAGTATGTGCTTCTTCATCAAGCCTATTAATATTTTATAGATTACTTTTAGTTGATAATTGTGGCACTTGGGGAGCTTCAACCAAAAGAGTATTGAGTGGTAGTGATGGATAAATAAAATAAGGATGATTTTGGAAGTTTTACCGGTAGGAGATTGGTTTTGGAACAAATTCATGTAAGCTGAAAGCCTGAAATATTATTATTATACATATTAAGATCCATTTGATAGAAAACAAATAAAATTTGACTTGAGAACAAAACAAATAGAAATTGTGTAATATAAAAAAATATGAAATATGATTAAATGTTCGTAAAAAAAAAAATCAAATGGCCATTTAATGATTAAAAACAAAGTAACATTAACATGTCATGAAACTCCAATAATAAAAAAAATAAAGTATTGTATCATTAGCCTATAAAACTCTCGTAGATACCTTTATTGGAGATACATTTAGGGTTCAAAATTGTCACAAACTTACAACTTGGAAATTTCAAAATGATGGTTTACTACACATAAAAAATTATATAAATAAATTTTATGTTTACTTCTTGTTTTTGTATACCATGTCATTATTATAGAAGATAATCTGGTTAAGAGACAACGACTTAAAAGAGAAATTGTTTGTAAAGTTTGAGAATTGAGATGAAGAACCTTGAAAAACTCAAATATTTCTTGAAAACTCAACTATCTTTTTTTTTTTTTTTTTGCATTCCATCTTCACTTTACCAATATTCCCAATATTTTTCTAAGACAATTTGAAACAAAAAGAAAAATGTGTTTTCTTCTTGCACTCACTTGAAGACTGCTCCTTTGAAAACAGAATTCTTGATCTTTATATTCTTTTTTTTTTCTTCTAATAAATCAAACATTTAATCAAAATTATATTACATTCAACAACATAACTAGTATTGTATAATTTTAATCATAAAATTATATAATTCTTTAAATGAATCTACCATACCCAGATTTTACCTCTTCTGTTCTACACTCTTCTCCGTACTTCACCTTCCCTCACCTCCAAACCCAAAGTAAACCTTGTCTTAAACAAACCAGTAACATGTAATGGACCAAATAGGAATGGATACTATAACTTCAGAAATTTAAATTTTGTATGGGAAGTGTAGAGAGAAGATACAAGCTCACCGTGCATATGGACAGATCCAAACCCACGTATGATGTTACTATAGACAGTCTTAACACCCGCGCAGAGTAATGTAGAACTAAAAAAAATGAGCAAGGAGTTTCACACTTCCTAGTGTCAGGAATATAAAAACTGCTTAAAAATTAAAATAAGCAGAGTCACACAATCATCATCAGAAAACATAAAACAAATTGAAGATATAACATGTGTAGGGGGTTCAAATTATTAATAGGCCCAAAAACTTGATCACTATTACCAATTGCAGATGAGGTCCTAAACAAATTTAAGCCATAGACTTTTTCTTCTCTTCCTCAAGGCGCTGCAATTCAACCAGTCTTTCTGCCCATGCTCTTTCCCTTGCTACTGCAGCCATTTTGCGCTCTACCTTCTTAATGCTTTTCTTCCGCTTAGCTTCTTGCATTTGAGCTTTCCTTTTCTTCTTTTCTGACTACATGCAAAAAAGTTCGCAATGAACATAGAATTGTCTTAGGTGAAAAAACCAATTATCAGTTATCACTATTATTTTTATTCAAAGGCCAATTGACTGATATAAAACCGAACTTCAAATTCTTCTATAGGGAATTTTTGGACCAATACCATGGAGAAACTTTTAGTTGTTTAAAAAAATAGCACAAATATTTTGTTAGGTTGTGAAAGAAAATTACTCTAGCCTCCCTAGCTAGAACAACAAGCAGCAGCTGACAGATAAATGGTCATAACCAAATCAATTTAGCTTCAGTAATCTGGTATGATACCTTAAACATACATATAGATATAGGTCAATTCCCTCAGTTGTCACATTATAATTTCTATGTTGTGGTTATTTTTTTTGAAGAAGCTAAATTAACCCACCCAAATTGGCACCAGAGAGAATTGAACCTGAGACCTTAAGAGGAGCACACTCCCATGTCCCAAGCCAATACCACCAGACCAACCCAAGTGGGTTTCTATCTTGTGGTTATTATGGATATAAGCATGGATATGGAATACTTTTTACATTCAATAGAAAATCAACTTGCAACAAACTAATAGAGTTGCATTTAAAGCTTGGACCATCTGTATTGGGTAATGGAGTTTGTTTTGTTTTTCAGAAGTAGTGTTTATGAAGGTTACAGAAGTACATGACAACAAGTAATCCTCTAATTCTCTAAAGATGCTTTCATTGTGAAAGACTACATGGCCTTATCTATCAATCGTTCATAATAACTATATGCTTTTATTTTTGCTACAAGTTTAGTGACAATAACAGCAAAGAAAACATGAGCCAAAATTCATGTTAATATGTTATGAGAGAGCATCAAGATGGCCAAGATTAGTTTACCTTTAAAATACTATTAATGATAATCTAAAATTTAAAAAAAAAAATGTGAAAATGCTAAGCAAGTGGATGAAAGTACAACATTAGAACTCTAGCTGCTAGCTAAAAAACTACTCCAGATAACACCTCTACTCCAAACTCATGCACCTTATTGTTCACAAAGTTCTAATACATTCTCTTATAACTATTAAGACTCACATCTAATAATTTTAACAATCAAAGGGTCTTCTTGAAAAATAAATAAGATGACTCTCATAACATGAAATTAAGTCAGACTAACTATTCATTTTGAAGCTATCATACATTTCTCATCCAATCAACGAGCAGAAGGCAATCTTCTCTAATGTCACATTCCCGATTTTTTTACAAACATTATTAATCCCTCTGGACCAAATACATCAACTATTGTTTACCTAAATTTTTCTTATAACTATTAAAGAAAAAAATAAGACTATAGGCAGTATTACATTTAAAGAAAAAGATAAGTTATTTTGTTTAAACGTAAACAGAAAAGACATCCAATAGATATTCATAAACAGTCCAAAATCCATTCATTGGCTAATAATAGGTAAAGGGCAAGCGCACCAGTATAAAGGCACGGCGCTGCCTCATGCGTTTCTTCTCATTCCTTCTCTTGATGCTCCCTTCATTAGGCTTATTGGGAAGTATGGTCTCACCAGTTGTGTGTTGAACCCAAGCATAAGGCCCTGAACAATATCAAATAAATTAATTAGTTTGAGATGAAATTTTTAAAAAAAAAATGAAAAGTAAAGAAGCAAGCAAACAAGCAACACACCAGAGGGTCTCAAGCTTGCCCGCTTTCGACGAGGTTTATCAGAGGGTCGTCTCTTGGGAAAACGAGTGTCTGTCAAGCTGTGAAAGTGGTTCACAAAGGGAAGAAGGAACTGAGGTGGTTTGCAGGAAGATGGCAAAGAAGCATGAAATGGCAATGTGGAGGAGATTTGTGAAGTTACAGTTATCCTTGATGATGAAAGTGAGAGAGGGCGTAAAATATTCCGAAGAGCTCCTCCGAATCTCATTTCTCTCGTACAAAGCTACGATCAGAATTCCCTGCAGTCATGAAACGATGCAGTCACGCAGTCAGTGTATTATAACAACCCTCGGTTTGAATTCAAACAGTACAGATTTAATTTAACACTATCAAATATATTAAATTTATTGATCTGATCCAATGGCTGAAATTCACCAGCCCTAAACCAGTGGCGGAGCCAGGATTATAAGAGAGCCTGGGCAAAATTCTAACCGCAAATTCACGATTCACACACTGATACAAGGTTTGATAAACACTTAGGGATATAAGAGATACATTTAAGTTAAAGAATACATAAAACAAAAAAAAAAAATATAATTGAAAGCATAATAAACCGCACAAAGAAAGGGGTAAATAAATAAGATGCAATAGGCAAAGTAATGAAACAAACCTAAATCAGAGAAACCCCATTCAAGAATGTCAATAGAGCAGGTTTCAAAACCAGCTTCTTCAAGCAATGGATATCCATATCTCCATTCTAGACACAAATTATAAAATGGTGATGCACACAGACTCAGTTTAGAGATCTAGGCAAGTGAATTGAAATGAAGACCAAATTTTCTAACTCAACATGACAACATAGCAAGAAAATTTTCTAATTCAACATCAACAAATTTCTCAAGTTAGAAATGGAAAAGGGCAAAAGGGCAAAACAAACACTCATTCAATCAATCAACAAAATAATCCAAACAAAAGGGCAATAACAATCAGTCAAGCATCAAAGGCAAGATGGTGAGAAAGGACTTACGCGAGTAAGAAATGTGAGAGTCGGCCGAGATAGCTTAGGGCGGCACGGCGGCGGTCTCCTCCGAGTGAGAGTCGGGCGAGAGAGAAATGCAAGATGGTGAGAAAGGACGCGTTTTTTTTTTTCCTTCCTCTTTTTCCCTTTCTAATTTTTATTCAAAACAAACAAATATGTATTGGGCCGAGCCCGGGCAAGTGCCCAAGATGGCGGGGCCAAGATCCGCCCCTCCCTAAACCCTAGAACTCCACAGTATAATTTGAAAATTTTATTTGCTAAATTTTACGTATGTAGAGGTGTGCAAAATATCCGGTTAGAAGGCCCAAACTCATAACCGGATCCAAATCCGTTTTAAAAAATCCGGATTTTGGTATATGGTTAATAACCAAACCATTTTCATCTGGTCGGTTATCCATCCAAATTAAATTTTTGGATTTGGTTTAAATTGGTTATTATATCCTTTTCAAATTTGTTTTTGTCAAAACAAAAAAAAACAAACAAATATCTTCTTTTTTTGAAAAAACAAACAAATATCCTTTTTTTTTGGTACAATAAACAAATATCCTTTTAACTTTTATTAAAATTAATTGACGCACAAACCATCACCATGTGCGTGTGATCTCAGCAATTATGATTTGCGATGAACCCTACATCCCAAATCTACAATAATCTCTCCAATTGAACCCTAATCGGCAATATTCTCTTTCAATCGAACCACACTCATTCTCTCTAATTGCTTCCAACCGCTCTAATCAGATATTCTTCATTTCTCTATTCTTCACAATTAGTTAATTCAACGCGGAAGCAATCTTTCTCCTCTTTATTCTTATTTCAGTAATGTGAAGTTGCAAAAAGAAACTCTGTAATTTTTCTCCTCTTTATTCTTCACATGTTTTTTCCATCTCTTTCAAACACATATCAGAAGAAATTTGGCTTGAAGCTGATTATTACTGCAAAGAGTAAAAAAAGAAAAGTGTATTTTTTTACGGTTTTTAATATGTTTTTCGTCTGCGTAAAAAAAAATCAGACCAAATTAACCGTTTATTATTTCAGTTTTAAAAATAACCAGTTTAAAACTGGATTTAAAAATTAACCACTTTTAAACCGGTTTTATAAAAATATCTGGTTATGTATCCGTATCCAAATTTATAACTGGTTATATAACCGGTTTATAAAAAATAATGGTTATGGTCATGTATCCAAATCCATATATCTGGTTTTGGTTTGGATATAATTTGGTTTGGCAAAATAACCGACCATGCACACCCCTATATGTTTTACGAAATAACTAAAATACTCTTATCCTCTACTTGAGTAACAGAATGTATCCATCACTTAAGTGGCAGATTTGTAAAATAAAGTCATTTTCCCACGCCTCAAAAGTAACCCTCTACTATAAGCTAACTTTTTTGTCTTGCCATGAATCGAGCTTTACAAAGCCTAATCATCAAGATCAGTGAAAAAGAAGGTCAATATCCATCGAAGACTGAACCAACTTGGCTCAATTTCTTACAATTGAATGAAGATGCTTTGAACCTAACTTGAAGCCCAATTCAACGGATAAGAAGCATCCATGAGCTGATTTGTGGTATAATAATATGAGACTAAATAAGAAACAATTAAGTCCAATTTTCTTTACTTGTTATTGCAATTTTTGTTTTTGGTATTGGGAGGATTTTTAGATGACATTTGGCTTCCTTCTAGCCTCTCTAGATGTTTCCTAGTGGTGCGCTAAGTCGTTATAGTCGGTAGTGGAAATTTATAAACATGTTAGTGCTCATTTTCTAATGCCTATGATGAATGCATTGTATAGACAATAAATCTTACTATGTAAGGATATACTATAAATATGACTTTCATGTACTTCTGAAAACACAACTTGAAGTTTAATCAAATTTGAAAGTTTTCTATTGTGAGAACGTTTCCTTTGTCCTTTCTACAGTGTTGGTTCTGCCGACAAGTTCCAATTGAGGTCGCTTTTTGTTCGATAACTTTAGTTCTACCGGCAGATTGCGGTCAAAATCAAGTTCCTATCTTGTTTTCAAGATTATTTTTTATTTTAAGTGAATGATATATTAATTATTTGCTAATAATTAATATTCATAACACTTAAATTTTCAAATAAAAAATAATTTTATTAATTTCATATTTAATTCAAAATTAAACTACCAATTACGATAAACACATAAAATTTGCAATGGACCATATGTATTATGTTTATGATCTATTTTGGAAAAATTATTATCTATAATTTTGTTCAAGTTTTTTTAACAATTTCTAAGTTATTTTGACAAAATTATTATATGTACTTTTTGATATTTTTTTTATCAAGTAGTTTAGTGGTTATAAATTTCACCTTAAAATGAATAAGTGAAGTGTTTAGAGATTGAACTTCAACTTATGTATTTATAATGCGATAATCCTATCAACTTATCTAAACTCATGGAGACTTTAATAGTTTAATTTTTATATAACATTTAAAAAGTACCATTTGAAATTACCAATAACAAGTAATTTCTATATTTTTTTAGATAATATTTGTACTTTTTTTTTTGTCAAATAGCCTAGTGACTAGAATTCGAAGCCAACTCCCTGTATACATAATGCAATGTTCTGCCAACTGAGATAAACTCGCGGGACAATATTTCTATTTTTTTTCTAATATTATTCAATTTGATTTCCTTAATTTTAATTCAAAATTAACAATAATATTAATAATAATTATCATAATTTTTTTGGTAAGGTAATAATAATTATCATAATTGAAATGCATTTGAAAATCTTACAAAAAAAAAAAATGCGTTTGAAAATTAAATCTAAATTTTTAAAGGCCAGTATCTAATCTACATTCAAAATGATATCATGACCATTCATTACCATTAACCCCAACATAGACCACACCTCACAGTGATCATACAGTTTCATTCTTTTCCCTCTCCATCTTTAATTCTTTCCCGTAACCCCGATCCTTTCCTCCTTCAACCGCCGCCGCCTCTTACCCCTGTCACCACCGTTCCCGGCCGCGATCGTTTTTTTTTTTCAAACGGAACACCGCCTACTGCTTCTGCGAGCCACCAGTATTTTGTGAGTATCTAGGTTTGACAACTATGCTCAATACAAAGTAGTTTCCAGTTTGTATTTTCAGTCATAAAAGTTTCTTTACAATTGTGCAGTTTCAGGGATGGTAGGTTTATCTCTAGGAGAACAATGTTTTATAGAAGGTGGCATTGCTCAAGATCTTCGTTGTGATGGTAGAAAAAGATTGACTTATAGACCTATTCATGTTGAAACTGGAGTCATTCCTCAGGTAATAATGCTTTCATTACTTGGCACTTATTTATAGCACCGACGTTTAAGTTGAAGGCGTGTTAACGTGTTTTATTGTCCGACACATGTCAGTATCCGACACTTATTCATATTTTAATTTTCTTATTACTTCTAGTGTCTACACGTGAGTGTTAGGTGTTTGTGTAAATGCTTCATAGATTGGCACTTGCAATGGTGTCCCAACTCCCAATGATTTGACATCAACATGGTGTCTACTCCCTCCGGCCTTATTTATAAGCAAAAGTCAACAAAAAATTTTGGCCTCAAATATAAGCAAAAGTAACCAAAAGTAACTTTATTAAATGCTATCATTCCAAAAGTACCCCTAATTAATTGTTTAACTTTTTTACATGATTGTAGAATCCCAATGATATTAGAAGGTCATTTTAGGAATTGTAATAGAAATTGCACATAAAATCAAGACAAAAAGACAACTCCTTAATAAGTGTGTAAAATGGAATTTTGGCTTATAATAGAGGCCGGAGGGAGTATGTGTGAGTGTCTCTATCATCTTACCTCTATGTGCAAGTGTTTAGTGTCTGTGTCAATGTTTCATAGCTTGGCACTTGCAAGAGTGCCCAATGGTTTGATGATCTTAGACCGGTTCAATGTGTGATTGTTTGGTGTTCATATGTGTATCAATACTTCACAGCGTAAGGGTGTGCCTGTGATTTGATCCCAGACTGGTGTATACGTGTGAGTGTTTGGTGTTCATGTGTGTGTCATGTGTCAATGCTTCATAGCTTGGCACCTGCAAGGGTCCAACTGGGTTTCTACGTGTGAGTGTCAAGTGTCACTACTTCGTAGCTCGACACTTGCATGTGTGTCCCATTGGCTTGACCCCAGTCTGATGTCTACGTGCAATTGTTGACGGTGTCCGTTTCATGTGTTAGTGCTTTCATAGCGTGGCACTTGTAAAGGTGTCCCAATGATTTGGATTTTGACCCCAGCCAGCGAATTTTTTCTTGCTCTAAACAGTTCTAATTTGCACACTTGATGAACTTCATGATAGGCAAATGGTTCGGCAAGAGTCAGAATTGGTGCTACTGAAGTCATTGCCAGTGTGAAGGTTTGTTAAAATATTGAAATTGATCTCTTCTTTCATGACTTATAACATTCCTTTGTTTAATAGTATGAAGATGTTCTTTCAAATCACATTAGTTTTTCCTTTACTAATCATGATATATTGGCTACACAAGTGCAGGCTGAACTTGGAAAACCAAGCTTAATGCAACCTGACAAAGGGAAAGTCTCGATATATATTGATTGTAGTTCAACTGCAGAGCCAGCTTTTGAGGTTGCTTATTCTGTTGCCTGTTTTCCTCCTATATTATTTTTTTTTCCCCTGTCTTGTAACTAGCTATGAAGTTATAGATATATAGAGGAAATTGATAGAACTTCCACTTATTAAAATAGAGGAAATTCCACAGGAACTGTGGATACCTTTAGAAACTAGAAGCAAATACATCAAAATGAAGAAAAATGCAAGAAAATATCTCTTGCTCCCCATTCACATCCTCCACATGTCTCATTTTTCTCTTCAGTGTAAATCGCCCAAGTTTGAGGTCTAGGACTAATTTGGTCTACCAATTCATCCTTAGTCCTCCTTAGCATGGATGTCAAATCCTATCATCGCTCCCTTTCCTATGTTGGTTTCCTTTGTCAGGACCATAACACCAAGGAGCCAACTTGATTGATTCTCTTTGCAACTGATTACTGCCTTTGGGGTCCATAGCTTCACAACAATCCATTCTTTAATGTTTATTAGCATATTTCTCCTTTGTTTTTGTCACTTAAACAATTAATACTTGAAAATTGAGATGCTGTAAAAATCCAAGTCCATCCAAATGTTCTCTAGGCACGGCCTCCATCCTTATCTCCCAAGTCACTACGCAAGACCGGCACTCTCCACTCTACAGCTTAGCAAGCAATAAGCTCTCTAACACAACTCAAGAGTTGGCGATGAATTGAGTTATAATTGTTTTAGAAAATTAAACAAAAGTGAACTTGACTGAAATGTACATGAGATTGATTAGAGAGATATACAGTCGATATAGACTGGTTAAATCACATCCTTGTCATGTATATCATGTCCCCGAGCCAAAGTCGGGATTTTCCACTATGCTTAATCAAGAAATTACATTCATATTGTCAAACACTCAAGAACAGGCATACTTCACCCTTACCAAACTAATTCTTCACTTGACACTCAATTAAACAACCTTTCAAGATTCCACACCCCAATATAGATAACAACTGAAATAGGAAAACAATACTAAAAGGTGCACAGTAACATAACCTGTAAGCACTCTCAAAATACATTATATACAAGTTGTCAGCATTGTGAATCTTCAATTCGAAAAGATAGTGAAGGCTCTATGTAAATCTATGAAATTTTGGAAGTGTTTCAATAATGTTTTTCTCAGATTTATATTCTTTCTGAAAAAATGTGATTTGTATTTATGAGAAAGACATGTTGTAGTGGTTTTCTGTTGTTGAAATTTCTTAACTGTCAATTTGTTTATTTTTCTTGATATAATCAATTTAAGTATAAACTATAGCCGACTCAATTCTTTTAGAATAACTAAAATGTTCAAAATTATCTTTTAGAGTCGATTATTTATGCTGGATTTGATTACACATTCAATACCACATTGTAATAGATTATTTCTATTTAATTCAATATCTCGAAAATTTCATGATTGTTATAATCAATTCTTTTGTATGTTTTATTTATTATTCTTGATTTTTAATTACCATTTAGCACATCAATATTATTAGTTTTATTTGGTGTTATATATCTATGGTATGCGTATAGGGTCAAGGGGCCGATTGGTTGTCAGCAGATCTGTCAAATGCTCTTCAGCGCTGTCTCTTGGGTGCTAAAAGTGGAGCAGGTCTATGTTCCTCCTGACGTGAAGATTATGCTTACTCATATACCTTTTTTCCCATTTTGTTGCTTTTTATTAATTGTATGTCTATTGCTGTTGAGCCCTGTTATTTTATTGCCCTTCAGGTGCTGGAATTGATCGCTCCTCACTTGTTGTTGTCGAAGGGAAAATTTGTTGGGATCTTTATATTGATGGGCTTGTTATTAGTTCTGATGGGAATTTGTTAGACGCTTTAGGTGCTGCCATCAAGGTAAAACTTAAAATCTATCTATATCTTTAAACTAAGCTTGAATAGAGAGTTGCCATTTCATCAACATAGAAGAATTATATGCTTGAAAAGATGGCAACAATGGATTTCTGGTCATAAAATGATTATCAATTCAGACATATAAGAGACCATTCTTTTATGATCTGTCAATAATGTTTACTTTTCAAAATTTCACATTCATTCATTATATTTTTTTAGCCATTGGTGTTACAAACATGATATTTAGGCTGGTTCAAAGATGTGAACAAAGATTTCCCCCTCTTTTTTAAAATATCACTTTTGGGAAATGATTTGAAATGATCCAAAACTTGTGGTCTTTTTAATTGTTTCTTTAGGCTCCAATTGAAAATATCCTTGTTTCTAGCTGTTTTCTTTTCACATGGATTTTTTTTAATGGTTTAACCATGATGTTGATATATATGACATATCTATTTTTGGAATTAACTGACTGGGGACAGACCCTAATGCAGCTAATGCCTGTTATTCTTTTAGGCTGCTTTAAGCAATACTGGTATTCCAAAAGTTCAAATTGCTGCTGGTGCATCAAGTGACGAGCAACCAGAAGTTGATGTAAGTGACGAGGAGTTTATGCAGTTTGACACATCTGGAGTCCCTGTTATAATTACACTGACTAAGGTAACTGATGAGATCATGAGTTCACTAAACATGTGGAAGGAAACTTATTAAAAAGTACACTAAAATATTTCGAAGGAAGATATTTTGAGCCCAACTTGAAGCCCAATTCACATGATATGAAGCATCCATGGGCTGATGTGTGGTCTAATAATATTGGGCTAACCAAATAAATAATTAAGTCCAATTTTCTTTATTTTATTTGTAATTTTCGTTTTTGGTATTTGGAGAATTTTTAGATAACCTTTAAAAAAAAATATAGGTTGGGAAGCAGTAACAATGTAACATACTTATGCTATCTTGTTTTGTTCTCATTAAGCATATTTTGTGATTTTTATACAATCTCTGCTTCCTAGGTTGGGAAGCACTATATTGTTGATGCCACACCTGAAGAGGAATCACAAATGAGCTCTGCAGTTTCTATCTCTATTAATAGGCAAGGACACATATGTGGTGTAACCAAACGAGGAGGTGCGGGGCTGGATCCTACTGTTATTCTTGATATGGTATCTGTCGCTAAACATGTAAGCGAGCAGTTAATAAATAAATTGGATTCAGAAATAGCTTCTGCTGAAGCTGAAGATGAGTCTTGACATAGAACTTCAAACATAGTATGATCAGTAGGATGTGTTGTACCCTATAGTTTTAAAGTGATTTGACTTGTACAAACTTTTTTAGTTTGGTAACTCTTGCTATGTAGAATTTTATTTCATAAATTTTTGTATTTTGAGTTACTCCAGACTGATTTTTAGCTTTGAGATGGTTGTTTGATATCTTGCAATATTTTATGCTATGATTGCAGGGTGTGCTCCAATGTCATGACCACATCAATTGGTTTGAACCAAGTTTTAAATTGTTTTTGGAGTTAATTCTTGATACAAAAAATGTTTTCATAGCTGTAAAATCCTTCACCTAATATTCTAAGAGTGTGTTTGGATGAGTCATTTTAATATTTATGGGATTTTGAGATTTCATGGAATTTAAATGCTTTCATTTGAATTCCCTTCATTTCAAAATTTTTTGTTTGGATGACACATTTGATTTCCCTTCATTTCAAAATTCTTTGTTTGGAAAAAGTAATGAATTACAAAGTAATTCATTTTCAAAATTGTCATTTTTTTTTCCGATTTTGATAAAAATGTACTCGATTTTTTTTCAATTTCAAGAATAAAAGATAAAAAATTCTTCCGATTTCAAATAATGCATTTCGCTAACATCGCCCGAAAACACAAAAAATCGGTCGAAAAACCTAAAATCGCCCGAAAACGCAAAAAACCTAAAATTGGCCAAAAACCCTAAAATCGAATATAAAACCTAAAATCGGCTGAAAAACATAAAATTGGCCGAAAAACCTAAAATCGGCCGAAAATTCAAAAGAACAGCTGAAAAACCTAAAATCGGCCAAAAAACCTAAAATGACTATAAACCCTAAATCGTCTGATTTTAGGGTTTTTGGCCGATTTTAGATTTTTCTGCCGATTTTTTTGATTTTCGGCCGATTTTTTGTGTTTTCGACCTATTTTAGGTTTTTTGGCCGATTGTATGTTTTTCAGCCATTTTTTTGGATTTTTCGGCCGATTTTTTGGGTTTACAGCCGAATTTTGGTTTTCGGCCGATTTTTTGGGTTTACAGCAGATTTTTTTGGTTTACAGTTGATTTTAGGGTTTTTGGCCGATTTTAGATTTTTTGGCCTATTTTTTGCGTTTTCGGGCGACTTTAGGGTTTTTGGCCAATTTTAGGTTTTTCGCCCGATTTTAGTTTTTCGGCGATTTTTGGGGTTTTCAGCCGATTTTTTGGGTTTATAGTCGATTTTAGTTTTTCGGCTAATTTTAGGTTTTTTGATCAATTAGTAATTTTTATAAGTTGATAGAGAAAAATGAATTTCAAATTCTTAGCTTTTATGTGTTATTTGAAATTCCTTAAATTTAGTTTTGACAAAATACTCCACAAATTCCCTTCATTTTTAAAATTCTCCAAATTAATTATCCAAACAAGAAAATTTGGATCAAAGCATTTGAATTCCCTCAAAAAATTACATTACCTCAAAACATTCCTTTATCCAAGAGTGTGTTTGGATGGGGATATTTAAAATCCAAGGGATTTTGAGAATGCATGGAATTCAAATGCTTGAATTTGAATTCCCTTCATTTCAAAATTTCTTGTTTGGATAAAAAAATTAAAATTCCTTCATTGTCAAAATTCATTGTTTGGATGAAGTAAATAATGACAAAGTAATTCATTCTCAATTTTTATTTTGATCCACAAAAGTTTTCTAAATTTTTCCGTTGCCGAGAAAAAAAAAATAGAATTTTTTTCAATTTCGAGAAAAAAGTTTTCGGAGTTTTTTCGATTGTTTTTGCGATTTCAGGAAAATGAATACTCTGCATTTTTTCCGATTTCTTGAAAAAAGTTTTCAAAATATTTTCGATTTTGAGAAAAAGTCGGCAACATTTTTTTGATTTTGGAGAAAATTGTTTTCGGAGTTTTTTCAATTTTTGGAAAACTAGTTCTCTGCATTTTTTCGATTACGAGAAAAAAGTCGTCGATTTTTTTTCGATTTCGAAAAAAATATCTTCGAATTTTTTTCGATTTCGAGACAAAAAGTTTTCGGCATTTTTTTCGATCTCGAGAAAAAAGTCGTCGGATTTTTTTTCGATTTTGAAAAAAAGTTTTCGGCGCTTTTTTCGATTTCGAGAAAAAAAATCGTCGGAATTTTTTTCGATTTCGAGAAAAAAAGTTTTCGGCGTTTTTTTCCGATTTCGAGAAAAATTCGCCGTTTTTTTTTTCGGTTTTGAGAAAAAAAGTTTTCGGCAATTTTTTTGATTTCGAGTAAAAGGTCATCGGAATTTCTTTCGATTTTGAGAAAATAAATTTCGGCGTTTTTTCCGATCTCGAGAAAAATTCGTCAGATTTTTTTTCGATTTCGGAAAAAAGTTCTCGGCGTTTTTTTGATTTCGGGAAAAAAGTCGTCGGAATTTTTTCCGATTTCGAGAAAAAAAGTTTTCGGCGCTTTTTTCGATTTCGAGAAAAAAAGTTTTCGGAGTTTTTTTCGATTTCGAGAAAAAAGTCGTCGGATTTTTTTTCAATTTCGAGAAAAAAAGTTTTCGGTGTTTTTTCCGATTTCGAGAAAAAAAGTTTTCGGCGTTTTTTTGATTTCGAGAAAAAAAGTTTTCTGCGTTTTTTCCGATTTTGACAAAAAAAGTTTTTGGCGTTTTTTCTGATTTCGAGAAAAAAAGTTTTCGGCGTTTTTTTCCGATTTCGAGAAAAAAGTCATCGGAATTTTTTTCGACTTCGAGAAATTTTTTTTGGCTTTTTTTCCGATTTAGACAAAAAAAGTTTTCGGCATTTTTACCGATTTCGAAAAAAAAGTTCTTGGTCATTTTTCCTTTACGAGAAAAAAGAGTTCCAGAATTTTTCAATTTGGAGAAAAAAAATTCTTGGAGAACAACATGAAAAATTAATGTGCAAAGAATTTTAGAATTCTCACTAATTAGAGGGTATTTCAAATTCCCTCATTTTGGGAAGGGTAAAATGACTTACAAAATACTTGGAATTTTAAAATCCCTTAAATATTTTATCCAAACAATAGAATTTGGTGCAAGTCATTTGAATTCCCTCAAAAAATTACTTTCCCTCAAAAAATTACCCCATCCAAACACACTCTAAGTTTTCATCATAGAACTAGCCAAAGTAGTGCTGCAAAGTTTACTACCTATTTTGTTAGTAGTAGCATTTAAACAAGGCAAGTAGGCAACAAAAACAAGCTATGAAACACAAACATCAGACATAAAGATATGATCAATACACGTAGACACCGGTCTATAAGACCACTCATTGAAATTCAAAGATAATATCAAAACTATCTTCAAGTCTGGCATTGTAAGTTGAATATTTTGACACTGTAGTCCACTGACATAGTATCTAAAAAGAGAAGTCCAAGTTGCCAATGGTAAAAATGAAGAAAGTATCTTTGATTTTTTTAGAACAATAAAAGGCATGTCCCTAAGAACAAGTATCTTTATCTTCTGTCCTTTTACAAGATATATTCCTCACCAAGAGGCTAAACCAATTCACTTTTCCTCCCACTTATAAGCTACACTACCTTGGTTATTGTTTCTCACACCATTCCTTGACACAAGTAACTACTTTTTTTTCTTCCTCTTTTCTTTTCCTATTTGTATAATTCAACCAACTTAGTTCCACTTTCTTAAGGAACTTTCCTACACAGCTATTTTTCTATATTAAGTTCCTCTTGGTGTTGAAATGGGATCAGCTTGGACTCCAAGGCAAAACAAACAATTTGAGAGAGCTTTGGCCATATATGATAGAGAAACCCCAGATAGGTGGCAGAATGTTGCCAACATGGTGGGAAAATCAGTTGAAGATGTTAAAAGACATTATGAGATACTCAAAGAAGACGTTAGGCGCATCGAGCATGGTCAAGTTGCATTCCCTTACAGAACAAACAATGCTAATAACTGAGGCTTAATAACAAAGGTATACACGATTCACATTTTCTCGCAATTTTTTCTAAACATTTGTGCAATCTTGTACTACTTTCATTCATTTTACGAAATATTTTTAATGACATGTTCCAGAAATTTATGTATCTATTTCGTGCCATTTTTCTTCACATTTGCGCAATCGTGCACGAGTTTTTTACTAGTTTCTAAGTATTGCTGAAGCCTTTGAATATATATATATGCTTAGTTGTTAGTATTTGTTATTGTTGATATATGAGCCACTATATAGTTCACTGAATTTTTAATTCCCCCTTTCACTAGCAGGTTCTCAATCAAGAATCCAACAAAATTGAAGATTCACAATGATTAATTAAATCATATCCACAGTAATTAAATAGTAAAATAAATGAAAGTAGTATCAAGTTTCAACAGCAGTGGCCTAAAAAAAAAGTATCAACAGCAGTGAACAGAAAAATAGACCAACTGCAATGCAAGCTACTAATTATATTTATGTCCATGTATTTACAAATTTTTTTTGTTGAACCAATGTATTTACAAATTAATCTAGTCTGTAAACCAGTATTAACTTATCTATAATTAATGAAGATATCTATATTTATTTGTCTATCTAGTATCTTACCACACTCTCTCCTTCCGCCTCTAATTATAAACACCATTTAGAAGGAAAAATATTGTTCTTAAATATAATTGTGATCAATATTTTCATATTGTTAGATGCCTTTTGTTATATTTTTTTAAAACATAATAACTCTGATTAATAATACTAATTTATCTTGTATGATAAGAAGCCAATATTAGAGACATATAAATACAAAAAATAATTTATATGTACAAATGAAAAGAAAAAAGTGTCCATATTGTTTTTTGATAAGCAAAAAAAAAGTGTACATATTAATTACACTAAATTTTTTTCTTAAAATATAAGTAAAAAGGAAAAGAAAAAAAAAACTTATAAAAAGGACAGAGGGAGCATCTAATACTCCTATTCTTATGATGTAATCAAGGCATCCATGATAATAGAAAAGCTACTTCCATTAAAGTTATGGCATTATTACTAGTATTATTTTAAGTACAAATATAACGACAAGATTATTACTAATTTCTTGGAGTATATATTAAGGCAGCAAACTTATAAAGTTTAGGTTAATGCAAATGCAAATCACTTGAACTCAATTTTTAAATCACAATTTTATACTACTTCGATCTTAAATATAAAAAAGTTGGAACAATAAAAACCAATGTATATAGTTTAAAATTTAAAACAAATATATCAATTTTTATTTATTTAACTCTTTTTTATACATTAAAAACTAGATCACAAAATATATAATACAAAGACCATTCAAAATTTTATATGACAAAATCACTAACTCAAAATATAATTATTTAACAATTTCGTCAAATTGCGTAGTAGTAATAGTAATAATAATGAATTAATGATGATGATATACGAACTCTACTGTAATTATAAGTATCATTTGAATAAAAAAAGTCATTTTACACTTCCTATGTCCCATATTATAAACAAAAAAAATATTTATTAAGAAAAATAAAATATGATATTATAAACAAAAAAAAATATTTATTAAGAAAAATAAAATATGATACTTTGAAGTATTATTGTTTGTGTTTTTCTTGAAATGAGCTTAATAGGAAGATGTAAAAAGAATTTTTATTGGTTATAAGTTATATGGTAAAAAGAAGAAAAAACGTAAATTAAATGCAATTTGCATTAAATTTCATGAGAATAAGTAAGAGTAAATCTTGAAAATGGTAAAAGTGCGTTACTTTTCCTTATAATTTGGGATAAGAAAAAATAATATTTTTCTTAAAATTCGGGATGGATGGAGTATATACATAAGATATTTTAAATACTAAATATATATTTAGTATTTGTCAAAATATATACTACTTCTTACCAATATAGTTTATTTGTCTTTGGAAATAACATGTCGTAATTGATCACAATTATACACAAACAATTTTATACTACTATTTGTACACAAATTTTACATGTTAATTACATTTAGGGTTTGTCAAAAAAAATTACATTTAGGGTAAATAAATGTTTACCCCGATAAAGTTAGAGAGATTTGATTTATCTCATGTTTAATTTATTTTTTTAAATCCACCTTTGTAATATGAAGATTTTCTCATTTTGCCTATTGGGTGCACAACTAACCATCTAACTGTATATATTTTAATTTTAATGTATGTTGAAAAGTGCTAAGAAAAACCTTGTAAAATAAAAAGGACAAATCATTAGTAGTAGTACTATGGTGCGGGAATTATGTTCTTTCTTAATTGGGTAATTTTTAATTTTTCTTGATGAGGAAAATTAAAGGAGTGAAAAAATAAGTGGTGCGGAAAATGAATGGCTTAACTCAATTGTTCGAAATTCTGAGGACAAAACCATATGGCTCAATGAAAGCCAAATGAAGATTGGAATTTTGGAACCCAAAAAGTGGGCAGTAGTACTATTGTGCAAGGGGGCACCTTATCTAAACAAATATGCGACTTGAGTCAATGGGGTAGTAAAATAAAAAGTTTGTTCTGATTCTGAAAGTGAACAAATGATTAAGGGTACCTTTGTTTTAAATTCTTTTTAGAAAAAATCTATTTTTTAAAATGATTTTATTATTTTAATAGTGTTAGTTATCAATTTTTTTTTGACAAAAGTTATAAATTTTTTAGAAAATCAATTTTTGAAAAAAAACTCCAAAATGAAAAGTTAATTCTAATGGCTTTTTAAGAATCTATTTTTTTTTTTTTAAATTAAGGAATCTAAATGTAAAAATTTTAATTTTTGAAATAATTTTTTATGAAAGTAAACAAATTGAATGTAGCTTTAGACTCTTTTTTTTTAAAAATCTCTAAAAAGAATCATTATATTTTTTCAAATCAAAAACATTTTTTTTAAAGCTTAAACAAACGCACGCTAAATTAACAATAAATTCTAATATGAACATATTCCACGATAGCCATATTGATAAATTTGTTCAAAATATCAACAATGATAAATTTTGTCTCTTGGATATAGAGGATAATGCTTTTTTATATTTTTTTATAATTGAAAAATTAATTAATTAATATTGGTTTGATCGAAACAACGGAAAATAAATATGCATATGTTATCAAACCTTCACCGACTAGGTCACTGCTTAAGCCATAAAAATATGAGGGTAATAAGATTTTATAAGACTAGGTCAGGTTAGGCCTTAAGAAATACGAGGGTAATAAGTTATTAAAATTTATGATGATTTATTTCTCATGTGTTTTTTGGTGGTGTTTGAAATCTCTCACAAACAAAAAAGAGTTTTTTTTAAAGTAGTTTACTGACTAGAAATTTTATCCTTAAGGTGGATAAATGGGATGACCGGAGTTCGAATCTCGGCTTCCTGCATATATATAATGTGATGTCCTATTTGAATGTATTTCTTTTGAGTTTATCTAGTGACATAAATTTTGTAGGACTGGTTGACAAAACTTATAGAAACATTGTGTTTTTAGGTGGTGTTTGATAATCTCTTAGTAACAAAAGGAGTTTAATAGAAGTGCACAATCGGTATAAATCCAATGATAATTTATCGTCTTATCTTATACGAGTTTGTTTGATGAATTTATTTTTACATAGGAACATGCATAAATTTTGTGAGATTGTCTGACAAAACTAATAGAAATAACTTATGATTGTTTTTTTATAAACATTTTTCAACTCATTTTCATAAATTCTTCAAAATAACTTATGATAAAAGCTTATACATTTACAAAAACAGTTTAATTTAATTTATCCGATGGTAAAAAAATAATTTATGTAAACCTATTCTTACGTGCTTATTACATACATTGTTTATCTATTTTTTTTAAAGTACATATTTTGTCTAAAAAGATTCTAGGTCCTTTTCTAAAATTGTATATTTTTAAAAAATAACCATCAAATAGTTAATTATATTAAGTGTCGGTGTAAAATTACACCGATCATGCGCATATTTGTTCTCTTCACCAAAGAGAATAAAAGTAAGGGAATTCAAATCTAAGCTAGATACACCTTGTTTGTTCTAGGCATATTTCTTGCGATACCAATTGAAAACGATTAAAAAACTAGGGTCACTATGGTTGCTTATTGCTTATAAAATATAAAAAAAGCGTCACTATGATTTTTACTTTTTACACCATAATTTTTACACGGATGTCAAAGGATTTTTTTTATAGGATGCTTTTTTTTTCTTCTATATTTTAAGGGTATGTCTGGATTAACTTATTTTTGAGCTTATATAAAATAATTTATGCAAATAAATAAAGTTTTACGTTAATTTATAAATTCTCACTACCAAAAATTGTATTTTTATAAACTATTTTATCATAAACTACATAGAAAAACATATAATAATATATTTATTTACATAAACTATTTTGCATAAACTCAAATAAAAACATTAAACCTAGTGATATGAGTATTTATTAGTTGACTTAGAATTTATGAATTCATTTCACCATTGTTTTATTAAATTAATTGGGTTGAGTATTTATATGTGTCTTTGTCTCGTTCTTCCGGTTGCGGTCCTTGTTTCATGTTTGTTTCATTTTTGATTTCTGTCAATCTTGTTTTTCGGTTTGTGGTGGTTGTTGTGGCTACGCTACTGTGTTTTCATTTTCTAGTGGTTGCCCCATCGGTGGGTGTTGGAGTTTCTCGTTAGGGGTTGGGTAGTTCTTAGTGGGTCATGATGATTTGGTCCGTGACCTGTGGTGATGGTAATCTGAGTTTCCAAAATCAGTAAAAATGGTGTGGTTGTGTTGATGGTGGTGCCGCTAGTATTCAGTGGGTGTGGTGGTGGCGGCTGTGACGAAATTGATATGGAGGTGATGCGGGGGTGAGGTGCTGACGTGAAGGTGTTGGTTTTGGTGCCGTCGGTATGTGGTTCATGCCGTGTGAGATTGGCTTTCTACGATACATGATTCTCTGACCGCGTACAAATCTGTTGAGATTTGCAGGAATTTTTTTTATTCTCTGATGGTTTTCAAATTTGCTGAGATTTGCAGGTTTCTTTATATCTGATTGTCCTTTTCTGCGTCGTTGTTGACCGTTTGGAGGCGGACTACGAGCTGGGACTTATCTGTCTATGTTTTTATTCTACTAATCCCTTTCTACTGGTGTCCACCAACTTTCAATTCAAGGAGCTTCTTTTTAGATTCTGATGGGCCGATCATTTTTGATTTGAATTCGGAAGTTAGTGTTTAGTAACATCTCTACGGGTTGGGTTGGTGTTTTCTCTGGTGGTTATTGGTGAATTTCAATTGATGTAATGTAAGGGGTGGATTGGGGTGATGTATGATGTAATTTTTGATTGATTAAAGTGTTTTCATCACTTTTCCTCTCGTTATATGATCCAACAATTCTTTATATTTCTTGTTTAGGGAATTGTCCATTAATAAAAATTTACCTGATTAAAAAAAATAAATTAAAAGTTAGATATAAACCTCGTACGATTCAAAATATTATATATCTTATTCGATTAAAATCAAATAAATGATATGAGATTATCATACTAATATTATGATAAAAATATTAAATTATGTGAAAAAGAGAGTCGGTAAGACCCAATCGATAGTAGTCTATGACGTAGTAATTCACAAGTGAGAATTTATTTTTATGGTCTTTGATATTCATTTTTGGTCCTTTTTAATATATTTTTTTTCAAAACTTTTTTTTATCGCCTCGACAGTAACATGGTGTTTAATTTAAATTTAAACCAAATCTAACAAACCTGCAAAGTAGTTAGGATAAGCGGGACAAAAAGCCTCCAGATAGTCATTGCACTAGGGCAATATGCATATCACTCTCTACAGCTGCACCACATCTATGATAGGAATTAGTATTGGAGGTGAGATGTCGTCAACATTCAAAGGCATCGGGAGGAAGCCTACCATGGATCACCAATTAACAAAACTGACCCAGAATTTCAACAATTGATGACTGCCAAATACACAAATCCTAGTTCTATCAAAAAAAAAAAAACACAAATCCTAGTTAATGTTAAAATTGTAAGGTTAAACCGTTAAACGGTGTGACAAGTGGCGAAACCAGAAAAAATTGTGTGGGAAGGCCACAAATTTTTTTAAATAAAAATATATGTTAATGTAAAGCACAAAAAAATCTATCTAGTAATTTTTTTTTATAAAATTAGACTGTATACCTTAAAATGATATAACTTGTGTCAAAATAATGATTTTATTCTAATTTTAGCTTATAATTTATTTTGATAAGTTAATTCAATTAGCTTATAGCTTATTATAGTTTATTCTAATTTCCCCCTATTACCTCACTAATACATATTTCCTTTATGTCATATGTTACGTCAATTGCTAATTTTACACAATAATATAAATTCAATTAGTTATCTTTTATTTTTTGACAAACAAAGTCAAAGTTCATTATTATAAAATTACACTGTATAACTTAAATTAATATTTTACGTATATATACTGAGTAATTTGAAATCATCAATACTTGAACTAATATGTGTGCCGAGTTCTTTATAGTCATCAATAATAAACTCTAAATTAATATTTACATTAATATTTGTACAAATATGTATACATAATTGCTTAAAATAATTTATAATATAATTATATTAATATTCTACCTACAAAAAAAATTATTATTTTTAAGCGGGGGAGGGTCGTGCGTGGCCACTCTCAGCCCTCCCCTGGTACCGCCACTGGGTGTGACGAATATTCAAAACCATTTCTTCTCTATTTTTAGTTTTCATCACCAGTTTAATCTTGTTCGGGTGTTAGTTTGATATCAAGTGGTTCAATCCACCTCCTGACCGCAGTCGCGGAGAATTAAACTATAGTCATTTTTACTAAATTCAATGTCAATACCCACTAAATCAACTAACAATTGGTACCCTCCTCCTATATTTAGGCTATGTTTGGTAAAAAATAGCGGATAGCTGATAAGTTAGCTTATAGCGGAAAGTTTATAAGCTAGCTTTTAGCTTATAACGGATAAGCCAGCTGATTGAATTTGTAGTGTTTGGTAAAATTAACGGTTGGACTAGCTTATAACTATAAAATGACATAAAAAAGATATGTTTAATTAATATTTAATTTTTTTCAAGTAAGATGATAGAGGTAAATTTGGAAGAAAAAATAATAAGCTATAAGCTATAAACTCATAAGCTACTTGAAATAACATTTGAAAAATAAGCTATAAGCTCTTTTCTAAAAACTGTTACCAAACATAACTTTTAACTTATAAACTAAAAGCTATAAACTACTCCCTCCGTCCCAAAATAAATGACCTGTTTGACTTCGTTTACGCTTATCAATGTAAAACTTTGTTCGCTAATATTTTTAATTATCTATTATTAAAAATTATAAAAATTTTATATTTTGAAAATACTCGTCGAAACAAATCAAACAAGATCTCATATGCTAATATTTACAAGTATATATAAGTAGAAAAATAAAGTCAAAGTAGGTCAAATGAATAGTACACTAAGTTAAAATTAGGTCACTTATTTTAAGACGGAGGGAGTATAAACTAACTTATTTGGTTTACCAAATTGACTCTTATATGTTTGTTTGCAATAACTATTACAGTAACATTTGGTCCATTAAAATAATTAATATATCGAAAAATAAAAGAAGAAGAACGAAAGTAAGGCTCCGTCAAAAAAAAAGAAAGAACGAAAGTAAGGTCAGGATGTTGCCAAGTGCCAACAACGTTAATGCATGACAGAAGGCCCACTCATACTATGAAAGGACAGTTCATGCAACCAAGTTGCTTGAAAGGATCATCTAGCATCCCTCGTATCATCCATTCACAATCCAATGGCCATGTTTTTTCACCTACAAAATTATTCTCTTTCTGGAATAATAATAGACTTGAATCTCTAAATAGCATATACTTCCTTTAGTATTTTTATAAAAAATAATTATTTTTTAAAATTTATTGAATAATAATTAATATATTTAATTTATATTATACATTAAATACATTAATTATTAAATAAATTTAAAAATTCACCAGTCTTTTATAAAAAGAGTCTAAGAGAATAAATTAATATCACTAGCTAGTAAGTAGGGATATCAATGGATATCCATGGACGCGGATAGTGTGATATTCGTATCCGCTCCGTCAGATAAATATGATATCCGTGTCCGCTCCATATCCGTGCGGATATCCGCTAAGCGGGTAATCCACGGATATTGAAGTATCCATGGATATTAACAGATATCCATGAATGATATTTTTTTATTAAAAAAAAATTAATTATTGAAAAAAAAATTAGTTTTTTTTAAGACAAAACATTAACACATTATATTCATAAATTTTGCACTCTATTTTTAATAAAAACATCCAATCTACAAACAAAAATCACCTCAAAGAACTGCAAAAGAGTCAAACAAAACTAGAATTTATATAAAATAGCCAAAACTTAAATATCTCTGCTAAAGATAAAATATAAAAATACAATTTTTTTATATAAAAATACTAGAAATTATATGTAAGTAGAGATATTTAAGTAATTTTAGCGGGTATGGATATCCGCGGACGCGGATAGTATTAAACCCGCATCCGCATCCATTAAATGCGGGTAATTGAAATATCCATTTATTTTATCCGTGGATATCCATTAAACTATCCGCTCCGTATCCATGGCGGATTTTATCCGCAGATATCCGTGGGTATGAATATTTTTGCCATCCCTACTAGTAAGATGATCATAGTCTGTCTAAAAGTAAAACCATCTGAATAATTGTCTTTTTTTTAATCAATCTAAATAATTGTCTTATACTTTCAAAAATATAAAATAAATTATTTTACCAAAGACTTCATATTTTTACTTGGTATAACAAAAAAACCCTCATATTTTACTAACTTTAAAATTAAGTTTAACAAAATCTCATATAAAATTAATAATATATATTATGTTGTCTCAACAATTTTTAGATCAATAGACTTTATTATCAATAAAAAATAAATATTAAATGAAATTAATTATATTCACTTAATATATATACAATTTTATATCCTTAAACATATTTAATCTCGACTTGGTAGATTGTTTGAGTTGTGCTTAGATAAAGAGGTGACTGTAGCCAACATGTGTAGGCTCGGGTGGGAGGTAGAGGGAACAAGTGGCGGTGGTATAGGCGCTTGTTAGCTTGGGAGGAACAATTGTGGGCCGAATGTTGTACTATTGGCTAACGTTGTTTTGCAGGTTGTTTCCCTCGATAAGGGGGAGTATGTGATTGCATGATCCTATTATAGGATACACAGTAGGAGGAGCTTATCATTTGTTGACTCACTTGTATTCAAGAGAGACGTTTACTCACAACGATTTTATATGAAATATGCTTGTACCATCAAAGATTTCCATTTTGCTTGGCGGTTTATCAATGACAGGTTACCCACAAAGCTTAATCTTTTTGCTCGTGGTTGTTTACGTACATAATTATTCTCTGTTATGTTCTGTTGGATGCGATGCTATTAAGGATAACCATCATTTGTTTCTGCATTGTCCCATCTTTAGAGCGATTTGGAGTGGCATCATTTCCTGGTTGGGGATCACGTGGATTTGTCCCAATAATGCAATTTGGGTCGCATCTCAATTTTGTGGGGCTCATGACTTTTGCAAAAATATTAGGACCAATTTACAAGCAATTTGGTTAGCCTTAATCTGGTCTATTTGAAAAGCTAGAAATGATAGTTTTTATTAATGGCACGACAATTACTGTTGTACAGGTTAATCTTTACCATCAAAGTTCATGCCTGGTGGTGGTTTAAGGCAAGAAAAAATGATTTTTGTTTCAATCTAGATCATTGGATGCTAAATCCAAAAATTTGTATAAGGTTCAACACATGATAACTCTAATCTTAGCCTTTTGTTGTATTTGAACTATGTTATGTAGGCACTTTTTATGCTTACTTTTTTTAATATATTCTTTGGCTAAAAAGCATATTTAATATAAAATTTACACCAAAATTTAATTATTTTACTATAATAGTTTTTTGTATTTTAAAAATGCTTCATCACTAAATTCGTCTTATTCTCGGTTCTCATAATGTGTTGGACTTACCTGTGATGATCAAATATTACCTATTTAAAGTAAATTAAATTTTCATAAATTTAAAATTCTTTTAGATATTTTCAAATATTACCAAAACTTGCTGAAATTTTTCATAGGGAATAAAAACGAAATTTGAGATATTTACAAGAATCAAAAACATATTTAATTTTATTTTTTCACAGGAATTGAAAGAGTTGAAGGCCGAACCCATGAACATTTACTTAAAATGTTAAAATCACTTAAACTAATTTATTGTTGGTAAAAAAAATAAAAGTTATTAGTTGGAATATATTTTCACAAGTATGCTACATATACTTTTATATCTCAAGTAAAATATATGATTCAAAACATCAACAATTTCTAGCTAAAAAAGAACTTGGTGCTTTTGATGATCTTATAACCCACACATTCTCTCCGGTTGAACTCTTGAACCTCCTCTTAGCTGACTCTATCGGAACCTGGTTCTATAGAGCTTAATTTTTTATTTTTTCTTTAATTCTCTCTTCGTGTTGTTTTTCTTTTTCTTCGTAAAAAGATAAAATAAGTTAGTATAATAATCAAATCAAATTATATATAAAGGCGAAGTATATACTTTTTAGTTTTTACTATATACTCGTATATAATGTCTTGATGAGTTTTGTTTTTGTTGATATAAGGCATAACAAAGCAATTTAATTCTTGGTCCCATATATAGTTTTCAAAAGATATAAAGTGGCTCATGGCCCAGTGGTACGAGGCCAATTCTAGCATGGGAAAGGATGATAGGTCTCCCATGGTGGGAGATCAATTTTCACCTTTAGATTATAAAGGTTTACAATAGACTACAATATAATTTCCACACTATATTTTTTTCTCTTTCATCAAAATCATATTTTAATTTATATATTAGTATTAAACTAATTTTATATGCTAAAATTTAATTTTAATGTATTTCTCGTCAAAGTGTACATGAACAATAACAAATGTGGAATTATAGTTTATTTTAAATTTAAGATCCATGTTTAAATTTATTTTTATTTCAATGTAATAGTATATTTTTCACATCAAAATGTATATGTACATTTTTAATTTAAAATAAAATTTATCCCAAATTAATATTTAAGATACTTAAACTTACACTTAATAATAAAATATATTCGGCAAAATTATTTAATTTTTTTAATAAACACATAATAAAAAATAAGATAATTTTAATTATACTTGCAAAAAAAGATAATCTCAACTACACATATATTAATTTAATCCATAATAATAATGTTAAGTACTGGACGAAGCAAGTTACTCGGTAATGTAATATATGCATATGAAACATATTGTGTGGACGAAGGAAGTTACTGGGTATATGGTTTGTATTCTTTTTTGTTTTTACGGGTAGATTGTTTTTATTATTCTAAAGGTAAAAGTGGATTTTAATTAAAATAATAAAGAAAAAAAATAATAAGCTAGCTATAAACTCATAAGCTATATGTACCAAAAAAAAAAAAAACTCATAAGCTATTTGAAAAAACGTCTCAAAAATAAATTATAAGTCAGTAAAATAAGCTACAAGCTCTTTCAAAAAAGACTGATAACAAACATGTCTTTTAGCTTATAAGCTATAAGCTAGCTTTTTTGTCTTGCCAAATAGACTTTTGGCAGATGACTGATTGTTGATAGCTTATAGCTGATAAATTAATTGAAGTGTTTGGTAAATTTAACGGTTCAACTATCTAATAAATTTAAAATGACATAAAAAGACAATTTTAATTAACAATAAAATATATCCTTTATATATTATTTTTTAAGGACTTTTATAGATTATTATTAAATTAATTTTTATTCTCTGAAACTTTTAATTTTATAATATATATAACAATAAAAATATGACAGTTCATTTTTTTTTCACTTTTAAAATATGAATTAGTGCACAATTAAACATAACAATAAACACATGATACTTCAATTTTTTTCACTTTTATATTAAATTAAATTAAATCATGTTCTTAATTTTCCATATCTTTATAAAAATAAAAATTGGTGGATGGTGTAATGCCTAAAAAAAGTAACAATATATGCCTATTGTGTTGACGTATAAAAAATAAAACGAAAAGGAAAAGAACTTATATGTTGGAACATATATACCTACTGTGTTCTCGTAAAAAGAAATTAACCATATATATGCCTAAAAAATTACCTTGCTAAAAGAAAATGAACATATAATGTAGCATTGTTCATATCATACGTGTGCACATGTTTTACTATAGATTATTATACAAAAAATCATAAAAGGGAAAAAATGAATTTTGGAAAAAATTTAAGGGTAAAAGTGGAAGAAAAAATGATAAGCTATTAAATTTTGGCATATAAAAATTTATTTAAAAACATTTAATTAATTTAATGATAATGTATAAATTAGAAAATGGTTTTGGTAAAAGAAGAAAAAATATGGTGTGGACACTTTATGATAGTTTATTGTAGACCTTTATAATCTAAAGGTGAAAATTGGTCTCCCACCATGGGAGACCTATCATCCTTACCCATACTAGAATTGGCCGTGGTACAAATCTACTAAAAGATCTATTCCTTTGCTATTTTTATTGGTTTCGAAAATTAGCATATTTTCTGAAAAACAAAAAGTTCCAAAATAAAAAAGCATAGTTAATTAAACACACATAAACGGTTGTAACTTTTAAGTGAACATGAATGATATAAACTATAAACACATGTTGCTATTACATTAGATTTGCCAAATAAAATCATGGAAGTAATCTTTAAAATGTGACCCAGCTCATCCTACTTTGAGTTTTCATTCTCTCCCTATATTTTAATTAGGTAGTCTCTTTTAACTTTCAAGCTATTGGTAAGAATATGTTCTTACATGTGAGATGTCACGTATGTAGCACCTTATATGGTAATAATAACACATGAGAAAATGTTAGCGGCATATAATTTAGCAGACATGGATCCTCTCAATCTTCAATCAGACCACCGATGCATGCATATTAAAATTTTGAGAGTTTATCAAGCTTAACTTAGAAGAGTTTATTTGACTTCATAAAAAAAAGGAGTTTATTTGTCAAAAATATACTTCCTCCATACTAAAATATAAGTTATTTTGAGAAAAAAAATTATAGAAAAGTTTTTTAAGACTAGTTAGAAGAGTTTTTTAAGACTAAAATATTTACTAGAAGAGTTTATTAAAACTAAAATATAATTTTTTACCAAAATTAAAACTAAAATATTTAAAAGAGTTTATTTAAGCATAATTACATTTGAAAATTGGTGAATAGTGTCTTATAAAAAGGATTAAAAAACTTCCACTTTTAATTTTTATAAAATAGACTGGAGAAAGTAGTCTTAACTTTTTGTAAAAAAAAAACTATGAATTTAATTATTTCATAAACAAAATCTATGAATTTAATTACAAATGTTCATGCTAATTAATAACAACAACAAAGTCATAGTTCCTTTTTTAGGTGAACGTCTCCAATTTGTATTGTTTGATACCGATAGTTCTAAATAAATTTAGGCTTTAATACATTTTTTATCCCCTTATTTTAAAAAACATGAACTTTTGGTCCTCCTATTTTAAAAGCCAATTTTTTGGTCCCTTATTTTAGTTTGTTCGGAGTTTTGCCGATGTGTCATTCTCATTAATGACTTGGCAGTACAATCATATATTCCATGTAATTATTTATTTATTTAAATCAAATATTTGATTTTAAATATATTAAAACAATAAAATAAATAAGTAATTAATTAATAACAATTGAAAAAATAAAAACTGAATTGAGTTTAGGAAAGGAAACAAATTATCTTGTTCCCAAATGATGGAACCCTAAAATCTCTTCCTTGTAATTGATCTGTAATCGCATCACAGTATAATCACAATCGATCTGTCTTCCTTGCAATCAATCTTCAGTTTCTTCCTCGCAATCACTCGTTCATCTTCATTACTCGTCATCTTCATTTTTCACTCGTTCATCTCACTAAAAAGCTTCATTCTTACCAAAAGTTTCAAAGACAGTACTTGTTTATGAGTCTTAGATTGAAAAAGAGCCATGAAAAGAGCTATCAAATGAGAAAACAAACGAGAAAGAAAAGATAGAAACATAATCGGATTGCAGATTCAGATGAAATGGAGTGTACTGTGTAACTTTGGCTAAGTTTTCCTCTTCAAAATAAACTTTGGCCAGATCCATATTTTAACAACCATATATTGAAATCTGTAACTTGACGTTTCCAATTTTTCTGCAACTGCGTGTTGTAGAATAATGAGAGCAATTTGAAGTAGACATGATTGAGATGGAGATAAACGACCGAGGAAGCTTGTTGCTGCAATGGAAACGATTGAGAGGGAGAGAAACGATTGAGATGGAAACAGTTGAGAGGGAGAGATCGATTTAGAGGAAGAGAAAGATGAAGGAACTGCGCTGCGTTTTTTAGATCGATCGATTTAGGGATTGCATATGTTTTTTATTTTAATTTTACTGTTTTTTTAATTATTAGATACTTTATTTTATTGTTTTATTATATTTAAAATTCAATATTTGATTTCAATAAATGAATAATGACATGGAATATATGATTGTACTGCCACATCACTAATTAGAATGATACATCAGCAAAAATTTGACCAAACTGAGTAGGAGGACCAAAACTCCGAAAAAACTAAAATTGGGAGACCAAAAAGTTGACTTTTAAAATAGATGGACCAAAAGTTCAAATTTTTCAAAATAAGGGAACAAAAATGAATTAAAACCTAAAATTTAATGTCATATCATATTTTCATATAAATTTATATTTAAAAAAATAATTTTGTCCAAAGGATATCAAAACTCAATAATGTAAATTTTGTACCTAAATTTACCTTTTTTTTAAGAAAACAACCCAAATTAGTATTCTTATTAATTGTTCATATATATTTGTTGAGAGATATCAAATCCTCAACCACCTTAATATCACTATGATATGTAACTTCTCATCTCAATTCTCAACAACCGTATTATCTTTGTTAACAATATTATCTAACATTTTCGCTTAAACTCACGATATACTTTTCATCCAGAAACAAAAACATTTAATATAATGTATATTTATGCACAAATGAACAATATGCAAGTGATGAAGAAATAAATAGCAAAAAGTAATGTGCCATGTTGAAGATGGGGGAAATGAAAAGTAACAATCAATCGTCAATGTCTTTGGCAATGTTTTAAATAAAGATTCGCGACCGCAAAAACGGCCGCGACTGTAACACCCGTATTTATTTATTTTATTTTTAATTAGAGTTGATTAGCTTTTTATAGTATTTTATAGTGAGTTAATAATTAATTAAGAATTGTGGCTATTTTGGGAAAGAGTAGTGTTTTGAGTAGGATAAGTTTTATTAGAGTTATGATAATAAGAGTTGGGCTTGAGTGTTATTGGGCCTAAGTTAATATGAGGGACATTATGGTCTTTAATTAAGCTAGGATTAGGTTAGAGTTATGAGAATAGTGAGAGAGTGCTCATAACTTAAGAAAATAGAAAAGAGGTAGAAAGAGAAAACTTTGAAGAGAAGGAAGTAGAGGGGAAGATTAGAGAAAACTCAAGAGGAGGAGAAGAATCAGAATTTCATCAATTCTAAGGTTAGAGAGTAGTTATGATTCATGTGAGATGATCAAAGAGGGGGGAGATGACTATTCTCCACACCCAAACCCTCCCATCTCTTTGGTGGGTTATGGAATCAAGAGAATGTGATTTAATGATTTTCTGTGTTATTGTATGATGTTACTATGTTATTACATGATCCTAATTGCTGTTTCAATCATCAATTTCGTGTGTTATATGAAAATTGTTGTTATTGATATTTGAAAATGGGTTTTGAATAAAATGAGGAAAAATCTCTACTTTCTACTTGAAATGATGTTTGATGATGTTAAAACTTGTACTTCTAGGTCTATATATGATATGTATGCTTAAATGTGATAGCTTTAAGAGTTTATAACATGAAATTCGTGATTTTTATATGATTTCTATGTGAACCCGAGAGAAGAGCATGAAAATCTGGGTTTGGTCGCTAAGCCACCAATCCGTCGCTCCAAGCGAGGATTCATGTGTTCTTCGCAAACCCAGAATTTCATGTGGTCGCCCAGCGACCAGTAGCGACCGCCAGCGACTAGACGTCGCCAGGCTTCGCTCTGAGCGATGAACTGTCTGCCTTTTCTAGCCTGTTTCATCGCTGGTAGTCGCTCAACGACCATGACCTGTTTTTGAGAATTTTCTTCATGTTGTATGATGATTATGAGTGTATAACATGTTTAGATTTGGTCTTATAACATGTTATATGTTTGGATTGATTGAACCTTGAGTTAGTTTGATGATGAAAAGCTTTTATGTATGTAATTGATTGGAATCGATATGATGAGCTATGATTAGCTAAGAGGTTAGGTGTGTTGTATCTTGCTTGAATGTATACCTTAATGATGATATGATGATGTGAATTTGATGTGAATTGAGAAGGAGTAATAGGGTTGAGCGGCCTATTATTCATGAGTAGTTGTTTAGGGTATCATCATTATATGGTATGTGTACATTCATGCATTCATGAGTCAACTTGATGCGATGTCCCCCATGACTTAAAACTGACTTGATGCGATTGATATATGTTTATCCTAATTTGATGTGGGTACCACATGCATTAGAGATGTCTAGGTGACATACATTATGTGTTTTCATTAGCTTGCATTAGGAGATTGTGCACTATACTTGATATTTGGTATTTGTGTTGCCTTCCAATGTAATCTTGTGAATGTTTGAGTTATGTGAGTTTTACTTGAATATCTTGGCTTTTGTTGATGAGCATGATGAACCATGATGTTATATATATTCTTAGCTCAATACGATATGAGTATGATTTGTTTATGATATAATTGTTTACATAATATAAGTGTATACTATGCTTATTATTATGAACTTGAATCGTAGCTAACTCTCTATTTTTGTGTATGTGTAATGGTTTGGGTCCAGATTCTCCACTTGAGGAGTGATCCCGTTGCTTTGGAGTTTAGCTCGTGAGGACTAGCATAGCTTGGTAAGGTGAAGGATAGGAGGATCCTAGGAGCTTAGACGTTTAGGATATGCTCTGATACTTGTAACTTTGTTTAGACTAGTGTTAGGTTCTTCGTTTGTTTGAGATTTTATGTATGACCTTGTTACTTATTTATCTTATCTTTAATTACTTATTGGATTATTTTGGATTATGTTTTGGGGCTTCATGTATGGAAGTACCTAGTTGGAGTTGTAATATGATTTATGACTTGCATGCTTGGATTTTATTATTATGAATGATTTGATTAGGATTTCATATGCTTCCGTTGTGGTAATTAAGTCGATCTATGCATGCTATTAGTTATTTTGTATTAAGTAATGCCTTGATGATTTGTATGTTGAATGATTTAAATTAATTATTGCATGCGAATCGATTAGGAGCGTTACATTTTGGTATCAGAGCAAGGTTGGTCCATATCGGATCAAGTAGGTTAGTATACCCATAGGTGCTTGAGTACAGTGAACACTTTTAATACCCTTAGTCTAACGTAAGGTTGGATTTCTTTTGGTTGGTTGTTTAGGTGATGGCGCAAAGAGCTATGGTGGATGCGATAACCTTTATGGCTAATGCTTTAACACAAGAAGCGGCAGCTAGGATGGCCGAAAGGGTTGCACAAGAGAATCGTATGGGGAATGAGGATGAAATGAGGTTGGAAAGATTTCTTAGGAATAATCCAAAGGAATTCAAGGGAGGTCATGATCCCGAAGGAGCTCAAAAATGGTTAGAAGCTATGGAAAGGATTTTCGGAGCAATGAGGTGTTCGGAAGTTCAAAAAGTGACTTTGGGAAGCTATATGTCACATGAGGATGCAAGCTATTGGTGGAGGAATACATATCAAAGGTTGGGCCAAGGAGGAGCTATCATTACTTGGGATATCTTTAAGAGGGAGTTCTTGACTAAGTACTTTCCAACGGACATGAGAAACCGAAAGGTAGTGGAATTCATGGAGCTCAAACAAGGAAATCTATCGGTTGCGGAGTATGCAACCAAGTTTGAGAACTTATGCCGTTTTTGCCCACATTACAACACCGTAGAGGCGGAAGGGGATAAGTGTGTGAAGTTCGAAAGTGGTTTGCGTCCCGATCTTAAGCAATTGGTTGGTATCTTGGAGATAAGGAATTTTGCTAACTTGGTGAACAAAAGCAACATTTGTGACTTGGATGGGAAAGCTAAGACAAGCTACTACAAGGAGATAAATGATAAGAGAGGAAAAGGTCAAGACCGTGGTAAGCCTTATGACAAGAGGAACAAGGGCAAAGTTGGAGGTAGTGGAGAGAATGGAAAGAATGCTAATGACAAGTGCTATAAGTGTGGTGTTTTGGGTCATCGTTCTTATGATTGCCCAAAAGGAGATAGACGCTTTAGGTGTGGGGAGTTTGGACACAAGGTTAATGCATGTAAGAAGAAGGTTACTTGTTTCAATTGTGGTGAAGAAGGTCACAAGAGTCCGGAATGTAAGAAGCCAAAGAAAACGACCGGAAAGGTGTTTGCTTTAAGTGGAGATGGAGCGGAACAAGTGGACAATCTCATTAGAGGTACATGTTTCATCTATGACACTCCTTTAATTGCGATTGTTGATACTGGGGCAACACATTCTTTTATATCTTTTGAATGCATGAAGCGTCTTAATATTCCTGTGTCTGAAATGCTTGGTTGCATGGAAATAGAAACTCCTGCTAGTGGTTCTGTAACTACTCAACTTGTTTGTCGTAAATGCCCTGTGACCGTGTTTGGTAAATCTTTTGATATGGATTTAGTGTGTATTCTACTTAGCGGTATAGATGTGATTTTTGGTATGAACTGGTTAATCTTTAATAGAGTCCATATTAACTGTTGTGAGAAAGTGGTTACATTTCCGAAGTTGGAGGAAGAGTCTAAGTTGATGAGTGGGAAAGAAGTAAGAGAATCCTTATTGGACCATGGTGAATTGTTTGCTATGTTTGCATCTTTGAAGATTGAGAATGAAGTTGGAATTAAGGAACTACCGGTTGTGCAAGAATTTCCCAATGTGTTTCCGGAGGATGTGTCAGATATGCCTCCAGAAAGAGAAGTGGAGTTTACTATTGATTTGGTACCTGGTACAAGTCCAATATCTATGTCACCTTATAGAATGTCGGCATCTGAGTTAAGTGAATTAAAGAAGCAACTAGAAGAGTTACTAGAGAAGAAGTTTATTCGTCCGAGTGTATCGCCGTGGGGAGCACCTGTGCTTTTGGTGAAGAAGAAGGACGGAAGTATGAGATTGTGTATTGATTATCGTCGTTTGAATCAAGTGACAATCAAGAACAAGTATCTGTTGCCAAGGATTGATGATTTAATGGATCAGTTAGTGGGTGCTTGTGTGTTTAGCAAGATTGATTTGAGGTCCGGATATCATCAAATTCGAGTTAAGGCGGAAGATAATCCGAAGACTGCTTTTAGGACAAGATATGGTCATTACGAGTATTTAGTCATGCCTTTTGAAGTAACTAATGCATCGGGAGTGTTTATGGAGTACATGAATCGGATTTTCCATTCATATTTGGATAAGTTCGTAGTGGTTTTCATTGATGACATCCTAGTGTATTCCAAGACCGAGGAGGAACATGCAGAACATCTGAGAATAGTGTTGAGGACCTTGCAAGAGAAGAAGCTTTATGCGAAGTTGTCTAAGAGCGAGTTTTGGTTGAAGGAAGTGAGTTTTCTAGGTCACGTGATATCTAGTGGAGGTATTGCGGTGGATCCTTCCAAAGTTGATGCGGTAATGAAGTGGGGAATTCCAGAATCAGTGTTTGAGATTAGAAGTTTTCTCGGATTGGCCGTTTACTATCGAAGGTTTATTGAAGGTTTTTCAAAGTTGGCTTTACCGTTGACCCGATTGACTAGGAAAGATCAACCCTTTGTTTGTGATAGTTTATGTGAGAAAAGTTTCCAAGAGTTGAAGAAGCGGTTGACGTCGGCACCAATTTTGATTCTACCGAAACCGAATGAGCCGTTTGTTGTGTATTGTGATGCATCATTGATGGGGTTGGGTGGTGTTCTTATGCAAAATGGACAAGTGGTTGCTTATGCTTCTAGGCAATTGAAAGTGCATGAGAAGAACTATCCAACACATGATCTTGAGTTGGCGGCCGTTGTGTTTACTTTGAAGATATGGAGACATTATCTATTTGGTTCTAGATTCGAAGTCTTTAGTGATCATAAGAGTTTGAGGTATTTGTTTGACCAAAAGTAGTTGAATATGAGGCAAAGACGTTGGTTGGAATTTTCGAAGGACTATGATTTTGAGTTGAGTTACCATCCGGGAAAGGCTAATGTTGTAGCCGATGCTTTGAGTAGAAAGTCCTTGCATATGTCTTCACTTATGATGAAAGAGTTGGATTTAATTGAAGGGTTTAGAGATTTGAGTTTGGTTTGTGAAACGACTCCAAGAAGTGTGAAATAGGGAATGTTGAAGTTGACTAATAATTTTCTTGATGAAGTAAAGAATGGTCAAAAGGGAGATTTGGATTTGGTGAATCGTCTAGCATTGATTGATCAAGGAAAAGAGACCGATTTCAAAGTTGATGAGAATGGAGTTATAAGATTTTGAGAAAGAGTTTGTGTTCCTAACATACCCGAGTTGAAGAGAAAGATTCTAGAGGAAGGACATAGAAGTGGTTTGAGTATTCATCCTGGAGCTACTAAGATGTACCAAGATCTTAAGAAGTTGTTTCGGTGGCCAAGTATGAAAAGGGAAGTTGCCGAATTTGTTTATGCTTGTTTAACGTGTCAAAAGTCAAAGGTTGAACATCAAAGACCGTCCGGATTATTACAACCCATGTTTGTCCCGGAATGAAAGTGGGATAGCATTGCTATGGATTTTGTAAGTGGTTTGCCGAGGACTACAAAAGGGAATGATTCGATTTGGGTGATTGTTGATAGGTTGACTAAGTCGGCGCATTTTATTGCTTTTAAGACCGGAACTTTAATACCAAGGTTGGCGGAGATTTATGTTGAGCAAATTGTGAGATTGCATGGTATTCCATCTAGTATTGTGTCGGATCGAGATCCAAGGTTTACTTCGAGGTTTTGGGAAAGTTTGCAAGAGGCTTTGGGGACTAAGCTAAGGATGAGTTCGGCTTATCATCCTCAAACGGATGGACAATCGGAAAGAACTATTCAATCACTCGAAGATTTGTTGAGAGCTTGTGTTTTGGAAGATGGAGGGAGTTGGGATAAGTATCTACCTTTGATAGAGTTCACCTACAATAATAGTTATCATGCGAGTATTGGAATGACACCTTTTAAAGCTTTGTATGGTAGGAGATGTCGTACTCCTTTGTGTTGATATGAGGATGGAGAAAGTGTTGTGTTGAGACCGGAATTGGTTCAACAAACTATGGAAAAGATTAAGATGATTCAAGAGAAAATGAAAGCGACTCAAAGTAGACAAAAGAGCTATCATGACAAGAAGAGGAAAGATGTGGAATTTCAAGAAGGAGATCATGTATTTTTGAGGGTTAATTCAACCACCGGTGTTGGTCGTGCTTTGAAATCTAAGAAGTTGACATCGAAGTTTATAGGACCTTATCAAATCTTGAAGAGAGTAGGAAACGTGGCTTACAAGATTGCTTTGCCACCATCGTTGTCTAATCTTCATGATGTGTTTCATGTGTCGCAATTGAGGAAATATGTATCGTATCCTTCACATGTGATTGAGTCGGATGATGTTCAAGTAAGGGACAATTTGACGGTTGAAGCTATGCCTTTGAGGATTGAGGGTAGAGAAGTGAAAAAGCTAAGGAATAAGGAAATCGCGTCGGTTAAAGTTGTTTGGGGAGGACCGGCGGGAAAAAATGCTACTTGGGAGCTAGAAAGCAAGATGAGGAGTTCTTATCCGGAGTTATTTTCAGGTAAATTTTCGAGGATGAAAATTCTTTAAGGGGGGTAGAGTTGTAACACCCGTATTTATTTATTTTATTTTTAATTAGAGTTGATTAGCTTTTTATAGTATTTTATAGTGAGTTAGTAATTAATTAAGAATTGTGGCTATTTTGGGAAAGAGTAGTGTTTTGAGTAGGATAAGTTTTATTAGAGTTATGATAATAAGAGTTGGGCTTGAGTGTTATTGGGCCTAAGTTAATATGAGGGACATTATGGTCTTTAATTAAGCTAGGATTAGGTTAGAGTTATGAGAATAGTGAGAGAGTGCTCATAACTTAAGAAAATAGAAAAGAGGTAGAAAGAGAAAACTTTGAAGAGAAGGAAGTAGAGGGGAAGATTAGAGAAAACTCAAGAGGAGGAGAAGAATCTGAATTTCATCAATTCTAAGGTTAGAGAGTAGTTATGATTCATGTGAGATGATCAAAGAGGGGGGAGATGACTATTCTCCACACCCAAACCCTCCCATCTCTTTGGTGGGTTATGGAATCAAGAGAATGTGATTTAATGATTTTCTGTGTTATTGTATGATGTTACTATGTTATTACATGATCCTAATTGCTGTTTCAATCATCAATTTCGTGTGTTATATGAAAATTGTTGTTATTGATATTTGAAAATGGGTTTTGAATAAAATGAGGAAAAATCTCTACTTTCTACTTGAAATGATGTTTGATGATGTTAGAACTTGTACTTCTAGGTCTATATATGATATGTATGCTTAAATGTGATAGCTTTAAGAGTTTATAACATGAAATTCGTGATTTTTATATGATTTCTATGTGAACCCGAGAGCAGAGCATGAAAATCTGGGTTTTGTCGCTAAGCCACCAATCTGTCGCTCCAAGCGAGGATTCATGTGTTCTTCGCAAACCCAGAATTTCATGTGGTCGCCCAGCGACCAGTAGCGACCGCCAGCGACCAGACGTCGCCAGGCTTCGCTCTGAGCGATGAATTGTCTGCCTTTTCTAGCCTGTTTCATCGCTGGTAGTCGCTCAGCGACCATGACCTGTTTTTGAGAATTTTCTTCATGTTGTATGATGATTATGAGTGTATAACATGTTTAGATTTGGTCTTATAACATGTTATAGGTTTGGATTGATTGAACCTTGAGTTAGTTTGATGATGAAAAGCTTTTATGTATGTAATTGATTGGAATCGATATGATGAGCTATGATTAGCTAAGAGGTTAGGTGTGTTGTATCTTGCTTGAATGTATACCTTAATGATGATATGATGATGTGAATTTGATGTGAATTGAGAAGGAGTAATAGGGTTGAGCGGCCTATTATTCATGAGTAGTTGTTTAGGGTATCATCATTATATGGTATGTGTACATTCATGCATTCATGAGTCAACTTGATGCGATGGATATATGTTTATCCTAATTTGATGCGGGTACCACATGCATTAGAGATGACTAGGTGACATACATTATGTATTTTCATTAGCTTGCATTAGGAGATTGTGCACTATACTTGATATTTGGTATTTGTGTTGCCTTCCAATGTAATCTTGTGAATGTTTGAGTTATGTGAGTTTTACTTGAATATTTTGGCTTTTGTTGCTGAGCATGATGAACCATGATGTTATATATATTGTTAGCTCAATACGATATGAGTATGATTTGTTTATGATATAATTGTTTACATAATATAAGTGTATACTATGCTTATTATTATGAACTTGAATCGTAGCTAACTCTCTATTTTTGTGTATGTGTAATGGTTTGGGTCCAGATTCTCCACTTGAGGAGTGATCCCGTTGCTTTGGAGTTTAGCTCGTGAGGACTAACATAGCTTGGTAAGGTGAAGGATAGGAGGATCCTAGGAGCTTAGACGTTTAGGATATGCTCTGATACTTGTAACCTTGTTTAGACTAGTGTTAGGTTCTTTGTTTGTTTGAGATTTTATGTATGACCTTGCTACTTATTTATCTTATCTTTAATTACTTATTGGATTATTTTGGATTATGTTATGGGGCTTCATCTATGGAAGTACCTAGTTGGAGTTGTAATATGATTTATGACTTGCATGCTTGAATTTTATTATTATGAATGATTTGATTAGGATTTCATATGCTTCCGTTGTGGTAATTAAGTCGATCTATGCATGCTATTAGTTATTTTGTATTAAGTAATGCCTTGATGATTTGTATGTTGAATGATTTAAATTAATTATTGCATGCGAATCGATTAGGAGCGTTACAGCGACAAAACAGTTTTGCCATATGCCGATACCGTTACCGTTATCACCGTTTTTTATATTAAAGAACAAATTGTGGTTAATTCACACCGCGACAACTGCAATTAGTATTGCAACACCTGTATCGACCAAAATCGCAAAAATCTTTACGTTATCGATACGCGACCGCTTTTTAAAACCTTGGTTTTTGATACTTTCATGAAATACAAAGCTGTGTGCAGTTTGAATGATACTTATTGTAGTGTAATGAGAGAAACACCTAACTGACTAATAACATGCACTGCATATGCAATATTTGGACTAGTAAAAGTAAAACACATCGGATGAAATATTTCACACATTCAACTCTAAAAAACTAATTTATTATAATTTATTTTATATATATAAAAAAAAAAAGCAAAATTTTATATATGAATTAGCTAAGGCACATGCACAAGTTGTGCATTAGCTATAGCTACACAAAAGTACATAACCTGAGCACCAAAATGAACCACGAAAGAATGTACACTCCACTTGACAAAGATATATGAAACATGATTTAGAAGAATATGTATAAAGGCATTAATTCATGTCTTTTGATCTAGAATCTCCTCTTCTTCAACTAGCTAGCTGTCACATGTGGTTCTTAAGGGAACGAGTCACCTTAATTATCTTCATTGTCATTTTTTGGAAGATATAATATATATTCTTATACCAACATGACATGCACTTTTTCTCCAGCATATAAGGAACTCAATTAGTCACCTCTTTCCCATAACTTCTCTTGACTAAAAAAAAAATATATACTCCTTTTCTAACAATATTTTTTTAACTTGTTTCATATTATTCATTCATTCATTCATTCATTCATCAACAAATGGCAACATCTTGGACTGCAAGGCAGAACAAATTGTTTGAACAAGCACTGGCTTTATATGATAGAGAAACACCTGACAGATGGCACAATGTTGCTAAAGTGGTTGGAAAATCAGTTGAAGATGTTAAAAGTCACTATGAAATCCTCAAAGAAGATGTTCAACGTATTGAGCATGGTCGTGTCCCTTTTCCTCGTTACAAAACTAACACCAACAATTAAGGTATAATATATATATATATATGTACACATTTTCCTTGTAACCATATATCATATGTTCCTAAATTATTATGTTTTTGAGGTCTTAGAAGTCACACATCCATCGCATATTTCAAAACTTGCATTATCTTTACATTAGAATTTGATCTCAAACACGCTCACCCGCACACACTGTATTCAGCCTTAAGGAGAAGGACACTCTCAGGTCATAAACTAATACCACCAGACCATTGTATTCTAACTTATTATATACGGTTTTTTACTTAATTTTATATTAATCTTTTTCTCTTCTTGGAATCCAAACACAATGAAATTATATTTGGTAACATCTCAATTTGAACTATGATTGTCGTGTACTTGGGATTTGTATTTACTGCTCTAGTAATTATGCTGTTTCGAATTTTGGCCGTCGATTTGTAATCGGACGATAAATATTAAATACAGCAGAAAAACAATTACTAAAAACTTAATTCGTCATATCATGATCGGTTGGTCCAAATGCAGTACTACGTCACGCAGTAACTGCACCAAATTCAATCTCGTGTACTTGAAGTACTTGTGGCTGTACGGGGTCCATGTCCATTGAATGAGATAAGAATTTGGGATCCTAAAAGTGGTATAGTTATTTAGTTATATTAGTTTTATATATGTGGTCCATAACTCCATATATGTTTTTCTCTTGTTCACCAAAAATACTTTGTCCATGCACTTTAACAATGACTTGTCCGTGCACTTAATAGTAATAATATTATCATATCCTATTTTTTTTACATGTTAATGGCAGTTTAAATTAAAATAGAACGAATCGTTCGAAAGAATTCAAGTTTAATTTTTAGTGGAAATATTTTTATGCCAGATTACTTATTTTGAGGCTAGACTTTGAATTATTTGAATTCCTTCTCTTAAAAACCATAGAGTTAACATTAAAAAAAAATGAATGTGCTTCAAATTTGAACACAACGTAATAAAAAAATTTGGGTTTTATATTTTAACGAGTCCTTTGTATACATAATGATTTGTGCTTTACTAATAAGATTTATCTTTTCTTATATACTTGGCAGGTTCTTGAAGATATATCCAGAATCCAATAAATTAGCTTGAATAACCAATATTTGGTGTATCAATTAATCTTTAATAAACAACAATGCACAGTGTATCTTTGGCGCAAGCTATAAAACACTCTAACTGCATCCACCCTGCTGCCAAGTGAATGTGTGGCAGTGCTCTATCTATTCTATTTCTTTTCTTAGTTTCTTTCTATAGCTAGTCATTGATATTGTATTCCCCGCCTTTAGTTTCACTAAATTTGTACCAAAATGAAGTTAAATATTGTATTTAGTATAATTATTGTCAGTTAATGAAGGATTGCATTCTAATATTATTAATTAAATAATAATTGTGAGACGGGAAAATAGATTCTAGGGACGAAACCGATAGAATCAAGTCTCAAAGTAGGAATTCTAATGAAATGAATAGAATTCGGTACAAATGAGATAGATTATGCAAGCATAATATTGAATGAGAGAGTTTGAGAGAAGAAGATAATTTGTTGAATATTGATTGATTCTCAAATGAGATACAAAACTTTCTTAAATACAATCATAAGGGCTAAAAGAGTAAATGACATAAAGTAAACTATTATTTAAAATAAACTAATAATCTAATATTTATTTCCTGTCAGAACAAACACAAGTGTTGTGTTTAAGAGGTAAAGCTTTCCATTTGTCTAGAACTTTAGCATCTCGAACATTTCCCCTATGGATCATCTTTCTGTGAAAAATAGCTACAAAAACAAACTGGTTTAGAACTAGCTGAGATTTCCTTGGTGAAAAGTGTGCAGCAACCACCATAGGTGTTTGGAATAGCTTCAGTAGAGGAGATGCAGTTGATTCGATTGTTGAGGCACCTTGGTGATGAAATGGTTCATTCCAAACATTTCTAATTAAACTAGGATTCCAATCATTAAGTATTATACAAAGCAGCCCTTGTAGCTTTAATATGTAATTCAAAAACATTTGGATGACAACCAGGCTGATAGCAACAGAACAAAGGTGATCCAAATTAGCTTCCTTTGAGAGCCCAAAATGCATAAACAGAAAATCAAGGTTGCAAGAGCTATGAATTCTTGGTTTCCCCAATTTAAAGACTAGTTCTTCACTCGACTTGCTCAACTCATACCTTGCAAGTACCATCACAATAACCAAGTCTCCACAAATATTTGTCTTCTTTCTACACTTAAAGGAATCCAAAATCATATGTTCTCCAAAGAAAGCAAGATTAGCTAGCTCCAAACACTCCTTAACTTTAACTACTATGATTCCATAATGCAAAAGTGTTCTACCATCTCTTAATTCAGCAAACAGATATGTAAATGGCTTGTGAAAATCACTTTTGTAACTCATCAGAGCTCCATATAAAACCAAGGAAACACAATTTACTAGAGCTTTTGCAATCTCAACTATGATGGCACCATGAGTTTCATTAGAGTCTTCCAAAACCAATATGTTCCTAGCAGCAAAAACTAGATTGAAAGTATTTAGTCTCTTGGTTAAATATTGGCCAGTCAAATTCCCACAATCAACTACAAGAATAGGTTGAATATTTCTCAAACTTCCATTTTTGATTTCAACAGGAAAAAATAGTAAACCATATTTGCAGTAGCTGAACATTCTTTGTATCCCTAACTCAATGATTAATGTTGCACCTAAAGGATACTTACTCTCATGTCTTCTAGGTAGCAATGCAGCAACCACAACTTCACAAAATATTATCTCCTTGCTACATTTTAGGAGCTCCACAATCATCTGCTCATCAGAGTTGGCAAAAGTAGCAAGCTTCATCCATTCTTTATATGTTATTATTCTAGTATGAAGAAGTGTTCTACTTCTACCATTGCTTGAGTCAACAAATAATGATGTGTGAAGACCATCTAAAGCACTAACTAGTTTGATAAGTTCATCATAATAATTGGGGATGAAATTAGGGATTTTTCGAATGGAATAGATGAACAATGAAGGTGAAGAAGATGAAATTGGTTTTTGATGAATCTGGATGAAATGGTTGTTGAAACTGATGATAAAGTTTCGAACTTTAACAATGGTGGAGAAGAAAATCTGTTATGGGTGAAGTAGTAGAAGAATAATTTGTTAAGAGTGAAGTAGATCAAAATAGTGCTTTTTGTTGTTAGATGGGGGAATTTTTGTTGTTAGATGAATGAATGTTGTTGTTGTTGTTATTAGATAAAGAGAAAGTTTTGGTTTTTGTTGTGAAATGAAATTTGTTTCTGGTTTTCAACGTGCAAAGAAGAAGACACCCATTTTTTATTAATTTTTTTATTTTAAATAATAATTACACACTTTCTAATAATATGACTTTTAAAAATAAACTAGTAGTCAACCCGTCCGATCGGACGGGTCGATACGTTACGCATTATTTTTATATTTAGTTACCATTTTTGTAAGTAACACTTTCATAAAAATTGATTATGCATGTAGTTGGTTTCAAATAAGATACCATACATTATAAAGTTCCTTTAAGAATGATTTTACAAATTTAGCATTTGGGCCGTTTTTTTTGTCAACTTTGTCAACACTTAAGAATGGAATATGATAAGCGTAACAAACATAAACATGCTCTATTGAGTGGTGGAACAATATTTAGTGTTACAAACAAGCATACCATACATATACTAGACAATATAAAATTAAAATTGATCAAAGGATCAGTTATTCCATCCTATTACAGGGAATGTATCAATGTATTGATAGGCAAATTAAAATTGAAATACCCAAACTGAAAAAATATTTTGAATAAAGATAAAAGTTTATTAGACCTTAATCATTTTAGCACGGAGCTGTTCTGCAGATTGGTTCAATAACTGTGCACATTCGCGATCCCAAAAAACAAAAGAAGCTCTCACTTTGCAATTTTCAACTTCAATATCCAACTTATACCTATATTCAAAGTTTATGCCAAATAGCTTGCATTATGTAAACAACTCAATTGTGTATTACCATTGAAACACCAATAAAAAGGAATTCAATACCTTAGTATTTCAGTTTGGGTGGAGTGATCATCACTACACTTGTATGGTGGAGCATCACCAAAAGCTTGTTTGGGACATTGGAAGCAAGCTTGATAGTACCAGCCATTTCTGGTGGGTCTGACCTTAACACAATTGACAACAGTAACACACTTTGTCTCCTGGTGGAACAACAACATATGAATAGTTAATTAGTTGATTAAAAGCCTTCATGAAAAACATAAACATAACATCAAAACCTATTTACTTGAGTGAGTTCCACAATTTTGTTCAAAGGCATGACTTCTGCATTGTGATAAAACTTCTGTTCATGAGTAAATTGTGAGCCACTTGTGTACTGTGATCCTCCATATGATTGACTCATCCTTTGTGACTGAGAATCAGACACAGCAGAAATTGTGCCTTTATCAATTGCAGCAACAAATCTGAAGATGTTATAGAGATAATATTAAGTCAGACAACATTAGAAAAATTTATGATCTCATAAGGCCTTGAATGAAATGAAGAATTAAAACTATAAACAACCTTTTCTTGAATTCAAGAATCTCAGGTAGTCCATCATTGATCCAAAGTTTAGTTGTACTCCATATGTTGGATATAGTGAGTGGATATTTTCCTAAAATAACAAAGTACCATATTCCATCAAAACTAATTTATAAATTAGTTGTTGAACTAAAATGTACAAAACTGAGGCTTTAAAATGGTTCTTTAAGATACCTTCTTTCTTGATTTTGGCATATTTCATACAAAGAATGGTTGGACCACCATCATTGTTACCATTCACAAAATTGATAAACTTTGTTGCATAATCTTCCCATAGGGTGCAATGCAAGGTAACATCACTACGAAACATGTTCAAAATATGTTAGAATACATTGGAGATGCTCAAAATAAACATTATATCACAAAATGATCATACCTAACATCCTTAAGCTTTAAGTTAACTTGTATTTTTTTACTTCCTGCATGAGGCTGGGTATAACCAATCTCATCCACAGCTGCTATGATATCTAAAAAATGTTCATAACAAAAAGTTAAAAATAATTTTGAAGGTTGAAGCCATAACAAACTTTTGTGTATTTTAAAAATTGCTTCAGGTTGAATAATGAAGTTTGAATCAAATCCTACCGTATAAGAAATCTTCACGAAATTTGTTACAAAGGATTTCAGTGAAATCTTTAAAGTGCAGGGTGTCAGTAATGTCATGTTTATTGCAATCAGAAACTTTGGTTCCACCATTGAACTTTAGCATGAATTCATGATGGGATGATTTGAACTTTTCCTGATTTTTGGTGACTTGAAAGTTTTGCATAGTGTAAGTGTTCTTCTCAACAATAGGAATCTCCTTTTCGTATTTGGTTTTCAACTCATTTGGAACAATGACAAAAATGTCATCTCCCTGAAATGTGTACAATGATATCTTTAATATAATGTTTGAAATCATATAATATAATGTTTTTTCAACTCATTCTTTTTCATATTATTGTCTAACTCTTCTCAAAATATTGACCGTTTTATCTATGTTTACGAAAATCTTGCTGAATACAACATGTGAGTATAATGTTTCAAATAAAATAGAACAATATTTGACTAAAAATAAAACTGGGATTTAAGTGAAAGTTTCGATTTTTAAAAAGAACTCACCTTTGAGTCAACAACAACCAATTCCAAATACTCTTTTCCCTCTTTCTGTGAAGTCCATTTGTCCCTAACCTTAACAGCGATTTTCCATAGATCTTTACGGTCATTGATGTCCTTGATGAACTCAAAATTCCTAGCCATTTGTCTGAAACAGAACAGTACTGCAACAACATGAAAATGAACTTAAAAAATGAACTTTTATATTCAACAATGTATGATTTGAGATTTTAAGAAAAATGATGAAGAAACTATACTTTATACATGAACTACGGTTGATAAGTTGTTAGCTTAAACATAAACAAACAACATTACAGTTAAAAGATGAAGAAGATCGTTGGATTTTAAGATGAATGCAGATGAAGAAATTTTTTTGAAGATGGATGAAGAAACATGTTTGAAGATGAATGAAGAAGAAGTTGAAGTTACCTTCTCTGTGCAGAGCTATTTTTTTTTTTTTGCGTATAGAGAAGAGAAAAGAAAAGAATTTGAAAGTGAAATGAAATTGGGCTTATGGTACAGTTGAATATGTCAGTATGTAGCTGTCTTGCAAAAAGGTGGTTTGAAGCAAGACAAAAATTTGAACTGAAGCAATTTTTTATTATTTTCAACCAACCAGCTTGGTTCAATTGGAAGTATGGCTCAATTGAAAGTGACTTCCTCTCTCACATTCTGTAAATATGGCTTGGTTTGCTCTCAAAGTGACTTGGTTACTTTTGCATTTAGTTCAGTTAGTAATTTTTTGGACATCAAAAGCCCTTACTTATGCCAAGTGTCAGCATTTTAACCAAGGTTATTTTTGTCTTCTCCAGGGACAACAACTTTCTTATATTGTATTAGATATAAAATAAATTAATTCCACGTGTACATGTCACGTCAACAAAATGATACAGTCATATGCCACATATGCTTGCCACATCAGCAAAAATGAAGATTCTTTGCCAAGTTGTCCACTGAGGGGGGTAAATGAGAGAATCTTAACTTTACAAGGGGCGAATGTCAAAAAAAATTATTACAGGGGGTAACGCAAAACACCCCTACTTTGTAGGGGGGTAACAACTATTTAACCCAAAAAATAAAGATATGAAGAAAAAAACTAGAATTATAAAACTCGTACATAAAAATAAAAAGAAGGGGAAAACTTACAAATTCTAGAAAAAATTGTTTATGAGAGACTATCGTGCTGATAACGTGTTGTGAAACTATTTGTAAAGAGGAGGAATAATAGAGAAGAAAAGATAAAGGAGAGAAGAGAGAAAGAATAGAGATGATATTATTCTCATCAAGGTATCTATTACATAGAAATGATAGTCTTATTTATAGGAAAATATATGGGCCAGAATATTGGACATCCACCTATAATTATTCATAACAAAACTGGTATATAGATAAAAATGAAAACTAATAAAATGTACAATTTAATATGTCCACACATAGTGTTTACTATAGAAAAACTAATAAACACAATTTTTGAACTTATCACAATTTGTCCACCTTATCACAATTTGGTTATTTTTTCATATTTTTTCTATTGTTGCTTTCATATTTTCAATTTAATTTCATGGTCAAAATTTAAGATTTATAAGATTTTTGGATATTTTGTTCTTTATAGGAATATAAAAGTTAACACGTTTCTTCTTATTTGAGAGGAAAAATGTTTGAATGTATCTAATATATTGTGTTTTGTTCTTATTTATCAATTTAATCTTAATATATTTTTGTCCATAAATTCATTGATTCATGAATTCGTTGATTGCAGACATTAAGCATGGTTGCTGAAACCAATATAGAACCCTCGATAATTTTGAAGTTAAATACAATGCTTTATTCAATTTGTTGAACCCAACTATGCACAAAGGTAGAGAGTGTGAAACCACTTATGTTTTATTCTTACTCAATTTTTCAGTTTTTAAACAAATTAATCTTTTTAAATCATTGACTGACCATAATTTTATTGATTTTTTTCACCTAATATTTTCACAAATTTTATTTCTGCTTAACTTTCTAAAAATCTTTAAGTGTTTTGGTTGACAAATGTTCTTGAGTTTTCATCTATTAATTGAATATCTTCTAAACAAATCAAGTTGGAATTTGAAAATTAAGACTATCCATTTGACCATAATTTTATTTATTGACCATAATATATGTACGTTTTACTATACTTTTAGTATTATTATTTTTTGGATAATCCTTTTTGGATAAAACACATAATCAATTAAAACTACACCGAGGCAGTATATACATAGCAATTATCTAAAACTAAAACACATAACAATTCTAAGAAAAAGAAATAAAATGTAGTCTATTAGGTGATAAAAAAGAAAAAAAAAAAAAAGATGAATTTATGCTCTTTGAATTTTAAATTGTAAATCATAATTCTTTCTTTGATATGCAGCCCAAAAGAAAATTGTCGAGATGTTTTGTCAAATTACAGGTTGAAGCTTGAGAATTATGAAATTCCGGTAACAAGTTACAGATGTGCAGCGTGATGTGGTGCACGTTAGGGTTTAGGTATACGATATGTTGCCTAATGTGCCAACATCATAAACATACGATAACTTGATGAACAAGGAAAATAAAGTGCAGAAGATAAAGAACACAATGAGTTTGTTAACCCAGTTCAGTGCAACTCACTTACGTCTGGGGGATACCAATCCAGGAATGAATCCACTCTGATAGCTCTAATTCAAAGCTTAAACTCCCCGTTTACAACCTCTCGCTTAGATATTACCTTGTGTAACCCTACCTTGCTCCTCCACAAGATATGACTTCCCCCAGTCAATTCCCAGCCTATCCACCTTGCTCCCGCAAGGACCTTGCTCTACCACAAGGAATTTTAGTCTTGCTCCCGCAAGTACCTTGCCACCACAAGGAATTATACAATCTTGTTCCCACAAGAACCTTGCTACACCACAAGGATTTTGACAAACTCAATAATGGAGACGCACTCCAAAACTAAAGAATCAACTCGTGCTTCAAAGCTTTGAGTGATTCAAAGTCCAAATCTTGTTTCCAACTAGAACCAAGAAGAGGAACAACTCTGTGCTTAAAAGCTTAAGAGCTAAATACAACCCTAATTCAAGTTTCAAACGAAACAAGAAATCCTAGGGACAAAGACTTGAAATCCTAAAGACTAGATTTATGAATATTGATTTCAGTGAGTAAAACATGTCTTCAGCATTCCTTTATATAGAACGAGATCTGGTAGCTGTTTGTTGTAACAAACTTAATCTTTTAATAAAATATATGATCTTTAAATAAAAGATAAGTTTTGTTTTAAATCTTTTTGAATCTTTTTGAATCTTCTAGAAACAAACCAGCTTTTTAAATCTTTTCTGAATCTTCTTCAATCTTTCAGCTCGTTCCTTGGCGCGCAAGCTAGCGTGGATATGTTTGTTTCAAAACAAATCTTTTTCAAAGATCACACGCAAATATTTGAAAGCGCGTTTATAGGGTATTCAGTTCAGGTACCACATGTGTGAACATCAGTCACCACATCTGGACCAAAGGCTTATTTTAACAAATGAAGCCAACCCTAAAATAAACTCAACCTTGCAGGTTGAAAACACTAACAATCTCCCCCTTTGGCAAATTGTGGCTAAAATAACCTTTGGAGTCAGCCAGCGAGATTTTGGAGAGAATCATTAGAACATCAGAGGCGTTGCAGCAGCGGAATCTTGCCTCAATCTTCTGAGAGAATAAAACTCCCAACATACAAGCATGGTGATGAATCATGCACACAGTAAAGAGGGGAAGTGTCTTCAGCAGCTTCAGTAAAGTCTTCACTCCCCCTAAATTCAAGCACCATCTTCATCAGTCTTCAAAGGATCAGTCTTCATTCGTCTAGTTCTTCAAAGTCTTCAAAAAGATGTGCAGAATACAAGCACAATCTGTCTTCAACGATGTGCACACATCTGGTATCACATCATGTACCAGAGTAAACATATTGCACTACCTTTCCTCTTACTCCCCCTGCATATACTACGTATCTTTTCTCCCCCTTTTTAGCCATAATGTTGACAAAAAGTTTAAGAACAGAAAAAGTAATCAAATAGTACTGGGGCCATTAAATGTGCAATATACAGAGTAGATGGATCTTTGACAAATGATCTAAGCATCACCACATGACCAAGGTCTTCAAAAAAAAAAATGCTTCAGTAGTCTTCAATTTCTTCAGTAGTTGTCTTCACAGAATCCATATAGTCCAGCAATCCATAAGCACAATCGTCATTCTTCATTCTTCATGGTTGCTGTATGTGCATTCATAGTTAAGCAAGTACAAGTTACCCATATTTCTATGATTGTAACTAAGTCACCCATATTGCTATGACTGTGACGTGAATCACCCATATTTCTATGACTGTGATCCTAAGCATAAAAGTCATCCATATTTCGATGTTCATGACTAAGCATAATGAATCATCCATATTGCTATGATTATGATTATGATTATGCCCTATGCTTACAAACTTAAATGCTTTTGAGTTGTTTTGCACATAATCTACTCCTTCCATAAAAAGGTCATTCTTTGCCCTTGCCTTCAGTAATGCTCTTGCAGATAGCAGGATTTGTAGTCTTCAGCTCTAGATAAGGCTTCTTCTTCTCAGAGGCTCCAATGTGGACCACATTGAGCTCTACATCAGGATCTTCTTCATAGTTCTTCATCACAGTAAGAAAGGTGGAATAGTCTTGATATATTATGTTGAGAAAAATCTGTGATGATTGCCTTTGGATAGCGTGCATAAACAAACGGAAGTAGTAGGCAGGTCTCCGTTGCACGCTTCAATAGCAAGATTGCTATTGGTCATCAAGAAGGCAAATACCAAGTTTGCCTCTTAATGTTTCAAACTTATTTGCATCCAAAGCCTTTGTAAAAATGTCAGCCAGTTGATTGTCTGTGGCTACATGTTCTAAGGTTACAACCTTGTCTTCAACTAGATCCCTGATAAAATGGTGACGAATATCAATATGCTTGGTCCTACTGTGTTGGATAGGATTCTTGAAAATATTTATAGCACTCATATTGTCACAGTATAATGTGAGCACATCTTGCTCCACATTGTACTCACTCAGCATCTGCTTCATCCAAAGCAATTGAGAACAACTGCTTCCTGCTGCGATATACTCAGCTTCTGCTGTTGAAAGAGCTACACAATTCTGTTTCTTGCTGAACCATGAAATTAGGTTGTTGCCCAGAAAGAAACATCCACCTGAGGTACTCTTCCTATCATCTGCACTGCCTGCCCAGTCAGCATCACAATACCCTGTCAACCTTGTGTCTTCACCATGAGAGTACATAATTCCATAGTCACTTGTGCCATTCACATACTTCAGAATTCTCTTGACTTGTGTGAGATGACTCATTTTGGGCTCAGCTTGGTATCTAGCACATACACCAACTGCAAAGGAGATATCAGGCCTACTTGCTGTGAGGTAAAGTAGACTGCCTATGATGCTTCTGTATAGGCTTTGATCAACACTGACACCTTTCTCATCCTTGGTGAGTTTAATATGAGTTGCTGCAAGAGTTCTCTTGTGTGTTGCACTCTCCATTCCAAACTTCTTCACAATATTCTTGGCATATTTGCTTTGAGAGATGAATATTGTGTCCTCCATTTGCTTTACTTGTAGACCAAGAAAGTAGGTTAATTCTCCTACAAGGCTCATCTCAAATTCAGATTGCATTTGATGCACAAATTGTTTTACCAAAGTATCTGTCATGCCACCAAACACAATATCATCTACATAGATTTGTGCTATCATGAGCTTTCCTTTCTCTTGTCTCACAAACAAGGTCTTGTCTGTTTCACCCTTTTTGTATCCTTGCTGTAGAAGAAACTTGGTTAGCCTTTTATACCAAGCCCTAGGAGCTTGCTTTAATCCATACAGAGCTTTCTTCAATTTGTAGACATGATCTGGGAGATTAGGATCATTAAATCCCTTTGGTTGTGCTACATATACTTCTTCATTCAAGTACCCATTGAGGAAGGCACTTTTTACATCCATTTGAAAAAGCTTGAACTTCAAAATACATGCCACTCCTAGAAGTAACCTTATAGACTCAAGACGAGCTACTGGAGCAAAGGTTTCATCAAAGTCTACACCTTCAATCTGAGAGTATCCTTGTGCTACAAGCCTGGCCTTGTTTCTTGTGACAACACCATTTTCATCAGACTTGTTTCTATACACCCACTTGGTGCCTATGATGTTGACCCCATCAGGTCTTGGAACTAAGTCCCACACCTCATTCCTCTTGAACTCGTTCAACTCTTCTTGCATTGCATTAATCCAACATTCATCTGTCAAGGCTTCCTTAACATTTTTTGGTTCTATGGTGGATACAAAGCAAGCATTGGAGATTACCTCCCTTGACCTAGTCATGACTGGTAATTCTGGATTTCCTATGATGAGTTCTTTAGGATGATTCTTCTGAATTCTGATGGAAGGACCTTTGCTTGTTTGACCTTGATTTGGCTCTTCTTCTGCTTTCTCAGAACTTTCTTCAATTGCAGAGTCTTCAGGTAGGGGGTTTGATGTGCCCACATCTGGTACTTCATCATGCACTTTCTCATCAGGGTAGTCATTGACAACAATATTGATTGATTCCATCATTGTTCTGGTCCTGTTGTTGAAGACTCTGTAGGCTCTGCTGTTTGTAGAGTAGCCAAGAAAAATCCCTTCATCACTCTTGGGATCTAGCTTTCTTCTTTGTTCTCTATCAGCCAAGATGTAACATTTGCCTCCAAAGACATGGAAGTGTTTGACACTGGGTCTTCTTCCTTTCCAGATCTCATACAGAGTGGTAGAGGTGCCTGCTCTTAGTGTAACACGATTATGAACATAGCATGCTGTGTTCATTGCCTCTGCCCAAAAGTAGTAAGGTAGTTTCTTTGCATGTAGCATAACCCTTGCTGCTTCCTGTATGGTTCTGTTCTTCCTTTCAACAACCCCATTTTGTTGTGGTGTGATTGGAGAGGAGAACTCATGTGTTATTCCTTCAGTTGAGCAAAATTCTGCAAATTTTGAGTTCTGAAATTCCTTGCCATGATCACTTCTAATTCTGATGATTGGCTGTCTTTCTCCCTTTGAAGTCTTGTGCACAGATCTTTAAACTCTTCAAATGTGTCTGATTTTTCTTTGAGGAAGCTTATCCAAGTGTATCTTGAAAAATCATCCACAACAACAAAGGCATACCTACTTCCTCCAAGACTTTCAACTTGCATGGGTCCCATCAAGTCCATGTGAAGAAGTTCTAACACTCTAGATGTTCCCTGATGTGGCAACATTGGGTGTGACATCTTGATCAGCTTGCCTATCTGACACTCTCCACAGATATCTTTTTCTTCAATTGTAAGCTTTGGTAGTCCTCTGATAGCTTCTTTGGAGATGAGTTTCATCATACCTCTTAAGTGCAGGTGCCTAAGCTTTTGGTGCCATAGTTTTGCTTCATCCTTTTGACTCATAAGGCATGTAGTGGAATGAGCTGTTTTTGGAGGAATCCACAAGTAGCAATTGTCTTTTGACCTTTCTCCTTTCATCAGCAGCTCTCCTTTGTCAGTGGTTACAAGGCATTCATTCTTTGTAAAATCAACTTTTAGTCCTTGATCACAGAGTTGACTTATGCTGATTAAGTTTGCCTTTAACCCTTTTAAAAGCAAAACATCATCAAGGTTTGGCAAACCATTATTGTGAAGTCTCCCAATTCCCTTGATCTTCCCTTTAGCTCCATCACCAAAGGTCACATAACTGGTGGTATATGACTGAATGTCTTTCAGATATTTTTCTACGCCTGTCATATGCCTGGAACAGCCACTATCAAAGTACCAATCTTCTCTTGATGAGGCTCTGAGGGATGTATGAGCTATATGAGCAGCTTCTTGGACTCTTGGATTCCATTCTTTCTTGACTTTGGCCTTTGTATGATAAGCTCTAGTTTGTGATTGGGATCCCTTCTTTGGACGACCATAGAGCTTATAGCAGGAGGATTTTTTATGACCATTCTTTCCACAGTGGTGACACTTTATGGTAGTAGATTTCTTCTTGAGTGAGTGTCTCTGATGTGGTGCAGGATGTTGCAACATCATCTCAGTGTCAAATCCTCTTTGAGCGGGAACAAAGCTTGATTGTAGAGTTTCCTTGTTGTAAGTCTTTCCATACCCTACTCCAGTTGGGTTATCAAGATGATTTCTGATGTTAAGAACTTCGTTTAGCTTCTTCGTTCCAGTGCCCATCATTCTAACAGATTTGGTCATGCTTTCATGATTGAATGAAAGTTGCTTGATTTCTTCTTGAAGACTAATTATCCTCTCTTGTAGCTCCTGCTTTTCACGCTTCAGTCTCATGATATCGTAATTTCGCTCTACCAAAGTTTTGCACAATTCTTCACTTTTGAGGTACAAGTCATTGTTCATGGAGACTGCTTCTTCATAAGTGAGTTCATCATCAGAAGAGTTGTTGTCAGAAAGACTCTCATCAGTTGTTACCTTTATGTGATTTGCAGTCATATCTTCTGATTCATTGTCAGAGTTTTCTTCATCTGACCAAGATACTGCTAGACCCTTCTTCTGTTTCTTCAGATATGTGGCACATTCAGTTTTTATATGTCCATAACCCTCACATTCAAAACATCGAACACCCTTTTCTTTTTCTGTCAAGGATTTTGCTGAGGTGTTTCCTTGTGTGCTGATGTTGGGCTGGATGTGCTCCACATTCCTCCTTGATCTTTTATCTACTCTCTTCAGTATTTTGTTGAACTGTTTTCCAAGTAATACTATTTCATCTGAGAGATCTTCTCTAGTATCAAGGTTGTCATCAGCTTCCTCACTGTCAGTGTTGGAGGTAAAGGCTATGTTTTTTCCTTTCTTCTCAACTTTTTCACTGAAGTTCATCTCAAAGGTTTGAAGAGAGCCCGCTACCTCTTCTACCTTCATGCTTGCAATATCTTGAGCTTCTTCAATAGCTGTGACCTTCATGTCAAACCTCTTTGGCAAGGATCTGAGAATTTTTCTCACCAACTTCTCATCAGATAGCCTTTCTCCCAAGGACTCAAAGGAGTTTGCTAGGTCAAGAACACTCATATGAAAGTCATATATAGTCTCTTCTTCTTTCATTCTGAGATTCTCAAATTTTGAGTGGAGAAGTTGAAGTCTTGAGCTTTTTACCTTGGAGGTTCCTTCATGAGTTGTCTTGAGTATCTCCCAAGCATCTTTGGCAACAGTACATTGTTTGATGAGTCTGAACATGTTTTTGTCAACTCCATTGAATAATGCATTTAAAGCTTTGTTGTTGCCAAGAGCAAGAGTATCTTCTGCTGGAGTCCAATCTTCTTCTGGCTTGAGTTCTTCTGTGTCAGCTCCATTTGCATCCTTGATTTTGGGATGTTCCCAACCTCTTAGCACTGCTTTCCAAGTTCTACTATCAATGGATTTTAAGAAGGCAGTCATGCGTGATTTCCAATAATCATAGTTTGTGCCATCAAGAAGAGGTGGTTTGCTGACCAAAGTTCCGTCCTTGTCCATGTTTCCAGAAAGTATCTTCCCTGGAGCTCACCCTAAAGCAGAACAGGGTGCCTGCTCTGATGCCAATTGAAATTCCGGTAACAAGTTACAGATGTGCAGCGTGATGTGGTGCACGTTAGGGTTTAGGTATACGATGTGTTGCCTAATATGCCAACATCATAAACATACGATAACTTGATGAACAAGGAAAATAAAGTGCAGAAGATAAAGAACACAATGATTTTGTTAACCCAGTTCAGTGCAACTCACTTACGTCAGGGGGATACCAATCCAGGAATGAATCCACTATGATAGCTCTAATTCAAAGCTTAAACTCCCCGTTTACAACCTCTCGCTTAGATACTACCTTGTGTAACCCTACCTTGCTCCTCCACAAGATATGACTTCCCCCAGTCAATTCCCAGCCTATCCACCTTGCTCCCGCAAGGACCTTGCTCTACCACAAGGAATTTTAGTCTTGCTCCCGCAAGTACCTTGCCACCACAAGGAATTATACAATCTTGTTCCCACAAGAACCTTGCTACACCACAAGGATTTTGACAAACTCAATAATGGAGACGCACTCCAAAACTAAAGAATCAACTCGTGCTTCAAAGCTTTGAGTGATTCAAAGTCCAAATCTTGTTTCCAACTAGAACCAAGAAGAGGAACAGCTCTGTGCTTAAAAGCTTAAGAGCTAAATACAACCCTAATTCAAGTTTCAAATGAAACAAGAAATCCTAGGGACAAAGACTTGAAATCCTAAAGACTAGATTTATGAATATTGATTTCAGTGAGTAAAACATGTCTTCAGCATTCCTTTATATAGAACGAGATCTGGTAGCTGTTTGTTGTAACAAACTTAATCTTTTAATAAAAGATATGATCTTTAAATAAAAGATAAGTTTTGTTTTAAATCTTTTTGAATCTTTTTCAATCTTCTAGAAACAAACCAGCTTTTTAAATCTTTTCTGAATCTTCTTCAATCTTTCAGCTCGTTCCTTGGCGCGCAAGCTAGCGTGGATATGTTTGTTTCAAAACAAATCTTTTTCAAAGATCACATGCAAATATTTGAAAGCGCGTTTATAGGGTATTCAGTTCAGGTACCACATGTGTGCACATCAGTCACCACATCTGGACCAAAGGCTTATTTTAACAAATGAAGCCAACCCTAAAATAAACTCAACCTTGCAGGTTGAAAACACTAACAAATTATATGTTGCATTATCAAGGGTTACACCAATAAAAGAGTTAAAGGTAGTAATAACCGACGATGAAGGTGAATGTTCAAATACAACGGAAAATGTGGTCTACAAAGACATGTTCCATAATGTTCAGTAGTTAACTATAAATCATTATAAAAATCACTTTGTCTGTTTTTATGTAATTTTATCATTATTTTTATGATTTTAATTATTCATTGTTGTTCTATATGTATTGCATAATTTCAGTTTCAATTTATCTATATTTTCTTAAAGTTTTTACTATAAGAGTTTAAACTATACATATAATATTTTACATAATCCGTGCATGCACGGGCAGTAGTCTAGTTATAATAAAACGGGAGTAACCAGAGGCACCCTAAACCTTAACCCTAATATGAATGGTCTAGATTTTGACACGTGGAAAAAATATATTATATTAACGGCTACGATAAAAACTTGAATACTACGTTGCCACATCAATTAATGAATGTGACACGTCATGTGTTTAAAAACACAATGTTGACTATTTTGTATTGGCTGCATTTTGGTAAAACAAGTATGTACGCAGGATGTGGTATGTAATGTTACAACATTGTAACCTCACGTGAGTGCGCCAGCTGGCGGTATTATTAATGCGCGCGTTTTTATTTTTAGAGAAGATCTTTTCTCTTTCATTAGTTCTTTGTGTGTGCATCAAAGAATGTTTTATTTTCTAAACAGATCTTTCATCTAAAGATTGTTTTAGAAATTATTGTGAAGAATTATTTTATAAAATCTTTCAAAGATATGGTTTTATTTTATATGTGTGAGCTGGATGTTTCTCGTGGGCAAAGCTACTGAAGCCCAAGTTACCAGCTATATATTGGAAGGCTAAAAACCTAATGAAGGCAGTTGTTCAAGCGTATAATTGAGTCTAGCCGTCTTAGGGTTTTTTGTGTGCTTGTGTTATTTTGTGAGCCTTTCTTGTGTCTTAATGATGCAAGCTTAGGACTGTGTGTTCTTTGAGTTGTAATCATAATTGTCTCTGAAGCTTTTAAGCAAGGAGATAGTTACTGTGTGTGTCCTCTCCAAAGCTTTTAAGCGAGGAGTTTGGATCGTAGTGCTTGTGAATCACTCGAAACCTTTAGGTAAGATGATCTAGTGTTTATGAGAGTATCTCCACCGTAGTGATTGAGTTTACAATAGTGCTGTCTATACTATTGAAGTTAAGGAGTGAGTTGGGAACTCATACCTAGGATTTCCTAGGTAGTAAGACATAAGAATAGTTGCTAGGTGATAAGTTGTAAACGAGGAGTTTGCTGTAAGACTTTGAACTAGGGCTATTAGTGGATTTTTTCCTGGATTGGTATCCCCCAGATGTAGGTTGTTGTTTGCACCGAACTGGGTTAACAAATCACTGTGTGTTTGTTTATTTCTGCACTATTTACTGTTTTATACTTTGTCTATCAAATCTGGTAAAGTGTTGTAACATCGTATACAACATCTTATACTGGTGTGCCAGATTTCACACAATACATGATGTGTCAATATATGATTGGATGTGTGTATAAAATAATTTTACACCAATCCCTAATTTTGTTACCTACTAATCCCTAATTATATGCTTTCATTTGATGATTGGATATACTCTATGGAATATATTTTAGTTATAACTTTAAATTATGCATCTTTTACGATAAATCGAAACCCTTTTATTTCTTTCTCCCAAAAGTGTATCTTTCACATTAATTATACTAGCTTTATATTATGCATCTATTTTCACTTTTTCTCACATATTTACATTTTTTTTATTTGATGCAGATTTGACTTTGGGGTTCTATAAAGGTATGGATTGCTATAAATATTTTAGGTGTTTAAATTTTGATTATAGTTTGTAATGTTCCATATTAATTCTCTATTCTTTTTTAATTTGATTTTTATTCCAATAGGTATGGATTCCTAAAGGTATATGGAGACAAATTTTTTTTATAGTGTTTCATATTAATTCTGATTCTTCCATTTAAGAAAAAAATTTAGGTTTTATTTTTCTTAAGTTTTATAGTTTTTGTATTGGATGCATGTTTTGCTTTAGGGTTCTATAAAGGTATGTACTCCTATGAATATTTTTACTTAGGTGTTTGAATTCTGATTTTTTTTTTGTTTGTTGTGTTCTGTATCAATATGGTTATTATTTCATGTTTTTTCTATTGTTTCTTTCGTATTTTCATTTTAATTTCATTGTCAAAATTTAATATTTATAAGAGTTTTGAATATTTTTTCCCTTAAAGAATATAAAAGTTAACACGTTTCTTCTTATTTGAACCGAAAAAGGTTTGAATATATCTAATATAATTGGTTGTGTTTTGTTCTTATATATCAGTTTAATCTTAATCTAATTTTTTCCATAAATTCGTTTATTCATGAATTCGTTGATTGCAGACATTAAGCATGGTTGCTGAACCCAATATAGAATCCTTGATAATTTTGAAGTTAAATAGAATGTTTTATTCAATTTGTTGAACCCAACCATACACAAAGGTAGAGAGTGTGAAACAACTCATGTTTTATTCTTACTCAATTTTTCAATTTTTAAACAAATTTATCTTTTCAAACTATTGATTGACCATAATTTTATTGATTTTATTTAACCTAATATTTTCACAAATTTTATTTCTACTTAACTTTCTAAAATTCTTTAAGCGATTTGGTTGGCAAATGTTCTTGAGTTTTCATCTAGTAATTGAATATATTCTAAATAAATCAAGTTGGAATTTGAAAATTAAGGTTGTCCATTTGACCATAATTTTATTGATTGACCAATGACCATAATATATGTACATTTTACTATACTTTTAGTTTTTTTTTTTTTTGGATAATCCTTTTAATTTTTTTTTATGTGCATTGCAATCAATTAAAGCTACAATGAGGTAGTATATACATATGAATTACCTAAAACACAGCAATTCTAAGAAAAAGAAATAAGATGTAGTCTATTATGTGATAAAAAAGAAAAGAAATAAGATGAATTATGCTCTTTGAAGTTTAAATTGTAAATCATACTTCTTTCTTTGATATGCAGCCCAAAGGAAAATTGTCGAGATGTTTTGTCAACAATTACGGTTGAAGCATGAGAATTATATGTTGCATTATCAAAGGTTACACCAATAAAAGAGTTAAAGGTAGTAATAACCGACGATGAAGGTGAAAATTCAAATACAACTGAAAATGTGGTTTACAAAAACGTATTCCATAATGTTCAGTAGTTAATGATAAATCATTATAAAGATCACTTTATCTGTTTTTATGTAATTTTATCATTTTTTTTATGATTTTAATTTTTTTTTTGATAATTTTTTTTATGATCTTAATTATTCATTGTTGTTCTATATGTATTGCATAATTTCAGTTCCAATTTATTTATATTTTCTTAAATTTTTTATTATAAGAATTTAAACTATACATATAATATTTTACATAAGAGAAATTAATAATAATAATAATAATAATAATAATAATAAGAGAAATTAAGATATGCAGTGAGTCTTTAAAAAAATGTATACCATATTCTAATGACAATTATATATTTTGCCAAATTATACTACTTTAATTATATTTACATGATATGGTAGAATGCTTAAATTATAATAAATGTAAGTGTAAAATAGAACATATCCGTTAAACTATAATTACAAGTTTAAAATAATAATTTTCAAACTTTTTTATGCCAAAATCAATGACCACAAAAAAAAATCACCACCAAATATGTATTCCTCCCATATAGCGGAGTGGAGCAAAACACGTTACAATAATCAAGATTAGTTGCAAACCGCATGCAACGCAATGCCTTCCATGCATTTTTCTAAGTTCAGTCACACACAAATATATATACAGAGCCTTAAGTAAATTCATTTTCTTTCATACAAAACAGAAAAAGGAAAAACTAATCGTTATTAAGATAGAAAAATGAGGACACCAAATGCAAAATATGTTTTGTTGGTATTTTGTCTTGCCATATGTGTAGGAATGTGTAGACCATATGGTGTTGAAGATGCCAAAGCCACAGCTGGAGATGTTAAGGATGGTGCCACCGAGGTGGCCAGTGAAGCCGAAAAAAAATCCGAGAATTTTGCACAATGGGCATATGATAAGATTTCTAAGTAAGTATACTATTCTTTTTTATTTAATTTTCTATCAAAATCACATAATTATCTCCTCAAACTCAAAGGAAATGTATACATTTTAAGTTGAACAATGATGTATCCATTTTGGTTGATGCCACACAACAATTGTGGTATGCAACAACAATCAATGAAACATGAACGCAGACGCGACATAGACATTAATATGTTTACGTTGATATCATTGAGAAAATGATTATCAATTATTTTGGGAATTACATCAAATGGGTTAGTGTTATGTCAGTGATGAACACCGACACATTTGTAGTTACAATATAAAAGTTTTGAAGACTGTTGCAAACTATATTTATATATCAAGGGTCGCATCGTAATTGCAATTTAGAACCTTATTCTAATTTACGATTATTGTAAAAGCTTAATCTTCGACATAAATTATTGAAACACATGAAATTAGTTTCCAATTATGATGTCTATGACACTTAGCGATAGAATAAGAGTTGAATTTCAAAAAATTTACACTAACTATAAATTATAGTTATATATGTGTAATTTTAGAAGTAGATATGATTAAAATCAAATAGTTTTATAAATTTGATTGTTTTGTTCATAAAATTACGCCAAACCTCAAAAGTTATCCTTTCTTTCATTATTAATATGCAATTATTTGTCATAGACAATTCGCGGCAAACGAGGATATGAAAGAAATACCACAAAATACAAAGATTCAAGTTGAAGAAGCTGCTTCAAAGGCTGCAGATTCAGTGAAAAATGCTGCATCAGGTACATGTTTATTTTAAATTGCGATTGCATTACGCTATAAACTTTTATATTGTATTAAAATGTGGGTAAATGCAACAAATACGGTTACAATCGCGATAACTTTGTAGAGACCTCTAAAACCATTATATAGCTAGCAACCATAAATGCATTTGCAAATCTCAATTTAAAACAACGAGTAAAATATAGTAATGTTTATTGATTTCATATATAGGATCTTCTGAGTTTGCTTCTAAAACGGCTTATAATACTAAAGAGACAGCAAAAGGAGCAGTTGATTATGGAAAAGATAAAGCAAGTAGTGCATTTAGTGATGCCCAGAAGCAAACAAGCAAGGCTTCAGATTCAGTTGGAGACACAACTAATGTTGCCAAAGATAAAGCATCAGGTGCATATGACGCGGCTAAAACTAAGGTGGGTGAAACATATGAATCAGCAAAGAAAACTATGTCTCCTGAACAGTCCCCTGGAAAATCCCCTGAAGAGTCTCCAGAAAATTCCCCTGAAAAGTTCAAGAAAAAAGCTAAGACCAAATTGGGTGACGCATATGAATCAGCAAAGAAAACTATGTCTCCTGAAAAGTTCAAAAAAAATTCAAAAACTAAAGAGAGTGACACTGATGAATCGGCAAAGAAAACTAAGTCTCCTGAAAAGTCCCCTGAAATGTCTCCTGAAAAGTCTAAAAAAAAATCAAAAACTAAAGAGAGTGACACTGATGAATCGGCAAAGAAAACTAAGTCTCCTGAAAAGTCCCCTGAAATGTCTCCTGAAAAGTCTCCAGAAAAATTCTTTGAAAAGTCCAAGAAAAAGGCTAAAACTAAATTGGGTGAAACATATGAATCAATGAAGAAAACTATATCCCCTGAAATGTCCCCTGAAAAATCTCCTGAAAAGTCCTCAGAAAAATCCAAAAAGACCAAGTAGGAGATTAATTATTTCCATGGTTCACAATAATATGGGAACATATATATCAATAGTTGTTAATGCAATAATGCCATAGGCTTGGAAAAAAAAAAACCCTGTTTCTCTGATATCTTTAACAGTGAAATGTGGAGAGTTTATGCAATGTTTCAGCTGTGATGGTAAATAAATTGATATTGTTGCAATGATTTTAGTCATGTTTATGTTTTAGTTATTTAATAATACTTTAGTTTTCTTTTCTCTCAAATATTGTGCTCATATTGATCCCATAATATGTTGTCCATTGGTTTTGAAATTTAGAATAGGAATAAAGGAAATTCATCAGTTGATATTAGATGGTACGATTCATTTTCTCAAAAATATTTATTAATTGCCAATTTTTTGGAAGTTTATATAATAACGAAAGGAAAATTTTAATACAAACATGTTTCTCACATGGTTCATAGTGGACTAATCATAAATAACATTATAATGAATACAAATTTCATAAAATTTACCGTTGGGTTGAAAGTTTATATCATATAAATTATCTATAAATTTTTTTTAGAGAAATTGAAAATAATTTGATATGTTATTGAAACCCGTTAAAATTAACGGTTTATGAGTTTTTATAAAATATTGTTAATCTTAATAGATCTCAATAACATATCAAATGATTTTCAATTTTTCTAAATTTTTTATGGATGATTTATATGATATAAATTTTCAATGCAACGATGAATTTGATGTCAAATTCGTATTCATTATAATAATATTGAACACTTGTCTACAGTGGACCACTTGTGAAGGTGATCCATCGTAGTATTAGTTGGTAAGAAAATCCAAAAGGAATGTCATGTCAAACAAATTTTGTAATTTCAGAAATCTATTTGATAGCATCCGACATTTTTATAATTTAGATGAGGGCTGAATTTTGCATAATTTATTTTAATATTAAATAATTATTAAAAATTCATAAATATGCTCTTCTGGGGAATAAAAGATAATCAGAAAATTCAAAAGGAATGACATATCAAATGAAATAAAATTAAAATCTCAGCCATTGCTTCAAAAGGGTGTAGTTTTTAGTTAGACTCCTTTAAAATGAGAAGTAAACTTAGAAGATAAATTGAAGAGCTAAAATTGTCATTCTGAATACTCTAATAAAATGAATCAAATTTAAATGTGGTACCGCATATACACAAATGAATAATAAAAATTAGACGAAGGGCCTTATTCACTAAAATAGTTAGTTCTTGAATTTATGCGATTTTTTTTTTTGTGCTTTAATGGTTCTAGTACGCTATGTTTATTTCTATTTTTATCTCTTTTATTATTTAAATAACGAACATTATAAAAATAAAAAACATGCCTCTTAGATTTAACAATGTTCATCTACCTCTTAGATTTCAAAAAACATGCCGAAGCCTTTTTAATATACTTAGCTTAGCAGCCTAACCTTTACAAACAGCCTAGCACAAAAAATTAACGCCTCCAAATGACTTTGCTCTTATCTTTCAAATTGCGTAAACAACTCACTCTCATCCACAATAGAAGCTACCTATAATTGAGGCGGCTGTTTTTTTTTTTTGAAACACGTCTGAAATTACAAATGCAGCTATGATTTGTGATTTGCTTGTGTGGAAAATCAAAATTGTCTTCATGTAAAAAGAGACAAGATGTTTTGATTTATATTAGGTTTACTTGGGAGACAATATTGGTGTTCGTTATTTATTTAGTTGACTATATAAATTAATAATAATGAGTATATCTCATAATTATTCAGTTGATTACGACATGGTAAGAAAACTTTTGATTAGTAAGCACAAATGCAATCTAACTCTGTTTTACTGAAAAATAGTTACCAATTAGCTACAAATATACCGTCGTAGCTAATCATGGTGGGGGGGGGGGGGGGGGGAATCCAAAGAATTATAAAATAAAGGGGGGTAAAATTCTGGATTTTAAAATAGTGGGGATAAAATTCCGATTCATTCAAAATAGGAAGGGTAAAACTGCATTTAAGCCAAATAAAAAATTTGGAAAAATCGCCGTCCATTGCTTATCTAGTGAATTTCCTTTGCTACTTAACTAGTGAACTGATCGGTGGTTAAATTATGTGGTTTGTGGTCAAATTTTGTTGCCTTGTCAAGTGACCAATTTTGATTTGTCACTGATGCAGCCATGACATTGACCAATGAGAGGAATCCAAAAATTCTATAAATACCATCCTTACTTCTCTTCTCTCATTCACTTAAAATTATATCTTTGTTATGATGTGGTTGAAATGGAAGTGAAATATACGCATGTTAAGTAACGAAAGGGAAGTGAAATATGATGTTGAAGAAATGGAAGTGAAATATCCGCATGTTATGATGTTGAAGAAATGGAAGTGAATTATCCGCATGTTAAATAACGAAAGGGATATTTTGACCTTTTTAAGGGGCACACAAGAATTCTTAAGAGGCGCAAAAAGGAAAACTCGACAGTTTATATAAAACTCTTACTAGCACATTTGTTGTATTGTTGTATATGAAGTCCATTTTCTCTTCTTCAAAAAAAAAATGAAGCCCATTTGCTTGTATTTGATCTTTCACCCATTCAACTTCGTTCTTTCTTGTCGATAAAAGATATAAAAGAATTTATATTTTCTTGAAAATCATTTTTTATAGTTAATTTTTTTAAAATAATTATTTTCATTATAGTATAAAAAAATAGTTTAGACTTTGCGTAAAAAAAATAGTTTAGACTTTTTTAATGTAACTAATGATGCTAATATTATTAAATGTACCTATTTCAGACACTATCTAACTCAATTTAACAAAGAAACTCGTCACCACCAATAAGTAGTCAATTACAAAGTGTATGTTTGGTTTCACTTCTGGAGCAGCCAGAATTGATTCTGGACGTGTAGAATTGATTCTGACTTGTTTGATTTCTCAAAAGTATAATTGATTCTGCCTCCAGAATTGATTCTACTTGAAGCTAGAAATCGTAGCTTCTGATTCTGGAATTGATTTTTACACTTAAATTTTTTGTTAAAGTCACTTTTACATGAATATATCCAAACATAAATCACTTTAACTTAAAATCAATTTTGGCCAGAATCAATTTTACCGAATCAATTCTATCAAAATCACTTATCGTCACCGCAAAACCAAACATACACAAACTATGTTATGGATACGCCCTTGCGGCACATTTAAGCATGTCTAAAAATCTAAGTAGGGTTGTATGTTGAAGATCATATCATGACATGTTTATAGCTCCCAAATAACACAATTGTACCATTTGAGTTTCCACCGAAGAAACCACAATCCTCAATCTATAAGTAATATCTTACAAATGATTCTGGTTCTGTACACATTTTCTAAATCTTAAAATCTCACACTCACATCTATTACTTTGATTATCACAGTGTTTGTATGTACACTCTTTTATAGGACAAACGTCGTCCTCAACCATACAACCATATTTAAGACAACATATCTAAATCCAATTAAGATCGTTATACTGAATATTATGTTTCATAATATGCTACTGCTACCATTGCCAAATATATGGTTCAAGTGGTTATAGTATATTCAATCTCTTAACGATGTGGTCAAGAGAGTTTGATATCTCATAACATCTACAATGGAGAGATATACTTTTGGATACTTAGGTGGATATCACATTTATATGACACTCGTTTATAATTGGAGAATGCTAATTTGTGTCATAAGAACACTCGTTTATTCATCTTCAAAGTTGTATATTCAAGTTTTTAAAAATTCCAGGTAAATAGGTCTTTAGTTTTTACCCCCTACATAGTAGGCGGGTTTTGTTTTACCTTTTGCAAAAAAATTCTTTAAGATTCCTCCATTGTAAAATATATTTTTTGGTTTACCCCCCTTAAATGTACTTTTAAAATTGGTTATTTTATTCAACCGATTTAAAAAGTGTTGTTTTTTGAATCAGTTTTTTCTGTTCAACCGATTTAAAAAGTACACTTAAAGGGGAAATAAAAAAAATATTACTCTTGACAATTCCATACAAATAATAATATAAGAGGATAACATAAATGAATTCATGACTTTCTTATACTATAATCAGAAAACAACATGAAACTATCATTATAAAAAAAATTACACCGTCAATAAATCAATTCATCCATATATTTAACTTTTAAAATAAAAATCAAACTGTTTTATATTCTAACAATTATGGTTCATGCGTAAAAAAAACAATTGTGGTTCATTGATGGTTTAATAGTTCGGGTCTCTTTTCTACGTATTTAGTAGGCAATTCCGACGATGTATCTTACGATTTTCTCCAACCCCACCCTTTCTTTAGTGTAGCTTTTGTCTTCCGTGGAAATTAAACCATGTATCATAAAATTTAAGTACATGTTTGATTTATTTCCACTACCAATTGAACTAGTAGTTAATATTCTTTTATACTCAAATTAATTAAATCCAAAATTTAATAGTAAATTTACATCAATTATATAGGGTTAAATATTGTTGAAATGTTAGTGAATTTTGGTTTACCCCTCTCTGATATTTAATTTTTCGATTACCCTTGTAGTGTGAAGATTCCATCCTTTTCGATTACCCCTCTCTGACTTAAGATTTTGTCATCTTGCTCTATATAATGTTAGCGAATTTCTGTTTACCCTCTCACTAAACATGTCACGTAAGCATTTATGTGAAATATTAAGCCACGATATTGAATGAAAAGTTTAAAGAACATAATTTTAACATTACATTAGGGTAATTGAAAAATAATACTACTCCATCCGTTCCTTTTTGTTTGTTGTTTTAGAAAAAAATATTTGCTTCAAATTGTTTGTTGTTTTGATAATTTAAGGTTATATTTTGTCTATTATATCCTCCTTCCTAATTTTTTTTATTGACTAAATTTTATGTAATATTTTTATTGTATATTTTTTTTACTATACTTCTTCATATAATCTTTTTATTGTATTTTTTTTACTAAACTTCATCTAATTTTTTTTTAAAGGCAAAAACAAAAAAAATAGGTTTGTTACTATCCGTTTTTAATTTTTTTGGTGGTTTTAATTTTTTGGAAATATAAAGTGTGTAGGATTAAAATTAGAGTATAATATATTTCGAAAAAAAGGGTATAATAGAAAAATAAAGTGGAAAAATACACTTTCTTAATTTGACATTTTTTTTCTCAAACAACAAACAAAAAAGAACGGAGGGAGTATTACCCAAGATAATTAATATTACAAAAATAAACACTAGTATTTTACATTACAGAGATAAAACTATTTTATCCTGCCTAATTTATGTTTTTAAAGGTAAATGTAACATAGATTTGTCACAAAAATTACAACTATGGCAATGGTGAAAAAGTGTTACTGCATCTAACAGTCACACCTTACCGTCGTCACCCATCTACAAACAGCTCACATTTATGCAGTAAATGAGAAAGAACACTCTATGCTTCCCTCGCTATCATTTCACATACCAAATTAAGCACACATTTCCGTCAATTATGCTACTCCACAATTCACATCATCACTCACAAAATTCCAAAAAAATACACTAATAATAAGATAGACATAAACACTAATAATAATAATATATAGAAAAATAATAATACACTGCCACAACACCACAAATATAGATATGATAAGAACCACGAACTCAACCAACAAATCTACACACCAACCCTTCTTCAACAATTATTATTATTATTATTTTTCTCATGTTATTATTAAGCGACACTTTAACACAGCTCAGCAATATCACGTTTTCAAAAACCTCTGTGGGACATTTTCACAAACACCTTTCAGTCAAAATAATAATAAAACCGTTTCACCGCAACGCAACGTAACGTAGAAATCTTTGAAGGGGAAGATGAGTTTCAGAGAAGAGGCTGGTGGTGGTGGTGGAGATGGAAGGGATCTTCAGAAACCGTTTCTTCATACCGGAAGTTGGTATAAAATGAATTCAAGACAATCTAGTGTTATGGGATCCACCACTCAGATTATGCGCGATGGTTCTGTTTCTGTTCTCTTTTGTGTTCTCATCGCTGCTTTGGGTCCTATTCAATTCGGTTTCACGGTCTGCTTCAATTCAATTCATTCCCAATTTTGTTTGATTCACCGTGAAAATAACCAATTACTGATTTTTAATTTTTTGTTTTTTATGTGTGGAAAGTGTGGATATTCTTCTCCGACGCAACAAGCTATAATCAAGGATCTTAACCTCACGGTTTCGGAGGTGTAATTTTATTTTATTTTATGGTTTATGATTTAATTCTATATAGTTTGTGTTCTTCTCAGTGTTTTACTTACTTTTGTTGTTGATATTGTGATAGTTTTCTTTGTTTGGATCGTTATCCAATGTGGGTGCAATGGTGGGAGCTATAGCCAGTGGTCAGATAGCAGAATACGTCGGGCGGAAAGGGGTATAATTCACCTATTCTTTGGCAGTGTTTGATTGTTTTGAACACATTCTGATAAAGGGATAATTATGATGAGTGTTTTATTTGCTTTTTGGGTGTTGTTTGAATGTTGCTTGCAGTCGTTGATGATTGCTTCGATTCCCAATATAATAGGGTGGCTCGCCATTTCTTTTGCCAAAGTAAGTAATACTACTGTTTGCAAGTGGCATGAGTGGTTTGGTTTTGAATTTTGATGAGGTATGGCGGTTAATTTTATTTGTGTGATCAAGGATTTTGTCTGATATGATGTTTTGTTGGTTTTATAGGACTCCTCCTTTTTGTTTATGGGGAGGTTGTTAGAAGGTTTTGGCGTTGGGATCATCTCTTATGTGGTAATTTTGATCATCTTTATGGATCTTTTTATTTGTTGAGCCTATTTGGAAGGTTGCTGATTGCTGAGTTAAAGCTGTTTGTGTACTGATTTGGTTTTTCTTTCCCATGTTTAGGTGCCTGTTTATATAGCTGAGATAGCACCTGAGAACATGAGAGGAAGCCTTGGATCGGTGAACCAGGTTGAAAAAAATATTGTTTCTGAATCTCAAGTCGTTTCTTTCAATTTCTATATTAATTAAAGGGCGTGCCAGTGTGGAGGTATTGAATTTGGAATTAATATTTATGCAACTTTTCTGGCTCAGCTCTCTGTTACAATTGGAATAATGCTGGCTTATTTGTTGGGGCTTTTTGCCAACTGGAGAGTGCTTGCAATCCTAGGTAAAAAGTCCTAATGATTTACTTGACTCAGTTTTTCTGGATGGACAAATTGAACTCTTGGTGACCTTGTGGTAACAAGTTTCATTAAGTTTTCATATGAGCATATACAACAAAAATGCTTGGAGCCATGAGGGGACGAATAAATTTGCTTGGGGAAAATTTGTGTATTTTTCACCTTGTTCATAAAGTAAATTCAAAGTATATTTATGTTTTTTGTTTTATTGCAGGAGTTTTGCCTTGTACAGTATTAATACCTGGATTATTTTTCATACCAGAATCTCCTAGATGGTTGGTATGGATCAAATGTTATGCATTCTACTGCTTGAACTTTTGTACCTTTCTTTGTTAATACACATGTTCCTACCAGAAGAGGGATGGCATCACTCTACTCTTCTTAATTTTCTTTCTTCTTTTCTATTTTTTGTTGGGCCGGTGGGGAATCGTAGGCTAAGATGGGGCTGATGGATGACTTCGAGACTTCGTTGCAAGTGTTGAGGGGATTTGATACAGATATATCTGTTGAAGTACATGAAATTAAGGTATATGTCATAATTTCCTATTGTTATATGTCTAATTTTTGCTATCCAGCTAAAATATATAACAGTAAGCATGCACTTCTAACCACTTAATAGTATAATGTTAGAATATGTATGTAATAAACATGCACTTCTAACCACTTCGCTTTTTCTAGAGAGCTGTAGCATCAAATGGAAAAAGAACTACAATCAGTTTTGCGGATCTCAAGAGGAAAAGATATTGGTTCCCTTTATCGGTATAATACATTCCCGTCTTAGTTCTGATTTTATGCAATCTCTCTTCGCGTCCTGTTGTAATTTATCTGAAAAGTCAAACATAGATTTTGACTAAATAAATACTTGCAGATGGGAATTGGATTACTTGTACTTCAACAATTGAGTGGTATCAATGGAGTTTTATTCTATTCAACTAGCATCTTTGCAAATGCAGGTAATCATTAAAATTAATAAAATTTAAAATACTAGTATTTTTCATATTGGTGTGCAGAGGAGGATGAGAGGATTGGGAAATGTTAGGTACTTAGGTGATAGTAGTTTAAAACCTTCAAATACTTACAATAGCCGTGCCTAGTATAATACAACATGGTTTGAGATGTTAGAGATACATTAGAAAATTTATGTCTAATAGGCATAACTCTCTACATATTGGTGTGTTTTCAATTTCCATGGCCATGGTTAGAATATATAAAAGATATCTCAATTTATCAATATTGTATTTTAGAGCATCTTTGGTGATCTCTTGGGATTGTATTCTCATTTTCCTTTATTTAATTTGTTTACGAGTCTATTACAAGTCTAAACAATGTTAGTGTTTAGTGTTAGTGTTAGTCTATTACAAGTCTATTACAAGTCTAATTTGTTTACCTGGATTGTATTCTCATCAATACAGTGATTAGTGTTTTGTTCTATCTTAACACATTCAACGCATAACATCACATTAAGTACCAATGTTAGAGTATGTACTCTCTCTCTCTCTCTCTCTCTCTCTCTCTCTCTCTCTCTCTCTCTCTCTCTTTCCATTTCTACCAAAATCCCTATAGTTGCAACATGGTATTTGAGCTGTACCATCCTCATTACTTGTCCCATCATTATTTTGCTATTGAGTTTTCTTATGCTCGTCCCATGATTCAAACCTCCATTGTCACTGTTAGATAATTAGTCTCCATACCTTTAACCATCGAACTAAGGACATGGCCTATGTCAAAAAATTTAGATCATATAATCCCATTGCCATGTCCTCCTTCTGGCCTCTAACTTGGATACTTTGTCCTTGTCTCAATCCCTAAACCAGCTTGTGTTTTCATGTTCTCTTTTCATTAACAATCATTCTTGTGACTTCTTTCTTACCAATGGTTATACTGTGATATGTTAGTAATTAATTCAATGTGGTTCTGATGAGCCTCCCTTTTGTTGCAACCAAAACCATAAAGGGAAATAAATGGCAAAAAGAAATAAATTTGATTTTATAATTATTTTGGTAGTCACAACTCACATCCAAAGTTTATTAAATTATGAAAACTTGGAAAACCTTTTTATTGAAAAAATGGTCTGCAAAAATAAATGAGGTTAGATTCAAGAGTCGATTGTGCATAGGGAAGGCCAAAACCTAATTCCACAACACTGCTAATACATGTTCTCAAAGTTCAATTATGCAAATTATGCAAGTTTTCAAAATATTTATTTACTCCAAATTAAATTAAAAAGAAAAATTGATATTTACATAAAACACTAATTGTGAAAATTTATGGGGTGATAATAATTCAAGCCATTTGCTAAGTTGAGTTTGCAACAATGCTCATCTCTTTAACATCTCAAGCTTCCTTGAGCTGCCATTCCAGCCATGTTTATTGAAGCCTTTTCTTGTTCCTTTTATAAAGGATTCATTTGTAACTTATGGAGCCCATATACTCCAAAGTTGATTTAGTATTACTGTATAAGTGTTGTATCCATATTCGATACTTATATGCCCAGATATGTATCCAAGGTGCATCTCCCAGCTTTTTTTTCTTCATATTTTTGAAATGAAGTTATTGACCAATTAGTTTGGGATACAAACTTGGTACATTTAGAATATTACTCCTAATTTTACCTTAATGCTTTTTGTAGCATCTTAGGTGATCTCTTAGGGAGGGTTGGTTTCCATATTTCGTTATTTAAGTAGGATTAAGAATATAGTTCAAGTATAAACAGGAATTAGTGTTTTGTCTTTTGCAACACACGAAAACATCTCAATTCAAGTAAATTTCAAGTTCAGTATTTAGTTCATTTGAGTTGCTAAATAGTGAATAACTAGACAAGATAAAAAAATTGTTCCATGTTTGTTTTCTTTCTAAAATAGTCATGCGAAAAAGAAAAATCTAGAGGTGAGGTACGAGACAGAACTCTATGAATTTTATTAAGCTGCAAACCATGTGATAACTTTTTGTCCCATGAACTACTTGACAAGTTTTGTTTGTGTTGTTTATTGATCACCAAACTGTATACATGATAAAATGTTGTGTTGTGCCTCTGTGTGCATCAAATGTTCCCTCTTAGTCTCTATTCTCTACTTTGCATCCTTCCGAACCTAAAGGCGTATAATTTCATTGAGGAGCTGTATTTTTATTCTAATGATGTGTTGTTGGCTTTTACCAAAAGGAATGTAAAGGACTAATTCCATTCTGTTTTTACTATATCTTTCTTTCAGTGGTTTGGGTTTTGGCACTTATTAGTAATAGAAACTAAAATGAGTTTTTTTTTTTTTTGTACAACACTAAAATGAGGTTTTAGATGAAAGCTATAGTAATTCTGAGATCTAACTTGTATCTGTTTCTGTATTGTAACAGGAATTTCATCCAGCAGTGCTGCTACTGTTGGCCTTGGAGCTATTCAGGTTGCAAAATAAAGCCTGGACCACATTTAGGTTTCATGTGAATTTATAAAAATACTATAGTGAATTCAATTCTCAAAATCAGCATTCTTTTCCAGGTCATAGCTACTGGAGTAGCTACTTGGTTGGTGGACAAAAGTGGGCGGAGGGTGCTCCTAATAGTGAGTATGAAATAGCTTTCATCACTTCATTATACTGCATGATGCAAATGGAATTTAATATTTGAGATCCATTTTAACTTTGCAGATATCCTCATCTTTAATGACAGCTAGTCTTTTCGTTGTTTCTATCGCATTCTATCTGGAGGTTGGTACAAGTAGTTGTAAATTTGTAATAGCTTAATTTAATTTCCAGAGTTTGGCTATCCTTGAGTTTTGACACCTTTATTACATTGATACCAGGGAGTTGTATCAAAGGATTCACAATATTTCAGTATTTTGGGAATGATATCTGTTGTTGGCCTTGTGGTATCTTTCTTGAACTCAGTTGGATTTTTGTGCGAAAGTTAAGATTTTTAGTACTCATCAATTTTATCACTTTTTTTAAGGTTATGGTAATTGGATTCTCTCTAGGACTTGGACCAATCCCTTGGCTTATAATGTCTGAGGTATGAAATACTTTAGTATTCAAATGCTAATAATCTGAAGGATCAACTAATTGTTACACTATTCTTTTTTAGTTAAAGCTTGCAATTTACCTTTTTTTTTTTTTTTTTTGTGAGTGCACCATGCTGCTCTGGGCATTGAAGCATGGTTTGCAGAATTTGGATTAATTTGTGTTTATTAAATATAATAAAGAGTACATAATTTCTCACTTGTTAATCATCCTTTACAGATACTTCCTGTGAATATAAAGGGCCTTGCGGGCAGTATAGCAACCATGGCTAATTGGCTAGTAGCGTGGATCATCACAATGACTGCAAACTTGCTTTTGACTTGGAGCAGTGGAGGTTTGTGTTTGTAATTTTTTTTCTTCCATCTCCATGTTAACTGGGTATATTCATGATTCACATCTCTTGTATACTTGTCGATATAATGTGGACTTGTTTTGGCTGTTTACAGGGACATTCACAATCTACACAATAGTAGCTGCTTTTACTGTTGTATTTACGTCACTATGGGTGCCTGAGACCAAGGGAAGAACACTGGAAGAAATTCAGTTTTCCTTAAGATAGAGTGTATGTTTTGGGAGAGCATACCAGTAGTCTCTCATTTAAAATGAAATGATGTGTGTATGATATATGTATTTTTGTAGTCACCTGTATTCATTAAGTTTTTGTAGCAAATGTAAGAAGAAAAAAAATTCAGTGCATTGCTTATTTTTTTAAAATGTACAAGCTGCTATGGAAGAAATATATAATCGCCAAAGAATGAGAAAGAAACTTATTTTCTTGTCTTGGGATAGCCTCACAAATCACCTAGTTCATTTGTATTACAAGTTACATTCTGCCTTGGCTATTGAAAGAAGGAAAATACTTGATGCATCTATAGATATGGGGTCACTATAAGGTAATAGAGTGAATAGGTTACCAATCTTTGTATATGGAGTCATCTTGTTGTATTTTGTGTCTGTAATCTGGATATCAGATTAAGAAATACAATGATGAACAAACTGTTTTTAGGATGATTATTTTGATCCATGTATGCATTATGGAGGAGAATAATATATGAATAAAATTATTTTCATCGTCTTTGCACTAAAAATGTGTTGTGAGACGGGTGCAAGTACTTGTAACATAAATTGTATGAATTTGTTTTAACATAAATTGAAAAATTAAAGATAACACATTTAAGATTACCCGAAGTTGCATGATTTAAATAAATTAAGAAATAAGATAAGATATATTAGCAACTAAATTTTGGAAAGAGAGCATAGATTGATATAAAAGTAGGAATTTGATCAACATTCAATTGATAGTTTTTACCGGATTTGTTTGATTAGTTAAAAATTCTGAGACTGAAGATCTAACAAAAGAAATGCAATGAAGAGAAAAACATGTAGTAGGTGACGCGTTAGGCTGTTGGTAAAAAATAGCGGATAGCTGATAAGCTAGTTTATAGTGGATAGCTTATAAGCTACCTTTTAGCTTATAACGGATAAGCTAGCTTATTGAATTTGTAGTGTTTGGCAAAGTTAGCGGTTGGACTAGCTTATAAGTATGAAATGACATAAAAAAGATATGTTTAATTAATATTTAATTTTTTTTCAAGTAAGATGATATGGGTAAAATTGGAAGAAAAGATAATAAGCTAAAAGCTATAAGCTCATAAGCTACTTGAAATAACATTTGAAAAATAAGCTATAAGCTGGTAAAATAAGCTATAAGCTCTTTTCTAAAAACGGTTACCAAACAGAAGTTAGCTAAAAGCTATAAGCTTATTTGGTTTACCAAACAGAGCCTCAGTCAAAAGTAAAAAAGATCTAAAAAAAGCTTATAAATTTATCTCCTTCAAAATATTGGATCTCTCAAATTTTAAACTTTGTTTTACGTCTATCTCAAATTTTAAACTTGTTTTTATAACTCAAAAATATATTCAATTCAGAGCGAACCCAAGTAGATTCAACAAATTCACGTAATGTTCAACAAAATTAATGATAATTTCTTAACCCTTTACAAAAAACACTTTTTTTAAATAGATGAAATGACAAATCACTAAAAATTTACACATCTAAAGTGAAGGGACTGATATTCAAATCTCAATCATATGGCCGTTCTAACAATTTCAACATTTCTATCAGTTGAACTATAATTTGTGGACTTCAAAAACACGTTCTTAGTAGAGCAGATTGAGAAATTACGTATGATTTGTCGGTTAATGATTTGTTAGTTCAAGGCGTGAAAATATGGGATAGTAACAAAATTCGTTTGCTTTTTTCAGAACCTGTGGCTGAACATATCCTTAATACTCCATTGTTTGAGGAGGTGAAGCAGGATAGTCTGGTTTGGAATTTTGAGAAACATGGAAATTATACGGTAAAATCCGGCTATAATAACTTTATAAAAAATTAGACGGTAGAGGATAGTATGCGTATGGAGGGAGATTGGAATTCAATTTGGAAAGTTGCAGCCCCGCCAAAAACAAAATACCTTCTTTGGCGTATTTGTCGTCGTTGTTTACCTACTCGGTCTCGGCTAAAGGAAAGGTATGTGCCGTGTCCAATTGAGTGTCCTTTTTGTGCTAATAATGTTGAGGATGATTGACACATTCTCTTTGGTTGTAGGGAGAGTCAACAGGTGTGGAAGGAGGCCGGTTTGAGAGAAAAGATTGAGCCTAGACTGCTTGCTTTTAATGATGCGAAAAACATTATTTTTGACTTGTGCAAAGCAGAGACGGGGTCCATTGTTGGTCACTTTGCCATGGTTCTTTGGTGTATTTGGAATCATAGGAATAATTGGGTTTGGAATGGTGTTAGAGACACGGCGAAGGAAATAGCGTTACGTGCTGGCCATATGTTTGGAGAATGGTGCGCGATCAATTCTTTAAACCATAACATTGCTGTTTCTGAAAACAACACTGCCTTGCGTGTTCCTGATGTTGTTATGCAGGTTTCTCATCGTGACTCTCAAGGATATCAGCTCCTTCGTTGGCAAAAACCGCGTGATGGTTGGTGGAAGTGTAATGTGGATGCTAGCTTTTCTCAAAATCCTACCGGAGTGGCCTATGGCCGGTGTATGCGTGATGCAGGTGGGAATTTCATTGCTGCAGGCTCGAAATTCTGCACTTTTATAGTTACTGTAGCAGAAGGCGAAACATTGGCGTTGTTGGAGGCTATGCGAGAAGCTATTGCACGAGGTTGGTCTAATATAGTGTTCGAAAGTGATTCCAAAGTTGTCGTCGATTGATATGAATGAGGCAATAGGGGATCCAACCAACACAGGAGTTGTGATGAATCCTCAAAGCAGGGAGAAAAGAAATGTGGGCCTACCTTCACACCTCAAAGATTATGAGCTGCCAACGTGGAGGAAGAATAGCAAGAAGTGACATTGGATTCTAAGTATTGGATGCTAAAAGAATATACCTATGATATTTTGTTATTTCAATTCTGTTAGGGTGACTCACCCAATTTGTATGTGTCGCTTTCTTATTGGTTGTACGTTTTGGACCTTAGCTAAGATTGTACTATTTATGTACCTTCTAGCACCTGAATGAAATCAGAGAAATTAATGATAAGAGTAGTACTAGTGTCAGTAGCTTAGCCTTTACCTTTATATTGCTATTTCAGTACTAAAATCATAACATCGATGCTATACATTCAAATTAGCAAGGAAATTCGAATTGGATCTCTCTTATTTCTTCTATCTAATTATTACTACATTGTCCTAAGAACTTTGAGGTGAAGTTCACGAAGCGGCAAGTGAACATGGCGGCTCATACGTTAGCTAGTAGCTTGTTCTTGGCCTAGTCGCATGTTTTTTACTAGTATTCCTCGATGTATTGAACCTATTATTATTAATGAAATGAGTTAATTTTGTTTGCGTCAAAAAAAAAATTGAGAAATTACTAAATTAATTAACAAGACAATTATAAAAATAAATAAAAATTTAACATTGTCATGTCATGTTCAAAAAATCCCAACCACACGACAGGATCTTGATCCCATCAATTATAAGAATGAGACATTAATTACTACTAATATGCATCTTAAAGTGTGGCATTGGACACGGTCAAATGATACTATGTTTTTGTCTCTCCACATTTTTCGCATGTCCAAGTGACGAGGACAAGTCACAAGGACCTCATAAACTTCCACCACTAACCATCTCAGATCCTTTTTGTTACATTTTCACAATCTAGCTACAATTTAATCAACTTAATTTTCAATTACTAGTATTTTCTACTAACATAATACCTTAATTAACTCGAGGTTCAAACTCATTCAACAACAATTTGATCTTTACGTAGAGAACAATGCCTTTGGGGGAAGATTATGAAGATATTAGGAACCTTAGAAAACCATTAGTCAACAATAACAATAATGCTGGAACTGGTTCTTTTTATATTGTGCTATGCGTTATCATTGTAGCTTTGGGTCCTCTCCAATTTGGTTTCACGGTGCTTAATTCTGAATGCATTATCTTTTTCTTTTTTAGTTTGTAAAAGAAACAACAATTACCACCAGAAATTCACACCGATGAATTATTTTACATTTATAATTTTTACTCCATTCTCATTTTCTTTAATTTATAATTTTGTTTTATATTATATAATATCATCCACGTGCTTTTAATTATAATGTTTATCGATACAGTGTGGCTATTCTTCGCCAACGGAAGCAGATATGACGCGAGATCTTAATCTCACAATTTCGCAGGTATTATAGATTATTTTTCCAAAGTTTGTTACAAGCACAAAAATATATTTTAAGTGAAAACAACAAGAATATTTTAAGAAATACACCTAAATTTTGTCTTTTTTTTTTCTTTCTAAGCTTGTTTTCTATCATATTAGTAACACTTTGAATATTTTATTCCAACAGTTTTCATTGTTTGGTTCTTTAGCCAACATTGGTGCAATGGTTGGAGCAATGTCCAGTGGTCAAATAGCAGGATACTTTGGCCGTAAAGGGGTATTATACCATGATTACTATCTAACTTTTTTTTTTCTATAAGTAAAATTTTATTTAAAATGAACTATTTGAAAGGAAAGTCGATGAGAAGTACAAAAGATCAACAACAAAAATAGTAATTCACAAAAACGACAACTTTTAGAGAAGTACTCCATAAAGGGAGCAAAAAAGAGAAGCTCCTAGAAAAAAAACCAATAAACAACCACCAAAGAAAACACCTACAATAACATCTACGAGGAGAATTAAACGACCAAAGAGAACACCCACAAAAACACCTAAAATAGAAGCAAACCACCAAAGAAGACTCATTTGAGAACTTACCATTGATGAAATAAATAACTCGTTTGGGAAAAATGTTAGCAAGTTATATATAACTTCAAATTTATTAGTATTATTACTAAGATTAGATGCATTTTTAGTCTTCTATTTTCATTTATTTGCGATTTTAGTCCTTTTATTTTTAAATTTGAAAATATAGTCCTTAAATTTTCAGGTTGGATTAGTTGGCTTGTCACAAAGTAGTGTGACAATAGATATGGGAAGTAAACTTTATTATTTTATTTTCTAGGCATTTTAAAGTATTGCTTAAAACAATGAACTTAAAATAAATAAATAAAAACATTCCTTAAAAAAAAAAAATCATATTTTACAAAACAAATGCATTGCAAATCACCTAGTAAAACTTTCAACAAAAATAAGTAAAAAATTCAGTGATAGGAAAACTTTCTTAAATTTTAAAAATTGGAGCACTATTTATTTTTTAAATTTAAAAAATGATGATTAATTTCTCAAAATTACATCCATACTTATTTATTCGGATATTTTATTTATTTACAACAAATAGAATCATACTTTCCGTCCTCCTAAATAAAATCATATTTTTTGAAATTTACCTTTGTTGAATGTTAAATTGCAGTCACTAATAGTCGCAGCAGTCCCAAATATATTTGGATGGCTAGCCATTTCATTGGCCAAAGTAAGTACTTAGTATGGTAACATGTGAATTTTGTTACATTAATTAATGCTTTCAACAAGCAAATTTCTCACTAAAGTTTTGTTTACTCAATTTTTATAGGACTCATCGCTTTTATATATAGGAAGATTGTTGGAAGGTTTTGGAGTGGGAATAATCTCTTATGTGGTAATCTTCACTTCCTATATTACCTCTTCAATTTTTTATTTTTTATTTTTTTTGGTGGAAGTATTTTGCACTATTATTTGATGAGTTTATTTTTCTTGTGTTTAATTAGCATAGAATTTTTTATACCATCAATCAATTATAATATGATTTTTAAATTAAATATTTAATAATGTGACGATTATGATTTTCATTGTTTTGTTAAGGTACCTATTTATATAGCAGAGATATCACCAAGAACAATGAGGGGTAGTCTAGGATCTATGAACCAGGTTGGTTGTATGCTGCTTTGAAATACTCCCTCCGTCCCTATATGTAAGCAAAAAATAAAAAATCACGCTTATTAAGAAACTCTAAATTTTACCAAAACAAACAATTAAGTTTCCAAAATTACCCGTTGGACATTTTAAAAACAAGATACTCTTGGAGTAATAATTACTCATCTAGAGTTATTGGAAACTGAAAAGTTGCATTGAGAAAAAAAAGGTAGTACTCCAAACACTAATTACAAGAAGGGTATTTTTGTAACAATAAAAATAAAAATAATGTCTTTTGCTTACAGTTTGAGACAAAAAAATGAGAGCATTTTTCCTTACATATAGGAACGAAGGGAGTAGATGATTATATGCGTTAATTATTTATTACTTTCTCTTCTACAATTGCTACGAGTATTTATAAATTATGCTATTTTCTTGTAGCTATCAGTTATGACTGGGATCATGTTGGCTTATTTGTTAGGCATGCTTTTCGAATGGAGAACGTTAGCATTGTTAGGTAAATGTTTTAGTTTATATCTATCGAATATGTATGAGGTTTCGCATTGTCGAAATTGTCTGGGTAATTGGGCACCTTTGTTGAAAGAGTTAACTTTCAAATGTAAGATTTAAATTTATTTAACATAAAATAAGATTCGAGTTAAAGATGACAATGCGGATAAAACTGTCAGTTTATGCAAGTCCAAAAAACTTATAAACTCTAATCACATGTTTGGGGGGCAAAAAAACTTTATGAAATATTCTCTTTCTCGCCCCATGGTTCTCTTATCCCCTGAAATTATGTTTTTACCTATCGGAATAAAGTTCAAAACGTACATTACTATTCTCTGTTAGCATATTTCTTTACATAAACTGAAATATGCAATCCGCAGCACTCTTTTTAAGCTAATGAAAAAAGAAACAAAAAAAGGATTTATCAATATTATGAAGCATTACACCAATTGTTAGTTGGTTCAGTGTTGATTGACGCTGAACTTGGTAGGGAGGACCACGGTTCGATCCCCCGCAACTGCCATCGGGAGGGGACTGGAACCACTTGATGCCAGAACTGACCCCCGAACCAGATTAAATTGGTGATAAAAACCAAAAAAATAAAAATATTATGAAGCATTACTCTGTTTTCTTTTTCAGGAATTTTGCCCTGTGCAATACTAATACCCGGGCTACACTTCATTCCAGAATCACCTAGATGGTTGGTATGCATCATATTATTCTATACTGATTCAATTTTTGTACCTACATTATTACCTATTTTGGTCACACCTTTTTCTTTATTTTTATTTTGTTATTTTAAATTTAGGCTGAAATGGGATTGATGGAAAGGTTTGAATCTTCATTACAATCTTTACGAGGACCCAATGTTGATATTCATATAGAATCACAAGAAATAAAGGTACTATTTTTTATTTTGCCTAGTAGTCTATATGTTACACTCACATTTTACATTTTTAAATGTGAAAAAATATAAAATTATGTGTTCGAATTCATATCTCTACACATCAACATTCTTGCAACTACCACCTGAAATATATTTACGAGACTAATTAATCTCATACTATTACTATATATGTAGTGCCAAAATATGGATAATTTTACTTATTATGACATTTCTAATGAGAAATGTTCATGTTGATCATGTAAAGGGATCATTGGCATCAAATGCACAAACAGATGCTGTACACTTATCAGATCTCAAGAGGAGAAGATATTGGTTTCCTTTAATGGTATGATTTCTAATTTTTTTTGTTCAACTTGTCAAATTTTTCTTTCCACTTTCCTTTGGGCAATTTAATCCATTATAACCGATTGTATCCACCATGCTGCAGGTAGGTATGGGATTGCTTGTGCTACAACAATCTTGTGGTATCAATGGGGTATTTTTCTATTCAAGTAAAATATTTTCAAATGCAGGTAATTAATTAAATTTTTCACTACTAATTTGTTGTCATGTTATGTTCTAATTAGCAGCTCAATTTGATTTAAACCTTAATTGATGTCTTGAATTTTTCATTGTTTAATTAATAGGAATTAAATCCAGCAATGCTGCTACATTTGGACTAGGAGCTACAATGGTGATAAACAATGAATATTACCTTCATATATGAGTATCAAAATATTAACAAAAAATATATTCACAAATTTTTTTAATTATGTAGGTTGTAATCACTGGGGTTGCTACTTGGTTGGTAGACAGAAGTGGCCGAAGGGTGCTTCTCATAGTGAGTATTAAGCCAAATTACATTCTCATAAATTTCCATTAAGAATTTAAAATGTCAAAATTTTGCCCATAGAACTAAAAACAAAAGAAAAAAAATTATAGGATGAAAACAAGTGATTTTATTTTATAAGACGAAAACCAAAATTTATTATAAAAGTAAGCGGAGTGGTTATGGTACATAAGTTTTTTTTTCTTATGTACCGTGCATAAATAATGAAAATTGATTAATGCACCTCCCAGATTGCTTAGCGCACTCCCAGATTTCTAGCGCACCCCCTAAAAATAAAGGGTACGCTAAGCAATCTGAGGGTGCACTAGAAATCTGATGGGTGCACTAAGCAATTTTGGGTATTTATGCACGGTGCATAGACATGGCTTATGCACCATAACTTGTGATAAAAAAGTAAGGATTGAAAACATATTTTACCCTATTGTTATATTAAATTATATCATTTTTCAAATAATTATCCATATTAACATGTTATTGTTATGTTCGGTGTAACCTAAAAAATTATATAATCATTTAACATTCTTATAAAATTCTTGTAGGTATCTTCCTCTATGATGACAATTAGTCTACTTCTTATTGCTACAGCATTTTATTTACAGGTTGGTAACCGTTCATACTAATATCTCTTAAAATTCAATTCAATGTTTATACTAAAAAATAAATGATGTTAATTAATTGAACTCAGGGAGTTGTAAGAAAGGGCTCTGACATTCATCAAATGATGGCGGTGCTCTCTCTTGTGGGGCTTCTGGTATGAAATTTATTGATTTTCTATATGTTTCCTTTGTGGGTGGAATTTTATTTTTATTTTTTTTATATTGTGATCGAATTGATTTGCTATATGTTTTTAGGCTTTGGTAATTGGTTTTTCTCTTGGTGTTGGACCAATTCCTTGGCTTATAATGTCTGAGGTATGTATAAAGACCTATTTCCACTTGTAGAATTTAAATATGGTCTTGTCTTCAATTTTTCTTAAGATTAATTATGGTAAAGTATCATAAGAATCACATACAAATGTTATAATTTGCACTCAAGAAAAGGTTGATGAAACCATAATTTATTCTTTTACTAATTACTTGATAATATTAAACTACAGATACTATTATGTATTGAAACTGATTACCATATCTCACGTGTCATAAATATAGAGATATTAAGTCTATACATATGTATAAATATTAAGAGTATATTTATATTAGATTGACCCACTATGAGAATACTACATAGTATGTTATGAAAAATGTCATAAGTTATTCTCATAGTGATAATGGTGTATACCACCTTTAGACCTGAACCAACTATTATCCCTAGATGTGGAGCCAATTGCTTTATTGCTATTCAAACTTATCTGTAAAAGGATAATTATAAAGTTGGTTAATAGATACTTCACGAATGATGCTGAGGAACACGAGTGACCTAAATGAGATTTGCCCCTTCTGTATAATGGGAGTAATATCTATAGGTTTCTTGATAGAATATGACTGATAAAATGTGTGGTTATGCCGAACTAAGTCAATAAAAGATATTTAATATATATGAATCATCTGTGGTTCTCCCCCTTTCTGCACTCTTTGCTGTTATTTTATGTCTCTTTCATTATTTCTCTCTCTCTCTCATCATCATCACCTCTTTATTTTTAATTTTTGGTTTTTGTTAAATTTTAAGTGCGAGTGGTTATAAGTTGCATATCGACTGCCTATGAATGAGAAAAATGTTGAATTTATTCTTAACTTATTAACCTAATGTCTTAAGGTGATTTTAAATAGAGATGTGACATCGTCTTTCTCTCTTGTAATCATAGAGAATTGATTCTATTATTTCTCCCGAACTCCAGCGGACACCACAACCGTTTCTCTCCTCGCACTCACAAAACTACAGCTGCATAGCTGCCATGCCATGCAGTAGGTGATATAAATCCGGGGTGATCTAAATCTTGAGTTATGTGCGGGTTTTGCCAATTCATAAATATGATCCAAAGGGGATATTTTTGGATTTTAGGGGAAGAAATTCTTATTGGATTTTTGGGAAAGTTTTAGCACAGTTTATTGATTTTTAAAGAATTAAGCTCTGAACAAATAAAAGCGTTACATACTTCAAACAAAATTTGAAATACAAAAATATTAATAAGGCTTCATCCCCATTAGATATTATTACAAGATATGGCACTATGATATATATTATTTAATGAATTAATGGTGTTGTTTTCAGATACTTCCACCAAATATTAAGGGCCTTGCTGGAAGTGCAGCAACATTTCTCAATTGGTTCACTGCCTCTGTTGTCACTTTGACTGCACACTTTCTTCTAAGTTGGAGCAATGCAGGAACATTCACAATTTATGCAATTTTTTCTGCCATCAACGTTGCTTTTATTATACTTTGGGTTCCTGAGACTAAGGACAGAACATTGGAAGAAATCCAGGCATCATTTATTAGATAATTTTGATTTAGATGATTAATTGTCATTATTGTATTTATAATTTTTGAGTGACCATGAAGTAGATTTTGTTATACATATCCATTTTTGTTTTGTTGATTTTATTCATTAATTCTTTACACATCGAGTAAGATAAATATTCTCTCTATCCCTGAAGTTTCACGAATGTATCACGAAAGCATTTATTATATACTATTTAATTTTTTGTTTCACAAACAATAGATAGCACCGCATCTCAAAAAAAAAAAACAAGATATTCAACAAAACACTAACAACTACACTCCTATTGTGAGCTCTATGTTTTGAACAAACAGCTTTCCAAACATTGAACACATGATGAGTAAAAATCACCAAACCTTCAAATCTTTAATATATTCTTAAAGATTTTTTGCATCTCTTTCATGGCCAACAAAATTCTCCAGTTTAGAAAGATTGGCCTTTTGAGGAAAATTGAAAAGAAACTGAATTTGAGAGAAAAACTATGAATTAGGAGAAGGACAAAACCAACTAAAAATGAGAGAGAGAAAACAGAGTATTGTTGTTAGTGGCGGTGGATGATGATGAAAGAGGATATGAGAGAAACTACTGAACTATTTTTATTTTTTAGTGAAACTAAATTAAATAAATTTAATTAAAATAGGTGTAAGTGGGATCAGGAGAGAAAATCATGGAAATGGAAGGTATGGCTAAAACAACCAATAATATCTCGCCAACTCATTTCGAGAACCATTCGCGAAATTACTTTTCGCTGTAAACAGCATTTTCCATGTAGAAAACTTAGAAAATGAATTTTCCGAAGTAACTGCGTGCATACATAAAATCATCAATCTTGACCATCAAATTTAAATCAATGGCTAAACTTATTTAAACCATTGATTAAAAAGTGGTACATGATATTATGATGCACTATCAACATTGTATTATTTTTCATTTCTTTTATTTTTTTATTCTACAAAATAGAGACCTTTTAAGTTTAGTCCTTACTTAATTTTAATAGTATTTTTAGTCGTACAAATTTTTTCTTAATACGTTGTTTAAACCCTGTTAAAATGAAATTTATTTAATTAAACTTAAACTCTTAAATTTTTTTAATGATTTCTTACACATGTGTTTATCACTTTATAAAATACTCATTAACCAAAACTTATAACTTTTTAATGTGAGATCGTTGTACCCCATTTTTTGACCTAAATTTTTGCATTTTTTCATTCTTCAGTCATATTTTCGATTCGAAACAATCGTTATTTTTTTCAAGAAATTTTGACAGAGAGGTATTTTTGCATTTTTTCATTCGTCAGTCGTCTAAGAATCTCATAGACGTCTATAAGCTAGCTTTTTTTTGGACCTTAGATTAAAAAATGGTACATGATATTGTGATGCACTATCAGCATTGTATTATTTTTCATTTCTTTCATATTTTTTATCCTTACAAAATAGAGACCTTTTAAGTTTAGTCCTTACTTAATTTTATCCCTACTTAAATATCAATTATAAACGTCTATGAGATTCTTAGACGACTGAATCAATATTCTCGAACTTGCATATCTCGCATATTAGTATTTCTCATATTAATATTTCACACTTAAATATCGGTTATAAACGTCTATGAGATTCTTATAGAACTCGATCACTCTTATCCCACTTAAATATCAATTATAAACGTCTATGAGATTCTTAGATGACTGAATCATTATTCTCAAACTTACATATCTCGCACATTAATATCTTCCACTTAAATATCAATTATAAACGTCTATGAGATTCTTAGACGACAAAATCACTCTTTTCGCACTTAAATATCTCACATGTTAATATCTTCTACTTAAATATCGATTATAAACGTCTATGAGATTCTTAGACGACTGATCACTCTTTTCGAACTTAAATATCTCGCATATTAATATCTCCCACTTAAATATCGGTTATAAACGTCTATGAGATTCTTACACAACTCGATCACTCTTATCCCACTTAAATATCAATTATAAACATCTATGAGATTCTTAGACGACTGAATCACTATTCTCAAACTTACGTATCTCGCACATTAATATCTTCCACTTAAATATCAATTATAAACGTCTATGAGATTTTTAGACGACTGAATCACTATTTCACACTTAAATATCTCACATATTAATATCTCCTACTTAAATATCGGTTATAAACATCTATGAGATTCTTATACGACTTGGTCACTCTTATTCCACTTAAATATCAATTATAAACGTCTATAAGATTCTTAGACAACTGAATCAATATTCTCAAACTTGCATATCTCGCATATTAGTATCTCCCACATTAATATCTCTCACTTAAATATCGGTTATAAACGTCAATGAGATTTTTACAAAACTCGATCACTCTTATCCCACTTAAATATCACTTATATACGTTATTTTAAAATTAATTTTAAAATTAAATATATAAATGCACAATATATAAACATGACTAAAATCAATAATATTAATAATGACAATTTTTTTTAAAGACAAAAAAATATTATTACTATTATTATTATTATTATTATTATTATAAATGCCACTAGTTCATTGTACAAGGAGTACACACAAGCCAATAGGCTTGCACAAGAGCAAAACAGTTTGAAGCTCAACATACAAGACCTCCTCAGTCCTAACTAAAGACATATAATAGCTCAAAAAACATATAATAGTCATGACATCACCAGTACATTTTAAGTTATACATCTTAAGTTAAGTATTATACAAAAAAAACATCATTAGTACCATCCCAAAAAACATCATCAGTACTATCCAAAAAGAGACATAGTTAATTACCCGTGTAACAACATAATAGTTTGACATTCACTAGGAAACATGGATTGTATCAGATATTATTATTTTTATTTAAAAATAAAGATTTAACCCATACTTTTCCGATAAGAGTATCAGGAAGTACCAGACGCGTATCAGATATTATTTTTTTATTTAAAAATAAAAATTTAACCGATACTTTTCCGTTACGAGTATCGAGACGTATCGGACGAGAATCGGTATCAAGGACATATCGGACACGATACTTCACCAATTTTAGAGTATCGGGGCTTCATAAGCATTTTATAAAGTGATAAACATGTGTGTAAAAAATCAATAAAAAATTTAACAGTTTAAGATTAATTAAATAAATTTTATTAGGGTTTAAACAACGTATTAAGAAAAATTTTGTACGATTAAAAATACTATTAAAATTAAGTAAAGACCAAACTTAAAAGATTTTTATTTGGTAGGAATAAAAATAAATAAATAAAGAAAATGAAAAATAATACAATGCTGATAGTACATTATAATATCATGTACCACTTTTTAATCTAAGGTCCAAAAGTAACTTGAAAAAAAAAAAACAAAGAAGTTGGTCTCTCACGGTGAGAGACCTATTAACGTCTCTCACCCTAGACAGGGCCCTTGTGTTACATTACAATAGGGAATGCATATAGATAACACTACTACTTTTTCGCCATTTGGAATTTTATATCCGAAAAATCAAATCTTATATTGATTAAAGATAAAATCTGATTAGAGTTTATAAAAGGTGACACTTCTTACTTTCTAAGACGATTTTGTAAAGATGAGTTAAATCTAACTCTCAATTTTAAGATAGTATCAAAGCTATCGTTTCGGGTCACTCATCATTTATATTCAGGTATCAAGCCCAATAATACTGTGCGTGAGGGTGGATTAGAAAAGTCAACTCCCATATTAATTTAAAATAAAATTTGACTAGAGTTTGTAAGGAGTGACACCACTAGGTTGTAAGCCTGGTCGCCCTACCTATGGGTCAGGCCAGATTGTCTGCCTAGTAATAAACTATTTTAAAATTCTTAAAATCTGCTTTTTTAAAAGACTCCTTCAACTAAGTTTTCAGACTCTGATAGATGTGTATGAGATAAGAATTTTCTGTTGTGAGAAAATCTCACAGTTTCATACAGTAATAAATCACATTCATCAAAATTAAATCGGACGGTCCTAATCTAATACTAAATAATTAATCTTATCCGTTGATTCACATCGGACAGTCCACAAATCCATTTCCATGCGTATGTTTCTTAGTTTATTTTTTCTTCTTTCCCTTTTTCTTTGGGCCTATGGCCCTCTTGTACAAAACAAAAAGGGAATAATATATCATGCAATTAAATAAAATCATCTTATATATTCCATAACAAAAAACTTATATATATTTTTTTTTTCATAAAGAAAAAAAAACTTATATATTATTTATGAAAGGACTAGAACATAGTGAATAAATAAACAAAGGTTAAGTTTAATGGAAGGCATTAAACTATTACTACAATACAACAAACTAAGATTTTTTTTTTTTTTTTGTAGCTTTGAATCCCAATTCTTAATATCATCCACATTATTTTTTGGTACAAAAACATCCACATTTATTGTTTGATACATGTTGAATATTGAATAGAATTAAGTATGTCAAGACCAATAAGCCGAGCCAATTAAGGAGTTGAAGAAGTAATTACTGAATAATTATTATTTGGCTTCATTTGAAGCCAAGAAGGAAGCAATAAACTTCTTGAGGCATCTATTGTAGACACATGGTCGCTCCAAGTGAACAAGGTGGCCAGCTTTCTTTATGCCTTCAAACGTTGTGCCATCTCCTAGTTGCCTGACATTGGATAAGAAACATCATACATATATAATAGTAACTTTTACTATTTCTACAACTACTCATATAGTTTAATAGTTATCACTACAAGAAATATGATATTTTGCAACGACTTTTTTTGTTAAAAGTTGTTACAAGTTGCTGGGAAATCTACTTTGGGTTGTTTTGCCAGCGACTTGTAACAAAAAAAGTTGTTGCTGAAAATCATATTTCTTGTAGTGTATTACTCTCCAATATATAAAGAAGAATATGTCATGTAAATTAAATAAACATTAATGTCATGTAAATTAATAACATTAATAAACTCTTACTCTTTCATATTTTGAGCAAGTTCCAATTTGAAAATTTGATCATTTTCACCCCATAGAAGATGTATTCTCTGCAAATCCATGATTAATAAGTAACAACATAGTAGCTATAGCTAGGAGTATATTATATGATGAAAGTTAAGGTTATAAAGGAGCATGTCCAATTTTTCCAAAAAAAAAAAAAAAATCAATCGAAGCTTCGTCGGATTGCTTAGCCACTTTCCAGTCCCAATTTGATTAGCATGTGTTAGGTTTAACTTTAGATAGAATTGATTTTGATAGAATTGATTATGGTAGAATTGATTTTATTAGAATTGATTTTAACATAATTGATTTATGTTTGGATACAGTTATGTAAAAGTGAGTTGAACAATAAATTTCAGTGTAAAAATCATACTTAAAGCCAGAAGCTACAAATCATAGCTTCTAGCAGAATCAATTTTGGAGACAGAATCAATTCTGCTTTAAAGTAACCAAACATTTAAAACCAATCTAAAATTAATTCTACACCTCTAGAATTGTTTTTGGCTCTTCCAAAAGCTAAACCAAACGCACACTAAAATAAATCTAACTAGTTGATGACTTGATGTCCAATACAACTAAAATGTGTTTTGATGAAATAATAGTTGAAAATCCAAGGAAATTTAATTTTGTAAACCATCAAAATATTTTAATTGAATTTCCTTCTTTATATGTTTTTTTGTTTGGACTAACTAATTACTGATCTAAAATTTGCTCATTTTATAAATTTTTTATTTTTAAAGTTTTGTTTGGAGTAAAATTAATATATTAAATGAAATGTGTGTTCAAAATAAAAATTCAATTATATTTGGTATCAAATTTGATTTTTTTAGTGACTGAAAAAATTACAAAGACAAATTCGTAAATTTCTGGACAAATTTAAGTTCACACTTTATATAAGAAATTTTCATATTATTAACATTTAGGTATCCCTAAATTTAACTTTAGCAAAATGGAACTTTTTTTTTGACGCAGCAAAATCAACTTATGAAACTCTTTATTTATTTTTTCAAATTTTTGAAATTATTTTATATTTTAGAATTTGATTACCTTCTAAAATTATATTAAATTATTATATATAAAATAAAATCAGTATATAAAAATCTTCCATCCCTAAAGCAAATTCCACAATGTACTGTAGTGTAGATTATTATTACCTGTGAAAAATTTGGAATGTTGATGTCTTTATTACTAATTACTAACCCATCTAATAGCTCACCTCGCTCCTTTCTATTCGTGAACATCACCTGCAATAATCCGCATAATTAAACTTCGTTACTTAACCAAAAAAAATAAATTCATTAACTACTCCACTTAAATCATTAAGTTTTTTATAATCAGTAGCAATTGAATTGGATAACCTTGTATTTGTATCAACCACTTAGTTTAAGAATACATTATTTTTTCAATGTAAGGAGTAAGGATTAAAGATTAATTATGATCATATAAACTAGTAACATTTAAAGTTTAAACATATTCTTGTCAAAAAAAGTTTAAACATATTAATTTAAAGGAAATTGAAAACACTTTTTTTTTACTATAAAAACAATGAAATTTGAATCTAACATCTTATACATACTATGTACTCATATCCCCCGCCATACTAGTGGCTTGAAATCAAAAACACATTTAAAATTGTATGTATACGAAAGGAGTTCCAAAAATATCAATATTAAGCCAATGAATAAATTGTTTGATACAATAAAACAAAATTTAAAAATCGTTTAGTTTAGTTTTTATGAGTAAAAATAGTTGTGTTTTTTAATGACAAATATAATATATTATTAAAAATTAGAAGGACAAAAAAAAATTAACATAAAAACTCGGGAGGATATCGAAGGTACACACATCTAGAGCTTCAACAGATAAAAGAAAAAGAATACAGATTGTAAAAAAAAAATCACATAAAGAACAACGAAACACATCAAAAACTACCAATAGTAAACACAAAAATTCCAAAAAAAAAAAACCAAGACTTCTCAACCTCGAGAAGAACGAGCATCCGTAGAACAAAAAAAAATCAAAACACTAAAGAAAAGAAAGACCTTAAATTAAGGTGACCCAGCTCCATACTCACAAATCTACCAACAGTTTCAGCACAATATAATACATTCCCCACTCATAAAAGAAACATAGGGTGTGCTAGGATTTTACCGAATTCCATTTTCAAGATGAAAATTTCATTTTGTCTACTGAATATTGAACATGACAACATATGAGATACTCTCTAAAAAGATTAAATCGTTTTGAGAATTCCAAATTGATCACACACATGTCAAATTAACAACTACCCAGAATTATGAGTATAAATTGTTACCAAACAGATATTTTAGCTTATAAACTATAAAGTATAAGCTATGAACTGGCTTTTTGTCTTTGCCAAACAGAGCCTAAATGCATGCTCAGCCCCCCTATAGTAAAAACACAATAAATGCATCCGTATGTAGAAAGACTATTACCTTACTATTGACAATGTAAAAATCTACGTGGTAGATTTGCCTCACAAAAGTCAAAATAAATGGCTTTACCATATTTTCCATGCTATATATATATATATATATATATATATATGGGGAGGGATCAAATTACACCGGTGTAACATTTGAATAATGTTACACCGCTCAATAACGCTTTAACGAATTCAAATTTTACAAAATCCACCGTTGGATTGAAAGTTTATATCGTATAGATCATCTATGTTGAGTTTTACAAAAATTTAAAATCGTTTGGCATGTTTTTGAGACACTTAAAGATTAACGATATTCAATAAAAATGCAAAAACCGTTAATCTTGATGTGTCTCAATAACATATCAAACGATTTTAGATTTTTGTAAAACTCAACATAGATGATCTATACGATATAAACTTTCAATCCAACGGTGGATTTTGTAAAATTTGAATTCGTTAAAGCGTTATTGAGCGGTGTAACATTACTCAAATGTTACACCGGTGTAATTTGATCCCTATATATATATATATATATATATATATATATATATATATATATATATAGGGATATGCTATAATACACCCACTCAATTTTATGAAGGTGTGCATTAGCAAGTTATAACTAATAAATAAATAAATACACATTCAGGTGTATGTTGCTAAAACACTCCTTCTAAAAAATAAGTGGGTGTACGTTAGCAACTCCTATAGCCATTTGCTATAATTCACCAACTTATTTTTCAGAAGGTGTGTGTTAGCAAAAGATAACTATAAAGTTATTAAATACACCCTAAGGTGTATGTTGCTAATGCACACCTTCATAAAAAAGAGTGGGTGTGCATTAGCATTCCCCATATATATATATATAAAAGTCAGGATCCGTTGACATCAATTACTTTGACACCAAATGTTACACCTCTTAATAATATTTTAATCGATATAAATTTATATCTTAGTAAATATTATAAATTTTATAAAATCCATCATTTGATATGTTATTAAGATAGATCAAAATTAACAGTTTGCGTTCTTTTTTAAATGCAGTTGATCTTTATATGTCTCAATAGCATATCAAATAATTTTGAATTTTTCTGAAACTTTACAAAAATAATCTATATGATATAAACTTTCAATCCAACGGTGGATTTTATAAAATTTATATCGGTTAAAACATTATTAAGAGGTTCAAACTAGTTGGTGTCAAATTTGTTTGTGTCAACGAATCCTGGTAAAGCCATTTATTTTGACTTTTGTGAGGAAAATCTAACAAGTAGATTTTTACATTGTCAATAGTAAGGTAATAGTATTTCTACATACGGATGCACATTTATTGTGTTTTTACTATAGGAGGCTGAGCATGCATTTAAGCTCTCTTTGGCAAGGACAAAAAACTAGCTTATAGTTTATATCTTGTAGCTTATAAACTAATAGACATGTTTGATAATAGTAATTTAGGAAGAGTTTATAGCTTATTTTACTGATTTATAGCTTTTTTATAAACTATTTCAAGTAGTTTATGAACTTATAGCTTATCATTTTTTTCTTCCACTTTTATCCTTATTATCTTACTAAAATCCACTATTACCCTTTATAATTTATTTTAATTTAAAATAAAATAATTATGGGCTTAGAATATATAATACAAACCATTTACACCATAACTTTTTTTTAATAAAAAAAGCGATGTTTCACACACACACACACACATATACAGTACGTATGAGTTCGTTATCCATATACGGAGTATCATATATGTATGTAGGTTATTTTTTCCTTTTTGAAGGATGTTTATTTAAAAAAATATCATTTTTGTGTTAATTTTTTTTTATGTTTAATTTTAGGTATGTTAAATATTTTTTTGAATTCTGCAAAATTTTATTAGAGATTGGTAAATGTACAAGAGGTACAAATAGACCATCAAAAGCAAGAAAACAGAGCCAGACGCTGCTGGACAGAGCAAACAGAAAGATACAAAATAGAGGAATAACACTCCTAAGATGTAACCGAAGCACCTAAACGAGACATACACAACAATGGTTCCTGGAGCCATTCATTTAGGTATTTTAAATATTAATTTGATATGTGTCAAAAAAATATTAATTTGATATAAAAAGATATTCTTAATTTTGGGCTATGTATGTAAGATATTCAAAAAAAAAATATCTTCAAAATATATTATAAATTAATAATATATTTTTATATTATTGTACTTGTGCAATTTTAAGATAGACAAATTAATTTAATAATAATATATAAAACATATATTACATTAATAAATATAAATTATTATCTTAATTATAAATTTTATTATCAATTAAAAATATCATTTTATGTCATTTTACATTTATCATCTTACCAAACACTTCAATTAGCTTATCAGCTATAAGTCATTAGTCATCAACCATCAACTATAAGCTATCAGTCATCAGCTAGCTTATCAGCCAACCACTATTTTTACCAAACAGAATATTAAACAATAGGCATTTCATTTCTATAAATACCGAGGTATTTGTAACATTTCCATTCATCCCAAAATCAAGTAACACAAAACAAGTGTATGTCTTTGTTGAGTGTGAGAGGAAAAATATAGAAAGAAAAATATATAGTTTCTCCCTTGAGGTTTCTCCTAGTGTTAGTATTCTTCTAAATTTAAGAGAGGGTGTAATTGTACTCTCCTTGTATATATTTAGAGAGAGATCTTGTAATTTCTCCCACTTAGTGAAAGTTCCTATGATTTTTTCTCCTTATTTGTTGAGGGGTTTTCACGTAAATATTGGGTGTTCAGTTCTTGTTTTCCGTCTCTTATTTCAGCTATATGATAATTATTTTGTTACTATGGCATCCAACATATATAAGTTTGTATCTACAGCTTAATTAATTAGACTCGTTATTAAATATAAATTAAAATATGTTCAACCTATTAATATGATGGTGAATGTATTATAATTTTTTAAAAAACTTATAATTAAATATCGACTATTTAATTAGATATCGATAATTACATGGTTTTTTTATCCAAAAAGAAAAGGTGCATATGTTAAAATAGACCATGACAAAATCAAGTGGGTCTATTGTCGCAAACATAACATGTATCTAAAAGTAGAAATTTGTATTTAATACTAAAAAAATAAATGTTAAAAAAGTATAATGAGGTTTCTAGCAAGAAAATGAGTTTTAACTACTATCCCATATTTGTTCAAAAAGACAAACTATCATCCCATATTACTATTACTTTAATTTTTGATAAACATGTCCAATTTTATTAGTATTAGGTGAATTTGGTCCAACTAAGCCTTAGTAGTTATAACAAATAAAAGGGCCTTTTTTGGATTTATTTTCATGTTTTAAGAAATTAATTAGTTATGTTGTTTTAAATAATTAGTATAATGAGTTTGTTTAGTGAAATGTCTTTATCAAGTAATAGTTGGTGAAGTGATTTGGTAAATTGAATTTAATAAATAAGAGTATTTTGAAAAAAGATAAAAAATATTATCTTGATGTTCTAAAGAGACAAATTATTTGAGACAAAAAAAATTCCAGAAACATAAAAACGAGTATTATTTATTTTTTATGATCATGTTATATTATATGTGTCCTTAAAACATAATAAAAAAGGTGGTATTAAATAATACAAAAATTTAATATTAAAAAAGTTGGTTATTCAAATACGAAAGAACTATTTTCATATCCTTAATATTTTACTATTTTCTGTTTATGGTTATCTTATCTTTGGTTACTTGTCAGACCAATGATAATCAGATCACAGCTTGAATTTATTAATGTCTATCCAATTTAAATCCGCCATTCTTATTGCTACCTTACACAGAATTTAGGGTCCGTTTGGTTGGAGGTTTTTGGAGGGGAGGGGAGGTGAAGGAATATTATTAGTGAATTATGTTTGGTTCATTTTTTTAAGAAGGGGAGAGGAGGGGAGGGAATATAAGCCAATTTTTGCTTCCTCCAAATTGGGGGGATTTGGAGGGGAGGTGAGCTGAGGTGAGAGAAGATTGATTATTATAATTTTAATTATATTGACATAATTACCCTCATTTTTATTTTAAAATACCAAAACTATTTTTATCATTTCACTTAATTATAAACAATTGCTTCCTTTTTATTTTTTGCTAACATAAAATAAAAGAACCCAATACTACATCTAACGTCATAATACTATATATAATAATAATAATAATAATAATAATAATAATAATAATAATAATAATAATAATAATAATAACAATCTTCTTCTTTTTTCTATTTTTCTTATTGTATTTTTTTATTTTTTATTTTTTATTTTTTTATGACGTTGATTTTTTATTTATTAATAATCAACTTGTGATTATTATTGTAAAAAATGTATATATGCAATGCGATGGATCTTACTTTGTTTTACTATAAAATAAAATATCTACTTGCCTTTAAAATCAACCAACTACAATTTTCATGGCATTTTTTCAATTTTTTTGGATACAACGAGTTTATGTGATTTTTTAGTAGTAAAGACAAATATGGCAATTGAGCAATGGGTATATGGTTTAACATATGTTTTTTGTTTTTTATAAAATTATTGATAGTTTATTTTTTAAAATATTTTATTGAATTGGATGGATAATTAATATCGTGAAATCGCTATTAATAAATGGTTTAATTTGCGTCAAAGAGTTATAGAGTGTTATAATATTTTAAGGGTAAAAAAGTAAATTATTTTTAAAATACCTCACCTCCCCTTGTAAACCAAACATATATTTAATTAAAATAACTCATCTCCCCTCCCCTCTCCTCTTTTGAACCAAACATATATTTAATTGAACTACATCCCCTCCCCTCCCCTCCCTTCCCCTCCCTTCCCCTCCCCTCCATTAAAATCCCTCCCCTCCCCTCCCCTCCCCTCATTTGAACCAAACAGACCCTTAATTTCCATGCCTGCGATAATGAAAAAAAAAATAATAATAATAACCAAGGAAATAAACATGACTGGAAATAAGTTTAAATTTAACATTTTGTACTTTTCCTCTCCAAACAAGTAATTTATCTACATAAATGTGCATAGTTTAATTATTTATTTGTAACATATTCATCTTTTAAACTCATTTGAGTTGTTATGATGATATTAACTTGAAATCTGGGAGTGTTCTCTTCCTTAAAGTTTTAGGTTTGATTTTTCTCAGTTGTCAATTTAAATAGGTTAATTATCTTCTTCATAAAAAACATATTCATCTTTAATTTTTACCTTTCCGCACATGTTCTTTATTTTAATAAACATGTTCTAGTTTATTTTTAATCTACTTTATTTATTTACTAGCCGCCAAACGGGCACGTTGTGTAATCAATATTTTTTTTTTCGTGTGTGATCGATATTATGTATTGTGCAAATATAAATAACTTGTTTTATTTTGATTGATTGATTAATTAAGATAAAAATAAGCTACCACTACACCGATTGAAAGATTTCAATGGAAAAGGATATTTCCTGCAATAACTGCAGACGCAGTAATCAATTAGGGATTGACTGGTAATACTTTTAAATTAACCGTTTGATCTAAAATGAATGGTTCAGATTCAAATCAGTGGAAATTTTTTATTTTTTTTTTGACAAAAATGGTGGAAAATTTTATGAATAAAAACTGTAGTAAATATGGATCCTATTTCAATGATGCCAAATATGAGAGTGGGTTGTCTCCGGTGGTGGTTTCACTAGATGAGGAAATGTCTTAATCTCTTCAAAAACAAAATTAATCATTGATTTGCAACAAAAAAAAAAAGGAAATGAATGGCTTATATTCAGTTGAATCCCTCGTGACAGGAGAGGATCCAGGCACGTCAAACATATATCATCAATAAAAATATTCAAATTATTTACCAATATAAAACTCAAATATTATATCTAATTATAAGAAAATTACACTATTCTGCATGTAGCTAATTTTCTCCAAATTTATTTGTTTAACCAAAATAATATATTAAAAAGAAGTGCAAAAATAGGAGACATACCTCAAGAAAGTCTTTATGTAAACGATCAGGAAACCAAAGCTTTTTATAAGCAGCAACAGATAAAAGTGCTTTAAGACCCTTAACAGAATTAGGCAACAAAAGCTCAGAAGAAGAAGAAAATCCAAGTTCTTGCAATGAACTAACACTAATTGAATCAGTCATAGCCAAAATAGATCCTGATATAACTATAGCTTGAACCAATTCAGGATACATTTCAGCCATTTTAAATGCAACCATTCCACCATAACTAAAACCAACAATGATACATTTTTCAACACCAAGTTTCCTCAATGCTGTCACTAAACACTCTGCTTGAAATTTCGGAGACCGTTCCGATCTGTCTGTACCGGATCCTCCAAAAAATAGAAGATCCGGTATATAGACAGAGTATTTTTTTGTTAACGCGCCAACTTGAAATTGCCACGTCACTATTCCTTCCGCGGCAAAACCATGGACTAAAACAACCACGGGTTTATTCGGCTTTGCGATTATTTGAGGTTTTTCTTCTTTTTTCTTTGGCTTTGTTATGGTTTCTGAAGGTACCCAAAAACTCATTGTTGTTCCTGAATCTATCTCTACTGTGTAGGGTCTTATACCTGCCATTTTCATTAGGCCATGCATCAATGGTTTTTGTGCTGCCACAAGATTCACCATGATTTTTATGTCACCGAAAGCTAAGTTTCTGTTATTTATTGAATGAAGTTATTGACAATAGAAAGAGTTTATTTATAGATGAATCATGAATAAATTAAGATACGTTTGTTAATGGTGTTTGGTGCTAGGTTGTTATCAGTTGGCATGGGTAGGAAAGCTATATTTATGACAAAATATTTTAGTTTGAAACATAGCACTGCAAATAGTTTACAACTTTCACTCCACAATGACTAAATTAGTATTTTATTTCATTATTCAAATTGTAAGGTTGGTTCAAATTGGTCATCAAATAATGAGTGAAAAAAATTATTTTGAAAAAAAAAAATATTTTTGGTTAAACAGTCATTGGTACGATGCTTCCGCGAAACCAATGGTGGAGACAAGACTCGGCCAGCTCCAGCATTTGTCCGGGCTCGGCTGAAATATTTTGTTTAAAGTTAAAATTTTTACTGTAAAGTTGAGATTTTTGTTTAAAACTAAAATTTTGTCCATTCTTTAGAAATTTTCTGACTCCACCACCGTAACTTTCAGTATAAAATAGAGAGGATTTTGTTTCCAGAGTGTGATTGCTCAAGTTGACAAAATCTAATCAAATGATTATACAACTTTCTTGCACTCAATTTCAATTGTATTGTATTATTACGTGTAAATGTTGTTGGTTTTGTAAATGTCGTTTAGCAGTATACAAAAGCTGTTTAATTTTGATCAACTACACCACCTAACTGCAAGTCTAAGATCCATATTTTGTCTCATTGAACAGAAAATAAAAAAAAGAGCCATCTTTTGACTTTTGTGTGGACCTTTGTTCACTCTGATAGTGATCTATTTATGGAATTTGAGATGACAGTTGCCTATCATGCAAATTGGAAATTGGATGAAATACAGTAAATATTGATGCAGTCAACACTTTACGATTGTTAAATTAAAATTGGACGGACAAATCTTAAAACATTTTTTTATTTATATTTTTTAATATAAAATTTGATATTAAAATTTAAACCAATTTCAATTAAATAGTGACTGTTTAGTGACCGCATGACTGCATATCCACACAACTGCACATTATCCATATCCTGCAAATTAGTAAATAATTTTGAAACCGTATAAATGACATTTTAGAAATATACAAATTTTAATATAAAATTTATTTATTTTGATATTCTAACTAATATTGTGAGACACTAATTAACATAATTCTTTTATTTTGACAGTATGTTGTTAACTGTTGAATATAGGAGTACAATGCTAGTAATTATGAGTACAGTTGAATCATCCTAAATGCTGGCACATGCATTTATTTTTTTTGTTTTTTATATTATCAATTATTAGGGTCTTGCTAACAAGTGTCATTGGACACTTTTTAAGTTTTCTATTTAAAGAAATTATTTATTCAAAAAATAAACTATTTCAATTTTCAATAAGTTGATTTCACACATTTACTATAAAAAGTTTATTATCACTTACTATTTAAAGTGCTTAAAGAGTGTCTCAGGAATATTCGTTAGCATTTTCCATAAGTAAAATATTTGAATAATTTCAAAAGAAAAAAATAATTAAAATATCCGAAGTTCAATTTCCAACTTTTGCATATAACAATATTCTTATCAACCGAGTCAAATTCTCATAGATAAACATGCATCTATCTAACAAAAGAAAATACTATATTCATGTTTATACTTAAAAACTGTTTTCCTTATTTTGTCTCACAATATTGTGGCAATTATTTTTTAAAATACTTCCTTCAATCCTTTATATTAGAAACTATTGAATTTTTAAATTTATTCATGAGAAATATATATTAAATGTATATTATAGATCAGATATCAACTACTCCGTATTTAATAAATTTAAAAAATATTAGTATTTTTTTGGATTGGACTCTTTATGATGAAAAGAAAGTGACAGGAAAAAAATTACGGAAATCAATGAATAAATTTAAATCCAAGTTCATTCATTAATTTTGTAATTTTTTTTCCTTCTACTTTTTTTATTAACAAAATGAACTATCACTACTACAAAATGTTGAATAGATAGCGCACTTTAGACAACGCTTATTTACAGAAGCGCTTTAAAAAAGAAACACGGAACCTTAAAATAGCGGTTATTGTAAAAACGCTTTCTAAAGTACTATAGTTTTACAGCGGGTTTCTGTAAAAGCGCTTTCTTAAGGTATACATAAAAAGTTGAAAATTTTAAGTTTCATTTTAGACAGCGGTTTATTGAAAAGCGCTTTCTAAGATATAACAATAGACATCGCTTAAATGTAGAAAAAAGCGCTTTCATAGGTTTACTTTAGAAAGCGCCCGAAAATCTAAAAAAACACTGTCTATGTGTTTATTCAAATTTTATATTTTTTCTATTAATTTTTTTTGGGACAAATTAAAATTGTAAACATATATTAGCTTATAGATAGAGTCATAGAACAATTTGTTCTCACACGCCTTTTGCCAAATACTTTCTTCTTCCCAAATTATTTCTTTCTTAATCCCAAACAATTTCTTCTCACACGCCTACTTGTCATTTGATCGACACAGAAACCCTAAACCCCATAAAGAAATTGTTGTTTCTAGAATAGTTGCTTTGTCACTTTGCAGATTGAAACCCTAAATCCCATAAACAAATTAAAGAATCTGATCAATTGAAATCCAAACCCACAGTGAAATTGATCAATTGAAACCCTAGTTGTGAACCAAGATAGGAATCTTCTTGTTGTGTAAAAACCCAGAAACCCTTACACGCTTTCTTTTTCTCTATCATAAGTTCGTGTTCTACCGCAAAACAGCCAGAATATAGCGTAGTCGAAATCTACCTCTGAAACCCTCTGCCTCTCTATGTATGTCTTCAACAAACGCACATGTGGATTTAACGTTTTAAAATTGATCAATTTTTTGTGTAGTTTTCTCACTGTGCTTGATGCAAACGTCAAAGACTCATGTGCGTATAAATTTTCAATCCCAACTGGTAACTCGCTCAAACTCCTTGTTCCAAAACACGTTGAAACCCTCTCTCGTGGCGATTTCCACTCACACACTTTCATTGGTGAGTTCTCCAGGATTGCTTTATGAAGACTTTTGTTCAGGTTAGTGAAATTATTTCGTATTAGAACTTTAAATCTTGTGTTGAAAGATTTATGATGATAATTAGCAGTTTTTTCTTACTATTATGTTGCTCTCATTTTAGAATTTTAAAAAATGTTACAGTAGCTAGATTCAGAGTGAAAATTTGTTTAAATTTTGTATTACAGTAGCTAGATTTGTTTTAAAAAAATTTAACTGATTTTCCTTGTGCTAAATCAGAAATTTAATGATGTTAATAATTTATAACACAATGGTTTTGACCAATTGGAATGCTTGCACAAACAGAGTTTGTCACTTGTAGAACTATTTGGTAGTCCACGGTTTATGTCATGAATATCTTATTGTGATTGAATGAATAATGGAATTATAATTTGAAGTCACTTTTTCATTTACTGTGTTGTGTGATGTATGTGTGTGTGTCTGTACCCTTACTTTCTCATTCTTTTGAAGGTTGATTGTTAATGCCATATAGTATGTTCTCCATTTTTGCAGCTGCACAAGAAGCTACTGGTTGTGTGTGGTTTGGTTAGAGGAAAAGACATAGTAGAAGGTATATTTGTAACTTGCATGACATTTCCGTGATCTTTTCTTTGTTTCCATATATTATATATTGTTGTGTTAGTATTTAGAGCAAGTGATATTGATGTCATTTACTTGGTTAAGGAAGAAGCCATAGTCAAGGTAGAAGGTATGATGACCATTGGACTTATATATATATATATATATATATATATATATATATATATATGCTAATATCATTCTTTGATTAAATTTCATTATTCATGCTCTGTAACTTTGATTAAATTAATTTCATTAAATTTCATTAACAGATTGCCATTACTGGATGTTCTGCATCTGATATCAAAATTATGACAGTTGCAGCTCAGCTGGATAAGATAATTTTAAGCAATACTTTCTACAAATTATGTTCAATTCATGTTTTCTTTTGTTTTAATGAAATGAAGGACACACACCAACACACACTCAGCAAAAGCTTAGAAACTTTTTCTTCATTCATATTGTCATTTTCTATTTTTTATGACTTCCTATATTATCAAGTTTGTATTTTCTTTTCATATTGTTTCTTGCACATGAGCCAAATTAGGTAGGTTTATGCTTCCTTAATTGGGACGGTCTTGAAGACAAACACATAACTGCCTCTAGATTTTTACCGGCAAATTACTAAGTTTCTCTTCTTGGTTATATATAATTGATTTATTCTCCAACAAATTATCTTTGGAAAGTCTTTTGTGAACAAATCACTTTTTTTGCCCGCACTCAACTTGAATACAACCGTCGATCGCCAGCCATTGAGTTAATTTTACATTATACATACATTTTCCCCTTCATAACAAAGGATATGTGTTCTTAACCATGTGATTTTTAATTCTTTTGTATGCTAGCTGATGTTCTTAATGATTATCTTAGGGAATTTAATGAAGATTGAGGTACAACAATGTGCATTCAATGACTTCACATTAGAACCAAGATACTTGCCTTAATTATGCATTGTATTCACTATCTCCTTTAAATCTCTTTTATCGATCATGTCACTATTTTAGTCACTTTTAATGTTGTTCACATGTTTATTCTGGTTCCTCCCATTTGGTTATATTATTGGACTAGATAGTTAACTTTGAAATATGAACATTATTTGTATGATTCTGTCCTTTTTGTATAGCTATTTCTCCTCGTGGATAGATGATAGAGGCGAGCGGTTGAAAGGCAAAAATATCCTCATGTGAGTGAGTTCCTCATTTTATACTTTTAAGTTGCAATTTTTTGGTTCACTGTTAGTATTCTTATTTTGATATAATTTACTAGTATGTTATTCGGGATTGAGGAGTAATTGACATCAAAATATATTAAGTCAAAATGTGTTGTATTTTAGAATGTGTTTCAGGTAAAATGCTTGTTTAAAAGCAAGAAGAATTTTATTTTGTCATAGATTTATATCTTCGTACTAAATTGTGAAACCGCGTTTGGCAACAAACAATTGAAACCGAACATACTGTCATTCGTAATGACCTAGCCATCAGTTTGCAATTCATAGCTGCTGCAGGTAAACACAGGTTTAGATTATGCAAAAATCCACAGGTTTGAACAAAATATATCTTTAAAGTGAAGTAGCCGTAGGTTTATTTGATGAAACTCTTAAAAATTACAATGTTTTACAATTCTGATTGTCATTCTCTATGGCAATAGTTATATGATATTCAAGGCTCCTTATTTGAATAAAGAGTAACCTTATATCAATGGTTATATGATATTCTCAAGGCTCCTTTTTACCCCTTTCTAGCTAAGTCTTTTGAAGTCTTCTTTTTTTTATACTTAATGATTTCATTGTTCCATTATTGATCATGTTCACTCTATATGCATTCATCATTTGTTTAGTGTTAATGCAATTTGGTATTTGTGTTGATGTTACTGTATCACTTCAATCACTATTTGACTATTATTGTTTTTTCTTAAGCATGTTGTGGTCAAGGATTTCTCATAGCACATCACAATCAATTCTGATCACGTAAGTATTCAAATACATCTCTCTCATTCTTTAAGTATTGTGCATTATATCCTGAACTGTCATTTTTTGTATGTCTTCTTTACTAGTTCTTATTCCCTTTATTTGTGTTAGGTTATACTCAATCCCCTAAGTACTAGATTTTTTTTTTTGCAGTATTAGGTACCTCCATGATGCTCTAACATGAGGCCTAGCTTTAGTCTTACATTATTTATAAGCATTTACTTTGTCTTAGTTTCTTTAGTCTGCTTTAGTTTATTTCATTTGTTTTCTTTTTTGATATGAAGGACTTTATCTTGAGAGCTTACATGTCAATGAGGAAAAAATACATTATTGAAGTAATTAATTAGAGACTTTTATGACATATATGTTGAATGTCAATTAAAGTTTTAATTTGTTTTCTTATATGCAGGGGAACATGTGATGAAGATGGCAGTATATCAAGTTCTTAGATTATATATGTATATAGCAGAATACACCCATTTTCTTTAGAAGAAGACAATGTATCAAGTTCTTAGATTGCCACAAATTTTATCTTATGAGTAGTTTTGATCTTTGTACAATAGATTATCAATTTTTTAATATATTACTTTCATTAAAATTTCATGTTCTTTATAATAACAATAATAATTCAAATAAATACTTTGCAACTGTAATATCAAATTCTATAAAAACAAAGGTTGATATTGAAGTGAAGAAACATTTTAAAATAAGAGAGTGCTAATATATAGAAAGTGTTATCTAAACCTAACTTAAGACAGCGCTTAGAAGTCAAAAGTGCTATCTAAAACTTAACATAAGACATCGTTTACAAATAGAAAGCGCTATTTAAACATAACATAAAATAACGCTTAGAAGTAGAAAGCGCTATCTAAACATAATCTAAGACATCATTTATATGTAGAAAGCGCTATCTAAACATATCATAAGACAATGCTTATAAGTAAAAGCGCTGTCTAAACCTAACATAAGATAACGCTTATAAGTAAAAAGCGATGTCTAATGATGACATTAGACAATGCTTTTATAAATAAGCGTTGTCTAAAGATGACATTAGACAGCGCTTTTACTTGATTATCAAGCGCTGTCTATACTTTTAACAGCGCCAAAATAGAGAGCGCTTATAAGCGCTATCTAAGGTCAAAAAAAGCGCTGCCTAAAGCCTTTTTTGGCTCAGTGTATAGAGGAAGTATATGGTTTTCAATTAATGCCAAGTGCTAAAGTCGATGAACACCCGCTGGTGTCTAGTTGTCGATTCCTGCCACTTGTCAATTTCTTATCGTATCTTTGAATTTTTATTTTTTTTGGAACAGCAAATGAAAATTTATTATCTTCGATTATTCATACTACTAGGCACTGGCTAGCATGGGAAAGGGAGATAGGTCTCCCACCATGGGAGACCACTTTCCACCCTTAGATTATGAAGGCTTACAATAAGCCATCATAAAGTTTTTACATTGTTTAGCTTTCTATTTACTTCAATACTTTATTTCAAAGTCAGCATTGATCAAGCGTAACCAGTTGCCTAACCACTTGTCTAAGACATCTGGTCAATTACACAGTTGTCCCAGACATTGTGTAAGATATCAGTCCTGCCAGAAAACAGAATTTCAAATATAACAATATAATAATAGTGGTAACAATTAAAAGCAATGCCAGAAACATTTTTTTTTATAACTAAGAGAATTTAGACATCATAGTGACTAGTAGTAGTAGACATAGGGGGCCATTTAGTAACACTAATCTTATGACCATTTGCTCAAATATAATATATATAACAAAATAAAAAATCTCAAATATACTCAAGAAAAGTCGACTAGCCAAAACTTCTCTATTTTTTAAAATTTGGTTCATGGGTGTTTACACAAACTTTTTAAGGCAATTTGAGAATCAAGATTACCAATACCTTTTTAAGGCAATCCGAGGATGAACCTCTCTAAGCGAGCGCATTAGAAACAAAACTTGCAGATTTTAAACTTTTCAACCAATATCACTTGTTTTAAATCCTTATTCTTACTGGTGATATTTATATGCATTATGTTAATATGATATCGGATTAGAATGTAAGTCGCACCCTAGAAAATGATAACTCGAGAATTCTATGCATGTTAGTAAAGCCCCGAGAAGGGATATTTTGGGTAGGTTTATGACTTTTTTTTTAGATGCATGGTCTTTGTATCATGTCAAGAGGATTCATTCGAGATCCATTCAGTTGAATTGTCAGTAGCACCATCTTAAAGAATTCTTTTTGAATTCTCATTAAAATTGTTGAATAAGAGAGAGAGAGAGAGAGAGAGAGAGAGATGTATTTTCTTTTACATGGGTTGCATAATATATTAGAATTTTTTTTATAGCTCGAACTAATTAATGCAAAAGTATTAAAATTCTGACTCCAATAGATAATAGTAATTCAGAAGAATCATATGAATAAAAATATGAAGCACTTATGCAACATATGATGACTACTTCACTCAGAAAATATAAGATATGAGATATGAATATTACACCATAATGAATTATGATTATGGCTTCCCATTCACCCAGACAAAACAAAAAATAGAGAATTAAAATTGGGACCAATTGAGACATGCCTATTTCAAAGGGTATGCAAAACAAGTAAAACATTTCATTCAAAATAATAGATAGTCAAAATTTATTTTGAAGGTTGGCATCATTAGGATGAATTAATAGATAAAACATCTGCTCTTGCATGATGTCATCACCATTTATAGCCACCCTAACTTTGCCATCATCGTCGTCATATCTTCATTGCTTGATGCTACTGTTGGTGGTTGTGGCACATGTGGCACTTGAAGTTCGACTTGGCTTTGGTGAGTTATTATTTGTGTTTGACTTTCACCATTATTATCATTTCCTTCCAACCTTCTACCGATGTCTTTTAAATTCTTGTCAATCAACCAAGCAAGAGCATTCAAATCAATCTTTGACATATTATTATGCACAACATTGCCTTCTTTTAGACATTGAAACAAGAGATTTGTCATCTCTATATCTTTGTTGTTTTTCCTCAATCTCTTCAGTTGTTCCTCAACCTTCTTTACTCTTTGTTTCAAGAAAGCCTCTTGATTAACCATTTTTTTGCACTTCTCAAATTCAGGAGTTGTCCTAAATTTCGAGAGCACGCATTGGACCCCTGATGGTGTTGGCCAAATCTCAGGTTCAGATTCACAAGGACCAAAAACTATAGCACATGCTTCAATTCCACAAAGAGTGCTTAGTTCATCAACTTTCTTAAATAGATTGTTCTTCCTATTCTTATATGTTGTTTTCCTTGCAGCATCATTGACAATGAAAGAAATTTTCACCTTTCCTCTAGTCATGGTTTTGATTAGAAAAATGACAAGGAAAATGGAGAAGGAAAAAAAACTATGGTTATAATTTTTTTTGTTGTGAAGAAGGTCCTCTTGTTTTTTGTATATATAGACCTACTTGATGTTAGGTGTGTGTGACTAATTTCCAACTCACAATTCTAATATGTAAATGTAATTTTATTGGATTACCATTTATATTTGATATGAAAATCAAGTGCTTTTATGACATTAAATTTTGTAAAAATTATTGTACATATATAAATAATTTAATTACTGGTACGATAGGTTTGGAATATTACAAAAAGATGCTTTTCTTTGCAAAAGGATGTATCGATTCATGCAAATAAAGTATATTATTAAAAAATATTAACAATATTTCTATGATATAATTATAAAATTTCTTTTTTTTTGGAAATAGTCAAACATTATTTAATATATAATATAATAAAGGTATTCAACAAAACATCTTGTTTTTTTACATTTTAAACTATTCAAATTTTTCAATATTATTCAAATATTGATACATTAATTTACTAGGTTTTGTATATAGGTAGATATATTTTTTATTAAATACATTGAAACTGTTTTTTTTTAAGAATTTGGAGACCACTTTTTAACTACTATCAAGAATGATATCGATATAAAAAAAATGGTATTTAATCAAAGTAAAATCGATTGTATTAATTTTCTTGCTGTGAATAAGATCTTGTTTTGTTTTTTGTATGTATAAATAAATTTGGTATTAAGTGTATGTGTGACTAATTTTCAAGTGACATTTTTAGCTGTAAATTTCACTTTATTAGTTTACCATTCATGTAGGATTAACAAATCAAGTGTTTTTATAACATTAAATTTTGTAAAAATTATAGTATCTAAATAATTTAATTACTGAAACTGGTATGAGAGGGTTGGAATATTATAAAAAGATTTTTTGTTTCTTTTTTGAAAAAATGTATAGATTCATGCATTTTAAATATATATTTCAGTATATCAATAGAATTTTACTTTACCGGTAGTTTTTAGTATCATATATTTATAGTATATTATTCAACGCTATTAATTGTGTGATTATTTTCATGATATCAATAGGATCGTTTTTCTTCTTTTTTTTCTGTGTGGAACTAAGGGGGTGTATCTTCTTCGAGTTGTTTAGTGAGTTTATTTTCAGATCCTCTTTTGCGTTATAGCATATATAAAGAAGAATATATGAGAACCTTATTGACTCCCACTCTTTCGACCTTAGCCCTAATGAAAAGGGGCTTAAGATGGTTCTTCATTCCAAGATATGGCTTCTCGGAAGAGGTTTGTTGCTCCTCTAAGCAGCCATTGTTCATCACATTGTAGCACATTGGCTTAGGGTCAGCCAAGTTTAACTGATCGAAGTCCTCGTCGAGTTCAGTTACTTCAGATTGAACGTCATACTCTGATGGCAGTATAGAAACCACACATATGACATCAAAGTTTGGTTCAGAATCTAGTAAGTCATTATCCTCCATTTTGTCTCCAAGGTTGACCGATCAATCGCTTGAAACAAGTAATTGTTTACCTTTAAATCATGTAGCTTGCTTTCATCAGCAAGACGGCATTGCTCAGCCGTTGCATTGATAACGCCGTTCTCAATCAAGCTCCAATATTCTTTCGACCGGAGTAGATTTTCCATTAGCATCGACCAATGCTCATAATATCCGTCAAATTTGGGAATTACTGGCTGCACGAAATTGGAATTGGAGTTCTCTGCCATGTTCGTTGTGAAGAGGCGAAGACGGGAAGGTAAGAATCATTGGAAATGGTGGAGGAAAACGATGTAACGGTTTTCTAACTAACACGCCGTCGCCGGTAACTGTCGCCGGCGATCAAGAAAAGCGGTTTCTGGTTTGACACGTGGCTCTGGACCGTTGTAACTGATACCACTTGTAAGAGTAAAAGTGTTATCTCTCATTGCTTTGCTAAACACACCATGCTTTATACAGGCTACAATACAAAACGGATTGGGCTTGCATCTGCTCAAGGCCCAATAGAGGTCCAAAAGCTAACAACACCTAACAACATATATCTCATTCAAAGGGTATGCAAAATAAAAACATAAATTCATTCAAGGTAATAGATTAGGCCAACATATATACGATGACTAAATCCAATTCTCCAATCCCCAATACATTTATCATCAGCTACCTATGATTTTAAAATTGAGTCAATAGCACCTGAGTTAGATTAACCTGGATCTAGCTGCGAATGTCTTTATTATAGTATGACAGTTGCTAGATCTTCTTCGGCAAGCCCATAAAGAACTGCTCTTCCATAATGTCGTCATTATTTATAGTCATCCAAACATGGCCATCACCCACCTTCATCTTAATTATGACTTGTGTGTCACTTGCTTAGTTCAATTCCACACAGGGTGCTTAGTTCATCAACCATCTTCAATAGATTGTTCTTCATTTTCTTTTATGTTGATTAATTCCTTGGAGAATAATAAACATGAAAGCAAAAAGGATAAGGATAATGAAGAAAAAAATTGTTTGTTGTAGTTTTTTGTATGTATATACCAAATTATGTATTAGAGGATTTTGTATGAGTACTAATTTCCAACCGGCATTTTTCAATTGTAAATGTCACTTTACAGTCTTACCATTTATGTAGGTTCTAGAAAATCAAGTGTTATTATGACTTTAAAATTTATAAAAATTATAGCATATCTAAATTATTTAATTACTGTAGTTGGATTATAAAAAAATGTTTTTATTTTTGAAAGGATGTACAAATTCATGCATATATCATATATTTATAATATATTATTCAACGCTATTAAATTATGTGATTATTTTTATCATAAAATTTGAAACTATTTTCTTTTTTTTTTTGTTGGTAACAGCAGTTACAAACTTTTTGATAATATGATTTAGAAGGGTGAACTTCAGTCATTCCACCTATACATTTTAAGGGTGAATTTTTTTATCACTAGGCTACTTAACAAAAAAAATAATGATTTCAAAAAATTTCTGGTCACTAGTCTCAATTCATTCATTTATTTCTATAATTTTCTTACCCCTCATCTTATTTCCATTATAAGAAACGGACCCAAGTAATAATACCATTGTTCTGATAATACTACAGACATGATCTCCAAATAATGATATGCAAAAACAAACCATATAGTGTGGGTCCGAGAATGGATCATCTCATGTTGAAAACTAAAAAAACTTGAAGAAATAATATGGCAATCTAAGCCATTGAATTATAAATTTAGAATAATATTTAAATGTAAAAGAAATTGTGAAAAGCTGATCAAGAGTTTTTTTTTGACAAAAAAAAAGTTGATCAAGAGTTAAAAAGTGAAAATTGAGGAAAATTGAGAGAGAAAAAATTGAGAGAAACCATTCGTGTGAGTCCACGTGTGATAATCATATATGGTCATCACCAATCTAAAATAGTGCCTACCATATTTATCAACACAACATGAAAAATGAAGCAACTGAAAGGTAAAATTGATTTTAGACATGTACTATTGATTTACAATATCCTTAATAGTTATTTTGTGCGTGTGAATTTTTAATAGTTTTGAGTTGTGTGATTTTCTAATAAATTAACATGACAATTTACTTATTTGTATAAAGTATTTTTGATATAAACTCCAAAAAAAAAATTTAAACCAACTCAAAATCAATTCTTTTAAAATCAATTTTTCCACCGTAAAATCAAACATACTCTAAATTACCAAATACAAGTAATTGAAAAGAAAAAGTTAATTAAAGATAGAGCACAAACAAACAAAAAATACATTAGAAACAAAAAAAAAAAATTGAAGTTAAGAAAGTAGTCCTATTCCTATATAGAATAATCTAATTCTCTCTCATCTAAGTAAGCAAGACAGAAAGAAGAAAAGAACCAAAGAACAAAAAGAAAAAGGTCAAAAAAGTAAAATAACGTTGACTAGACCATAACATAACCATCACAATCAAAAACATCTACATCATCCTTTTGTCTTCTTTCTGTTATATTAACGTAGTACTATTAAGAACAATGCTTTATTCATTCATTCATCATCTTGTGTAATCATGAACAAGGCTTGTGTTAAGTCTCCAAGAAAGAAAATTAGGAATTCCATTTTCTGATTCTGCATCTGAATCGTCCATAAAGCGTAACTCATTTCCATACATTTGACTCTGTTGATGTGCGTACCATGAATTGTTGCTGTAGACTTGCCCTGACTCGATTACTCCACTGTTTGTTACTGCTGACGTGGCATTAACGGTTGCAGCATTTGCTCTTCTTTCTTCTTTTTTGTATCTAATCCCACATGCATTGCATAGTGACTGCAAATTCAATTCAAAACATATTCCATTACAACACATTCTTAAAAAATAACAATAAAAAAAGTTCAAATTCATAAAATTATTAATGTATATCATTTATAACTGATGTATTTAGTTCATATTAAAGACGATATATTTAATTCATATTATCGACTAAATATATTAGTTATTTAATGAAAACTGAAAGGAGGATCTTGAACACAACAAACAATGCGGATGTATTTTTACCTTTGGGCCGCGGGGACCGTTTCTCCAGAGTGGTGTAGAAGTGGTGTCGCAACTAGCACATCGACGAGCGAGAAGAGAATCATTGTTAGAGTTATTACCAATATTGTTACCTCGGTTAGATTTGGTTTGAGAATTTTGTTTAGATTTAGAAGGATTCTTGTTCCAAAAGAAACTAGTAAGGGAAGAACGACGGTTTTGTTTGTCTTGATCTTCAGATAAACGAGTGGAAGGTGTAGCAAGAGAGAGTGTACAATCAACAGAAGAAGAAGGAGTAGGGTAAGAGTATGTGTCAAAATGATCATCATGATGTTGATGTTGTTGTTGTTGTTGGTAGTTAGAGAAAAACATGGTTTGAGGATGAAACATATCACATGTGCATGTTGTTGTTCCTCCCATTATGTAAGCTTGTTGAGAGCTACTGCAACAATGATGCATCATTTGGTTATGTTGTGGATCGAAGTTTGAAGGATTGTTAGTGATAGTGGAAATACAATACTGTTTGAGAGTGCATAGAATGGTATGAATTTATAGGAGAAGAGAAAGAGTGAAGAGAGAGAGGAACATAGGAAAAGAGGGAAGAGAGATGATGATGATGATGAGGAGTGAGGGAGACTGATTGGGTAGTCAAAAGTGGGCACGTGACTGAGGGAACAGTCTTCCAGGATCTGCCTTCTTCGATCACGAGGCTTTTAATTTAGCTTTACTAAATCTAATTCTGTTCATAAACTATGGCTCTGTATCTGTAGTATCTCTCTGCTTCCCCAAGGAAAATGGAATACTACTGCTAGTAATATTACTTCACTTTTCCTCTTCTCTTTTAATACTTCCTTCATCTCGTGATTAAATAGTATTAGTACTTCAAAAAAATAAATTAATTAATATTAGTACTACCAACAACAACAACAACATCAACATCATGTGGTTTTGGTAAATCAAATATGTCCTCCGCATGCAATTAGGAGACTAACTTCTTCAAAATTAAATAATTGAGATTTATTTAAGAAGTTAATCTCTTCCAACCAAATTTTACATGTTTAATTAGTGCTATTAAGATATACTAATATTTGTTGCTGAGGATCCAATTTGATAACCATTTATTTAAATTTAACGAGCATTAATACTTGTTATCATGACCATTTGCCAGAAAGTTATATAAGGTATACACTAAGTTAAGACGTTTTGTCCTTGTCAAACACATCCTAAGTATAGAAAAGTGAGAAATCTCACGTATAAGATAGATAAGTGGGTTTGAACCTCCGTCATCCAACTTATCCATCTTATGGGTGAAATTTATAATCACCAGACTACATAACAAAAAAATATGAGTAAACCGCCAAATTAATCCCTAACTTTGTAAAATAATCTCAAATAGGTCCCCGATTTTACAAATATTTCAAAAAGGTCCCTGACTTTGTTAAACTGTCAAATTGGTCCCTATGTTTAACCAATTATTATCAATTAAGTCCTTACATTTTACAACTTACAATCAATTTGGTCCTTAAGTTTATCCACTTATTCTCGATTTAGGCCCTAACTTATTTTTTGAAGGACTAATATGAATAAAATTTATCAGGGTCAGGGACCTTTTTAAAATATTCATAAAGTCAGAGACCTATTTAAGAGTGTCTTACAGAGTCAGGGACTAATTTGGTGGTTTACTCAAAAAAATATCAATGGTAGTATAGCTACCAATTGAACAAGTGACACTAATTTAACATTTTATTATTAGCATTAGTATTAGTATTATTATTATTATGATCCATGAAACATGCAGCAACGTACAAATGATATATAGAAGCAGTGTTTAGAGAGAGGTCTACTATCCATGATGCCGTACCGAGGGAATCACGTGATTTGTAAAACAAAGGGAAGGAAAGGAAGTAATTGATGAATCGTGATGATAGTATCCTCATGCTCCAAATCTAAACCTGAATTCTTTTTAGGACACTATATGACGGGGGCAACAGTATTAGCCGTATAAGAAACAATATGATCCTGAATTTTGGATCATAATATATTAATAATAAGAAGAAAAAGCTTATACTCCAATAAAGAGTTAAAGTTATACCCTGCAATCATCAAAGCAACACTCTCTTGGTTTCTTACTTGGCTTGTTATGCGTCTAGTCCACTAGACAACAACACATTTCAATGGGTCAAAGATAGAAACTACTCCACCAAAAAGAAAAAGGCTACTATAGTTCATCAAATCAAGTTCAAAATATAATACTATTAATAAAGCCAAACAAACAACAATAGTAGTAAAATGAATAATTAAAAGGGACCCCACATATTCATCATAGCTAAATCTCTCCTATGCTATGGGGAATATCGACCAAAAGATTCAAAGACATTCTCATTGATGGTGAGAGAAAGAGAAAGAGAAAGAGAGAATCAGATCGTATAGAGATTGATGAAAAACAGTTCGACAAACGGGAATTAACACCACTTTCCAAAAGATGCTCCCTATATTCGCTTTGTTTGAGTGAACTGCGATTAGCCCAAGGAGCAAGCAAAGCAAAGCAAGCTAAGCGTTTTTATGTCATTTACACACATTTTCTACATTCTCACGCAACCTCACCTAACTTGGAATGGAATGGATCACCGTAGTATATGCTAAACTCAAATAAATTTCATTTCATTTTATCAATGTTACTGTGGATTATTATCTCTAGATCATGTTAGACATACATATGAAAAAATCATATTCATATTAACATATGACAAATGCTAACAAGAGCTTAAACAAAATAGAAAATACTACTTATACTCGTCCACCCAAATGAAATAAACATTAATTATCCCAAAATATTTGACATACTTAATTTTTCAATATAATATTTTACAATTATTCTTTCTACTCATTACTATTTTCTTAATTCCCAAATAAGTCATCAATACTTTTAAGAGCAATTCAATAAATTTCACATTTTCTCTTTAATTATTACATTTTTCTTAAACAGTGTGAAATGATCAAATAGATCATTTAAAATATATGGGACGAAGAGAGTATAATTTTGGAAGTTGTGCATAATGTCTTAATAAAATATAGATCATGCTAACTAGTGCCCCGGGGGCACTAGTTAAGAATACAAAAGAAGTAATTTTTACATTGGAAACAACAATTTTCTTACTTTTCAAACATTGATTGCACGCACTTTAATGTATTATTACTATTTGAAGTATCTTTAACTAGTGTCCCGATGGTACTAATTAGCATTTTCCATAAAATATTAGGAGTGTGCACTAGCTAACATTTTCTTTTTTTTTATTTCCTCTTTGTTTCTTTAAAAAGCGTCTCTAGGATATTGGTTAGCATGACTCAAAATCAAGTTCGGCACATGGGCTCATAAAATAGGAGGCCTAAGAAAAAATTTATATTGTGACGGTAGTATTAATAAACACTAGGATACAAAACATAATATTTTCTCTATTTAATTTGTTAATTATTCATTATTTTAACTTCAATATTATCTATGTGGTTCAACTAGGGGTGATCGCGGTGCGGATTGGTTCGGTTTTAAACATAAAAGTCATCCTAACCGCGAGATAAAAATGCATGCGGTTCGGTTCGGTTCGGTTGGTTTTAAAAAGTCATCCAAACCAAACCAAACCAAACCAATGCGGTTAGGATCAGTTCGGTGGTTGCGGTTTACGACGTAATATTTCGGTACCAAACAATTTTAAACATAGCAAAAAAAACTTGAATTTCTTAAGTAACATTAAAGTATCAATAAAAGTTGTTTATCCAAAATAACATTACAGTACCTTACAATTTTAAATATACAAAAAAATAATTTAAAATTCCAAAATAACATTATAGTATCGATAAAAGTTGTTGATCAAAAATAATATTACAACACCAAAATAACATTACAGTACAAAAAATAACAACAACTTGAAGTTCCATTAATTTGGTGGACTGACTTGGTAATTAGGCTATGTATATTTGAATATAATATAAACTTAATGGGGTTTTGGAATATAATAGAAGCTTAATGCGGTTTTAGCGGTTAACCGCGGTGTTTGCGGTTTTTGCGGCTCGCGGTTTCGCGGTTCGCGGTCCAATAAAAAAGTCATCTAAATACATCCAAACCAAATGCGGTTTTTGCGGTTTTCGGTTTGGATTGGTTCGGTTTGCGGTTTTACTTTTGGATTGGTTCGGATATGATCACCCCTAGGTTCAACTACAAACATTACAAAATTGATTAAGAAAAATAAAAATTGATTAAGATTACTAATGTCTCATTATTATATTTTTTATAAGAAATTAATAAAAGTAATTTTATATATTTATATAAAAAAGGACTCACTATGTGGACGATTTAAACCAAAATTTGACTGAAAGGACTAACTTGAAACTTTTTACATGTAAATAACCAAATTGAAATGTAAAATAAACATAAAGAACCAAATCTTGAACCAATATATATACAAATTTATGGATCCGTTCCTGTAGGGTTCCCGTATTTTTTTCAATCTTCCTTTGTGCCTCCTTAGTTGCCTCCTAAGAATATTAAGTTTGAATTAATGATTGTGACAAGCATAAGAAAATGAAAAGACTTAATGAATTAAATGTTGTCCATTCACCCATCTGTATTCATTTGCACCTCGAGGAAGTTATTCTTCCTCCATGCCTCCTTAGTTGCCTTCTAAGAATATGAAGTTTGAATCTGGATGTGACAAACCTAAGAAAATGAAAAAATGTATAATTAAATGTTGTCTGTTCACCTATCTGTATTCATTTTCACCTAGAGGAAGTTCTAGAACCAATGACACTTTCTTTGCCATGTCTAGCTCACGTTTCAAAGACAAAAAATAAGAATCATGAATCCGGCATATAGAATATTCCTCCACCATATTCTAGTTCAACTTTGTCGAAGTTAGTTTCTCTCTCTAAAAAACTCTCTCTGACCTCTCTCTAAATAATCCCAGATCTGCTTTCCCTTCCAATCCAAACTTTTATTCTAACGATGTAGACATGACGGCGGTGGTGGTGCGACGAGGAACCGGTCCGTCCTCCGTACCACAGGTCCAGATCGGCGCCGGTTGTCCTTCTCCGGTTCCGATTCTGTTCCGTTTTTCTCCTTGTTCTTCGTGCTCTGGTTAGCGGTGGTGGTGGTGTTGCAGCGCCGCCGGAGGTGGTGATGGGGTTTTTGGTGCATCGCTTCCAGTTTCAGATAGTTCTGGTTCTGTTTACATTTTTCACGCGTTTCATCTTTCTTCCTCCTCCTAGTTTTTCTGGTTTGGCGCAGTTTCTGGTTCTGGTGGTTTGGTGTTGCTGTGTTGCGGTGGTTGTGTGCTGGGGGTGGTGGCTGGAGGTACTGTGATGGGTTTGGGAGCTGGTGGTGGTAGGCGGTGGTGGGTGGCGTTGTGCTGTTATGACTTGGAGTTGGTGTTGAGGGGGTGAATGTTAGTGGTGGTGGTTGGTAGAGGTGGTGAATGGCAGTGGTGATGGCGGTGAAGTGCTCTGATTTGGCGGCGGCGGTGTGGTGAAGTAGTGGTGGTGGCGGTGTTTTTGTCATTACGTGCTGCTGGTTTTGGTGGTTTTGTTTTTGTCCCGGCAAGCCCGAAAGGGTGGAGTATGTAGACACTCTGTGTTGACGGAGTTTGTATCGTTATCGTACTTCTGGGACGTGTTGGGGTTGGAGAGGTGGTAGATGGTTAATGCTGCGTGCGTGTGGATTCTCCTGGTACAAGAGTCGCTGACCATTTATCAAATCTGTTGAGATTTGCAGGACTCTTCGAGTCGCTGAGGGGTGTTCAAGTCTGTTGAGACTTGCAGGTCTCTGGTATCGGGTCGAACTCGACTGCTTTAGGCGTTGACTGTCGATTCTCTGACTACCGGAGTTCCTCATCTTTTGACTTTCGGGGCTATTTTCTGGGTCTGATGGGCCGAGTAATTTTAATTCGAGTTCGGAAGTTAGTACCTAGTGATGTCTCCTAGGGTCGGGTTGGGGTTTCTCCGGTGGGTTTAGCGGATCTGTATTGGTGTAAGGGAGGATTGGGGTATTGATTAGGTGTCGGTAATTGTGTTATATCACGTTACCTTTTATTGTACTTTTTCCACGATTACTCCTTACACTTCTTGTGGAGGAGTATTCTTTTAATAAAATTTAGCCGTTCAAAAAAAAAAAATATTCCTCCACCATCAGTGTACTTTATGCTCACTATCTAGACGATTAAACTAGGTTTCTAAACCTTTGACAACTTTATATGTTTTGGGATACTCCATAAGATTAGGAACGACAATGAGATATTCTAACCTAATTTCACCAAAGCTAAAATCTACACCCACTTGGCGAGGCTCAATCTGAAAGACATAATGATCCACCTCCTTGGGTTAGTTCAATCACATCATGGGTTTAGTAAATCACTTCTAGATAAATTCTATACGTTCCTTAGGTTTTATAGGTTTACAAATTCAATAGAATCAACAAATTCAACAAAAACAATAAATGAAAGTAAGAAGAAACAAGGAGTTATTTTAGGAAAAAGAATCAACTGAAACTTTGAAGCTTTGAATGCAAAAGGTTCACTTAATGACCGAGGAAAGAAAGAGATTCGAACAAGTTCTAGAAAGGGTGGATGAAGAAAATAATATTTTAGAGTGCAATGGGCTCAAATGCTTGGGTTTTCGGAGAAGCTAAATTTCCGCTTTATACTACTTTTGAAGAGTTGAATTCAATGGCTTGGAACATCTTTTGAAGTTCAATAGGCCCATCCAACAACCTATTTCGCATCTTGGAAGTGTACGTACGTAACTGCACTCGAGTGTGGCTAGCTAAGCGCATCGCCCCTTACTATGAGCATGAAGGACACATGTCAACACTATATATGAACACTAAGTAATTGTATTGCTAGCTAAGCGCATTCTTAACATGTGCCTATAAGGCACATGTTAATATTTTTCTATAAGATAGTTTCTTCAATATTATACTAGTATTAATTTATTTTTAAAGGTCATGTTAAGTAGTGCTTTTAAGGCACTAAGAAAACAAAAAGGATAATTTTTGTATTGTAAACATCGCTTTTTTGTATCTTATGTACTCCAATACTTCTCCTAGACATTTTATAAGCAAAATTAACTTTTTACATTCATTCACATTCTGTTTATAAAATAACACAGAATATATATATATATTTGATTTCTTTAAATAATGGTTTGGAACACTATTTAATATTTTTCTATTTTTATTAAAAAGGAAAAAAAATAAAAAATAAAAGATATAGAAATTCAATTACTCCCTCTAATTCTATTTATAAGAAAAATTTAACTTTTTAAATTCATTACAAAATTAATATATCTAAATAATAATATAATCTAAATATATCAACCTTACAATTATCTAAAAAGTGAAATGTTTATTACATATAGAACGAGATTATTAAAGACTAGTGTATGATTGCAAGTGATGCAATTTATGGGTCACCGCCTCACAACAGCAGTTCTGCACGGTCTTATATGTAATGCTCTTGCTAATCATAATGTTACGTGGCTCGTTGGATTTTGTGGGACCCACCTATCACTGTTTTTCACTTTCCCAATGTGATGTGTAAAAAGAAAATAAAATACTAATTATTGCCCAAATCGTATCTATAGGAGTAGTGCCACTAATGCCTAATAATTTGAAGAAAATCCAGATATTTATTTACCATTTATATTAATTTTAAAAAAATACATTTTTCAAAATATAGAATATCAAATTCTATGATTGGTAGTTAAGGAAAAATTCTTAGGTAAATCAACACATAAGTATTAATGGTTATACACAATTAATCACATAATTACAAATCATTAATATATTAAAAAATTATAAATAATTAATAGAGTAGTAATTAAAATCAAATTTCTATAAATAAGAAAAGAAAAGAAAAAGTGAGTTATCAAAAAACCAAAACTATTATGAATTTTCTTTATTTTTATTCATTATTATTTTTCTATTTTTTAGAAACTTAAGGACCGTCCAAACTATTATGAATTTGTTTGATAAAAAAAATAGTGGATAGTTAAATAAACTTATATCGTACATAAATTTTAAGGTAGCTTATAACCGATTAGCTAGCTTATAATCGATAAGCTAGCTAATTCAATTTGTATTATTTATAAAATTTAACTGTCGAATTAGCTTATTAAATATAAAGTGATATAAAAAATGTTTAATTAATATTTAATTATTTTCAAGTAAGATGATAAGGATAAATGAAAGAAAAATAATAAAATATAAAATAAATTATAAACTAATTGAATTATTTTATTAATATAAATACAATGTCTCAATTGGTAAAAACAAATTTCAAAAAATAAGAGAAATGATCATATATAAAAATAATTGGAAGAAAGAAATTAAAAAAATAGAAAGACAGCTTATTAGTATGAACAAAAATACAACATGAGCGTGTGGAAATAATTATAAAGTGCACATGTGTTTTTTTTTTCATTTCCTTATTTATAAAAAGTTAACTTTATTAATTGTTTTTGATTAAAAAGATTTGATTTTATTAATTTTTTTTTGACAGAATTTTATTAATATGAATTACTTGTAGTTTTTTAGTATATTAATGATTTATAATTATGTGATTGATTGTGTCTAATCATTAATATTTAGATGTAGACTCACCAAAGAATTTCCCAGTTGGTAGTTACTCCATTCATAGTGACTCGTTTAATAATTCCAAACAAATTTGAAAAAGTATTTATATAAATGAGAGAGAAATGTTTTGCTAAAATAATTAATCTTATCCAATATTGATGTTTTTTCCACTAAACTAAAAACATTAAGATATCAAAATGACTATATAAGTAAAAGTTAAATATTGAATTGTTATTGATATAGTAAGTATGGATTAATTAGATGATACAATTTTAAAAACATATTAATATATAATAAAAACTAAAAAATTATTTATTTTAGGATAATATTTTTACAAATACTCTCTCCATCCCAAAATGATTGATTATGTGCACTATCCACATATCTTATATTGACTATATTATTTTACTAATAAATATAAACAAATATTAAAATATAAGAATGTTGTTGGATTTGCTTCGATTAATATTTTCAAAATATACATTTTTTATAATTTTCATTATTATACAATTAATAATATTAATTAATGGTAAAAAATATACATTAATTATATATATATATATACATGAAACAATCAATTAAATTACTCATTGTAAAACCGATGAAGTAAATTACTCGTTGTGATAACAACAACAAAATTTTACTTCTTGTGATTTAAAGAAATACTCCATGTACTCAACAAAATTTTCTAATACCGAAATGGCGAAATATATAGACTATTGTTAGTGTTTTATTTTTTAAACATTGATTGCACGCACTTTAATGTATTATTACTATTTGAAGTATACTTGTGTCCCAAATGTACTAGTTAGCATTTTCCTTTTTAGTAAATCATGTATCGTGAGCCAATTAAGCTGCCACGTGGGTGTCGTGAAGGAATTCACTTGCATGCATGCAAATATGTTGAACAAAGCCAGCCAGTAGCAACATATTGTACTCCTAAATAATCTACCATATATAGTATAATATTTAATTAAAAAATAAAGCAATAATTGTTATGATAAACTTCGGGAACACATAAAATTATATTCCTCAAAAGCAACAAGATACAACTGGAATGTCTGTCTTTATCTCACATTCTCACTTGGGGCTAGGAACATTTTTATCTTTGTGGTTCAAAGATTCATTGAGACTAAAGAGAAAGCTTTATGGCTAGGTGGATTGGGATTGGTCTAGTGATTTTGTTGTTGACGGGGGCAGTGACCCGTAAGGTTTCAAAGTACCAACATTTGAAGAAATGAAATTGAATTGCGACGAAGGAAAAGAAAGACAAAGAAAAATAAAGTAGTACTAAAACGAGGGGGATCAAGGAGTGGACCAACCTAGTATTAGTAAAGTGGATTACATATTTGTATTGTAGGATAAACCTTTAATAAGACGTATATGTGTCTAATCTAAAGAAAGTTAAGTGTCAGCATTTACAAGTATTCAACTCTCTTGTAGGTGTCATTATCATTTACATATCTGAGATATCTGCACTGTTGATTAAAATTAGACAATTTATATTCAAAAACTCAATATTATATGTATTATATTGTATTAAATTGTTCGATCTTAATCAGATAGTTGTCAATATCTTAATGTCTGTAGATTGTAAATATTAAATTCCTTAGTTTCGGTAAATCTAAAGTCCATTTATAACATCTAATAGTATATGTTACTTCTAATTGTCAGCCATCTATACAAGGACTATTAACCTTTTTGGTCAAAGATGTGTCCTTCAACCATTCTACATATTTTATAGATTGCCTAGTACTCGTTGGTGTTGTTAGGACCCGGATTCAGTGCAGTCAGAGAGAGATGACTGCACTGCAGTCGGTCAAATCCGGACCGTTTGATAATGGTCAGACGGTGACGATTAATAACACAAAAAAAAAATATATATATAATGCAGATCAGACGGCTGAGATAACCCTACGGTCACTATTTGACGGCAGGGAATCCAAATTCATGTTGTTATGAAGTTGGATAATGAATGTGATTTTTTTTATTATTTTCAGAATGAATATGTGATAGATTATTAATATTAGTCATTTAAAAATAGGATTATATGATGGAGAAACAACTCTCTTCACTGTTCACGAATTAAAAAAAAATTGGTTTGAAGTTGTTCTTGATCAAACAAATGTTGCTAATAAATATACAGTTAACATAGACAATACTACTTTAGAAAAAATTTCACTGAAAGCCACAAAGGAAAATAATGAAGCCATCAAGTTTCTTAATATTATCTTGAGGCAAATTCCTACCAAATAGTGCGTGGTTTTTTCTTACCTATATATGTGTTTTTTATTTAGTCTGTCATAATAACAACAACAATATCATTGTAATATCGATTGCAGAGGCTGTCTGCACTTGTGCGACAAAATTTCTTCGACAACAATGCTCATCATGTTACTGATATTGGAGGTGGTTTACATGGCCTGAAAGGGCAGCATTCGCGTTTTACTACCACACAAAGTGGGCTATCTTTGAATATAGTTTTGATCTTATGCTTGTTTCTATTGTCTAGCTTCTCATCTGAATAATAATTTGTCCTCATCCTCTACTCCTTTCAATTTGTTGTAGATATGGCTGCCACATATGCAATTTGCACTCCTAAAACTGTTATTGATTTCTTAATTGCAAGTCAGAATCTGACGGAAGGCGTCTGCCTTAATAAGCACATTAAGTGGGATAAGGTAACCTAATGTTCTGAAGACTCTCTTATTTTGTTTAATTGTTCTTAAAAGGTAATCAAAATCGGACCGGTCGAACCGTCCGATTTTGATTACCTTGTCTTCAACCATTTGTTATGCTCAATTGTTCTTCACTTATACCAAGACCCGACCCCTTGTATATTTATTGTGCAGGCTAAAGAGACTCTTAAGAATCTGAGGATCACAGTCGGAGCGTCCAACACAGAGTACAAGATTACTGGGCTGACTGAAGAACCAGGCAATTGAATAAGATATTTATTTATTGAAATTGGTAGAGTACATCACATTCATGTATAAATTCAATACCGCTATAAATGAAAAGGATGGATTTGCAAACAAACTCACAACATCTAAATTAATATCATAGAACGGCATCTCATGCCTAAAAAAAATGTGGCCGATTATGAATTGATTGTTTGTTGTTGTAACTGGTCGCTGCTATGAGAGGTGTAATTATTCAATATGCTGATACAAGAGTAGAGGGTTGTGGACTTGATAGATTTTTGCTGAGTTTCTAAAATTTTTATTTGCTCTAAGTGGTGAGCACTTAATAGAATGTTGTTGTCATGCTAGTGGTGTTGGTTCTTGTATATAAGAATTGACATTTGTTTGTATCTTATCCTTGAGTACCTCACACCACACTTTAAATACCAATTAGCCAGTGGCGAGTGAGTACTGGTTTTTTGTTTTTCACTCACAACACCAGAAATTTCGCTCTCTTCTTCCTTCCACTCTCTAAAACCTTCACCGCGTAAAGGAGGTTTTTCTCTTTCTCTCCCATTTTCTCCGCGATTAACTCTGTTTTATTGTGTTTCCTTACCATTTCCATTTCATGATTTTCCTTTTTTAGCTATTTTTTATAATTTTTTTGTGATGATTTTCACTTTTTTTTCTTCATTTTTGTTGTTGATTTTTCAGGGTTTTATGTAATGTAGTAATGTTGATGTAGTTTCTCTTTGATTTTGGTCAAATTTTTTGAAGTGTTGATTTATTGTTTGACCGTCATATTTTCGAGTTTCTTCTTCGTTTTGCTTTTGTTGTTTATAGTCTTACTTTTTATTTCACGGTTTCTTCTCTTTCTCTGCGAATAACTTTATTTTACGTATTTTCTTACCGTTTCCATTTCGTGATTTTCCGTTTTTAGCTACGTATTTTTTTTGTATGTGATGATTTTCATTTTTTTCAGTTTTGTTGTTGATTTTTCTGGGTTTTATGTAATGCTGATGTAGTTTCTCTTTGATTTTGGTGAATTTTTTTACGTGTTGATTTATTGTTTGACCGTCATCTTTTTTAGTTTCTTCTTCGTTTTGCTTTTGTTGTTTATAGTCTTACTTTTTATTTCACGGTTTCTTCTCTTTCTCTGCGATTAACTCTGTTTTATGTTTTTCCTTACCGTTTCCATTTCGTGATTTTCCTTTTTTAGCTATTTTTTTGTATGTGATGATTTTCACTTTTTGCAGTTTTGTTGTTGATTTTTCAGGGTTTTATGTAATGTTGATGTAGTTTCTCTTTGATTTTGGTGAATTTTTTGACGTGTTGATTTATTGTTTGACTGTCATATTTTTTAGTTTCTTCTTCGTTTTGCTTTTGTTGTTTATAGTATGAGTTTCTATTTCAGAATCTTTTACTCTTTTTGTTTTCACTAGCTTTGATTTTAACCCTGATTTTTAGATATATTTTAGTTTGTTTTTTTTTTGTTTAGCCAATCACATGTTACAATGAACGATTGCATGTTAAGCATTTTTGTTTGAAATTTTGTATGATTTTGCTACTTTATTGTTTTTCTTTCCTGTATTTGTGAGTGTTATATGAGGAGTTTTTCTTTAATAGTTTCTGAGTAGTTGTGTTTTCTTTATGTTTGTTTTTTATCCTAGTTTTTATTTTGCTACCTGAGTAGTTTTTATATTTTCTGAGTAGTTTTTTCGATTTAAGGTTTGTACATCACTGCTTCTTGATTTTTAGTTTGTTGCATTTGTCATTATTGAATTGACCGAATGATTAATATTATCTTATTAGGGTTTTTTTATGGGGTTTTTAACTAATAATTTTTTCATGAATCATTCAGGATATGAGTTCACAAGCATTAATTCCTCGTGTTCGCAAGCCAATGGGTGTTCGCAAGCCAATGGCTAAGACAGATCTAGGCTCAATGGGAATTAAACAAACTTTGTTGACCAATCATTGCAAAGTCAATGTTGAGTCTTCTACGACATTCCACAAATACAGTGCATGTATTGTATTTCATCCTTAGGTTGGTTTGATGTTATTAGTTGTCTATTTAATTTTGGTTAAAAGTTGACTAATACTGTGTATTTGGTAACTATTTACAATGAAGATCTAAAGGATGTTGAAAACAAAGGAGTTCGAATAAAGATACTTGACAGAGCTCAAGAACTATTTAGATCTGATCTGAATGTTATTGCCTATGATGGAGAAACAACTCTCTTCACTGTTCACGAATTAAAAAAAATTGGTTTGAAGTTGTTCTTGATCAAACAAATGCTACTAATAAATATACAGTTAACATAGACAATACTACTTTAGAAAAAATATCACTGAAAGCCACAAAGGAAAATATTGAAGCCATCAAGTTTCTTAATATTATCTTGAGGCAAATTTCTGCCAAACAGTGCGTGGTTTTTTCTTACCTATATATGTATTTTTATTTAGTCTGTCATAATAACAACGATAACAAGATCATTGTAATATCGATTGCAGAGGTTGTCTGCTTTTGCGAAAAAATTTCTTCAACAACAATGCTCATCATGTTACTGATATTGGAGGTGGTTTACATGTCCTGAAAGAGCAGCATTCGCGTTTTACTACCACGCAAAGTGGACTGTCTTTGAAGATATGTTTGATTTTGATGCTTGTTTTTATTGTCTAGCTTCTCATCTGAATAATAATTTGTCCTCATCCCTTATTACTTTCAATTTGTTGTAGATATGGCTGCCACATATGCGATTTGCACTCCTAGAACTGTTATTGATTTCTTAATTGCTAGTCAGAATCTGACGGAAGGTGTATGCCTTAAGAAGCACATTAAGCGGGATAAGGTAACCTAATGTTCTGAAGACTCTCTTATTTTGTTTAATTGTTCTTGAAAGGTAATCAAAATCGGACCGGTCGAACCGCCCGGTTTTGATTACCTTGTCTTCAACCATTTGTTATGCTCTATTGTTCTTCAACTATACCAAGACCCAGCCCCTTGTATATTTATTGTGCAGGCTAAAGAGACTCTTAAGAATCTGAGGATCACAGCCGGAGCGTCCAACATAGAGTACGAGATTACTGGGCTGACTGAAGAACCATGCAATTGAATAAGATATTTAATTATCGAAATTGGTAGAGTACATCATATTCAAGTATAAATTCAATACCGCTAAAAATGAAAAGGATGGATTTACAAACAAACTCACAACATCTAAGTTAATATCGTAAAACGACATCTCATGCCTAAAAAAATGTGGCCGATTATGAATTGATTGTTTGTTGTTGTAATCGGTCGCTGTTATGAGAGGTGTAATTATTCAATATGCTGATACAAGAGTAGAGGGTTGTGGACTTGATAGACTGTTTGCTGAGTTTCTAAAAATTTTATTTGCTCTAAGTGGTGAGCACTTAACATAATGTTGTTGTCATGCTAGTCGTGTTGGTTCTTGTATATAAGAATTGACATTTGTTTGTATCTTATCCTTGAGTACCTCTTGTATTTTGGATTTGTTTCTTTGATAAAATCTTTTTGCCTTTAAAAAAAACTTTGAACAATATTTGAATATCTAATTTTAGATTGATGAACAAAAAGATGAATATGATTATTCATTTTAGGTTTAAATATCATTTTCGTTCCTGTATGTTCGCGAATTTTTTATTTTAGTCCTTGTATATTTTTTGTTGCAAATACATCTTTGAATGTGCAAATCTTATTGGTTTTAGTCCATCCCGTTAAAAAACAACTGCGTTTGTAGCTAAATGGTAGCTAATTAACTACCAATTAACAATTAGCTACAAACGCAATTATTTTTTAATGGGAGGTACTAAAACCAACAAGATTTGCATATTTAGGGATTTATTTGCAACAAAGATCATACAAGGACTAAAACTAAAAATTCGTAAATATATAAGGACGAAAATGATAGTTAAACTTTTATTTTAATATATGATGCTACATCATCAAGTCACTTTTCCCAAAATATGACACATTAGCTTCATCTTCTTTCTTTTATATTTTATTTTATTTTCTTTACGGAAAAAATTAGCCAACTTCCTTGTTACATTCAAACATTCGAATGTATTAGTATATTAAGTCATTAATTTAAGAATTAAACGAGTATTTGTTTAAATAATTTTTTCTTGTCATTTAAAAAATTATAATAACTAAATCTTACTTATGACAACAAAATATATATATATTTTTCTAAATTTTTTATTACGCACTGGGACATAGTGATTAAGTTTGTCAATGGTGCAAATTCGAAGACATAAGTATTTTGATTATTTTAATTTTATCACATTATTTATAGGCATAAGTATGTCATTTTATGCCATTAATTAACTTGGATGCTGAGAGTTTGGTCGCATATTCATCATTTTCGTTTTTATTGATATAAATCTGATGTACTTTACCAATTTCAATGAATGAAAATATTTTATTTTAATTTATTGATTATATACAATTAAATTGTGTTTTTTTGTTATCATATGATTTCTCTAAAATACAATAATTGATAAATAACATTCTGATTCATAAAAAATATTATGAATTAGAAGTTAATTGTAGTGGACTAGTGGTACACTCTAATTTATTAATCTACTATAGAATCTCTCTTAAAATTAACATTAGGGACACAGAATCAGATCACCAATATGGCGGACAAGGATTGTGTAACTTTTGGGCGCGAAAAACAGCCTACCTTTGGTCCATCTGCATCCGTTGGACTAATATTGCGTTTTAGATTATGCCACGTGTCCCTTTTTTAATTTCAAAATATCATAATATGTATATTCCTTCGGCCAAAAAGCACATAACCCTTCCCTGTGGCCGACCATTTTTCATCAATCCGCCGTCGTGGGTGTCGCCGCCGCCGTCCTCAGAGCTTCGGCGCCTTTTTTTCACCGTCGCGGGTATTCAAAGAAGCGCCACTATTGTCCCTTTTTCCGCCTCCATCTTTTACAGGGTAAAAAATATGTTGATTTGTATCCTTTTGATTTCCAATTGATGGTTATAGTTGATCGTATTCTTCATGGTTATTCCTTCTATCTATTTCTATTTGTTGATTTGTCTACTTTTTCCATGTTGCCGGATTTTGATTGCAATTTTGACAGTGGGATAGAATTTGATTGCTCCAGTAAGTGAAGCCGTTGTCACATTAATCCCTAAATGTATAGAAATTGAAAATGTATTCCTAGTAGATTTTTTGGTGTAATTTTACGAACTAAATTGACTAACAAAAAATACGGAGAACTAAATTGACTACCTGAAAACAGATTTGTTGACCAAAATGACTGAAAAGAGATATTTGTGGATGTGTTTGCAATTTCGACATATTCAAGGACAAATGTGACATTGAGTTACACTTTCAGGGATCATAATGGTGGTTTGTCCGAATTATAATGGTGTAGAAATTATAGTTTATGGCTACTTGCAATATGAATGCTAGTAGTAGTGCTGAAATGTGTGTTAATGAGGCTAACGATAGTTCATAGTTAAGCTAGTTAGTATAGAGGACACAATACAAGAAGTGTTTTCTCAGTCAATGAGCAAAACAAGTAAGGCCCTAACATCTAAAGTGTGGAAATATTTTGAATATCATTAGCCATATTTTGAACGGAAATAAGTGTAGAAAGTTTAACAAACTATATGATTTTTTTATCACTTCATTGATAAATTATACCCATTGATGTGATGAGGTGCAGGAGCCTTAATCCACTGGCTAGAGTAGCTCTGCCCAATTGTATTTTGTTTTGGAAAAATAAGAAAGGTTAAAAAATAAAAAATAAAACACTGAAGGGAAAAAAACAAACGCATAAGCTCTCAGTCTCACCTTTCTCTCTTGCGTGCTTTCTCTCTCGACCGACTCTCACCTTTCTCTCTCATGTAAGCCGATTATTTTGATTATTTTGTTATTTCCCTTTTGTTCTGTTTGTTCTTATCTGTTCTTGTTCCGTTTGTTTTTTGGGATTGTTTTTTTGCCCTTTTGTTCTGTTTGTTACCAGAGCAATGAGAATTATCAGCCCCCTTTTGTTCTTGTTCTGTTTTTTGATTTTCATAGTTTGGTTTTGGGGAAAATCTTCTGTGGTAGTCTCGTCTCCTACTTTCAGGTACATATTTACTTGCTAGTGTTCATCTCTTACCAATTGATGAAGAAAACACATGAATTTAATTTGTTGTTTGATGTCATTATCCCTTTTCCATTGCTAACTTGAGAAATTTGTTTATGTTGAGTTAGAAAATTTTGGTGTTGTTAACCTTATCTTTGAAAATTTGATGTTGAGTTAGAAAATTTGAAGAAATTTGGTCTTCATTTCAATTCACTTGCCTAGATCTCTTATTTATGAAGGCATTTTCAATTTTTGTTGAACGAAAATACGGTTTTTTTTGCCAATTTTCAGTATTCACTTTCCTTTCTTGTTCGCTCGAAAAATTATTTGATTTGTGCTTGTGGTAAGAATAGCCTTCCTCACAACTAACTTTTGTACTTAATAAATGTTTGATTTGTTTCATTTGACACAATTAGGTTAGCTTTGCTGGAAAATGCTATCATGAGAATTTGTGTGTAGCCATTGGTACATAGTAATGAACCTCCGATTGTTCTTCTACATGGTTTTAATAGGTGCTTAAAATTTTTAGAGACATAATTAGTTTATACATTCTATCAAACCTTGTATCGCCGTATCGGTGTTGTGATTCATGACCTTGCGGTTAAAATTTTGTCCAGGCTCTCTTATAATCCTGGCTCCGCCACTACGTGTGACTGATTGTAGGGTGCCTTATAATGTAGGTTCATAATGGGTTTTTAGAAGACTATGAGTAGTGCTATGTTTTTGGAAAATTCAAAATTAGATGCATATAATTATCTTATAATTATCAGTTTAAAAAGATACTGCTAGAGCATCTCCAATAAGGGTATCATAGAGAGTTTCATAGACTTATGATCCGTATTTAACTTTTTTATATCATTGGAGTTCCATGACGTGACAAAGAGGGTATCATAATTGATGATACGGTATCTTATTTAAGGTACCATATCATCAATTTAATGTTACATTTTTTTGTATATAAAATTAAATAGAATGAATCACTTGCTAATAATGTGTGATACCAAAAGTGATATCACCATTGGAGCAAATTATGTATGAGTTGTATAATTATTACATGGCATTTGTAGGGACCACTTTTAGTAATGTATGATACTCAAAGTGGTATCACCATTGAAGATGCTCTAATACGAGAATGTAGGTTCAAGAATGTTTGACTTTTTGCTTTTTTTACCAAATTAAACTGATGAGATGAGACTGTAGTTAAGTTTTCAAACACCTTTACATTATTTGGTGATTAGTTTGCACATATCTTATCAGGACCTTTAAAGATATAAACCTAATACCTAGTTTGGGCCGACCCAAAGTGGGCTGTGTTTAGCCCTTTTTTCCAGCTCTAGGTTGGACTAGTGACTCAGTACCCTGACTGAGCAATCGATGACTGGTCGGACTCAGTGACCTGACTGAGTAATTGATGACTGGTTGGAGTTTAATAACATAAGCTTATGGACTCTAGTGAGGTGTCATTTCAGTATTGTTATGACTTTTTGTTGACAAAAACTACATTGGTTGGTATTAGAGATTATGACGAATACTATTATCACTGTTTTTTTTTCTCTCAGGTTTTGACCTTCTCTCTAGGAATGGGTCTTCTCAGTATTATTCGGAAAATCAAAAAGAAGGAGAAGGAAATGCGAATTCTTATGGTGTAAGCTTCTCTCCAAATTCATTTTCCATCGTTCTATATTGTACTACGTTAATTAATAGTCAAAAAATTTATGCAGTGGGTTGGACAATTCTGGGAAAACTACAATTGTTTTGAAGATTAATGGCGAGGACACTAGTGTCATCAGTCCTACCCTTGGCTTCAACATCAAAACCATCACCTACCAGAAGTAAAACATCGCTTCACTTTTCATCTCACAAATTACACTAGTTTTATATGCATATCTCTACTAATGTCCATTTTTATTTTTCTCACTTGCTAGTTATGTTAGTCATCAGTTTTGGGGGAAATGTGAAGTCTTTAAAGGTTCAATTGAACATGGTTAATGCATTCTGCTTTGACAATAGTATTATTCTTTTGTTTGTTGGGAATAAACATGTAATATTGCTTAATTTGGTTATGGTTATGGTATATTCTAAGAACATGGTAATTTTTTCTTTAAATTCTTTGAAAGTATTTGCTTGTGATTTTACCTTTACTGTTACACAATATGCCAGGTCATTCTTTATGTTATTAGCCTTTGCTTTGTTGAGTTTCTTACTGTGATTTACTATATTCTAGAATGTTGACGCATTTATCCAGATTGACAATGGCAGGTACACTCTAAATATATGGGATGTTGGTGGCCAAAAAACAATCCGATCTTACTGGAGAAACTACTTTGAGCAAACAGATGGTTTGGTTTGGGTAGTTGACAGTTCAGATCTTAGAAGGTTGGATGATTGCAAGATGGAGCTAGATAACCTTCTAAAGGAAGAGGTTTGTTCACTACAAATGGTTATTGCTTATTAACGTAACAAATTACTTGCATGTAGTAGCATATCAATTCATATCCCTTTTATTCGATCTATGGATTAGCAAGGACTTGTATATCCTCTGTGCTAATGTATCCAAGTCTAGTAGCTTCCTGATGTGAATGCTTTAGGAATTTCTGTCAAGAACCAATGCCTTTGGTGGATGCAGTGAATTCTGTTTATTCCATTAGCAGCTACTTTCCTTTCCTTACGATAACTTGCTTATCTACCTTATTGGAGAAATAGTTTTTAATGGGAGTAGTGGAATATCAAAGCAATCATAAGTACTTGTTAGTTTGATTCTTTTGCACTTGAAAAAAAATGCTTGTTTCACCAAAGCCAGCTATAAGTACTTCTCATTGTTAATAATTTGGTATGCTCAAATGACTACTCTGTTCTTCTCTTGGTACTTGTGAGCTACTAATATTTTCAAATATTATATGCAGAGACTATCTGGATCATCCTTACTAATTCTAGCAAATAAACAAGATATTAAAGGCGCCCTTGCACCCGCAGAAATAGCTAAGGTAAGTTTAATTTCATCTGGGGGATTATAAGTTATGCCCTAACCTAGATAACATTACAGGAATTATTACTCAAAAGTATACATAATATGCTGAGAATTGAACCACTACGGGTTAGCTTGGTGGTGTAGGCTTGGGACCTCGGAGTGTGCTCCTCTCTAGGTTCCTGGTTTGAATCCTCTTGGTGTCAATTTCTGTGTTGGCCCCCACGCTAGTGGACGGTGGGATTGGTCCCCCGGATTAGTCGGTCTATGGACCTGACACAGAGTTTCCAAAAAAAAAAAATTGTTGCGAATTGGCTGTAAGGTTTTTTTGAAACGCATGATATTCTTTGACTAGATGGGGCTTTTACATTAATTACTCCTCATGATTTTTTTCCTGCAATCAAGTTTCAATAAGAGGAGAATTTATATACCTCACCATAAGCAAATATTTCCTGCACTGAAATCTTTCTGTGTACAAATCAACAATGTTGGGGACCATGGTTGACTAGTTGTTCATCTAATCCTGGATGTTGTGTAAAATCAACAATGTTTAGGACTTCATGCAATATCGGTAATAATTAGTAGTATATTATTAGCTGATCTACTATTCAAACAATGCTCATTGAGAGGTAGTAAGTTTTGTGCAAAATCTGTTAGTTGTATGACTATTATTATATCAATGTTTGATTGAATTGAATGCCATGATTAATAAAAAAGAATTGATATATTAGATTCAGGCTGATTAATTTGTAATTTTATCTATCTTTACTTTATAAGCATTATCATGGCACTACTCTTGAACAGAGTTCACATGCCATGGCATTGTCTTCCCTTGATATACAGTTTCTTTTTGAGCAGGGGAGCTCCATAGGAAATGTTACTTTCTATTAAACAAACCTACCTGTGGCAGTAACCAATCAAGATACCGCTGTTTTCATTTTTTTTCTGAGTCGTATTCTGGTGGGTTTGGATTTGCCCAGCTTAGGCAGCTAGTTGTTAACATTATTCTTTGGGGTATGACTGTATAAAAACCGACGCAGTTTAGGGTCCGTTAGGTATGATTCTTTGTTACGTTATAACACTTCATTCTGTAGGTGATACATAAAACTAAAAATACAAATATATACACACCGGATGAGATTGTATACAAAGATCAAATTGATGTAAAAACATGCAGATGTTGCTCATTTAACAAAATAGTCGCACAAGAAAAATAGTTCATTCATTTGACAATAGTTGGAAACCCTGAATAACTCCAAGAGTAGCGCCCAAGCATATCCTCACTATAATACGAGTACTGAGATGATTTCTGAAGTTCTAAGTTTCAATTGATTTGAAGTACTCATCACTGAGCTTAGTAAGTATTGCAGAAGTCGAATTTTACTTGTTTTTGTGAAACAAGTAGTGCTAAGTGTTAGAAAAATTAATTAAGCTATAAGAATCATAAATTATTCATTTTCTTGAAGTTTATTAGTAATGTGCTCTAACTGTGCAGGTGTTGAACTTGGAAGCTATGGATAAATCTCGGCACTGGATGATAGTTGGATGTAGTGCATATACTGGCGAGGGTCTGCTTGAGGGATTTGATTGGTTGGTCCAGGACATAGCCTCTAGAATCTACATGCTCGACTAATTATTGTCACGCCGATATTCAAAGCTGAAGCATAGAATAGCATTCTTAACCTCAATATGCTATCATCGGAAGACATCGACCCTGCATCTCTAAGATGTTTCGCATGGAATTTTTACCTCCTCTTTTTTATATTCAGTCAGTGTATTAAAGCTTGTTTATTGTACGGTTTTATATGAATATGGAGTTGGGGAGTAGAATACTCCCTCTATGAAGTTGTTTAATCTTACCTCGAAATATTTTCAAGGTTACCATACTTCACTATACATTCATGATAATAGTTAACAATCAATGGTTAATGAAGATAATTTTGTATAATTGTTGCTCTCTTTCATGTACTTATAACCTTTTAATTTGTGTTAAATAATTTAAAGTCACTCAATATGAGAAGGTGGGGGCAATTTTTTATGGCCTTCAGATTTTTTGGAAGCGCACCCATAAAATTAAAATATATAATGAATTTTTTTAATTTTTTATCTTGACTCTTTACAGAAAATCTACATTGGGTTCATTGTTAAATATGGGATAATTTTATTTTTTCAATAATTTTTATTTTTATACGTTACTTTTTTCTTTTGAAGGTTGTCTATGTTTATTTTTATTTTATATTATTTAGAAGGTTGTCTAAGTTTTTTCAATTGTCTATGAGATTGATTTCTTTTAATTTATTTGAGAATGAACATATGTTTAAGCTCAGGACTATGTAGGGATTTCATCAACAAAAAATAATTGTAAATTTTATACTAATTTTTTAAATAAATATTAACATATTTTGACCTTGTTCCTATTCTCAAATTTTTTCTTGTCACGGTACCACAAAAGAAACAATCTCCACGCATGAGCGTCAAATAGAAAAATCTATGTGTGAATCTCCACTCACATTGATAAATTAATGTTCCTAAAAAATTCGAACGAAGGTTTATGGATAGTTTAAAATTTGAATTATAAAAAAAATAGAAAAAATTATAAAAAATCAAAATTATATTAATTTATCTTTAGGTTTCCCATATATTTCATCAGCCAGATGTAATCTAATGAAAGTGTGATGGACATAAAATCTGGAAAAACTCCCGTAGTCGAAATTCAAATTTTAATTAGTCAATGTGTATTTGTAATAGTGAGGTGGAAAGTGTTACCCGTTTCCTATTATGTTTCATAGGGATCTTTGAAACAATGAAGATTTCACATCCTTATCTTGAACCAATGCCACAACGGGATCCGCCCAGGCCAGTCGAGCTCGATGCTATTATCCATGAAGAGGCTCGGGCTGAGGGCCAAAGGATGGCAACTTGTGTTTCAAAGATGCTCCACATCCTGCAAATGATAAGGGCACTGATGGCTAGCGACAATATACCAACGGACTCCCGTCCATACAGTGCTCTGTAGTAGATCGAGAGGGACACGCATTTCTTTCACCAATACCACAGGCGGAATCATAGAGGGGGTCCTTCTACTCGGTGATTATTATTGCGTGTTTGTGTAATAATATTTGGATTATATTATTTGTTTGTATAATTAAAACATCGTAGTTTGTATGGATTTAATTACAACATCGTGTTTTATAATATCATTTGTGTTTGGATTTAATAGGAACATAATATTTTTGACTGCATAATTCAAGATAGGATCGGTAAAATGCCGGAAAGACGCGTCAATAAAGGCTGTGTGCACTATGAAGAAACTTGCTGCATTATGTTATCCACTCTGCTACCGTTCACATCCCAAGTAGCGAACGATTCAGCATGTCCGCGACACAAGTAGCGAACAATCACACCGTTCGCCTCCTATGCAGCGAACGGTGCATGAATTCGTTGTCTAAGTAGTGAACTCATATGTTGTAGAATCCAAAACAAACGTAAACTGAGAAGGCAGGGGCTTCAAATTTTAAGTAATATGCAAATAATTGAATGTGAAATTTTTCATTAATGATTACACACAAAATATACAAATGCTAGTTTCTATAGTGGTTGGTTGGTCTTGAGTATCTACTCATGTCTTCTAAGTGTCTGTATTGAAACTGGCATCACATGATTAGTATGTTTTTTAATCCTCTTGTGAAATTTTGTCAACTCTTCATCCGAGGATGCCTACTCTTCGTCTGCCTCTTCCCACTCCGCATCTGACTCTTCCCACGGGGTTGAACTTGTGCTCGAAACAAATATATAAAACAGGCAGCTCTAGCAGCAGAAACAGAACCACCCGTTTTTTTATGACTACCACAGTCACCATCCGCAGCACTTGTTTTTCAATTACCACCCCCATAGGACTCTTCAGTATTGTAGGCCTATTCGACTATCCATAATGTTTTCAACAAAATTTTAAAATTAAAATATAAAATATCAGACATGATGGAAACAGATGTTGCCCACATGCCCACATCCTAAGAATCATTCAAAGACCTAAAAAAAAATGTTATACAAACATAACAAAAAATTAGAATGTAACCACATTCTAACTTTATTACATTGAAAGACCCCAAGGTATTTAACAATATATATATATATATATATATATATATATATATATATATATATATATCAAAAAAAAAATTACATAAAAATTAAAATACTAAAAAAATGCAAGATAGAGATAACTGATGGACTAATATTGTAACTTTTATAGCCACATAATCCACCAATATTAGAATCTGTTTCGAATACCCATAATGTTTCCAATTAGGACACAAAAGTCCCTCGTCGACTACAATAATGTTTTCAATATGTTGTCAAAACAACAACGGTGAAAACATTATGAATAGTCGACGAAAGACTATGCGGCCGTTTACACGAAAGAAAATAAATTGAAGAAAGAAAGGTTACAGAGAGGAGGAAGTGAAGTGTGAAATTTTTTTCACACAAACACCTTCCTTTTATAGACAAAATGCTCCATTCCTATTGGCCAAGCGAACCACTACATTGTTCGCCACTTAGTCAGCGAACTAAGGTGTGCATATTTGTTCAAATAACACACTCGCTTCACAAGTAGTGAGGGGGCAAAATGGGAAAGTAGGGGGTGGAAAAGAGTCATGGGGTTGGAAAAGAAATTCTCATAACTGTTATAAATAAACTAAGAATGCTAGAGAATAAAGATAGAGAAGTGTTATAAATAAACTAAGAATGCTAGAGAATAAAGATAGAGAAGATAAGAACAATGTATTATTCTCTTCATATGTTTGTCTTCACATGATAACAAGAGTCCTATTTATAGGACACAAACAAATAAGTGAATGGACAAAGGTAATGAATATCCACTCACTAGTGGGAGTTATAGGAAAGGGAAGGGATAGGATGGACATCCACTAACACTTATACTAATTATTCATAACATTCCCCCTTGGATGTCCATCGAGGATGTGCCTCGTTAAAACCTTACTAGAAAAAACCCAGTGGGAAAAAATTCTAGTGAAGGAAAAAGAGTACAACATCCTTTTACATAATATTTTTATTTCTCCCCCTCAACCATATAACCATCTCTAAGATGGTGATAACCAATCTTTTGTGTCAGTTGTTCCAAATTTATACTTGAGAGTGACTTTGTGAAAAGGTCTGCTAGATTATCACACGAACAAATTTTGTTGAATGCTTATACCACCATTCTTCATGAATATCACGGGTGAAAAGGAATTTGAGAGAAATATGTTTTGTTCGATCTCCTTTGATGTAGCCCTTTTCTAACTGAGCAATGTATACCTGATTTTGTTCTGATATCTGCATTTTAAAAATATTGACAAAAGCAAAAATATCATGATATATATAATTAACAAAATACATCAATGTCCTCGTTTGAACTAAGATATGGTACTTCAGGATCAATTCAAGTTGCTCATCATTTTCTTGAAGACATGATATATATACTAACATCAGGTGACATCAAAATCATTCTAGTACTCAATCGACTAGATTTGTCCATATCAAATCATTTAAATCATAAATTTTGCAAATCCAAACAAACCTTTCGCATGTATCATATGCAATTTCGAATCTTTCGCTATAATCCACATAATTTAGGATCTCCTCAAATGTTTAGAATGGACATATGATGTCATTTTTTCAATGTATCATAAAAATTAACTTATTCAAAGAGTTTCATATAATCATCAATTCAAGTGAGTCATACAAATGGATTGTAACATATATTTCATGAATTCACTTCAGGTGAGTATGTCTCATCAAAATAAATTGTAGACATTTACCATCCATTTTTGGTGAACATATCAACCTCTATAAGTAAATATTTTATCAATATAATTCTCTTTCGCATAAGAAAATCATTTATATCTAATTAACTTCACATTTTCAAGTGTGCGGACTACAAGTCCAAACAATTCAATAATATAAATAGAGTTTGATTTCAGTGGAATTGTCTATTTCCATCTGCAGATATTTTCTTTATCTATAATCGTTAATAGACATTGATTCATGATCCTCGTAATAACTTATCACATATAGCGCTATAGAAAAACATCGTCAACATTGACTTTCATTTTTGGTTCCATCTAATTACATTCATAATTTATCGAGATCTCTTTAATTTCATAAATTTCAGGTATCTGATCAATTCTTCAGGAACTTAAAAATCAAATATATCAGATAACTCTCCAAGAGTTTCTACATCCTCATTCGGGTTATCTTTTCTTTTAGCTCCTTTTCTTGTTTGAGGATTTTTATATTTGGAACCAATTGGTCTACCACGCTTCATGCGCGGTTGAGCCTCATTTGCAATATTCTATTATCCGACAAGGATATATCTATTTTCTTTGGAGCATTAGCAGCTTCTATTTTAATTTCTTAACTTTGCAAATGAGTTATATTTTGAGGATCAAGATGAGACAATAATATTTATTTTCAAATAATTCATTTGAACTTCAGGTTCATATTTTTCAGCTGCTTCTTCTCTCCCCCTAATATTGGGAAAACAAATTCATCACTGGATAATCATTCTGCTGGGATGTAAACAAGTTGGCTCAATACAATTTGTAATAGATGAAAATTCATATCAAATCTATTTTCTCAATATTCTTCCAAAATCTATCTAAGTGCATTATATTGGAGCAACTATGATATACACAACACATTCAAAAATGCTTAGATGAAAAATATTACTCCCTCCGTCCCATTTTAAGTGACCTCTTTTTGACTTAGTATACTATTCATTTGACCTGCTTTGACCTTATTTTTCTACTAATATATACATGCAAATATTAGCATATGAGATGTTGTTTGATTTGTCTCGACGAGTACTTTCAAAATATACCATTTTTATAATTTTTAATAATATATAATTAGAGATATTAACGATTAAAGTTGTGCATTGACAAACGTGTCAGTGGTCAAACAGGTCATTTATTTTGGGACAGAGGGAGTAGGTTATAAACCTAAACTTAACTGAATTACAAAATAAGGGGAGGACTTCCATCTAATAATTTATTGGCTCAATGCGAAGCAAAAACTCAATATAAATTATCTCATGTTCCCAAAGTAGAATTTTGAAGTTATTATTTCATAAGTATCAATCACATATTTAACTTTAGACGTCTAAATGGATCTTCAAGTCCATTTTTCTTAATAAGCATATGATACAAGATATTCAAATCAATTTTGGTCGACCAATTTCACAAACTTCTGGTTGTGAGTTAACTGAATATTTAGTTGATGCATCAATTAAAGTCGTATAATATATAAATGGTGGTGATTTGATTTACAAATATCATCTACTCAAAATTTGGGAGAGAATCAATTTTTCAAATTTTCAACTTCCTTTGGGAACAAGGAATACACAAATTTTTGGATTGAAGAAACTTCTGGCTCTTCAATACATATCCAGAAAAAGTATAATAATTATTTTTTCGCATCGCAATAGATCCGGGATAACCCAACCGGTCTTGCCAAAGACAAATTTAATATGATTTGTAAACTTCTAATTTACAATAATTTGTACTTCAATTGTACTAATATATATAAGTGTAGTATAATCCGGAGGAAAAAAGCAGATAATTTTTCACTACACTTCTTTTATTTAAATCATGTCTCGATATATAAAGATATTCAACTTCTCCTTTATTTCTTATTTCAATATAATATCTATTTAGACGAATATCCTTGAAACTAAATGAATTTCTATGAGACTTTGGAGTTTATAATATATTCTCGATGTGTAAATTTGTTCCTCCACATAATATTACATTAGCTCTTCTGAAGCCTTCAATTATTTTTGAAGTGTTAGATATAATACTATAGCATCGGTTTCTCGCTTCACTAAATAAGAAAAATATTTTTATCTTTAAAAATAGTATGGATAGGTGCACTATCAATGCAACGAGATCGTATCTTCTTTATTGATTCTAATCTCAATACTCTATAGAAAATATGAAAAACAAAAACAAAAAAAATTATTATGATGTAATCGGTCAATTAATTATTTAAGAAAATAAATCATCATATTAAGATTAATTGTAATCTTATTTTACCTTTTAATATTGAATAAGTTCTTCAGGAACTATATAAAAAGCCATCAGGGATACATGACATTCTAGAATTCATAAACATTGAGATTTCTCTAAGTTCTTCGGGAACTAAACTATTGGATTCTTCAGGAACTAAACTATTGGATTCTTTTGAAATTCATAGAAAAATTAAATTTTCTAAGTTCTTTGAGAACTGAACTATTGAATACTTACAAGACTCAAAGGAAATAAACATCAAATCAAATTGGAAAATTATAACATATCTATATATTTAAGATATATCAAGATACACGAGTCTTCTTACAAAAATTAGACACACATGTAAGCATGATATAGTTATAAAAATATTAAATTAATTCTTGAAACTTTTAACATAATATCAATTATTTCTACAACTCTTTTAGGATATATCGTTATCGAATTCTTTAGGAATATTCATAGAGAATAAAACCGATTTTTTTTTTAAGTTCTTCAAGAACTATACAATTTTAACAATAAAATCAATCCTCTAATCAATCCTTCAGGGATTAACCTTTTGAATTCTTCTGGAATTCACATAGAATACTGTTGAGTTCTTCAAGAACTACCCTTTTGAATTCTCCAAGAATTCTCAAAGAATAATATGAATTATTCAGGAACTATGTTTTTGAATTCTTCTGGAATTCACATAGAATGATATGAGTTATTCAGGAATTCACATAGAATGATATGAGCTTTTCAAGAACTACATAATAGTTCTTTTTGATTTTATAATATCAGATTAATCTTTATGCAATGCTTCAGAAATGCATAAGGAATAAATAAACACAATAATATATTATAATTCACATAATAATAATTTACAGTATCTATAAGATACTGATTATAATTGATGAAATTATAACAATATGACATATAATCATTCATACATAAATAATATGTTATTAACAAATATATGGTCAATATGAACCAATATAAATGACACCTAAACACAAGAATTTTTACTAGAAAATAGTATTCATTCATTTCTAAGAATGAAATTCAATTTAAATTGCAATTGTGATAATAATCTTTGGACTTCAAAAAGCATGTTGCATAAACATGAAATTTATTAGTGACCTTTGGGTTGATTATACATCTGTTACTTTATATTATATGAGGATAAAATAGCCCATCGGTACTGATTATTTTCTTTTCTTAAAACATGTTATTATTTATTTATTAAGATGACTATTTAACAATTCAATAATGCTTGGCAATTTTCATTCCATTGAGTTCAAGATAATGTATTATATGTACTTTGTCATTTTGATCATATATATAACAACTTCATATAAGATAAGCAAGTATTGAGTGAACAATTAAAACTTCATATAAAGTATTTGTTGACATATATATGTATGATAAACATTTTAATCACAACTGAATTATTATTCACATATCAAGAACCACCGAGTCACTTTAAAATTTCTTAACAGTATCTCATTCAATTCTACATATGAATAGAATTATAAAATGTTTTACTAAAATTTCTTAATAGCATCTCATTCACTTTTACTCATACGTAAAAAGTGACCTCTCTAAATATGAATATTACACATATATCAAGCATAAAAAAGAAATTATTTTTCAATTTTATCACTCATGAAAAATAGTTAGAATTCAGGTTTCAAAATAGAATTTTTACTAATATGAAGATGTTAGAGACTGCTAAACAAATTAAACATTTTTTCACACATAGCTCAATAAGCAAATCAATTTTAAATATCCTGAGAAACCATTTGATTCGAATAGCCAACATCTACAATAATTGATATGTTGATAAAAGAAAGTATGCAAATATAAACATTGTTCCAAAAAGTTATGATTTTTTTTATTTTATCAAAACTAATAAAAACATACAATTAATCAAATTCAACTAATTGTATCATTATCATATAAACTTTCACTCCTATATTTCATGTGGGGTTACCGCAAAAAAAAAACAGAGACAACAATTCTAGATTATATATGATCTTGTAAGGCCATAGGGCCGTTTAACATAAAGTCACAATACAATTATAAAAATCAAAACTGAGAAGCTTTAAGTTTTAAAATACGTACCTCACTTCTTGTGGATGATCTTAAGGAGAGATTAAGAATGCAAAACTTACAACAAAGTGAATCGCCATGCTCAAATTCTCCATTTGTGTCGTCAGAGCTTCGTGCTGATAACGTGTTATAAATAAACTAAGAATGCTAGAGAATAAAGATAGAGAAGTGTTATAAATAAACTAAGAATGCTAGAGAATAAAGATAGAGAAGATAAGAACAATGTATTATTCTCTTCATATGTTTGTCTTCACATGATAACAAGAGTCCTATTTATAGGACACAAACAAATAAGTGAATGGACAAAGGTAATGAATATCCACTCACTAGTGGGAGTTATAGGAAAGGGAAGGGATAGGATGGACATCCACTAACACTTATACTAATTATTCATAACAATAACGAATTTGATAGTGACTTTTCATCAACTAGAAGCAATCATTTACAATGACAATTATATAGAATCATATGATATGAAGATAGAAATTTAATATTTTGAAGGAAAGCTGCAACTGCAACCATGAGTTTTTGGATTGCTTCATAGCAGTGGATGTATTTAATGAGATTGAAATTTAGATTCAAGCAATATGTGTATCCATGTCCTCCACTTTTTATTCCCTAACAAATATACGGGTACAATCGTCGTGCGAGAAAAGTTTGAATAGGTTTCACCGAGCCTGAATCAACAAGACCATTTCTTTCTTGGTCGGTAGAAAACTGCACCGTGGTGATTACTACCGGTAATAATAAAGAGGAAGACTTGTAACAATGAGCTCTTTATGGACACGTTTATATTTCCTGTTGTCCTTTCAAAATTTGGTTCGATCAATTTTCAAATATTATATCGAACGGTTGAAGCTTAGTGCTGGACAACACCAGAAACAGAAGCATAAAAGTATACAAGATGTTGGTTCATAATAAAACAAAATTCATCCAGGTCTCAACGATCCTCGTTTGTATACAAATTGGTGCAAATAAAAACATTTGAATATCATTGAGATAATGTAATCGGCCAGAATATAATTGTACAACTGCAGCAGCTATACAGCTTCCATTATGAGTTTCTCCGTAAGAGCTTTGGAAAGTCCCATCACGGTATCGGTTGATCCAACCTACCACAAGGATCACACGGCTCAATTGTTAAGAAAACAGAGGAAAAATGGCTAAATCCACATTTACATCACCCTGAAAGAAACCTTTTCTTGAAAATTAACTCAATTGGAATAAATGTGTGAGAAATGAGTGAATTGGCTAAAGGTACAAATCTTTAATTCTTGCAGTTATAAAAGAAAAAACCCAAAAGAGAGGGAAAAATATTAGAAAATATAAAAATCGGAGCATAAGAAAATAGATATTAAAGTAATTCAAATTATGACTCATTTTGAATTTTGATGGCGAGAAGGGTATGAGTCTATATTGTGCAAAGAATGCATATTGCTAATGATTTTGTTGTTATGTGTATGCATATGCATTTGAGAAAGCAAGATGACTAACCACCGCATCCACAAAGGGTAATGTCAATGGATGTTCCAGCATCAAACCCCCAGCAACGTTGAATGTAATTCCATCATCAATCTGAGAAGCTCCCATCAAATAAGAAAACTCATATAGTATTTGGTTTGACAAGAATCTCCTGAAAGAAAATTTCAAAAGATCAAATGTTTTGAGAAACTGGTCAAAGTACTCTTTTCACCTTCATACTTAGCTCAGTGCAAAGGGTGAAAAGTGTACTTCTATAAATATTTACCAGATTATCAATGACCTCATCTGGTATTTCAAGGAAATAAACCTGTCATATGGAGACAATATTTCAAATGTCAGTCATGTTATCTGTGAAGACAAATATTTGAGTCATTATTGGATAAAATGTGTATCAAAAGAAAATAAGGCAGCCTGGTTGGTGGTTAAAAGAGTAAGCCGGATATAGCGGGGAGGGGAATGTACGATAAAGCTGGTGTCACTTTTTTATGAGTAAATACCCAACTTATTTCCTCACTTCGCAAGGTTGTGTCAATTTAGTCTTCCACTTTCACAAAATGTTGAGTTAGTCTCTCAATTTGCAGAAAGTTTTTCAAGTTAGTCCATTTGTCCCATATTTGTTAATCGCAGGGATCTCATTGATATGGACCAAATAGACACTAGATATGTAATTTCCGGGACCAAGTTAATACTCCATATGTAATTCGAGAGAGCAATCTGATATGACAAACTTCTGAGATGAACATAGGTACTAACTTGACTAAGTTTATGTTAAGAGAGGGACTAACGTGACATTTTACATAAGTGGAGATCAAATATATACATCCTATAAAAGTGAGGGACCAAGTTAGGGATTTACTCTCTTTTTATGTGAAGAAATTTTCTTTCCCTGGGAGTGAATCTTTCTTATACAGAGTACTGTCAATAAATCAGTAAACTAAAGAATTTGCAGCACCTAGTGAATATGCTACAAGGTACTTCCAAAAATCTAGGTATGTAGATTATAAATGAGCTCGAGTAGCAGCGACTTGTACCTCTGCACTCTCCCATCCCCCATAACGTTTTCCGGTCACAAGATTAGTCACCACAACAGATCCTACCACAGCTGCATGACTACCAGAATATCCTGCAAAATCATCACATTTGTGAATATGGCTGTTATATCTGCATATAAATTACCAACAATAAAAGGAGGGGACTAAAATTTCATACAAACCTTTGACAAATTCCCGTGCTTCTTTTTCACTAGTTGGTTTTTCCCTGATTGTTCCTCGATATACAACAACCTACAAAACATTTATTTGTAGCAACATAAACACGAGTTTAGACTTCAGCCAAAAGAAAAATAGTAAAAGGACATAAAGGATTTAGATTGTAACTAAAAGTTTAAGCAAATGTATGTAGACTGAGATGCAGGGGAAATGAAGTCCAAGACACAAAATATGAATAAACAGCAGTGTCTGAGTTAGCCTGGCTTGCACCGAAATGGAATATGAATGAAAGAACATTGATATTAATATACCAAAAACACAACCAAGTTTTTTTTTTATATTTTTTTGTGCGTTCATCTGCTTTAGTTAATGTTCGCTTTCTGCAAATATCTATTTGTTCCATATGGGATAGTGGAGATGGAAGTCTATGGCTTAGGAACATCTTGTCATCGGAGGATTCCTTATTTCTTGTCCAAAATGTCCATTTTCTCTTCTTTCTTTTAAATGCTAATTTACTTGTGATTAGAGTCTTTGACCCCCGATAGGTGCCCTTGGTATCCATGGATACTTCAATATCCATGGACATCTGTTAATATCCATGGATACTTAAAAAAATATCATCCATGGACATCTGTTAATATCCATGGATACTTAAAAAAATATCATCCATGGACATCTGTTAATATCCATGGATACTTAAAAAAATATCATCCATGGACATCTGTTAATATTCATGGATACTTCAATATCCGTGGATTACCCGCTTAGCGGATATCCGCACGGATATGGAGCGGACACGGATATCATATTTATCTGACAGAGCGGATACGGATATCACACTATCCGCGTCCATGGATATCCATTGACATCCCTAATCCCCACAACTAGGCCCTTTAAGCCAACTGTGAGACTAATTCCCTAGTTGATAGCAGGATGTCCGACTTTATCCCACAGGATTGGACTGTCTCCCAACTAGGCTACTATAGGAATGGTGGAGACTGATTTACCAACTTTTCCAATACTAGGTTGGTCATTCTCTCCTTTCTTTTTATACATATTCATATTTTGTCAAAATTAAATTAATGTATATGATTGTAATTTTGTAAATAACATCAGAATATGAGCTGGGGTAGACAATATTCTCAGTGAGACTAAGTTGGAAGAACAAGAACAGAAATAGAGTAACCGATATCATCTATAAAAAAGGAAAACCAAAGTCTCGCCTTTCTTCATATTTATATGCAAATAAATTAGCTATCATTCTTATCTGCGACGAATAGTTGCAAACAAATAGTGAAATACGGCAAGAAAAATACATACAGTGTCTGCAGTGATTAACAGTGTTGTAGAAGCATCTGCCTCCAATGGACCATCAGTAAGGAGCCTTTGCATAATAGCATCAGCCTAATTAAGTATACCACAGTTAGATAGATCACTAAATGTGCCTTTTGGAAAAATCAATACATAAAGTGGACTTCAAATTGTGTACGACCTCTCTAGTTTATGTTACATTTTTCTATCATTTAACTTTTTTAGGTTTCTAAAGGAATTTGCTGGTCTGGTACCTTCACAACAATCAGATGCAAAGACATTAGATAAGTCCTTCCAAAATAAACATATTAAAAATCAAACAAGAACATGTACTTGTGTTTCCATTGCCTTTTTCAGCCTCATGCTCAACCGATTGCAGATTTTACAAGATAAAAAAGGATCAAAATGAATATTTCTTCAAACTAGATATAAGAAAGATTTAGGACGGTTCACCCTAAAGTCTTTAATCACTCTTGGAGCATTAAATGAACTTATATAGAATTTCCACCTTCTTAAAACCATCTACAAGCAAGAATCAAAAACAAGTATTCACACGCAATAATTTATAATTCCAGTGTTCTTCTCTTCAGTCCTTTAAGTATAATGCAGACAATGCAGTGAATGCACAATGATTTAGCAGCCATTGGATAGCTATAATTGCATAGCTTACAACATTGTCACTAAGTACATATATATCAGAGCTATGAAGCACTGAGACCAACACACCAACACAGACACCAGACACGACACTAACACGTCAACACAGTTAATAATCTAAGAAAAATTAACTAATGGAATGTGATCACATATGTTGGTATCATGTCAGTGTTGATGACCTACACATGTCAGACACTATACACGTCTTCAATTAGAAGAGTCAATGCTACAAAGTTATAGAGATTCCAATGAAGACTAATTTGTCAATAAAAATAAAGAACCTTAATTCTTTCTACATTAAAAAGGGACAACAAGGATTCACAATTCACAAGGTAAAATAAAAACAAAACAAAGCAAACAAGTCATACCTTAGCTTCAGCTAATGTGACTACCAAATCTTCAGGCTTTTCCCTCCTAATACTTTTCTCATCAATGTCTGCAGTCTAATCATATAAATCAAATTTCAATCTTTTATCATACAAATAAATTAGAGTTACAACAACTTGTTCAATACATAATAAGATACCATTATTGTAAATTCGTATCCCATTTCAGTAAGAATCTGTTTGCGAGCTTTTGATGAAGAGCCCAGAATTATCTGTTGCAAGATAACAAACTCAAAGACATGAAAACGGGAATATGAGGTTGTAAAGTTGATGAAAAAAATGTATGCATTGGATTATGTTATTGGGAATAAGAAAGTAGAATAGAAAGGGAAACGAAGCAAACCTTGAAAGAAGGGTTTTTCGTAGCCATGTGTGTTAGTCGGCGAAAGCGTTTTTTCTAAGCTTTTGCCAGCGGTTGCAGGGTTGTGAGACTGTGAGCTGCTTCCCAAAGATGGGGAGTTGGAGGCTACAATAAATAACAATTATTAAGGATAAATAAACAAATAAACAACACTATTTTTTTTAGTTGAATATGTTTTTGATCTCTATAGTTCTCATAATTTTGTTTTTAATTTTTGAAGATTTTTTTTGCACTTTTTAGTCCTTGAAGTATTTTTGTCAGTATTTTTAGTTCATACTTTTAATCAAACTCTTGTATATTTTCACATTTTTTAGTGATTTTTTGTATTCATGTTTATATTATTATAAGAACATCTCCAATAAAAAATTAGAATTTTTTAACATAAGATGAATTATTTATGAATTTTTATGTGTAACAAACTAAAAAATTCATATTTAATCCATCTCTGTTTTAAAAAAAAAATTAACTTTTGTAAGAAAGATTCATATAATGTATTAAACATAACAGCAGAAAAAAATTTGAAAATTTTGAATGATATGCACGAGTTGAATGAAAAGTATGGATTAAAAACATTAACGGAAAAAACTTCAGGGACTAAAAAGTGCAAAAAAAAAATCTTCAGAGACTAAAAACAAAATTCTGGAAAACTATAGGGACCAAAAACATATTTAACTTTTTTTTTATTAACCATCTTTTATATTCAGAGGTTTGATAATTTAAAGTTGAAATACGTAAATAAAATTTAACCAAGTATTATTTCTACTAGAAAAAGAACTCATGTTCTCCCTGAACAATTTGTCATGCGGAACAAAAACAAACAATAAAGGTGGTAGAATCTTAGGTCTCTGGTCGAGCTTAAGGGGGGCAACTCATGTAGACATGTTGAAGGTAAAGTTAATGGTCGAACAAAGTTAGGCATGCTGAAGTCGAAGTTCTGCTGCATGATTTGCAGCAGAGCTAGAGGGTTTCAGTTCGAAGTTGTTAGCCTGAATAGTCGGGCTAACAATACTCGAATGTGGCTCGTCCTCAGATGGGACGGCGAAGTCCTTAAGTGGGCAATTTTCATTGTTGTTCAACGCCATTAGAGCGCGAAGTTCGTCTATTCGACGTCTTAAGTGAAGAAAACGCTCGATTTCGTTTATTGGTTGTGCTAACTCTTCCTCGGAGGTGCGAGTACTTGGCATACAACCGATGAAGGGAAATTTAAGAGAAAGGGATTGCCTTAGTCTATACGGTGTGACAACTGAGGTACGATATTGCCAAAAGGTTCCCGGCAATGGCGCCAAAAACTTGATAGGTCCGCAAGTGCACAAAAATATCAGTTATAATATAAAAAGTTATCGATCCCACAGAGACCGATGTCAAGTATCATATTCTATTGTCAAGTTGTTTATCTATGGCGATGAGAATGGTTTTCTTAGCAAAAAAATGGAAAATAAACTCTTTTAAATTACTTTTTAATTAACGAGAGGCCGAAATGAAACTCTCATCTACCGTTGGCATCCACTGAATCGTCTTTTATATTTATAATGAAAAAATATTTTCTTGTAAAGAAAAGATTAAGTTTTAAAATAGATTTTAACTGCGTAATCTAACTGACTGCTTTCGCGTGTCCAACGTGTTACGACACAAAACCTCTTTAATGAAAATAATTACTTTTAATTACTCAAAAATTTGCTTAAGGTAGAAAAATTAATTTAAAGATACCGTCATTGTCACATGTTCGGTACCGAATTTTAAGCATATAAACGCCCACTCTCGCATGTCCGTTTACACTCTTAATGTTGTTAGACTACTTGGCTACCACTTAGAAGGGGGGTTGAATAAGTGGCCCTTTTAAACAATGTTGATTTTAAAAAAATTAGTTCAAAAGGTACGCGCGGAAGCACCACCGGATCGGTAGTCTCTTTGCACCCGATTGATCACTGAAAAAGTAGTATAGCCTTGAACGTGTGATGATAAAGAACAAGAAACGATCGTGTGCAAAATATTCGAACTAAACGATTCAATAACACAGTCCAAGCAAGTTACGCAAAGATAGAGATAATCCAATCACAATCAAAGATATATGTCAATTGAATTTTAGTGCACACGTACGAACACAAAAATTCAATTGAATCGAAAATTAAAGCAATTGCGTAAAGTAAAAGATTAAGGAAGAAAGACACAAACGATTGATTAGGGAGTTCCCACGGCTTTCGTGTCGTCCTCGCGGTCGGCCGGGTACGTCTCCCCCCAAATAACCAAACGGGTTATTTGAGAGTTTATTGATTAAAAACGATTGAACTATAGTGCACAATTTACAAAGACTCCAATAACCCTATATCGAATCTAATGCAAACTATGCGTAAAAAACCTCAACAAGTAATGAAGTTTCTCCCTCTGATTCCAACGATCCTAATCGTGCGCAAATCCTCGCACCAATCGTCCAGCTGAGTACCTTGCTTCTTTGTTGTTTATCCTTCAAGATATCACACAATCTTGAATCCTCAAGAAAACCCAAAACCTTCTTCACAAATCAACTCGATCACGCCTCTGATTCACCGCAAGCCGTATCAAACGTTATCGATCAAATGTACAACCTTTATCCGAATGATCCCATACTCACTCTTCAATTAATTGCAATTTGATGGAAGATGATGATCTTGTGAAGAATAACCCTTTGATCCAAATTCTTCACCCAATTTGAATCCCAAAGAGTTTATCAAAGCTATTTCACTTTCTCACAGGTTTTCTCTCTGTTACAATAACAAAGCACATTGCTATTTAAATAGAAAATAGAATTGAGCAAATTTAGGCAAAACTTATCATACATGTATCGATACAAATGATGGTTTGTATCGATACAAACCCTTTAACCAGCTTACAAATCTGAAAAATATGACCTATGTATCGATACAAACACATATGTGTATCGATACATATATCAGTTTCTTGAAATCTTGACTGATATGTATCGAAGCATGCAAGCATGATTCGATACACCATGCATTTTCTGGTTTTCTGAGAGATATAGGTGTGTATCGATACATGCAAGCATGATTCGATACACAAGTGACTCTCTGCCTCTGAGAGACCATATTTGTATCGATACAAGTGATATATGTATCGATACAAAATGCACAAAATCAGTCTGAAGTAATTTCAGGACATTTGTATCGATACAAATGATTATGTATCGATACAGAATACCTAAAAATCATTTTTTTCAAAGTTTAAAAATAGTTTTTCGCTGTCAAGTCATTTGTAATGTTGCCAAAATATGTTCTACTCTATTTTCATGTGTTTTGACAATTATTTAAACATGAGGATGAACTGGTGCACTTACATTCTCCCACTTTTTGATAATTGTCAAAACTTTGCATAAGCTAACTAAGCCTATACCTAATATGCAATAAAATAGCAATATGTATACAGACGCAATTACACCAAGGCTAATAATAAGCACGCTCCCCCTGAGTTGATGCCATAATGCATTTGATATTGTTGATAATATTCAAGACTTCTTTAGCTATTCATCCTTAGCTTGTGCAGTCCAAATCTCTCCCCCTTTGACAATATCAAAAAGAAGAAGAGAGCTCATTAGAAGTATCTAGTTCAAACAATTTTTAACCATAGTCATATCGTGCACTTACATTTGTCGAAATGCACTATATGATGAAATTTCATAATCAAAATAATTACATACAAAGATATGCCAAAATATATCAATGACGAATACCAAATATCAAGACAAACATGGAATGTAGAACAACAAACCAAAACCAATGTATGAATATCGTAACACATCGACATTTTTAATCAAGTAACATATCGAAATATGGGACGAAATAAACAAAGCAATGCAACAAATGCATAAACATAACATGATTATCCATACAAACAAAATTATCCAAGATAGCAAGTCATACAAAACCAAAGTGAATGTTGTCCAAACATGACAACATCAAAATTATCCGTACAACCATATTGAAATAAACGAAGTCATAAGAAATAACGAAATAAAATTGTTCATGCGGTAAAAGAAAATAAAATGCAACAAAAACATAGTCAAGCATCATCATCATTCATCCATGTTGTCCGGGTTAGAAGGAGGGTTAGGTTAATAGTAGCCATGCATCTGAGCTTGCATCTCATCAAAGCGAGTAGTCACATAGGTTCGGAGATCATTGGTGTTGGTGTACAACTCTTCAATTCTAGCATTTTGAGTTTGGTAGTTCTAAGTGTACTCATTGTAGAAGGTGGTTTGTTGCATGCTCATATTCCTTAGCATGCCCATCATCTCATTTCAATTTCCGCCTTCTTCACCTTGACCTTCACCCTCACCTTCACCTTGCATAGCATTTCTTCTTTGTCTCCTAACTCTTGGAGCAGCAGCTTGATCTACATTTTCTTCCTCTTGACCATTGTAGACATAGACATTGTCAATATTCAAGGTCCAGTTCATCTTTGCCATTTGAGTATCACTAAATTTTTGTAACCTTCCAAGGGTAGTATACTCAATGGGAAGGTTTTGTCCAACCTTGAACTTTCTCAAAATGCTCGCTATCAAACTACAATATCCAAAGCTTTGATCACGGCTAGAGTTCCTCAAGTCAAACATTCTACTCACAATATAAAGTGGCCAGTCAACTTTTCGGTCTTCCATTAGCAAAAACATGAGATCAATGTCTTTCCTATCCATTCTAGAACTGGCACTCTTAGGACGCAATATGTGACTCACAATCCAATAAATCACTCTAGCGTTCACAGTTAATTTTCCGGTTCCCATAGTTTTCGGAACATTTCCATTTCTAGTAATGGAGGAAATGAAAACATTAGAATCATAATCAACCTGGCTAGCTTCAGTATAGGCCAAAAGATCTTCTTCGGTTATCCTACTACCGGTACTCATTCCAAACAAGTCAAACCACATATTTGCACTAAACCTGTAAACCTTACGTCCCCAACGAAATTCAAACTCAGCACCATTTCTCTCCTGCAACCCAGCATAAAATATCCTAACCAAAGTATCATTATATTTGGTTTGCAAATCACAAAAAGTATCAAGTTGTTCGTTTTCAAGAATTTCTGCAATATCATTAAGACCCAAATTTCTAAGTGTTTCAGTATTAACAGATTTCTGAGGCAAAATGCTCCTAGTTCTACAATATTGCGTATAAGTAGTAACGCAATCCTTGTGAACGAATTCTTCTTCCCTAAGTCCAAAATTTGGAACATCATTGCCACTACTTTCTACTTCCTTTCCTTTTCTAGACTTAGTTTTTGGTGCCATTTCTAGGAGAGTGAGAAATAGAACGAATTACCTTGAATTTTGATGAAGAACTTGAAGAAATTTCACAAACCAAAATTGAAGAAACCCTTGTCTTGAATGTGGAGATTACGAAGCTTGAACCACGAAATTGATGAAGGAATGTGAATGGATAATGAATTTGAAGTAGTTTAGGGTCAAGTTTTGTGAGTTTTGGTTGAGTTTTGAGTGAGATTGAGAATTTGGGAATGAGGGTTTTTGGAGAGTGGCTCGTGTAGAAGAAGAATATTTTTGATGTTTGATGAATGAATGAATGAAAACTGATACATAAAACTGTTTTTGCGCGTATGTATCGATACAAATTCGTGTTTGTATCGATACAAGTCAATGTTCTACAGCATGTATCGATACATGGGACAGTGTCTGTCCTAACTGAAGAGCTATGTATCGATACAACCATCATATGTATCGATACATATCAGTTCATTTTGAAAATTTGTAGAATAACTAACATGTATCTATACAATGTTTATTTGTATCGATCCAAAATGCATTATTTTCAATTTTTCTCAAAACGCATGAATTTATAAGTTTGAAAAGTAAATTTTTATGACTTCCAAATAATATGTATGAAACACATATAATCAACAAGGTACATAGTTATGTATGTGAGCAAAAACACTACCAAAACACATTATAACATGAGAACACATGTTAAACCATATATGCATGATAAGATATCCACATAAATGAATCAAAGTACCAAAATTAATCATATGAAAATATATGTCTATGTATGCACACAAAGTCACATATATGAACAAAACAAACAAATACAAATCAAGTATGAACTTAATATGGCAATTGTAATGATTTTTGTCAAATTCCCATTTTAAACATATGAGTCTCAAAAACTTATAAATATTTTTGAGCAAAATTCTTGGAAATGGAGGATTAGACAACTATCAAAGCAAATATCATATTAAGGTGAAAGTTGTATGTATATGAACCAATGTACAAATGCTAAGTAAAAAGAATATAAAGGTAAAGGTAGAGAATAGAATCTTCCCTTGAGTGTTATGTGGAGGAAGTGATCAATTTCCACAACATTGTAAGTGTTGAGTTGAAGCTTTTCTCATCATTTTCCTTGTTCATAAGTCTTGAACTCCATTGTTGTCGGTGTCTTTCGTCAATGGTTCAAGACGTTTTCCTACATACTTAGACATTTGAAATAGGTCCCCAACTCATGTTGGGTCCTAGTTGGTTAGTAGCAACATTATTGCTTAACTTGGGTAACCATTGCAATTTGCCTTTTGGTACCAAGATTTTTCGAGCATGACATTTTGCAATAGTATGACCCTTGTCACAACAATAATGACAAACGATATGAGGATTACTTTTCTTAGGATCCTTTTCAACAAATTTATACTTTTTATTTCTAGGTTTTAACGATTTGTTGAATTTAGATGAATCAACCGCAAAAGTAATATCCGGCTTGGATGGTTCTTTTAGCTTATCTTGTAACTTTCGCAAGTCTCTATATAAATAAAAGCATCCATCACATCCGGTTCTATCGTTACCATAACTATCAAAAGTCACAAGAGGTTTTTGAATCATAGACTCTTTGAGGGCTTTCAACTCAAGCTCCGTTTCCAAAACTTTTGCCTCAAGGTATTTATTAACTTGCATTAAACCTTTTAGTCGTTGAAAAGCCTCTTTAGTTTCTTTGTGTAATTTTTCAAAAGCGACTTGCAACTCATGATATTCTAAAAGCGTATATGAGCTAGAGGGATTTTGATTTACCTTTTTAGGAGCAAGTTTCTTACGGTCATAGGATGTCAAGCACACATTTGCCAATACATCTTCACCACTTGAGCTAGAGCTTGATGATGAAGAAGATGAAGAGCTACTACTCTCTCATGCAACATAAGCTTTCTTCCCCTTGTCCTTGCTTCCTTTTTTGAATGACGGTGACTCCTTCTCTTTTCTCTTCAACTTAGGGCAATCCGGTTTGAAATGACCAATTTGGCCACATTCATAGCATGCCCCTTTCTTGGAGTATCTACCACTATCACTCTTCCGGCGGTAACCACTATCTTTCTGAAACTTCTTAAGATTGTCATCGGAATGTCTTATCTCATTCTTTCTCACATATCTATTATAGCGTCGAACGAAGAGTCTCATTTCCTCATCATCGGAATCGTCTTCGCTTGAGCTACTTTCCACTTGCTCAACCTTTTTGGACTTGGATGTGGAGGCCTTTAGAGCAATGTACCTCTTATCCTTTTCTTTTTCCTTTTCGTTGTGTTTCTCCTTTTTCCCACCTTTCTCATGCTTTTCCAACAAATTAAGCACTTGTTCATGTTCCGTTAGCTTACCGAATAAGGTTGTGAGACTCAAAGTTGTAAGATCATTCGCTTCTTTGGTTGCAGCGACCTTTGGTTGCCATGACCTATTAAGACATCTCAAAATCTTATTAGTAGCATCTTGATTAGTGATTGGTTTACCTAGACCATATAACTTGTTGGTAATTTTTACAAACCTTTGTTGCATATCCGCAATAGTTTCACCATCTTGCATTTGAAACAATTCGAACTCTTGAGTTAAGGTGTTTATTTTGGATATTTTGACCTCATTAGTACCCTCAAAATGAGTAACTAATGTATCCCACATTTCTTTGGCCGATGAACAATGCGACACATGATAAAATTGTTCAATCCCAAGGGATGAAATAAGTATGTTTTGTGTCTTTGCATCGTAATTGACCTTTTTCTTATCATCGTCCGTCCATTGTGCCATAGGCTTATTGGTGACAATGTCATTAGGATCGGTGTTTGTCGGAACAAACGAACCGTTCTCAATAGCATTCCACACTTCACCATCAAAAGAATTGATGTGTATGCGCATACTACTTTTCCAATAATCAAAATGATCTCCATTGAATATAGGTGCCCGATTATAAGCCCCTTTAGGTGCAAAAGCCATGTTTTCTAATAATTGGCACAATCCACCGAATTTTGTGAACAAAATTGAACCGGGATCGTGATACCACTTGTTAGACTACTTGGCTACCACTTAGAAGCGCGGGGGGGGGGGTTTGAATAAGTGGCCCTTTTAAACAGTGTTGATTTTAAAAAAATTAGTTCAAAAGGTACGCGCGGAAGCACCACCGGATCGGTAGTCTCTTTGCACCCGATTGATCACTGAAAAAGTAGTATAGCCTTGAACGTGTGATGATAAAGAACAAGAAACGATCGTGTGCAAAATATTCGAACTAAACGATTCAATAACACAGTCCAAGCAAGTTACGCAAAGATAGAGATAATCCAATCACAATCAAAGATATATGTCAATTGAATTTTAGTGCACACGTACGAACACAAAAATTCAATTGAATCGAAAATTAAAGCAATTGCGTAAAGTAAAAGATTAAGGAAGAAAGACACAAACGATTGATTAGGGAGTTCCCACGGCTTTCGTGTCGTCCTCGCGGTCGGCCGGGTACGTCTCCCCCCAAATAACCAAACGGGTTATTTGAGAGTTTATTGATTAAAAACGATTGAACTATAGTGCACAATTTACAAAGACTCCAATAACCCTATATCGAATCTAATGCAAACTATGCGTAAAAAACCTCAACAAGTAATGAAGTTTCTCCCTCTGATTCCAACGATCCTAATCGTGCGCAAATCCTCGCACCAATCGTCCAGCTGAGTACCTTGCTTCTTTGTTGTTGATCCTTCAAGATATCGCACAATCTTGAATCCTCAAGAAAACCCAAAACCTTCTTCACAAATCAACTCGATCACGTCTCTGATTCACCGCAAGCCGTATCAAACGTTATCGATCAAATGTACAACCTTTATCCGAATGATCCCATACTCACTCTTCAATTAATTGCAATTTGATGGAAGATGATGATCTTGTGAAGAATAACCCTTTGATCCAAATTCTTCACCCAATTTGAATCCCAAAGAGTTTATCAAAGCTATTTCACTTTCTCACAGGTTTTCTCTCTGTTACAATAACAAAGCACATTGATATTTAAAGAGAAAATAGAATTGAGCAAATTTAGGCAAAACTTATCATACATGTATCGATACAAATGATGGTTTGTATCGATACAAACACTTTGACCAGCGTACAAATCTGAAAAATTTGACCTATGTATCGATACAAACACATGTGTATCGATACATATATCAGTTTCTTGAAATCTTGACTGATATGTATCGAAGCATGCAAGCATAATTCGATACACCATGCATTTTCTAGTTTTCACTAGTGCAGATTAGGAATTCCACTACGGGCGAAAACTACATTCCACGTCGGTTCCAGATCCGACGTAAAGACCATAGACGTTGTAAGTGAAGGGATTCCACGACGGGTCTCCAGCCGAAGTGGAAAGTACGGTTTCCACGTCGGGTGCATTTCAAAACCGAAGTGGAAAGTGGAGATTCCACTTCGGTTCCATCTAAAAACCGAAGTGGTATCCTTTTTTTTTTTTTTTTTTTCTGATACCTGTAATCTTTTCCAGAATCGCAAAATCCATTTTGGTACCTAATTTCAACCAGTCCCAACGACAGATCTGACAAACAGTCAAAGACAAGGAAAATTACACATGGAAATATTTTAAAGTACGTACGCAACAATGGCATACCAATTGCATTACCAAAAAAGTAGTCAACAAAAGACATAACAATGTTATATTTTTAGATACGCAACAATGTCATTCCAATTACTACAACATAGAGGCAATAGACAATAAAAAACAAGTACTTAATTATCAAAAGGTTTGTCATAAGTTATCCTAAGTTTTGTCATATTCGACCCGACCACAAATGAAAGTAATACTCCCTCCATCTCAAATCTTCAGCCCGGCCAATACAAATAGAAAAAAGGCTTCAAAAGTCAAATAGCTAAATGAAACTCCAAACCATTGTTGAATTTACATCTTGAGCTCACTCTAACACCTGCCATCATGTTAAAAATTTCAATTTAGCTCATAAAATAGATTATTGAAAACCTCCAATAATAGACTATAATAATATGAACAAAACTGTACCAAGTTGGATCAGTGGCATATTTAAATCACCACCAGCAGCAAGAATTTGGTATTTACATATAGAATTTATTATTAAGTTCAAATTTAACTATTCTATAACTCACCAGATAAGTCTTTAACCCTTATATAACTCCAAAAAATATGTTGCCCAAATTTTTCGCAATTCATACAACTCATCGCTTGATAACTCTGTTGGGTCATGAAATACCTACAATAAGTAATTAACAATATACATTAACTTAAACAATAAGATGTAATAGACTTCTTCTTCTTCTTTTTTTTATAAAAGCAAAATTTATATATACAACAAACTAGTTAACCACACACAAGAAACATATAATAAAACAAGTTAAGATACAACTATGCTTTGATAATATACATAAAGTTAAATAAATTTGGATTACCTCCATACAAGACCCGGTTATATTAGCAGAGACAATGTCCAACATATTTTTCATTACATAGTATCCACAGTCAATGGAGTTAGGTTGTTTCTTCATCTACAAATGAATGACATAATTATAGTAAATACTTAATTATTAAAAAAATAAATAACAAGTTAGAATTTATACCACACTTACTTTGGGATAAAGCCATTGAGTATTATTCTTTCTATTGCCATTCGCCATTTGATGAACCGTAAAAGCACTAATTCATAAGGAAAAAAAGACACATAAAATCATATAAAATATAAACTTCCTTTTGTAACAATTTATGTTTTTAGTATATATAATAAAAGCCCGTAGAATATAAACTTACCTTGAAACAATATTCTTCTTTGTTGGATTAAGAGCACGATGTAGTGAACAAAGGACGACCACAGTATTTGTATTTGGACAAAGTATTATTAACTGCCAATGTCCTCTTTACGCGTGCGTACGTGGATGAACAATTATATTATTAATAACTATGTGTTATAAAAAATAAATAAAAAACACAAATTCATAAAAACTTACCCATGATTAAATGGTATTAATAGACACTCTTTCTTCTCATTTTGTAACTTCTTTTGGATGTATTGTTTACATCTACCTTGACTTATTTTCTGATTACTAGCTTTCCCATCAACAATAATATTGCACACAACAGGGTCCAAAAGTCCATATACTTCTGAGATGTTGTTTTCAATACATAAATGATGAATATACCTGAATATAATTTTGAAATCATTATGAGAAAGATAACATATTAATAGATATTGATATAGATATTACTAGATGAACAATCAAGTGAACCATAATGTCAAAAAATGAAGGAGGAAAATACATCTCCAATTGACACAAGATAACTGCAGCCTCGTTTTCCAACTCGTCTAACTTCAATGGATCAATGGCTTTACAACATATTGCATTGAAGAACAAGCACAACCTAGTTATAGTTTTTCGAACATTGTCAGGCAATATCGCACGAATAGCCACGGGTAGTAGTTGTTGCATCAAGACATGACAATCATGAGATTTTAAGCCGATTAATTTGAGATCTTGCATTGATACAAGCTTCTTGACATTTGACGAGTAACCATGCGGCACTTTGATATTTTGTAAACACTTACAAAAACGTGTTTTCTCGTCTTTGGACAAAGTGTGACATGCTGGAGGCAAATATGTCTTGTCATTGATTTTTTGTGGTAATAACTCTTGTCGTATACCCATCAAATCCATATCAAGACGAGCATGTGCACTATCTTTTGTCTTGCCTTTAATGTTGAGAAGTGTTCCAATTACACTATCACATACATTTTTCTCCACGTGCATTACATCAATACAATGTCTTACATCAAGACTAGACCAATATGGAAGATCAAAGAACACTGACTTCTTTTTCCATATATTTTTTACCGCAGGCTGCTTTTGACACTTTTTCTTTTGGCTTTCGACACTTTTTCTTTTGGCTTTTGGAACTTTCTCTTTTGGCTTTTGGGACTTTCCAAAGACTACATTAATGGCTCGTTGTCGTTCCTAAACTTCCTCTCCAGTTAAGGGTGTTGGAGCAACATCATTCTCTTGGTCTCCGTTAAAAGCTTTCCGCAATCTACGATATGGATGATAACGCTCTAGAAATTTTCGATGGCGAAGATAAACAGTCTTCTTTCCATTTTTCAATTGCTGGAAAGATGTTTCTTTTTCACATATGGGACACGCACTATGTCCCTTAACGGTATACCCAGACAAATTGCCATAAGCCGAAAAGTCGTTGATGGTGCAAAACAACATGCATGGCACGCATATTGAATTGTTCACCAGAATACGCATCAAGAACATCCACTCCTTCCTCCCACAACATTCTCAGATCATCAATCAGTGGACTTAGATAAACATCTATGTCATTTCCTGGTTGTTTTGGGCCCGAAATCATCATCGATAACATAATATATTTACGCTTCATGCACAACCAAGGGGATAGGTTGTAAATCACCAGGAGAACATGCCATGAACTATGGTTAGTACTTTGATTACCAAACGGATTCATTCCATCAGTAGCAAGTCCAAGTCTAAGGTTTCTCGACTCTTTGCCAAAATTTGGAAACAAAGAGTCGATCTTCTTCCATTGCAAAGAATCGGCTACATGGCGAACTTGGCCATCACATTTTCTCTCGTCTGCATGCCATCTAAGATTCTTTGCGTCATTTGCATTAGCAAACAATCTCTTGAACCTTGAAATTATTGGTAGGTACCATACCACTTTCGCGGGAGGACCTTTTTTGGTCACCTCATCATCACTAGAATCACCATCTTTCTTTTTGTAGCGTGACGCCTTGCACTTCGGACATTGATTGTAGTTTACAAACTCTTTTCTATATAATATGCAATCATTAGGGCATGCATGTATCTTTTCATACTCCAAACCCATCGGACACAATACTTTCTTCGCCTCGTAATAACGATTTGGCATTACGTTACCTTCTGGAAGCATTTGTATCAACAATTCAAGCAATTCGGTGAAACTTTTGTCAGTCCACCCATTTTTTGCTTTCAGATTAAACAATTTTAACACCGCTGACAAACGGGTAAAATTAGTGCATCCCGGATACAATGGTTTATCCTTGTCACTGCATAAAGTGTCATACACATGCGCCCTCTTAAACGAATCTTCTCCGATATCACGCATCATGTCTTCCAGCCGATCATCCATATCCACACTAAGATTTTCTTTGTGGGACACACTTGGCGTTGCTACTACTTCACCATGCCATATCCATCGTGTATAATTTTGACAAATCCCCTCCCAAATTAGATGATTCTTGATTTCTTTCTTATTACGTTTTGGTTCTTTATTTGCACAAAAGATACACGGACATAGAAAAAGTGGAGGAATTTCTTTTTCAGTATTACTTTTAGGAGGAGGAATATTTTTTTCAGCAAACTCTAGAAATTCCATCACTCCATCTCTGTACTCAGCACTTAATCGACTAGCTCTCATCCAACTACGGTCCATACCTACGTTTCGAAATTAATGCATACAAAGTTAAAGAATGAGTAGGTAGCTACGATATTGCGAAACACTCCACTCGCCCTATAATTTTTATAACAAATGACTAGGTATTGTGAAACACTTCTCTTTTTAAGTTTTTAGTTAGGACTTACGATGAACCAATTAATTCTAACATAATTTCAAAAGTGTATATCAAATTGAAAGAAGTTTAACATAAAAGAAGCAATATCGGTACAAATTACTATTTTGAAATAGAATCAGTACCTGTAGAAATTGTGATTGAAGCTTCTAAACTACGATTGAACTTCAAATAGAAAACTTCAACGGCCCTGCTACTACTCTCAACGAACCACGCTGTCATCAACACAAAAATGGAGAAAAAATAGATTTAGAGACAATAGTGAGCACATTAGAGACAAAGAAATAGAAACATAAGTTCATCTGTTATTATCATAAGACTTTTACCATAGCCATATTTATTTTTATTTTTTTGAATCAACAAAGTATATATATAATGAAAGTGCTAGCACAAGAAGTGCTATAAAACACAAAAAAGGTACAGATACAGAAGGTGAAAAAAGGCCAAAACACAAACCCCCAAAGAGAGAGTTTGAAGCTACCCCAAACTAACTAAACAGAGCCAAAAAACCAAGAGATCAATTGTTCTAATTATCTTAAATTTCTAAGTAGTTTTTGTGCATATATGGACATACTTTCTAGTTTGATCTAACTCATCTCTCATATGAAACAAGTGTTTCGTTACTGATGCAAACTCTATTCATAGAGTTAAATCCAAATTTTAATCTAGAACCAATGCTACATTTAACATATATGTTTGGGATAATGTATTCTATGGATAATGTATTCCAAACAAGCTCTTTCGTAATTGATTCCAACATTTGTTTTCATATATTCAATGTTTATAGATGGCTACATTTTTTAAGTTAAGCAGTACTAGTCCCTAAAGATAATAGAAAACCAAAGTATCTTATATTCAATGCTTATAAGTTAAGCAGTCCCTAAAACCCTGTGTATAACAAACTTGGACATAACTTTAGCAGAGTTTTTGGGCAGAATTTTTGCAGAGTTTTTGGGCATATATTGCCTCAAATCCTGGACATATATGGAGAGTTTTCGACATATTTTTGACAATATTTTGCAGAGTTTTCGACAATATTATCAATAGACCTGTAATTAAAATAAGCTACTGATTCTTTTTTTTCTTAAAATCAATACAATTTCTCATCAATACATTTTCTTAGTAGAAATCAATACCGATAACAACTATTCCTAATTTCCAATTACTACAACAACAATGATTCAAAGCTTACTACACCAGAATCCAACAAAACAAAAAAAATCCAGAATCCAGAAAAGAAAAAAATCAACACCAGTGCAGATTCCAGAAAATCAAATCAAATCGAAGCAATGCAAAAAATCAAATCTAAACCAGAATCCAGAAAATCGAAGCAATGCTGAACCAACCAACAAAAAAAAAAGAAAAAAATCAAATCTAAACCAGAATCCAGAAAATCGAAGCAATGCAAAAAATCCAAAGCAATTGTTTAAGTAGAGAGAAAATCCAAAATCAAACCCTAAATCGAACCTGGAATTGCTCAGCGCCGTCGTGACCGTCGTCCTCTTCTCTCAGCACCGCCGTCGCCGTCCTCCCTCTCGCAAACTCCCTTTCTACGCGTTTCGTTTTTGGGTTTTAACTGGTTTCTGTTCTGCGCGATTTCAGTGAGATAGGGGATTTGTATACACAGGGAAGAAAGGATTTAGGGATTCGTATACACAGGGAAGAAAGGATTTGGAAGAGAGGATTTTAGGGTTTAACATAGTAAGGAAGATGGATGAGAGGTTCTGTTTCTAATGAAGCGTACGCGTACAAATGAAATATAACATTACTAAAAATAAGGATTTCACTACGGTGGAATACGGTGGAAACAAAACCTGTAGTGGATTCTTTAAAACAAAATTTCCCAAAATTTACCAGACTGCCACCGTGTTTATTTTCCACTACTGTTATACTTAACAACCGTAGTGGAATCTTTATCAATGAATTATCCAAGAATTTTTCATTTCATGTAATTCTCTAAACTGAAGTGAAATCTTTGCTCAATTCTCTAAAATGATGGTTTGTATCGATACAAACCATTTGACCAGCGTACAAATCTGAAAAATTTGACCTATGTATCGATACAAACACATATGTGTATCGATACATATATCAGTTTCTTGAAATCTTGACTGATATGTATCAAATCATGCACCATGCATTTTCTGGTTTTCTGAGAGATATAGGTGTGTATCGATACATGCAAGCATGATTCGATACACAAGTGACTCTCTGCCTCTGAGAGACCATATTTGTATCGATACAAGTGATATTTGTATCGATACAAAATGCACAAAATCAGTCTGAAGTAATTTCAGGACATTTGTATCGATACAAATGATTATGTATCGATACAGAATACCTAAAAATCAATTTTTTCAAAGTTTAAAAATAGTTTTTCGCTGTCAAGTCATTTGTAATGTTGCCAAAATATGTTCTACTCTATTTTCATGTGTTTTGACAATTATTAAAACATGAGGATGAACTGGTGCACTTACAAATGTTCGGTACTGAATTTTTCCTAATTGATAAAAAAATTGCTTTTGCAGTGTTTAGAATCAAAAACTGAATTTTGCTACGGTCAGATAAAGTTTTCATTCTTTCAAATTGAAACTAGTATCACTGTGTTTCTACTTTTGCAGTAAACTTAAAGTTTTAAAAACAGAAATTGATCCTTTTAATTTTATAACTTGCTGCAACATTATCCTTCATATAATTATTTTTCCTTTTAGTTGATCCTTAACTATCCAAACCTCATGGTTCACATCAAATTGAACATTAAGGGCCGGTTTGATCTGTAAAATATAAGTACTACACAGAATAACACATGATAAATTTTACAGTAATGAACAAATATTGTACGTTGTTTGGTGGAGAAAATGTTATTTTGATATTTTAGACAACGTGCGGAGAAGAAAAAGTTGTCCAGTGGTTCAGTGGGAGCAAGAATTTAAGTTTTTGTCCAGTCTCTTGGCACCCAGTTTGTCCAGTCCCAGCAACAGTTTTAAAATCAAACACAGTACAACTGAAATTATCATGTTCAATCCCTTATTTTTTTAACAAATCAAACACATCCTAAATTTATCGTAATTAACATAAAAATTAACGGTCACGTTTTTCTAAAAGTAGAATAATAACAACAAGGGTAAGTACAACAAATTAGCAACTTAAAAAAATTATTTTTTGACTTTCATCACTAATTTAATCTGGTTCGAGAGTCGGTTATAGCATCAAATGTTCTAGTGCCCCTTCCGATTGCAATTGTGTGGATCAAACTATGTCCTCCCTACCAAGTTTCATGTCAATGCAAACCAACTAACGATCGAATTCAAGTTAAAGAAATTTGTTACAACTTAAAATCTAACCGTCGGAATAGTAAAATTAAAAACTCCAATGCATTTTGCCAAAAACAAAAACACAAATATTCGCAAACCACCAAGTGATTATTACTTATTAGTCTTTTAGACTATTTTTGGATTGATGTAATATAACGGAATAGAGCGGAATGAAATAAAATAATGTTCCATTGTTTGGATTTGAAAAAAAATAATGGAATGGATCGGGATAGAATATAATGGAATGAATTTCATCTCATACCACCAATAGAATGAAATATTTGTTGAGTAAACCACCAAATTGGTCCCTGGCTCTGTAACTCGCTCTCAAATTGGTCCCTGACTCTATCAATATCTCAAATTAGTCCCTGACTCTATCTAACGTTTCTCAAATTAGTCCATCCGTTAACTTCTATTTGCTGACTCTGTTAACTCTGCTTCTGTTTGCTGACAGATGATAAGTTTTCACTTGATAGCTTTTATAAACTTTACTCTAAGAACAAAAAATCTCCCAAGAACATTCAGGCGCATCACATTTGGCTCTTGCTCTTGTTTTATCATTCTTCACCTACATTTGATAGAGTCAGCAAACGGAAATAAGAGCCAAATGTGATGAGCCTGAATGTTCTTGGGAGATTTTTTGTTCTTGAAGTAAAGTTTATAAAAGTTAACAAGTGAAAACTTATCATCTGTCAGCAAACGGAAGCAGAGTTAACAGAGTCAGCAAATGAAAGTTAACGGATGGACTAATTTGAGAAACGTTAGATAGAGTCGGGGACTAATTTGAGATATTGATAGAGTCAGAGACCAATTTGAGAGCGAGTTACAGAGTCAGAGACCAATTTGGTGGTTTACTCAATATTTGTTCTTCAATTTTGTTCTTCTCTTCCACTCCATCTCATTCCACTCTATTTCATATCCAAACAATAAAATGAAATATTTATTCCATTCCATTATGGTCAATCACATTCCACTCTATTCGCTCAATTCCATTGTATTCTGATTAAAATAAAAAAAAATAAAAAAAACAGTTATATGAAGAGAAAAAAACAGTAACATAAGACACTTGCCAATTTTCAGCGACACGACCAAAACCTTCTTGCCATTTCATCGCGAAGAACAAAATGTGGCGAAGAAGGTTTAGCACCACCGTCTCCGGCACCGCAGCCGCATTGAAAGACAAAAAATGGGACGCACTAATTATCGGCGGCGGCCATAACGGTCTCACAGCAGCAGCTTACCTCGCCCGTGGAGGCCTCTCAGTTGCTGTCCTCGAACGCCGCCATATAATCGGCGGCGCCGCCGTAACAGAGGAGCTAATTCCTGGCTTCAAGTTTTCTCGTTGCAGTTACCTCCAAAGCCTTCTCCGACCTGCAGTTATCAATGAGCTGGATTTGGCAAAACACGGATTGAAGCTTCTGAAGAGAAATCCTTCGTCGTTTACGCCTTGTCTCGATGGGCGCTACCTTCTCTTAGGACCTGATAAGGATCTTAATCATTCTCAGATTTCCAAATTCTCAAAAGCTGATGCAGAAGCTTATCCAAAGTTCATTTTCTTTTCTCTATTTTCATTATTATCTTGTTACTTTCATTTATTTTATTTTGTGTGAATTTCAATTTTTCTAATTTGTATACATACAAGAATAACATATTAGTGACAATGTCGGTAAGGCAAATACCGATATTGTTAGGTTGAACACCTTCACTCGGGTTCGAACATGGGACCTTCCATTTGTGTGAGTTTCTGGTGGTGATGACCACTTCGTCTATGAACAAAAGATAATAGTGGTATTCTCATATTACTAACTTATAATAAATGATTAATGTGATTAAGCCACTAGGTTTGGTATAGTGGCGAGGGATTTGGTTAGTATGTTGTATGCATGAGGTCATAGGTTCACTTCTCATTGGCTCGATTGTAAATAAAAATAAAAATGATTAATGTGATTAATCTTTGAAGGACTAAATTGAATTGGAGGTTTACTCAAATAATACCTATAAAGCAAGAACACAGACACGGACATTGGACACGGCACAGACACTAACATGTCCACACCGAGATGATAATTTGAGAAAATGACATAATTCAATGTAATCATATGTGTCGGTGTGAAAAAAAAAGTGTCGGTGTCATGTCTGACACTGATGCGTGGCCAACACCGGGACACACCTAATCTGAGAAGGGTCCGTGCTTCACAGAATAATACAATAGAATTGAATAATGATATGATAGTTTTGATTAGGTAATCATAAAATTGAAGTATTGTTTGATTTGTCTTGTAAAAAATATGTAGTTTGCTTGGAAATATGTTGGTGTTATTCATTCAATTTTGTTCATTAGCCTTTTTGATGAAGTCAATTTGAGCTGCTTATCTTAAAGCTGCATTGATTAAATGCCATGATTTAACAAGATTTGTGTGTTTTGACCCTTATGAACCTTTCATTATTCGTAATTCTTTGTTTTCATCATTCAGATATGAGAGTCAGCTTGAGAACTTCTGTAAATTCATGGATCTAGTGCTGGATTCGTCTCCACCTGAATCTTTGCAACATAAATCATCTCTTAACGAACAACTGAAGAATAAATTACAGAATTCAGTATTTTGGGCTAGTTGTTTGCGGCATGCAGCCTCCATGGGGCAAAAGGATATGGTGTAAGTGTTTGCTTCTCTATAAGGATTAGGAATTTCAATTTTGTTTTTATATTCAGTAAATTGGTATTATCATGAATACTATGCCGAAGCAGTAACTTTTAAATAGTAATTTAAAATTATGTTGGAGCAACAATCTACATTATATCTGTTTTTTTTTTATTTGGCAGGGACTTTATGGACCTTTTGTTGTCCCCAGCTTCTAAAGTTTTGAATAACTGGTTTGAGGTAATCTAATGATCTTTTAAACATTCTAATTGAAAGTGAACGACTGATTTCTCCTTTTCATTTTTCCCTTCCAAAATCTTTGACTTTTCTTTTTAAATAGAATGTGTGTGTGTGTCTATATATATATATATATATATATATATATATATATATATATATATATATATATATATATATATATATGTATATATATATTCTTAATTTACTTAAGTTTTAGACTGTGTTCACATCTTGTGTCTCTCAAGCTTGTAAAGCTTCCTTTTACTTTCTTACTGTAATTGACTAGTTCAACTAGACATCGGCTTCATTTCAGTTTAATGAATTAAATTGCACATTATCTTGATCTCTTGTTTCCACCCATGACACCATCCTCTTGTAGCAGTTCTTCCATGTATTGACATCTATCCTTCATTACATTTTATTAAGATCCCACATTCTCTCAATATATGGTTAAAGTAGCGTATGTAATGATTTGGGAAATCCTGCACAATTAAGCTTTTGAGGTTTAATTAAGTCTAGTTCGCTCTCAATTCAAATGTTGAATGGATGCCTATTTGAGTCCTAATATTGGGCTACCTATAGATGTCTAGTCCTACAAATTTCATGCTCTAGATTCGCCGTTCTTTATTTCAGGAGGGCTTGTTGAGACCCCTGTTTACTGGATAAATGGGCAAAGTGCCCCTTATAATGACTTAAAGTTGACTTTGACCATGTCGTTAAAAACTCTAATACACCTCTTGACATTATTTCTGCAGGCAGATGTTCTGAAGGCAACACTTGCAACAGATGCTGTGATAGGATCTACAGTAAGATCAGTTATCTCTAGTATAAAAATGCATCTTAGTAAAAAATATTTTCAGGATAAATATGCATGGATTTCTTCACCCTTCTTTGGGAGAGTGTGTCCGATGTTTATAGTACAAACATCCTACTCGGCTTCTCCAATAAAAATTGAATAGACAATGCTTGATAGCACATCTAATATTTCTAAATCTGTAATGCAGGCCAGTGTCCACACCCCGGGAAGTGGTTATGTTCTGCTACATCATGTAATGGGTGAAACTGATGGAGAACGTGGAATTTGGTCGTATGTATCTCTGCTGCTAGGTTGATATTTATAATGTGCACAATGAGAATGGAATATTGTTATTTACCAGAGTATCTAGAAATAATATAACATGGAATTTTTTCATATGCTAGAGTAACTTGAAATAATATTTTTCCTGATTCTGAATTTATCAACAAACACTACTACATGCATATAAACGCAAGTAGACAAATACACTTGTTTTTCTGAAGAAAAAAAAATTGTCACTGGCGTTTCTAGCTAAAGAGAATATTCTCAAAGAATTTCTGACCAATGATTTCCTAAGTTATATAGTTTAGACATCTAACAATTAATTTGATATGCTTTGACTATAGCTTTATATTATACTAATCATTAAAAGTGAGTCAATAGCATACCATTATTCCATGCAGATATGTTGAAGGTGGAATGGGCTCAATATCCAAGGCTATTGCTAGTGCTGCTGTGGCAGCTGGAGCACATATTGCAACGGATGCTGAGGTACATCATCAAGAGTCTCTATTAGCCCTATTAGTTTGCAATATCTCATAAATAGTAGTAATAATTTCAGTTCACAGAAAACGAACTAAGGATAAGACAAAAATGTTTCTTCTCGGACTTCCCTCTCCCCACCCTTTTTCTTATATTTTCTGCTGAAGCTCTAACCAACTGTGATATTCTGTATTCTTATAGGTGTCTCAGTTGTTGATTAAAAACTCAAGCACTGTCAATGGGGTTAGTCTTGTTTGATTTTATTTAATCAAGTTGGATTTTTAAAGTAATTCATAGGAATTAAATTTTGAAGACATGTCTTACATATAGGTGGTTCTGGCTGATGGTACCGAAGTGCATGCTTCAGTTGTTCTGTCTAATGCAACACCTTATAAAACTTTCATGGTAAATTCTCAAACTAACTGCAAATACAAATTTGTCCGGCACCTATATTTGGTTCTAATTTTCGGTATCTGTTATCACGAACCAGGATTTAGTCCCCAACAATGTCCTCCCTGATGATTATTTCCGGGCAATTAAGCACTCTGACTACAGCTCTGTAAGTTAACTTACTATTTTTTTATTTTCTGTTTGTTTCTTATCTAATATCCTCAATCTCTACTCCGTGTCACTTAATTAAAAAGAATATGTAGATTATATAGCCAGCGTCCTTATGATTGATCGTCTGCTAATGAGAAAAAATGTCAGGAATTCATCCATGGGAAAATAGTATCTCCAGGATAAACTTCAAATATCAAACATACGACAAACCTGGGATAATGATTGCAAACACAAGAAGCCTAAGCTTTCAATGTTTGTCATTGACATTTGCTTTGTCTTCTCCCTCCATTTTCACTAGATTTATGGAAATCAGATCACAATTTTAAGGAAACTTTCTCATATTTTTTTCTTTCTATTAATTGGTCAATATCTTCTGAAACAGGCCACAACAAAAATAAATGTAGCAGTTGATAAATTGCCCCAATTTAAGTGTTGCAAGTTAGACCATTCGCAAGCTGGCCCAGAGCATGTTGGCACTATTCATATAGGTTCAGAGAGGTATGCTCATTTATTGTGGATTCATGCTGTCTAATTTTCAGAACTTTTCTGTGTAGTATTGTTCTATACGGACAGTTGCAGACTTTCAGCTTGTTTATTTTCAGAACACGTCAGTTTTTTTTTGCCCTAACTATTTATATTTAGTATGGACGAGATTCATTCTGCATCTGAAGATGCGGTGAATGGAATACCATCAAGAAGACCGGTCATTGAGATGACGATTCCTTCCGTATTGGACAAAACTATATCTCCACCAGGTACTTGAAGCTTCGCATAAAATAATGTTCCGATATGTTCTGTTTGAGACAAAATTTACTTATGTTGCTTTCAATGCATTTGCGGCATTTGTTCTGATTTATCTTTTGGCATTGTTGAAATGATTCTGTTTTATCCTCAAATTTCCATTAACTAAAAACATGGCTTCCTTTTAATCACCCATCTCGTTAATCTATCTGTTAATGTCCGTTCATAATCTTTGACATATGTTTATAGCATCTTGTTAATAACATGTATTTTCTTCTTAGGTATGCATGTGATAAACCTGTTTGTGCAGTATACACCCTACAAACCATCGGATGGGGACTGGCAAGATCATGACTACAGAGTAAGTTTGTTTTGGATGTACTAGTTGCGTTACTTTTCCTTCTGTTGTTGTGCCTTTCAGTGTGCAAATTTGTTTTGTTCTTACTTGATCGTGCACGTGTCTGCTTGATGCTAAGACTACTTGTTGAATGTGTTATATTAAACGCGCTTCGTCTATTTCATCTCTCCCCTTCAGGAATCATTTTCTCAAAAGTGCTTCACATTGATTGATGAATATGCACCTGGTTTCAGCACATCAGTAATTGGTTATGACATGCTGACTCCACCAGATCTTGAAAGGGAAATCGGTTTGACAGGTAACAAAGTCATTCCCTTGGTAAGAATTGATGTTCTACTAGAAAGCACTAGTACATCTTCACTACTAACATTTGATCGATTTCTTTGCCAGGAGGGAATATATTCCACGGTGCTATGGGTTTGGATTCACTTTTCCTCATGCGACCTGTAAAAGGATGGTAAAATAAATTGAAGTGGATTCAGTTGTGAATTTTGATAGAAGCTGGTTTCGATGTTTTTTACATTAGTAACTGATAATTACTTGTTTTTATTGATTTGGGTAGGTCAAACTATAAGACTCCGCTTAAAGGTTTATACTTATGCGGAAGTGGAGCTCATCCTGGCGGTGGGGTTATGGGAGCACCTGGACGAAATGCCGCCCATTTAGTTCTTCAGGATGTCAAAAAAACATGAGTAATGATAATTGTAGCTGACACCAAAGTTGTTAATGCCTGCAAAATAGGCTTGGTAAGATATGTCTTTCAGTGGTATTTATATGCAGAAGCTTTTTGTGATGTATTTGTTAGAAGGATCACAAAATTGATCTACCAAATTATATTAACAATTGCACAAGTTTGCAGATGTTGTAACGTGTATTTTAGAAAACTCCTGTAATCCTTTAAGACAAGTTGGCAATTGTGCTATGCATTGATTCTAGGACATCCAATATTCTTTGACTTATGAGGAACACAATTGTGCCAATATTTTCCCAATTTCTTTTTGCAATGTATTGGATATAAGGATGACAAAATTGATCTACCAGATTATATAAAGTTTTCAAACGCATTTCAATAATAATAATAATAATAATAATAATAATAATAATAATAATAATAATAATAATAATAATAATAATAATAATAATAATAATAATAATTAATTATTATTATTATTATTATTAATTTTGAATTAAAATTAAGGAAATCAATTCGAATAATATTAGAAATAAAAGTTTGAAATAATTTTTAAAAAAAAAAGAAATATTATCCGGAATAATATAGAAATTACTTGTTATTGATAATTTTAAATGGTACTTTAAATGTTATATAAAGATCAAAATTGAAGTTTCTATGAACTTAGATCAATTGGTTGGAATATTGCATTGTATATGCAGTAGTTGGAGTTTGAACTCCAGACACTCCACTTATTTGCCTTTAGTTTGATGCGCATGATAAGAGACATGATACGATAACTGTATCATATATCTTATCTTAATCAAGTGTTTGGTGAACCCGTAGGATATGATAAGTTAATCCTGTAACTTATCTGATCATGTCTCTAGTTAAAATTTTTATCTTGAATTTGAGTTGGGTTACCGGCAGGATAGGATAAGAAAATAAATTACTGATTTATTCAATAAAATATATTTTAAAATAAAAAGTTAAAATTAATAAAATATAAATAATAAAATAATTTGATATTAAATTAAAAATAAAATAATTAATTTTTAAATATATACACGATTTTCTCACAAGGGTAATTTTGTAATTTATATAATTTAAAAAATCAGAATTCTACTAAAATTACAATATTTTAAAGTAAAATAATTATTAAAAATTGCAAAGTAGTGATATTAATTTAAATTTTATAAAATATTAAATATAATTCTCTTGCAATGGTAGTTTTATTATTTACATATAAAATATAGGCTAAACTGCATTTTTGGTCCCTTACGTTTATTTTAGGTTTCAATTTGACCCCTTACGTTTAAAAAGTTTCAATTTGGTACCTTACGTTATCAACATTTGTATTAGTTGGTCCCTTCCGTCAGATTTCACTGTTCCACTGTTTCAATTAGACACGTGTCAATTTGTCTAGGTGTCCACGTGTCAATCAACGTGTGCAAACCGTCTGCCACATAAGCAAACCGTCTGCCACATGTGCAAAAATTGACGGAAGAGACCAAATTGAAACCTAAAATAAAGGTAAGAGACCAAATAGAAACTTTTTAAACGTAACCAAATTAAAATCTAAAATAAACGTAAATGAACAAATGTGTAGTTTAACCTAAAATATATCATATACGGAGTATTTATTTAGTTTATCTAACATATATAATTAAATTATTTATTTCATCATGGCCATATACAAAATTTTAACATGTTTATATATGCTCATTATTTTTATTTAAACTTATACGAACATATTTGATTGTGTATTTAATTTTTTTTATTTATAAAATTCAAAGTATTAAAAACAAAAAATTTTAAATAATTATTTTACAATGTTAATTTTGTCATTTAAATATGATATTATATATATATATATATAGGGTCAGGATCAAATGATACCAAGGTGTCAAACTTAGTAACATGACACCTCCGATAATTCTTTACCGGATAATCGTATTACAAAATCAACCGTTGGATTCAAAGCTATTATTATATAGATCATGTCTATAAAATTTAACAACAATCGGAAATCATTTGATATGTCAATGAGATGCATAAAAACCAACGTCTTACAAAACTTCGTCAAAACCGTTAATTTTTATCCTTCTCTTTAACCCATCAAATGGTTTCCGATTGATGTTAAATTTTATAGACATGATCTATATAATAATAGCTTTGAATCCAACGGTTGATTTTATAATACGATTATCCGATAAAGAATTATCGGAGGTGTCATGTTACTAAGTTTGACACCATGGTGTCATTTGATCCTGACCCATATATATATATATATATATATATATATATATATATATATATATATATATATATATATGAGAAGGGATATATTGACTCCAAGTGTAACTCTTTAGAGTTACTCCACATCCTCACCCTTGATTTTGTTTTAATCAAATGGACTAATTTTAAATTCTCATTAATAATCATGTGACCTCATACTTTAATTATTCCTCACAATATTTATGTAATTTTTTTGGCCAAAATTTATGGTTTCCTTTTTCCACTCTGGTTTTCCTTTATTTATCACAAGGACCAAAATCATCATCGGTTTCCATTTATCAACCGGAAAATTTTATTAAGAATTGTCATTGGTTATTATTTAGATCAAAATCATTAGGAAAATGGAGATAATGGTTATATGTTGGACCGGAAGATAGAAATTTTAATAAGGATTGACATTGCTCCCTATATAAAATCATCAACAAATTTAACTTGCAGGGCCGGTCCAACATAATATAAGGCCTAAAGCTAACATTAAAATGAGGCATATCAAAAAATATGACTTTTTTTTAGTATAAAAAATATAAGAAAGATCAACATAAAAATTATACTCCATCTGTTTCTTTTTAATTGTCCTTTTAGAATGATAACACAAAATTAAGGAAGTGTATTTTTGGACGTTATCTTTCTATTATACCCTTGTTTTAATCCCCCAATAAATTTCTATTTTTTTGCCCACATTTTCTCTTTTCAATAAATTTAATATATTATATACCAAAAAAACAAAATTTAATATGTTATGTACTAACAAAAAGATTTTAAAAAAAAGATTTAGTTTTCTAAATATATAGCATTAATTGATTTTATGGAAAAAATATAAGAGCAATTGACAAAGGGTATAATTGACAAATCATACCCATAAAATACAAAAAGGACAATTAAATAGAAACACTAAATATGATAATAAAAGACAATTAAAAAGAAACGGAGGGAGTATATATTTTTGATAGATAGACGAAATGACAAAATTATTTTAAATTCACACACAAAAAATGGAGAACCCGGTGTACGAATCCCGATTATAACGTCCGACCTAACAATTTCGACAGTTTTTACGAGTTGAACTAGAGCATGTAGACACAACATAAAAGTTATACATACTTGACATATTTCCTTTTGCTTTCAAATCCAAATGGTGAAAAAAGCATTCTTGCAAAGGAGTTTCGAAACAATATGTTATGTGGATTAATTGCTTCTTTTTCTTTCTCTTTTTCATTTTTTTTACCAAGTATTAATTGTGGATTGTTGTATAATAGTATGATTTAGGAAAGAATGAATATTGAGTAATAAAAGGAAATCATAAATATTGTGAGGAATAATTGAATAAGATGAGGTCACATGATTATTAATAGAAATTAATATTAGTCCATTGGATTAAAACAAAATTAAGGGTGAGGATGGAGTAACTCTAAAGAGTTACACTTGGAGTCAATATATCCTTCCTATATATATATATATATATATATATATATATATATATATTATCATATTATTATGAGCGAGATATGAATTAAAAATATGATATGATAGTTACCATGTTTGTTATCATGTGTGCATCAAACACATGATAGGATAACTGAGGATAATTGTTATCTTGCTCATATCATATCATATCTTTATCCTGTTTTATATCCTATCATGTCACTATCATAACCTGCGCGCCAAACGGGTCAAGGTAAAATTTCTAACCACCAAACTACTTAACAAAAGAAAATTAAAATTAAAAAATATCAAAAAGTACATATATCAGTTTTGTCAAAATAACTTATAAATTGTTAAAAATACTTGAACAAAATTATAGATAATAATTTGGTCAACATAGATCATAAACAAAAAAATACACGTGGTTCACTTTATGTGTTTATCGTAATTGATAATTTAATTTTGAACTTAAGCCGAAATAATAGATTTATTTTTTATTTGGAAATAAAAGTGTTATGAATATTAATTATTAAAAAATAATTGATATATTATTAATTAAAATTTTAAAATTAATTTTGAATATGAAATAATTCACACTCAATTGATGTTGTCGCATTTTCATCAATTTAATTAAATATAACTATAGTCATGTATTTCAATAATAAATATCACCAACAACTATATATCCGTTAATACATCTTATATTGAATAATATATTTTTTCATGTGTTAAGTATGACTCTTTGAGTCATTCATCTCATGTAAGAATAAATATGATATAATACAAAATGTTTATAAGTTTTAACCTCTATTATTTCCTTTTTGTTTTTTTTTTTTTTTCATGAAATCCGCTATAAATGTATGTATCTACTATTATTTTTTTGGTGGGCATGTATCTACTATTATTTATCAAAGAACTTATTATATTTAAATATTTGCATAATATTTTTTTACAATATTCTATTAATTTATCAAAATATAATTACTACTTGTTTTGTGTTTCACTTGTTTTAATCTTTTCTTTTGTATTTTTTCCCTTTTCTTTTCCTTTTTTTTTTATGATGATTGAATAATTAACATATCTGGTTTATAATATATACTACATACATTGGTTATTCAATGAATTTAAATGTTAAGGTTAAGCGTATATTATTCACATTAAAGAAAATATGAAGACATTAAGGAAGATGAAAGCTTCAGCAAATGCCAGGCGTGGAAATAGGAGATAGTCAATGCATATAATTACTAGGCGTGTAAACATGTGCTGGCAAATATAGCAATCAAAGCATATCACTTGTGTTAGTGCATAAAGAAATTGTATATTTTTATCGTAGTTATATTTAATAATAGGATTTCTATTACAGGGAATTATAGACTAGGCAATTATTGCACAGATTATTGTACACTCATATATATGTACAACAAATTACATGAATAAAATCATGGAAGATTTCTGATACAACTACTAGTCCTATTTTCTCTATGTATCAATAAGTTCTTTTTATTATATGGTATCAGTATTCTTTTGACTTGGTTAATATATCGATCAGTCTGCTTCATTCTTCTTCATCAACACCCTTGTTTTCATTTATCACCATGTCATATATCTCACCCCCAACAATTCTTATTCCTCTCTCTGAAAATCCACCCATTACCGATCACTCCACAACAACCTCAAACACAGATCCTTGTGTTATTCACCATTCCGATAATCCTTCAACTGTCCTTGTTACCCCTTTACTTACTGGTGATAATTATCCTTCATGGAGACGTGCAGTAACAATGGCACTTCGTGCCAAAAATAAATTCGGTTTTGTTGATGGGTCACTTACTAGTCCGAAGAAGAAAGAAGATATTCCTAAATGGCAACGTTGCAACGATCTGGTTGCAAGTTGGATTCTTAACTCGGTTTCAACCAAGATTCGTCTCAGCATTTTGTACGCTAAACTGCAGCACAAATCTGGTCCGATTTAAAAGATCGATTCTCTCAATCAAATGCTCCTAAAATATATCAATTGAAACAATCAATTTCTGCCCTCAAACAAGAAGGCATGTCTGTCTCTCTTTATTTCACTCAACTCAAATCCCTTTGGGATGAACTCAATTCTATTGCTCCTGTCAATCCTTGCATCTGTGGTAATGCTAAAAGCATTCTTGATCAGCAGAATCAAGATCGTGCCATGGAATTCCTTCAAGGATTTCATGACCGTTTTTCAGCTGTCAGCAGTCAAATCCTTATAATGGATCCCTTTCCATCAATTCAGCGCATCTATAATCTGGTTCGTCAGGAAGAAAAACAACAAGAGATTAGTTTTCGCCCTCTCCCCGCTGAAGAATCAGCTGCGCTCCATACCTCTAAAGTGCCATATCGCACTCAAGGAAAACGTCAGCGTCCTTACTGTGAACACTGCAATAAATATGGTCACACAATTGCCACTTGCTATCAGATTCATGGTTTTCCAAATAAGCCACAAAAGAAATCAGAACCATCATCATCCTCTTCCGCTAATCAACTATCAAGTGCACAATATCAAAAACTCTTATCTCTCTTAGCTAGAGAAGAGACTATGGGACCATCAGTGAATTTGGCAGGTACAACCTTTACTTGTATTCCTTTTTCATGGATTATTGATTATGGTGCTTCAAACCACATATGTACATCTCTTTCTTTATTTTCTTCATATTCTCCCATTCATACTCGTATCTCTGTTCAACTGCCCGATGGTTCTCAAGCACTTGTGAAACACATAGGCACTATTATTTGTTCACCATCACTCACACTTACGAATGTTTTCCATATCCCGTCTTTCAAATATAATCTATTATCTATCTCACAATTAACAAAATTAATAAATTGTGATGTAATTTTCTCACCTTCTGGTTGCATTTTTCAGGACCGGGCAACGAAGAAGATGATTGGTCAGGGTAGTGCACGGAGTGGACTCTTCTATCTAAATGATGCATCGATATCAAATAAGCATGACAAGGATCACTATTGCCTTATTACTAATTAATATTATACAAAAAGAACAAATGGAGTATACTAAAAAAAACTCACAAGTAAAAATTATCACCCTCTAATTATTAATTTATACTACAAAAAAAAGATTAACTGTCCTTTAAATATTTAGACATATGATATTTTGTATGTATTACCAACTAGGGTGAAACCTACACAGATAAAATAATTTTAGATTTGTTTTTAAGCACTAATACAATGTTAAAAACTTTAAATAAGTAGATTTTTTTTTTGTTTTTTTTTTAACGTAAATCAGTAGAATTTCTTAAAATTGAACCATTCAACAAATTAATAATCTCATTATAAAGAGATAAACAAAATATGATTTGCATGCGTATATACTTCACTATTGGAGCTTTTTTTTTTTGTATGAATATGTTCATAAGTTGACACTTAAGTTATCTATAACTCTTAACAAATTAAGAAAGTGATATATAACTTATCAATTGATCTATATAACCTATTATTAAAGTTTTTTATTTTTGATTTTTTTCAAGGAAAACTAATGACATACCCTACCCGTGTGATATTTTTGGTTTTCTAAGTGAATGACATTTTGTATGTAGATGAACTAATAAGTAAATGACATTTTTGGTTTTATATTTTTTATATTTTCGTGTAGTCAATGACATTTTGTACTTTTGACACATAATAAGTAATGTTGTATGCAAAAGAAAAAATGAAATATTATATAACATAGTTGTTGTCATTAGTTATAACATATACAAACATTATCATTAGATGATAGGAACTGTGAAGATTACACCACAAAAAAATGTAATATAAAGCTTAGTTTCATACTTTGTAAATAGGTCAGGCAGCATATCAACATCAGCATAGTGTTAGTTCCTAATTGGTTGACGTTGAATCTTGTGGTGATACAGTAGTTCAGTTAATGTAAATATCAGAGTATCTCCGATTTTAGTATGTGTTCACTTTTTTGTTTTCAGTAATCCAATAGAAAATAAGAGGTTTCCCTCATGTATAAATGGTTTCCATATAAATCAGGTTTTTCTTTTGTTTGTAATTTCGTCGTCTTAGTGCAACATTTGATTTTTCGTCTTAATATGCAATGTTTGTTTGATTACCCGTCTTGTTTATATATTTCTTGACAAGTGGTTTGTACGTAAATCAAGATTTCTTTCATTGTACTCAATGCGGTGTTGTTGGATTTTCTATCTTGGTGAATATTAGTTCGATTTTTTTGTTGTTTGTGTGGGTCAAATTAACATATCAACTTTTTTGATCAATTACTAATTCAATTGATGACAAGGTGATCAATGTTCCATATTGGGAAGCATATGTATCCAGTCACTTCAATTTTGTCACAATATTTGTAGGTATTTTGTTGTGTCATGCTATTAACTTAGATGTTAATTTGTAGGCAGATTCATGTCTTTGATCTTTAAGACAATCTGTCAATTGTGCACTATGCATTGATTTCAGTCACTGACTGATACAGAAAATTCAATATTTTCTTCATGAAATACGATTGTAGCAATATTTTCATTTCTCACAAGATCTTTTTGCAATTTATTGGATAGAAGGATCATAAAATTGATCCACCCGAATTATATTTACAATTGCACAAGTTTTAACATTTGTATTTTAGTAAACCGAAACCTTTAATCATTCAAGACAAGCTGACAATTGTGCTGCATTGAGTCAGTAGTTACTATATTATACAGGAAATCCAATATTCTTCATGAATTACAGTATGTATGAACATGTTTATACAGGGTCAACATTTCAGGGCAATGCCGCCAAATAGATAAACCGAAATTGGGATATGTTGGAAACATTGAGTGGCCAATAAAGTTGTACACTGTTCTTTGGACCAATCAAGGTAGGAAAACAAAAATTCACCAATTGCATAACCAACTCATCATTAAAACATCAGTAGCAACCTTGGTCAACTCAACTGATTAAGGTGTCAGTTTTTGTTTCAATTAGAAGAACAAAATTATACTACCGCGACCTCCAACTTGAAACAGATTTTGGAACAAGATTGATTGCACTGGATGCTGCTTCAAGCCTGCTTCACATATAATGATTAGGAAACATTTTCTAGAAAATACAAAATTAAAACAAAAATGCAGCACTTAGTTTCTAGTTAACATATATTAATTTGGTTTATAATATGATTCTATGTGTAAAAAGAATTCAAGAGACTTTTATGCTGAAAGCGAAAACTCTGTAGTTTCTAGTTTTTGTTGTTGATAGAATCTTTAGTTTCTAGTTAACTAGAATGATGTAGCACTTCCTTGAAAACAAATGCAGCACTACCGTATTTACTACTATATAATGTTAGAAAGAATAGCCTTGTTAAAAACCATAGGAAAGAGAGAGCACTTTGATATTTCTTCAACAGCCTTCATAACCTCAGTTGAACTTGTCTCTAACACCTGGCCTCCGAAAATAATCTCATCTAGTATAGTATGCATCTGCAGGCAAACTCATTTTTAAGGATCACGAAAATGAGAATTTAAGATGCATATATTTCTTGGGTCTAAATATTGGCACTATTGAGTATTGAGCAATTAAGCAAAAGAGTTAATTTATTTCATAAAACAGAAGAGCACTTCCAAAACAACCCATATTTAGTGAAAACATAAACCATTATAAAAGTACTGTCAATTTTTCAGTGAGGGGCAGCTTGAGACAAAATTTGTTGAGAATTTAACAAGCAGACTGCAGCACACTCCAGAAGATGTTATCCTAAATTATAATACACTTTCTAATTCATTTGGTGCTATAAATAAAATTGCAGTATCGGTTCAGTTTATGATAACAGATAAGGAATATATGATTTATAATCAAAGGCACAGAGCAAACAGCCTTACCTTACTATAGTTGAACACAACATCAAGCTCACATACATTTCTGAAGCATTTGTCCAGTGTTTCAACGAAGACTGAAGACATAAAGGGACAAGGTAAGCAAATTGTCCATAATCCATATATTTATTTCACTAGGATACTTAATACAAATTGTAATAGTTTCTGTTTTTGGACTGAATATGCAAAGAGTTTTAAAATGACTGAATTAAAACTACACAGGCCATATCTCTAGGCAATGTGGGACTAAATCCACCCCTTCACACCCAACACAATGAAGGTGTTGGAGGCGGCAGCGAAGGTAACCCAAATGGCGCAATTAGGCAACTAGGGGCAGACCGCAATGAAGGCAGAATTTCCAATATAGATTATTAACACCATTAACTTCCATAGCTCATAAAGTGAATTGCAAAATGACCACAAAAACATTTAGCGCAAATAATAATTCAAATCAAGCTCTTCTAAAAAGGGGTTTTGTTCTAATTTGGCGTTAGAATTAACAGCATTTTCCAAGATATGTATCTATGATAACCAACAACTTACCTACCCTAATTTTTTTTTCTCCATATACTTCCACATATTTACGGTGTAAGAAAACAACTAAGCCATATTCCATGATGTTATATATCCATGGATCAAATGGAATCATTAAGTCTACCTGAGATTTGAATGATCAATACTAGTAAGATGGGAAAAGGTTATCTTTTAATCAGATTGATGGGTAAACCCAATCATTCTGTTTGTCATTTTGATCAGTGCAAACATTTTAGTTGGTGTAATACCAATTTTTTTTAAAAAAAACTAGTTAAAGAATCTACCTTGTATCAAATCAAGCATAGCGAGCTCGTTTTCAGAACCATCAAATATAAACACAAAGTATAGCGTTGCTAAGTGCTTGTAGACGAGGCGAGCATCCTGAAGAAGAATACAACAAACAAATTCATAACTTCCATTCTTCCGATATAAGGATGAATTAATGCTATTTCTATGAAGAAGCATACCATTGATAAAAACAATAAAATAAAATAACAACACTAGTTGCCTATTGAAATAAGAAAACTAGTATATTCGAGATACGATGCCTATTTAATCTCAACAAAGCGCACAACCTAGCTTAGTCCTTCTAAGTTCTAAATCTAATTTTAGTTTGAAAACAAGTTCATGGAAACTTAGTTCTAGCTCTGCTCGACTAGCTCTCTCAACCATATGCCATGATATGACATTAACATAAATTCTTTTTACACAAGCTACATTACAGCAGTATCAACAAACAATACCAAAAATGCTCTAATCACAAAATTTCTTTAAATTTCGATATTTGAGTAATGTTAATTAACTATGAAGCCGATAAATCAAAACTACAGCAATTAGAAAACGTAAGAATAAAATACCGGGCCAAAAAAGGATTCAGCATCCACAAAATTGCTGACATGTTCAGGTCTACTGCATAAGACTGTAAAAACAACAAAATTCACATAAGAAAGCAAGTTATAAAAGAAAATCAAACACACATTTCGAGTTAAAGGATCAAAGAAAGAAACCTGCAAACACATTTCGAATAATTTCCTGCTGTTTTTCCACAGGCTGATTTGATTTAACACAAAACAAAAACAATGTGATGAAATTGAATTTTTACATAGTAAAAAAAAATTGAAATCTAATTGCCAAAGGTTTGAAGAGAGATGGACCAAAAATTCATAGAATTTAGCAAGACGAGGCTTCCCTTGCGTGTTCATCACTAGCACTGCTCTTATCATCTTGTTACTTTCTGCAATGATAGGGAAAAAGATGCTGCGAATTATGAAAATGAAGTGAATCGTGAGATGAATAAGGGATCGATATATTGAAAAGGACTGGGGGAACTGGTCGTACCAGTTCAGCCGCCGTTGACGGTGCCGGCGTGGAGTCTCCGATGGAATTAATGGCCGCTCGACCCAGTTTTCGTCAAAGAAATTTATGCAACGCACCGTTTCGTTGGTATTGGTAACCGGTAGCCCAAGCTGGGGGTGTAAGTGGGCCGGATTGGGTTGGGTTTGACCAAAACCAAAATCCAAACCACATGAGGTACTATAGGTTGGGTCTAGTAAAATAACCACCCGTTATAACATTGGACCGGGTTGGATAAACCCACTAATTTTCAGGTTGGATTGGGTTGGGTAGTGAGTTACTCGAACTATTTTTCTATTTTTTTATATTAAAAATATAAATATCGAATCATCATATTTTTTCATAAAAATAACTCAACCATATTGTATTTTTTTGAAAAATAGTGTTACTTTTTTTCACTATGAAAAATAATCACCTATTTTTTATGTATGTCCACTAATTTATGGGTTGGATAGTGTGTTATCCAAATGATTTTTTTTCCTTTTTTATAATATATAATATCAAATGACTAAACGAAGAATCATCATATTTGTTTATGAAAATTATTCAATATTTTTGTTTTTAAAATAGTGCGATGAATTATCATATTTGTTTATAAAAATTATTCGATCTTTTTATTTTCTTAAAAAATAGTATAACTTATTTTCAATATAAAAATATTTATTGATCGAATTGCAAAATCTTTAGTTTTTTCATAAAAATATTTCAAAAAACATAATACTAGTGGGTCGGTGGATTTTTTAGGTTGAGTCCGGTTTTACCCGAAACTTAAATTTTTTATGGGTTTTTCATTTTTGAAATTCATATCCACCCACTTGTCTGACCCAACCAACTTTTTTGGGTTGAATTGGGTGGGTTTGACCGGATCGAGTGGGTTTGTCCAATCTATGTACACCCCTAGCCCAAGCTAACCCAATAGTACCCAAACCGTAAAATATATATATATATATATACTATTACATGTAAAAAATTGGAAATAAAAAAATTTAAGAAAATATAGATAAATTGGATTTGAAATTTTGCAGTACATATAGAACAACAATGAGTAATTAAAATCATAAAAATAATGATAAAATTACATAAAAAAACAGATAAAGTGATATTTATAATAATTCATCGTTAACTACTGAACATTATGGAACATGTCTTTGTAAACTACATTTTCAGTTGTATTTGAATCTTCATCGTCGATATTACTACCTTTAACTCTTTTCTTGGTGTAACCCTTGATAATGCAACATATAATTCTCAAGCTTCAACCCGTCATTGTTGACAAAATATCTCAACAATTTTCTTTTGGGCTGCATATCAAAGGAAGAAGTATGATTTACAATTTAAAATTCAAAGAGCATAAATTCATCTTATTTTCTTTCTTTTATTTATCACATAATAGACTACATCTTATTTCATTTTCTTAGAATTGTTATGTGTTTTAGGTAATTGCTATATATATATATACTCCCTCAATGTAGCTTTAATTTATTGCAATGTACTTAAAAAAATACTAAATGGATTATCCCAAAAAAAAAACCTAAAAATATAGTAAAACGTACATATATTATGGTCAATCAATAAAATTAGATGAAATAAAATTATGGTCAAATAGATAGCCTTAATTTTCAAATTCCAACTTGATTTGTTTAGAAGATATTCAATTAATAGATGAAAACTCAAGAACATTTGTCAACCAAAACACTTAAAGATTTTTAAAAAGTTAAGTAGAAATAAAATATGTGAAAACGTTAGATGAAATAAAATCAATAAAATTATGGTCAATCAATGGTTTAAAAAGATAAATTTGTTTAAAAACTGAAAAATTGAGTAAGAATAAAACATAAATTGTTTCACACTCTCTACCTTTGTGCATGGTTAAGTTCAACGAATTGAATAATGCATTCTATTTAACTTCAAAACTATCGAGAATTCTATATTGGTTTCAACAACCATGCTTAATGTCTGCAATCAACGAATTTATGAATCAATGAATTTATGGACAAAAATATATTAAGATTAAACTGATAAATAAGAACAAAAATAACAAATTTTATTAGATACATTCAAACTTTTTTCCTCTCAAATAAAAAGAAACGTGTTAACTTTTATATTCTTTAAGGAAAAAAATCTAAATTTTTTATAAATCTTAAATTTTGACCATGAAATTAAATTGAAAATATGAAAGCAACAATAGAAAAATCATGAAATAATGACAAATTGATACATAACACAACAAACAAAAAAAATCAGAATTCAAACACCTAAAACTATTCATAGGAGTACATACCTTTATAGAATCTCAAAGCAAAACCTGCATCTTAAGAAAAATGAAACCCAATTTTTTTCTTAAATGGAAGCATCAGAATTATTATGAAACACTACAAACAAACAAAAAGAAGAAGATGGAATCCATACCTATTAAAATAAAAATCAAATTAAAAAAGAATAGAGAATTAATATGGAACACTACAAACTATAATCAAAATTTAAACACTTAAAATATCTATAGCAATTCATACATTTATACATCAAATAAAAAAATGTAAATATGTGAGAAAAAGTGAAATATAGATGCATAATTTAAGCTATAATTAATGTGAAAGGACACTCTTGGGAATGTGAAAGATACACTTTTGGAAATGTGAAAGATACACTTTGGGAGAAAGAAATAAAATGGTTTCTATTTATCATAAAAGATGCATAATTTAAGACTATAAATAAAATAGATTTCATAGAGTATATTCATGTTAGCCCATATTTTTATTAAGTAAAATATGTTCTAAATGTATAATTAAAATAATTATGTTTAATTATATGATTATTTTAAAAGTCATTAAATATGTTTGGTTTTCAGAGCCAATGAATTTAATGATCAATCATGCATGAACATATATTAAATGTTCTGTTATTGAGCATTTCTTTTAATTGCATATTCTCCTTCAGGATCCTTTCGATTTGGTCGAAGCTTCAGTAGGGTTGAAACATCCAGCAGTGCAAGATTAAAGCGTGGACTTAGCGAAATATTCAAGGAAAAGCGTTATCACTTTGACTTCGATGGATACAACGGCTAAATCAGAAGATAAGAAAGGATTCAAATTCAAAATACGTGTCAAAGACACGCGTCCTCTCTGTAGTTTCTAGGCGTTATTAACAGTTAGGAATTAGTGTCTAGAATTGATAGTTTTTGCATCAATTTTTTTGCAACGATTCAAATGTTGTTGGAAAGTATAATACTTTAGCAGCAATATTACTATGAGATTGTTGCTAAAAACAACCATCACATCCTCAATTTTCGGTGGTGGGTGGTAATTTTGATATAAAATTAAAATAAATAAATAGTGAAACAAACTTCCTATGTGGACATTGTGGAGAGAGGGTTACTTCAGTTTATGCTCATTTGCTATTTTATTTTTTATTTTTTTGCAATGAGAATTTGATGTGAAATAGTTTGGTTTGTTGACTTTGTTCACAGACCTATTTTTTAGCAATCTATTTTTATAATATTATTAATAATAATGTGGCAACGAAATTTTTTATTTGAGGGAGTATAAATTTATAATATACTAGTTTTTCTCTACCAAAAAATTTTAAATAATAATATAATGGTTTATATTTTTAAATTTGCTAATAATACGTGGAAAATAAATCTATTTTTTTTAGTGAATTTTTTTTCTATATTTTATCATTATATTTTCATTCACAATTTTTTTTTTCAGGTTATGGAAATTTATTGTTATTGTAGACTTATTAATGCACTAAATATATTTAAAACTATTAAACATTAGTCCAAAAAAAAATTAACCGAAAAAATAATAAAAGAAACGAACTTACTATTAGGAGAAAAAAAATAAATCAGTACTTGTTTTGTGCCATGATACCAGATGTTTCATACAGTGGGGACCTCATTATGTTTACATGTGGATTAAAAAAAATAAAAATAATTGGAGAATAATAAAAAAAGGTAGTAGTGAGTAGTGACCGACTTAGTGGAGATAATCACGATGGCGGTGCGAAAATACTGGAACTACTAAAATTTATCACAAGATATAATTTTTTTAGGCGCTAATTATATACACATTGCAATTTAATTTCTAAATATTATGTAAATTTAGCCGCCATATTTGTTTTCATTTTAAGATAGAAAATCAAATATTCCCGCTAATTATATGTGTGGTGTGGCACTTTTTCCTTTGGAAACTGCCGATACATATAGGAAACCGTTTCAAACATTTATACTCATTTACAAACATGTCGTGAATCTAAATATGCTCTCTAAACTCCACTTCCTTATACCATAAAAATCTCAAGATGAATCAAATTCAATACTATATCCAAACTCTTCAACTATACTAATATGGATTTACTTCAAGAAGGTAGAATAATTTGATTTTTTGTTATGTTAAATTTTCTTTGTTTTCAGCAATTCTTCTTTATGTCTTTCTTAACCTTTTTTTTATGTTACTGGTATAAATATAAAATAATGTACAATTTGAAGAGATCCAAAGGCAACTTGAAGAACAAATGGAGAAGCAACAACTTGAAGAATAATTGGCACATATTTTTTTAGAATGGATCCTTTTACGGTAAGGAAGGATTAAATAGTACTAAAAGATAATAAATCAAAAACTTTTTTTTTCTTTCAGGTTTGTTAGTTTACTATTTTTAATCTTTCATTGATTGATCTTTGTGTTTTGATTTAATACTTATACAGGTTGGATGACAGTTTTATAGTGCTATGAACATTGCAACTTACATCATAGAGTTGAAATTACCGGTAATATATTTGCACAAAGGTATTTTTACTTTTTTATTTTACTTTTAATTTGTATTATCAAGTGTATAAGTTGAGTTGTATAACTATGTTATTTAATATTTTAATTTTTCAGTAGCCGACTTTTTTTTTATTTATTATTTATTGACATACTAAACTTGGCAAAGTTTGATTGGCTAAAAATTGCAGGAAAACTATGGATATTTCAACTAGTTCACGAGGAGAGGTTCAAGATAAAGTTAGGAGAATTAATTAATATATATTGTAAACTTATTTTCTATTTTTCATATTTTCTTGCGTTCTTTTTTCATTTTAAGTTTGGTAGAGATTCTTGTGTTTCTTTGAATGTAAACAAATATAACTCTTATGTAATTTATGATATTTTATTCATTTATGTTAAGTAATAAATTGTGTTTATATTGTGTTATTTTTTTACGTTATGAATATAGTGATATGATTATATTAAAAATATATATATTAATATAAAATTTAATGTGAAGTAAAATTTAATATATTATAAAAAATAATTTATATTTAAATATCAAACTATATGGGTGCAGCTTATAAAAAAAACTCTATGGCTACAACTTTTATTATCGAGAAAGGTAAAAAAAATTATATAATTAAAAAATTACAAATTGTTGGATAAAATATGTTTTCGCAGCGACTTTAGTTATTAAGATAAATTAGATATAACAACAATTTTAGTTGGAAAATTTGACTTATCCCAACAAAAATTTAAAAAATGGCAACAAATATTGTCGTTGGAAAAAACTACAAACAGCAACAATAATAAATTTCGCGGCAAAACTTTTTGCAACGGAACTTATCGCAACAACCAGCAACGACTTTTTGGTTGTTGGGGTAAAGCTCTTTTGCAGCGACGTTTGACATTTCCCAACGACTTTTGTCGCAGCGAAAAATGACTTTTCTTGTAGTTCTGTGATCGAAAAAAGGGTCACAATCATTATACAAAATCCACAGAAAACAAGTATCCATGTCAACGCGAGAAACGAGTGCTCGAAGGAAAGTGTATGTAGTGTGAACCATTATCATTCTGTAATCATTTACATCTGAATGCAATTTACAGCCTTTCATTTATTCCAATTGTCTTTTACTTTCGACTAAATCTTTCCTTCTGTTTATTCAATTGAATAAGCATTCTTTCTTGTATTTCAAGTAACACAAAAAACATAAAAACAATTTATGACCATAAGAACAATAATGAATACTATTCACTTTGAAAATATAAACAAAATCACTATGTCCCGAGATTTACTAGTTGATCTCTCTTGTAATAATCAAACTAGCGTTGTTTACCAAATTTCATAGTAAACAATTCATATCATGAGTTTTGATTCATATTTTTCAGTCAACTCGTGCATATCATTCAGTCAACTAGTTTCTAAAAATTTATGCGGTCATGTTTAGTGCATTATATGAATCTCTTTTGCAAAAGTTTGAATATTTGTAATAAGAGATTAATTAAATATGAGTTTTTTAGAATTTTGTACATAAAAATTAATAAATAATTCATTTTATGATAAAAAATTCTAAATTTTTATTGAAGATGTCTTATAATATTATAAATATGAATAAAAAAAATCATTGAAAAATGTGAAACTATACAAGACTTTGATTAATAGTAGCGATCAAAAGTTATAATAAAAAACTTTTCAAGGACAAAAAGTGCAAAGAAAATCTTTAGAAATTAAAAACAAAATTCATAAAAACTATAGGGACTATTTACTTATTGGTTTAAATATCATTTCGTCCCTGTATATTCGAGAATTTTAGTTTTTGTTCATATATAATTTTTTATTGCAAATACATATCTATGCAAATTTTGTTCGTTTTAGTCCCCCGACTGTGTTTGTAGTTAATTGATAACTAATTGACTAACAATTAACTACAAACGTAGTTATTTTTTAACGGAAGAGACTAAAATCAACAAAATTTACACATTCAAGAATATATTTGCAACAAAAAATATACAGAGACTAAAACAGAAAATTAGCGAATCTACGAAAACGAAAATAATTATTTAACACATCCTTATCTTATTGAAAGAGAGAAGGGACAGAAAAGTAAAATCATCCGCACAAGTATAAATTTCTTGCTATAAATAAAAACCCGGGAGACCTAATCAAACATCGTCGTCCTGAACGGCGCTAAAACAAAGTCAATGCAAAATTAAAATGGAAGACAACAGCGACGAAGATGAAATAAACCCTTTCACAAACCTCTTAACCGAAGAAGAACCATTCACCACCGCACAAAACAATAACCAACAACTTCTTCAAAACTATTTCATCCGTTCGATTCAATCAACGGTCATCATTCGTCAACTCCCATCAGAAGGTATCGCCTTCCAGCTCTGGCCTGCCGCCACCACTCTCGTCTCCCTCCTCGACAACCACCGCATAAATCCCACCACCAGCCCTCTCTCCACCGTCTTCACATCACTCAACCGCTCTCCAAGAATCCTCGAACTCGGCTCCGGCACCGGAATTGTCGGAATCGTCGCCGCTGCTACTCTTGGAACCAATGTAACCCTAACGGATCTCCCTCATGTTGTTCCCAATCTGAAATTTAACGCGGAAGCGAATGCCGATGTTGTGGTGTCAAACGGCGGAGCGGTTACGTTTGCGCCGTTGAGGTGGGGTCATGATGCTGACGTGGATTTGATTGAGGGTGAGTTTGATGTTGTTATAGCTTCGGATGTAGTGTATCATGATCATCTTTATGATCCTTTAATTGAAACGCTGCGTTTGATGTTAATTGGGAAGAAGATTACGTTTGTTATGGCTCATATGAAGAGGTGGAAAAAAGAGTCTATGTTTTTTAAGAAAGCTAGGAAGTATTTTCTTATTGATGTTTTGCATGTTGATGTTCCTTGTAATGGTTCTAGAGTTGGTGTTGTTGTTTATCGTTTTGTTGATAAAAAAGTTGATAATGGTAAGCCCATGTTTGATGTTACGTCGAGTACGTCAGAATCGAGTCTGAATCAGACATCAGAATCAGAGTGATCCAAAAATCATACTTTTTCTGTAAAATTACGGTGAGTCATAGTGATTGCGATTGTGATGTGATACCAAATGTATGTTGACGCAATTTCAAGTTACAATTGTGTTGTTGTTTACTCAATTTTACTTCATGAGAATATTTATGTTTTTGTTTATTTACTGAATCAAGTATGTTCAACCTTTGCTGAATTCGGATCTAAAGGGGTCAAAACAACTATAAGTAGAAATCATGACAAATAAAAAACATACAAGGGACCATAAGATTCATATGTCGGTTTCTATATGTCAAATCTAACATGTTCGTAGATTCCATGTAGACATGCTCCACTATTGTATTTTTGACACATTTACCACTCGTTTTGTTTAATACCGATTACTATGTGACTTTGTTTTTTTGTGTGTGTCTAATTTTAGAGTAATTTGGTCCAGGTTCCAGCTGCAATAGGAAAACATGGTGACATTTAGCAAGGGAAGTAATAAACTTTTTCATCATGGTCAAATTAATTTTTGATTATTAGATCAAATAAGAAATACAAATTATATTTAATATAGTTTTCCGACACTAAATTTTTTCTACTAATAATTGCATAGCCGAGATTTTCACATCGTACAAGTTTGAGTGCGCAGTACGCAACTCCTTGAAGTGTTGAGTACGCTGATATACATAGTCGGTGTATTATTTGAATTTGTGAGACTCTGTCAATATTTTTTTTATCTAGTCTAATTAAAAAGATAATAAAATATCAATATCAAATAACTTGAAACATTAAAAGACAAAAAGTTAGGGTCTTGGAAATATTTTTATGTTAATACTAATTTGATTAACAATTTATCAGTTATTTTAAAATATAAAATAAACAAAGCCTAACAGTTAACAATATAGCATAAAAATAGTGGCATGTTTAAGTGTTGCTGCACTCTTCAGTTTAAGTCTTCAAACTAATAAATTCTAGTTTCAGAAGAGTCTAGGATTGGAAGTTTGTAAAAAGTAAAAAGAAAGGTAACTACTAACCAAAACACTTCCCTTTAAAAAAAAAGCAGAAATTGCATGTCCTGTAAGTCGGTTTCCAATGTTTCAGAGTTTTATTTTCGAGCAAATTTATGCTCATTCAAACCGCAATCTGGTGTTTTGCGAATTAAAAGTGCGAAAATTGCATGTCACAGTTGTTGCTGCTTGATTAAGCTTTGCATTTTGATTTGTACATGTTACAAATGAATGATGTCAAGCAGATGGCAAAGGCTTGGAAGGCAGAGAGTGGATAAGAGTAGTCCATGACAAATATATCTTTTCCAACCTTTCCAAAATGCAAGATTACCCTTTCTTGCTCCGCAAGCGAAACATTATGAGACGGATCAACAACAGCTACAAGTTGAAAGTTCCTTCCAGATGACTTTATATCTCGACCCATGTAGTCTAGGCACCAACTCTTGCACCAGTCATCCCATCTGGCAGCCTTGTTTTTCAGTATCAAGGGCTCGAATGAGCCTGGTTGCTCTGATAGGCGGCTTGTAGAGTATGAATCTGTCGTTGGACTTTTTCCCTTCAGTGCTTGTGAAGGAGAAAAGGGTTCATCAAATATTTGAGGTAATGATGTTGGAATCGGAGCGTTTCCCCCTTCCTGAATAGCCGAGACAGGTATAGAGTTCATGACGCAGTGCACCCGTCTTGGTGTTTTAGTGAGCCACTCATAGGAAATGGTGCTAACAAGATGGTTATATTCTGGAACACTTGTTGGTGACACCTTAGAATTAAATCCCTCGCTTGACTGGAAATTTGGTTGAACTGCAGCGTCATGTGGAGGTTGAGTGTCATATATAGCGAACTTGGTGCCCCAAAAATTAGACCTGCCATTTGTATAGAAATCAAGTTGTGAAGACTATAAGGGGATGGAAGAAAAGCCGATCGAATAAAAGGGTAAATCATTGATGTTTCTATCAAACAAAACTTGCCTCAGTTTACCAACACATTTGGCTTGAGAAAAATCGTCTGCAGCCAAGGATATGGCAAATTCGAACCATTTCTTCCATTTTGCGGCTAATAACAACTTCTTACTCTTATTCGCCGCTATACAATACAATGCAACCAAAACAAAACAAGCTCCCTTAAAAACATGCATCATAAATAAAATGCAATAAACATAAGTTGATGATGCTAAAAATGAACCACAATCTGAATGACAGTAAATAAAAGAAACCCATAAATTTATACCAAGTAAGTTGAAATTCAATATTCATAGTCATGAATGCAAGCTTGAAGAGTAATTTATTGAAAATTGATATTCATTGTTTTCGGCAACGAAATACTTACATGGCAGCAAACATAAGTACAACAGGAATGTAGAATTTCTTCTATTCCTCCTAATATAGCATTGCATCAGATCATCACGGGGACCGGGCTATTCATCATAAACATAAATGGAAGAGAACATAAAAAAACATGAGGTTCAAGAATAATTTGGATTAGACCATAAAGTGGAAGAAGAATTAATTACCTGCTTCAATGAAATTGGAAATGTGATCTTTCCACATTGTTGAAGATTCTTGATAATCTCTTTCGTCACGGACCTCCATGATTTACATACCGAAGCACAAGAGACAACAACAGCACGCGCAGGCCAAAATGTCTCACTCTCTTCAACCCTCCGGATTATGTCCAAAAGTAATTCAGGTGGTAGAGTTTCCCATTGTCCCGGTTGATTACCTCTGGTGTCGAGCAAGGCTTGATCTCGACACGAATATGGACTAATGTGCCGGAAATCATTCACATCGTCATCGAGCGCAAGGTGCGACTTTGCGCGATAGTCCTTGATCTCACCACCCCACTTTGATATGCTACCTGTTCCATTTTTCATCCCCTCGACTTCACAGATTTTGATTTTCTGTTGCATCACAAAACTGCGCCATTCCAAATCCATGGTTCTAACTAAGTTTCTGATCCTAACAAAAATTCAAAGGCATTGACTGATTATATAACCAAACAAATATAACATCTAGTTCCTCATTCCTCATAACAAATGCATTTCATGCAGAAATTGTTGTAGATTGAATAATGCATTGAAAACAACTCATTTTGTCACATTTTGCAATCTAAGACTAAACTAACAGACACACATAAATAGAATAGAAAAACTAATCTGTGACAGTGAAGCAGCAACTGAAATGATTATGATTAATTACTAACAGTTCAGTTTATTTCACAACTAAAGAGTAAAGAACGGATCTTGGGGAAGACTAATTATTTATTTATTTATTTATTTATTTTATTTGCTGAATGAGTAACTTGTTTAACCATCATTCCACGTTCAACTGCTTCTTCCTAACATTTAGCATCATAGATGATTATTTTCCTATTAAGCTAACAAATAGAAGGCCCAGCAGAAGACACACATTTTTGGGTTTTATTTGTTTACTTTTTATCGTTTTTTAAATTCGGTATCTGGTCTAAGACCGACAAACCGTCCGGCGACCAATTCCATCTTCCACCTAAAATGTATAGATACTTGATACGATAAGATAGGGTATAGATACGACGATAAGAAAAAAATTTAAAATTTAAGATAAGATAGTATGATACAACTAAAATACTTAAATAAAAAATTAAATTTAAATATATAAAATAAACATTCACGTTAATAAAATTATGAAATAAAGTGAATTAAATGTGCTATAAAAAATCATCATTAGGACTATTATCCCAAAAGATATATCAATAGTATTATCTTAGAGCAACTTTATTGCGGTTTCACTAATACTCAAATTCTCTATAGATTACAGCAACTATAGAGAACCCCCATTGTAGTAAACATGATCTGGCAAGTGGGTGAATTAAAAGTAGTCAACGGCAGCAATAGAAGCAACGTACACTATAATTATTCAAGGATAGAAAGTTATTATTTTATCAATTAAATCCTTCATAATTTGACTGAAAAAACTAATGACCATATAAATCAAATCCTTAAAAATTAAAATAAAAATCCTTCCTAATTAGTAATTTGTACTGAAAAAACCAACGATTTATTATTCTATATTTTTTTTGACACAATTGTTATGTATTATTTTATATTTTTATCAAAACTTAATTTTTTATTATCTATTATTGTTGTGTATCATTTTTAATTTATTATTTATTGTGTACTAAGTGGGTTGTATCATTTTTAATTTTATAATACTATATATTTATTATTTAAAACTTCTATTTTTATGTATTTCAAGTAAAATAATTAAATTAATCATCATTAAAAGACATCATTGTAGTACTATTCAAATATAACGTAATAGTCCATTGTTTTTGTTCCTTCCCACTTTCTTTCCTTCCAACCAAACAAACAAACAAACGGATCATTAATGTTCCATTGTTTGAAGTGGATGTGATGGTTTCATCACAATTTCAATGTTATAATACGGCTAAGGATGTTATTATGAATATCTGCCACTTTGAAGATAGAAAGGCAGTGGGTAAATTTTCTGTGATGGTGTGGACTTTATGGAATAATAGGAATACTTGTGTTTGGAATAATGCGAAAGAGACGGGACAGCAACTCTGTCCAAACAGAAACAATATCAGTAACAGCAGCAGCTCGCCTGTACTGGAGCAGCAGCTCGCCTTTACTGGAACAGCAGCCAGCACAGTGGCAGAAACCAAACATTGGGTGGTATAAGCGTAATGTTGACGTGGGATTTCACAATGAGATGGGCAAGATGAGTGCGGGCTGGCGTGTTAGAGACTACACGGGGCAATTTGTCATAGCTGGTACCTCTTGGATTCAAGGTAAATGTTCTATAATTAAAGTTGGAGCGTAGAGGCTTTACAAATGCTATATTTGAATCCGACTTGAAAAGTGTACTTGATGCTATTCACCATTCATGTGTTGGTGTATCAGATTTTAATTTTTATAATTAAATGTTTATTGTCCTTACGCCCAAACTTTGAGGTGAAGTTTACGAAGCGACAAATGAATATGGTTACTCATACGCTTGCTAGAGCGGCCATTTCTTGGTCTAATCGCTATATATTTGAGTTGTTACCTCTTTGTTTTGCACCTTTCTTATTTATTGAAATGATGTGAGTTTGCTTGTGTAAAAAGAAATTACATGCAACTCTTTGAATAAAAAATTCGGTTAATAAGTTCCTTTTATAATTGCAATTGATTACAGAAATAAAAAATTACAAAAAACTTGAAATATTAAAAGACAAAAATATGAGTCTTGAAATTTTTTATGTTAATATTTATGCAAGTTGGTTTTTAAAGAAAATACTAATTTGATTAACAATTTAACAATTGCTATAAACTATAAAAGAAACAAAGCTCAACAGTTAACAATAAAAGGATAAAAATAGCCCCACATTGAGTGCTGCTACACCATTCAGTTTAAACTTTCGAACTAATCAATTCCACATGAAAAGTTTGTACTATAAGTAGAAGGGAAGAGTACTCGCTGTAAATAAGCAGTGTATAAGATGCAGCTTTGCAACTATGCGGATTAAACATTTCCCTCTTAAAAAAGCGGAAAATGCAAGTCACGTAAGTAGATTTATAATGTTTCATAGTTTTTTATTTTGAGCAAACATATGCTCGTAGTGTTTCGCGACTTAAAAGTGCAATGAATTCTGTGACTATGTTTTTACCTGCATGCCACAGTTGTTGGTGTTTGATTAACTGTGCGCATTTTTATACGCAACAAATCATTAGATGATGATTACATTGATGTCAAGAAGATGACAAAGGCTTCGAAGGTAGACATTGGATAAGAGTAGTCCATGATGAATATATCTTTTTCAATCATTCCACACTGCAAGATTATCCTTTCTTGCTTCGCAGGAGAAACATTATGAGATGGACCAACAGCGGCTGCGGCTACAAGTTGAAAGTTTTTATCAGAAGCCACTTTAACACGGCCCTTGAAGTCTAGGCACCAACTCTTCCTCTGCTCATTCCATAAGGGAGGCATGTTTTGGAGTATCAAGGGCTTGACTGAGCCTTGGTTTAGTGCCGGAGAAGGAGAAAAAGTTTCATCAAATATTTCAGGTGAAGATGCTGGAGTCAGGCCGGGGTTTGCCCCTTCCTGAATAGCTGAGATAGGTATATAGTTCATGAAGCAGTGCACACTTCTTGGATTTCTAAGGAACAGCACATTGGAAATGGTTCTAACACAATGGCGATATGCACTTCTTGGAGACACCTGCTTAGAATTAAATTTCCTGCTCGTTCGACAATTTGGTTGAACTGCAGCACCATATGGAGGTTGATAGTCGCATACAGTGAACTTGTTGCACCAAAAATTAGACCTGCCATATGTATAAAAATCGAGTTGTGAAGATTATAAATGTCCTGATGAAAAGCCGATAGAAACATTGATTTATGCTTCTATTAAAACCAAGGATATGACAAACTTGCCTCAGTTTACCAACATAATTGTTACTGGCTGGAGAAAAATCGTCTGCAGCCAAGGATATGACAAAGTCGATGCGTGCAGGCCTTTTTATCTTTTTGGCGGCTAATAAAAACTTATTACTCTCATTCTCCGCTATTCAATTACAAGCAAACCAAAACAAGCCTCTTACATACATAGATCATTAAAAAAAATTGACAATGCACATGAGTTGAAATTGAACATTGATAGTAATGAATGCAAGCTTGAAGAGCAACATAAAGATGAGAAATTTGAAAATTGATATTCATTGTCTTAGAAAATTGTATGGAATGTTTCAGCAATGAAATACTTACATGGCATCAAACCTAAGTACAACAGAAATGTAGAAGTTCCTTTGATCCTTTTAATAAAGCATTGCATCAGATGATCACGGGGACCGGGCTATTCATCATACACGTAAGTGAACGAGAACATTAAACACATGAGGTTCAAGAATAATTTGGATTAGACCAAAAAGTGGAAGAAGAATTAATTAGCAGCTTCAATGAAATAGGGAATGTGATCTTTCCACATTGTTGAAGATTCTTGATGATTTCTTTCGTTACGGACCTCCATGATTTACATACCAAAGCGCAAAAGACAACAGCAGCACGCGCAGGCCAAGATGTCTCACTCTCTTCAACCCGCCAGATTATATCTAAAAGCAATTCAGGTGGTAGATTTGCCCACTGTCCCTGTTGAATAGGTTCAATTGGAGTTACATCTGAAGCAACATGTGACTTTGATCGACAGAGCCAACGCTTGCTTGATATGCTACCTATTCCATTTTTTACTATGCTTTTCATTGACATGTTTATATACTGCACCAATCCAAATGCATGCTTCTAAGTTCTAAAACTAAACATCGGATCCTAACAAAAATGCAAAGACAAAGACTGATGATCTAAGCAAACAAATATAACCATTTTGTTCTAGACTGAAATGCTGCATTGAAATGATTGAGAGTAAGGAAGGGATCTCGGGGAAGAGTAGATTTTATTTGCTGAGTAACTTGTTTTAACCATTATTCCACATATCAAAATTTCAAGTAACTGCTCCTAATATTTAGCATCTTTGATCTAAACAATCAATAACTAACTAAATGTGCAGACTGTCTTGTGGAACAAACATGGGCCAATCATGCTATGATGTTCTGAATTTCTTCCCTCACTCCCCACAGTTATGATGCCACCCTAAATTTTATTTGAGTTGTGCTATTTAAAGCGAACATTATTATCCCGTACTTATCACAAATGACTATTGAGTGTTGGATCTTGTGATTAACGGAAAACAAGGGTGGCTTGGAAGTAAAATGAGGTCTGATACAGTAACTATGTGCCTGTATCGTGATAATTTCATGAAATGATTTTCGTGTAAAGTAGCATTTCCCATTTGATTTTATTCTAGAAAAATTTATCTTTTTCAAATTTTAAAACTCAAACATATTTTTTATTTCAAAGTACAGACTCCGAACGGTTATCATGAGGAGTCCGCTATTTAGAAAGTAAAAAGTTTAGCCACTACACAATCACATACAAACCTTATTTATTTTAGAAGAAAACTGGGTGAAAGGAGAGAAAAATACCTACTGTATTCCCTTTCAATGCTTATATTTAACCAAAAAACAAACCAACATTTACATTTACATTAAATAAAAGAAAATAAAAGAAATACATATCACGCCTTTTGTAGTGACATCGCACCTACAAAGTTCAAACTAGTACAAGCTTATCTCCTAAGCATATTCACCTCAACTTTTCAATACCCATTTTCAAAACAGAAATGATTTGTAAACACAAATCATAGTACTGACACTGTATAACGATACGGTCGGCATACACTTTGTCTTTTTTAATAATATTTTCTGTCACCTTGGTCTGCAAACACACCCCATCCTTATGTATTTGGTACCATGTTATTGTTAGGCTACGGTGTCCAGAAATTTGTGTCTGAATAGTAGAACTCTTTTCAAAATGCCTTTTTGCGTGGAGACCCTTTGCCCACAGCTTTCATACTTTGAGAATCTCTGAAACAGACAAAATGCACTAGAGTTTTCCCATTTGGATAAACTGCAAAAACGCTAGTTCCTATTTTCTTATTGCACAAGGAGCACATGTTATCACCACTAATCTTTATAACTGCTTTTCTCTTATTGTATAGTTCATCTTTCACCTGTGGAAAGCAAATTGAGTCGTGATAGATATGTACATACACGGTAACAAAAGAAGCAAGAAATGTTTCTCCTAGATTGCACTACCTTGGTATGTGAAGAAGAAAGCATTGAAGGATAGTGATAAATAGAAGCAAGAAATACACTGATGCATGCTAACCTGAAGGTTCTCACTCTGTCTTAAGCTCTTGACAACTGCGCAATTACGATACATTTCACTAGATTTTCTCACAAGGGGTCCAAGAAATGGAAGCAAGTTCTGTAGATAACATTCAAATTGTTTACTAAATCAAATAAATAAATAAACAAACTAATACATGTCTAATAAAATATTTATAATTTTTTTTTTGAACTAATAGAACAAACTCCACCATTAGCGTAAGTTGGACCAATAAAAACAAGTGTTGTGTGTTATCTAGCTATGGCCCAACATCAAGAATTGACAGAATAACCATGAAACTGTAAACTATGTGTCAAATTTGTCTTTGATGAAATAAAGGCAATTCAATCCCTTACTTTCCTCAACTATACCTGCAATTTGGTCTCTTTTGGTAGCAGTTTAAGGGCCTGGGCTCCATTGATTCTATCCCACCTGCGGCTTAACAAATCGAGGGCATCATCAAGCATGATAGAAGTACTCCCTTCCTCAATAAATTCATCCGTGTCAGCATCACTCCTACCACTGTCGCTACTCAGACTAGTTTTTGTGTCCTCAGCAATCTCTATTGCAGCAATTTTCTTTGATCCTCGACTTCTAGTTCTTGATAATGATTTTGAAGTAACCCTTCGAAGGGATTTACTCTGGGGGGATAATATATTTGAAATTCTCTTTTCATAGTTCACGGTCGTCCTCCGTGGATTCAAATAGATTTGCAAAAGCATCAAGTATATGTTGCTGGGAGATTTTACAGAAGGCTTATGGGTAGATTCATACACATGATCACAATATGACAATGCCAGTTCTGGAACATGAAGCTACAAATGAAAAGGGAGTTAACTTATTCCCATTATATTTACAACAACTAAGATATATATATGTATATATATATATATATATATATATATATATATATACACAATAATGCGCACAAAGCAATTAAACTTAAAATGCATTGAAGCGTTATAGTTGTTGTTTACACAGTAAAGACATTATGATATTTACTTGATATACCTTATGAACATACAAAGATAATGCTAGTTCATGTTGGTTCATTTTTCCCAACAATATTGCCCGCTCTTCGAATAAAGCATCTGACGGAAGAAGTTTAAGCAGAGTTTCTGGATTATATCCTGATATACTCTCCAAAGCGGACAATAATTTTTTTCTTTTGGGGGAATAAACTTTTTCATCCCATTGCTGTTGAGAACTTAAATCAGCATGCCAATCAAGTACTTCAGAAAGATAGATATGAACCTACATTCCAGAGTACAGCAAGTAAATAGAGGTCATTCTCTTATTATTGACCACATCAATCATGAAAATACCATCTAGCTAATTGCGTTTGAAAAAGAAAAAGTAAAATTGCTTTAGTCCATGGAGCTATTGAATCAGATGCCAGAGGCCCTCACCATTTCATTTTGCAAAGTTCCGGATACAGCGTCCTCATTCATTGAAAGCACGAGCTCTAAGTATGTGGCTTGCAAGTTTGGAGCATGTTGCTTCAAATATAAGTTAACCATATCTGCTGGAATATTTCCAGACAAAAAGAGCTGAATAGTTTGGGTTGGGCAGCTTTCAAGAGCAAGCATGGAGTACTCTAGAACAAGTGTTGGGTCTGTTTCACAAAGTGGCTGCATCAGAAACCCCGCCAAATCAGAGAAATTAGCACCGATTAACAATAATCCATGCATAATTGATATAAATTAAAATAACACCTTTTATTGACAATTTAAAATAACACCTTGAAAACATTAATTCATGCATAACAGAAACTGAATATATATTTTTAACTAATTCCCAAAGTGACTGCAAATATTTTCTGGTTTAGTTGCATGTCAAAAGAGGAAAATGACTAAACTATCCAATGAACTTAAAATGGTTCACTGTTGCAGTCCATTGTGCCCACATTATGGCTAAAGAACAGATGAATATTTGATAACGAAATTCCATCTGATGAACACTACTTAATAAAACTAAAAACCATTCCTTTGTTTAAGCCATAATATATACACCAAAAGTAACAGTACCCTTACTATCTGATTACAGGTTTTATAATGTTATATTCCAGACTCAGTTGCTTCCTTTGTACTATGTTAAATCAGCTATTTTTTGAGGAAGAAAATATATAGGCATGGCAGCTTTGTAGGAACATAGAAGCAAAATGTTTATCATCAAAACTATAAACCAAATAGAAAATTTACCTTGAGGTACTCGATGATGGCCTCAGGATTGAATCTATGTGTGATCTTAGATTGGCTAGACTTTGATTCTTTCACCAATTTATCAATAAGTTCAAGGGCTTCCCGGTGCATGGAGTTGCACTTGTAAAGTTCTACTAAAGCAACATGGTAACTGCCTTCTTGAAGTATCTCTTCACATATTTTCAAATCACAGTAGTTAAGACCTCTCAACAAATTTTCAGCCATAGAAGGTTGTCCAGTTAGAAGCAATGCTTGGAGTAGAGCAGTATCCAATACTGAAGCCATCTCCCGAGCTCCTGAACTAACAGGTGCATTTCCACGCCCCTGACACCAATCATTTTCCAAGTAATAACTTCAATAACAATTATGATAAAAATCAATACTAGTATTGTATTGCATAGCTATAACGTTAAAAAAAAAAAGAAAAGGATTATGGACATCTTATGTCCCACAGCTTCAGCATACATCTTGCATACATTCTTTAAAGAAATCCACAGTACTTCAATATGTATAATTTTTTTGTCAACAAAATATTATACAAGCACGGTGCTTCCCTTTCTGACCTCCAAATATATGCATGAGTTGTAAATTCTAGCAGATCTACCCCAAAAGCATTTGTCATCATGCAATATTGAAGATAAACAGAAACATTAATCATACATGAACCATTACTTTACACGTGAAAAAGGAACAAACGAAAAAACTCAGTATCATACCTTGTTTAATTTTTTAAACCTATTACTGTTATTGGATGCAAAGTTATTACCAACTGCATCAAAAACAACTTCCTCAGTTACTTCTGCAGTGGCCTTCTCAATAATACTAGGTCTCTTCTTCTGCAAATATTTTATGAGAGCCATAAGCATATTATGGCTCATTTTTTTCGATTCAAGTTCTGCATTGTCATCCGATTCTTCCATATCATCAGACATAGCCGAAGAACCTCTAGAGAGATGCATAGCATCTCCAAAAATATCAAATTTATCTGGATCATGAACAATAGATGTCTTCGGAAGGATAATGGATGTGTACAGAGAAAGCACATGAGTTATATCTACTTGAGATGCTAGGAAATGTTCCATTGACTCCTCATAGCTGTCGTTGTCAAAAAGATAGTGGGCATATCTATAATGTAACATAACACATTTAACAACTTAGTGAGAAAATTGCAAAATGAGCAATGAGATTGAGAAGCATGTCAAGATTTTAGTACTTTAGAATTCCACAAGAGACAACTTAGTGAGAAAATTGCAAAATGAGCAATGAGAAGCATGTCAAGATTTTAGTACTTTAGAATTCCACAAGAGTGAATGAAATGCAAAAGATTCCACAAAATATATTTCACCTATTATTATTGAAGGCATCATTATGCAACCCATATCAATAGCCCAATAACTATATGTATACTGGTATTTTGGGCTATTGATATGGGTTGCATAATGATGGGCCAGCCCCACACTAGCCCCAAAATCTTATTTATACTCTCAAATCTGTAAAGTTGAAACATGGGGTATTATCTTCTTGACATGTGGCATTACAATATAACAACTTTATACCTTAACTCAAGCTATAGGTTTACTTAAAGAGTTTTTATTTATATCAGTTATTAATTATTATTACCACTAATTTTAAGATTTTTTATAGTGTAGAGACTAATATTTATAGTATAACTATGTAACATGCGATGGAATAATACTTATGACATAAATTATTATTACCACCAACAAGAATAATCTAATATGGCTATAAACCTTATATGAATTGAACCCTCCTTTGCAGCACGAAGATTTGAATCTTCAGGTGGAAGGAGCTTACACAATGACAATGCTTCTTCAAAGTTACCAGCGGCTGTTAATTGGACAATCTGCAATGAAATAGTACAATCCTTAATTTGTGATATATAATAACAAAACACAAAAAGGTATAATATATAACCAAGAATTGCAAAAAGAAGTAAAATGTTTCACTGTTTTCTCATTTGCAATAGAACCCAATAACAGGTACCACATTACGAAAGTCGATCACATTACAATACCTGAGCTCCAAGAGGAACAGGAAAGAGGCCATGAACAGAATTTTCTAAAGCAATAATCACTGAATTATTGCTCTGGCGAAGATGGCGAATGTTTCGAAAAACTATTGTTTGTATCAATGGATATGGAGCTCGGAGAGATCGAATCTGCAAAATGTAAGCAAAATAAATTGTATAACCTCTTGCAACGAAAAAATAAAAATAGCCTGAAATTTATTCTTGATAACCAGGCAGTTTTTACACCAAATACTTGTCTACCTCCACAAATCTTGGCAGGAGGGCTAAAGCATATGGCTTCTGAATTACAACTTCTGCGGGGGCCTCTGACCAACAAATCCTACCATCTGGACGAAGTTTTCCATTTTGGTCCACAATGACACCAATGTTCTCCTAAAAATGCACCAGAAGAACATTGGTTTATCTGACTCAAGAAAATGCAACAGCATGAAGCAGGAGGTTTTGAAAAGAATACCTCACCATAAAAAATAAAATTAATTAACTTAGCTATAACAGCTTGAAAGTATCTCTGAGCAAATGACCCTTCCCATCCAAGTTTTACAAAAAATAAATTGTTTACTTAATATTATTAAAGTATGAGAAGTCATAAATCTTGAGAAATTATAGTTATTTGCAAAAACATATAAACCAAGAAGCATGTGAAGTGAAGTAAGAGAGACACTAAAGGAAGAAGTTTAAAAAGAGGCTTGTAAGTTGTAATTGAAACTGCACTCCTCATTTTCAAATTAGAAAAGAAAAGGGAATCATGATCTTTATTAGAGGGCATCTTTCTGATGCTCTAACAGACAGACAAATTGTTATACTTTGTAGTTCTATGTGAATTTCAAACTTAAAATCCTTGTCTGTGTAATTAAAGTGTTGAGTTCCCGATTATAGATCCACATTTGGTTTTGCATTATTGCCCAACCAGGCTACATAGACCAAGCATAGCTCCAGGTAGGGCAGAAATGAACCCTTAAGAATAGTGATAAGCACAATTTTTTAGTAATCTGTTTTCAATCTTCCTCTTCAATTTGTTCTATGAATATTTTGATTGCTCTCCCCTGCTCTAAGAGTAGCTAGATTTTGAGTTCCGACATCAATATTTCTAACATCGTTAATTTTTTTTTTTTTGAACGGCAAATATATTATTATAACTCGGTCTCTGTACAAGGCGAACAGAGACCGGTAAAAGAGAGACTACATAACAAAGGTGCCGTATATAGGCGGAACACCAATGAACAAAACCAAAACTAACACCACCTAGAAGATGTCAAATTCTAATCTCATACTTAGAATGACACTCCATAGTCTCCAGACTACCAAATAAAACACCAACCAAACCCAAAAAGATGCAACTAGACACTAACTCCCGATCTCGAATCAAAAGTGATCGGCCCATCAATATTCAAAAGCAGCTCCGTGTGCCAGAAGTTGATGAACAACAGTAGAAAGAAGACCCAGGTAGATAAGTCTCAGCTCGCAGTCCTACTCCAAACAGTACAGTCAACACTGACAAGGTAAAGGCCAACCAGATACAGAAACCTGCAAATCTCAACAGATTTGGAAACCAACAGAGACTCAAAGAGAGTCCTGCAAATCTCAACAGATTTGAAAGCGGTCAGAGAGTCAAGTATCCAGAAAACCAAACGCCGACGATATTAACCATACACCACATCAACATCTCATCTCCTCACCACCTCAAACCACCATCACCCGTATCAACACCAAGCATCACCAACGCAAGAAGGAAAACAAACATGGCAGCAAACATGCACAACAACACCCATGTGCCTTAGCCACCGCCGGAGACACACACACCCCGTCGGAAGACAACCCGCAGCATTACCACCGCCGAAAAATCACCGTCGCCAACACCCGTCACCTAGCTAAGAACGTCGATAGAAGTAAGGAGATGAGGAAGAAAGAACACCAAGACCAAACCACCATGAAAACAGAGCACGAAAGCTCCGCCGTTATGACGGAAAAACCCCGAAACCTTCAGATCTGACCCGAAAATAGCACCACATGAAGTCGGTGATGGAAACAAGTGGTGTGGAGGGCCAAACGCCGCTCCTCGCACCACCACCTGTGATTTTACATGGCGCTAAATGAGTTTGGATGAATGGGTAAGCAACTGGCGGCTGAATTTAGAGAGAAAGCAGAGAGTTTGTTTTTTAAGATCTCAAGTAATTGAATATTATCTTTTTTTGTTTTTATATTAACATACTTGTTTTCTAACATCGTTAATTATATACTACTTTCAGAAACATACCCCTTGAACATTCTTGGCGCAAGCAATATTGTGCGCTAATAAATTTATACAAGTACATGAGCAATATAGCACTGTTTGATCTAGGTGACACGACCAAGTGGCAGAAATTTTTTTGTCTGATTGGTGTATAATATATATGTAACTGATACCTCCCTACCCTAATATACATAAGCTCAAGCAGTTCACAGCTCCAATACCCAACCTATAGGTCAAATTAAACATGGCCAGTATATCTATCCATCATTATGTCATTGCAAACATGGTAAGGAAAAGTAGAACGTGCATTTATTACATAAACTATATTCTAACATCTAAGCACTTTGTACCACTAGGAAAAGAATGCACTTGTGAAAATATTAAACCAATATCATTGACATATATATAATTCAAGAATCAAACAACAAATACCTTGCCCAGAAGGAGCTCTCCAGAAGGAAGTGATACCACCAAAGGTGGTGCTATCCTCCCAGAAGTAAAAACTTCAGATATTGCACCACTTGTAGCATTCAGAATCACATACTCTTTTCTAATCCCCAGACATAAATTCACACCACACCAACTCATTGACTTCACCACATCAGGAACACCAAAGTCTTTCATCTCCACAAACCCTCTACCACCTAGAGAAAACACCAACAACAGGTCATCATAATTAAGGAAAAACAATCACATCAAAACAGTAGTTTTATACGTGTGTCCGACATGTATTCACGTTTGACGCTTCTAGTTATATATTTGTTCCTTTCTATATTTTTAAGCTTCTATGAAAACCAAATTGGAAATACCACAGCGAGCAATGACATCACTTTACTACATTTAAAAATTTAATGATCAAAAACTAAGGGATTGAATTCTCATCTTCACCATAGATGTGGGTTTTTGATTCCCATTAAAGCAACTAAAAGCTGAAAATCATGTTTGGTGGACAAACCTCTCTCCAGGAGATCTTATGGTCAAACTAGTAGTAATTACGGCTGGTGGTTTAGTTGATTATCTGTGTCTGGTTAAAATGGATTGGTGTTTAAACATATGTAGCAAACTAGCAATCGTCTAGGTTGGCCTATGCTGACATCCCCGTGCCATTGGCACCACCGCGGATAGTAATGATTAAGACTAATGACTGAGGGTCATACACTATCAGTACTCACACTAGTTTTACACTGACGTCTAGTGTGCAATCGGTATTTTACAGTTGTTTTATGATAGAAAACTGAGTTTCCATACATGTGATGACCCAATCATTGGGCCCAATCTATACAAGTACAGGTCCTAGAAGGTTATAGAAGCTGTTAGAATAAAATTTAGTTACTAGGGAGTATGTGTTATTTAGCTCTCTCCCTAAGTTTTAGGGAGTCTTGGGTTATAAAATAAAAGGTAGAGAGGTGAGTGACGTATGCAGAAAGTTGTTAAGAGTCGGTTGGGAGAGTATTTCTCTTGTGTAGGAGCAAACTTGCTCTAGTCTAGGAGTTCATAGAACTTTGGGTATTCCTTTCCTTTTTCTGTTATCACATCCATTGTACTCGCATATAATTCAATAAAATTTCCATTTTCATTGCTTATGAATTTCTGAGTTCCATCATTTTATAATAAGCAAAATTAAGCCCAAGGTCCTTTAGTTTGACCATTTTCCTGGATTGCTCCATTAATTTTTTTATTTTCCTGAATTGGTCCTTAATGTTACATTATACTTGCACTGTTACCCTTCTTAACAAAAAGCACGAGTGACATTTTAACATAGAAAAAACTCACAGACATGTCACATCCGTCCATACCCTTCACTTCTTCCTTAAATCTAAATTCTCAAATCCAAAAACCTTAAAACCATATTACCTAATATTCCGCAGCAATGTCTTCATTTAGAATTAGAAGCAATTGCTCAAGTTTACGAACCCAAAACAGTGAGTCATTCATCTCTAGTGTGAGACGTGATGAGTTGACACCTAAATGTTGTTCATCTCTTTTCGTGAAACAAAAGCTATGGTTTGCACAATCACAAAATATAACATAAAGAACGACCAACAATGCAACAAGAGCATAACTTAAAAGGATAACACTGCAAACAAAATGTAACATAAAGGACCAATTCGGAAAAAATATAACTTAAGTAATTAATCCAAAAAAAGAAGTTTAAACCTAAAGGAACGCAGACATAATTCTGCCTTTATAATACATTTACAAAGTGGTCTTATATTGGTGTATGATGAATGCATCTCCATTAAACTCTTTATATAATACTACCATTTCTATTTATCAAAACGCATACACTAATACTTGGGTTAATAGGTCTTTACCCCCTGCAAAGTAGGCGAATTTTGCTTTACCTCCGTAATTATTTTTTTTAGATTACCCTCCTGTAAAATTTATTTTTTTGATTTACCCCCTTGGATGCACTTTTTAAATCGGTTATTTTGTTCAACCGATTTAAAAAGTGTGTTTTTTAAATCGGTTATTCTGTTTTTTTTTTTTCAAAAAAAAATAATTACAGGGGGTAACGCAAAACTCGCCTACTTTGCAGGGGGTAAAAGCCTATTAACCCCTAATACTTTTATTCTTCAAACTGCCAAACCCTAGTATATTTCTCCTTCATCAGAACTTAACAATGAACACCGGTTCTTTTACGCCTTAACTCTTTTAACTCGCTCAAACTAGTTGACCTACCGAACCGCCCACGCATAAACTACTACTACTGCAGCTACTACTACATAATGCATACATTTGAATTCGTTGAGATCAAGTTAACTTCAAAAATTAATACTAATCAAATTATTAAATTAACAGGTAGAAAGAAAAAAAGTATTGAATGCGAGGGAATTACCGTCGTGTCTGAAGATACACACTCGCTTCTGTCTAGCAAAGCACAAGAAGCCTCGCTGTTCATCCCAGCAAAAAGCATGAGCACCTTTCGCCTTAGTAATAACAGCAATGGTTTCAAACGTAGAAAGCTTATGAAACGCGATGGATTCAGAAAGAGAGAGAAGAAGCTCTCTCGATTCCACCACCTGCATTGAAACCACAGGCCTTCTCGCAAATCCTTTTAGGTTTCTCTCCAATGCATACGCTTCATTGCGTATTTCCGCCGGTGCCGTCGATGATTGCTCCGATGCCGGCGCGTAAACGAGGAGAGATCCATCGGAACATCCTAAGAGGATTTTGGAAGCGTAGGATTCGATGGATTCGATTTTGGATGGAGAATTGGTGAGAAGCTCGAAGGAATCGTAGGCACTGTGCACCATTGTGAGTGTGTGAATGTGATTTTGTTATTTCTCTCTCGTTTGGGATTGGTTGAGAAAATGCATCGAAGCGAAATGGAAATTTCGGTAAACGGTGTCGTTTAGTGGGAGGATTGCTTCAAATTGGAATTGTTTTGTTTTTCAGTTTTTTGTGTTCCTGAAGGCGGGGAACGCTTCTAGTGCTCACGTTGGTTGTTCATAGTAGAGACAACTGGCTAACGAGCAAACTGACGTTAGAATCTTTTTTTTTTTTTTTTTACTAAAAATAAGATATTCATTCATTCCAATAATTGATCGAGTACATCATCAAATGCAAATACAAATTCGCTAAAAATAAAAAGGATGAATCTGCGAACAAACTCACAGCATCCAAGTTAATAGCATATAACGGCATTTTGGTTACAAATAATATAATAAAAGTAAAGTCACCAGAATATTCATGTTTCTGGATCTGCAACGTTGACGTCCAAATCATTGATTGAATTTGCAAGTGGTTGAAGTTGATCTTTTGATAGAAATAAACGAACACCAAGACGAGAAATCAAAAACGTCGTACCAATCTGACGACGAACAACACACCGCCGCACTTAGACGACGAAATCACTAAAAAAAACAACTAAAAAACTTGATTATGTGAATAATCACACTTATTTAGATTAAAAGTGAAGAAAATAAGATGCAAAGGGGTGATTTTAGGCCAAAAAGTGACCTAAAATCACCCCTCACCAAAGGATGAAGAAGAAGAAAGTTTGATGAAAAGAAAAATAGGGTCGGCGCAAAAAAGAGAGAGAGAATAACATTAGAATCTTTTCTTTTTATAATTTTGCTAAAGAATTCCTCCGGAACACTCTTTAAAATTGCATATTAAATAATTATTCTTTAAAAAAGTTAAATAAATATTCTTTAAAAAATGCTAACAAGTATAATGTTCCGACTACACCAAAATAGTGTCATACTATTTAGTAATTGAGGTAAAGGTAGTTTATATACGATATACATCTTCGAAACTACTTAAAGGTTTTTTCACAAAGGAAAAAATTGTGGCGGATTAACCTCAAATCAAAGCAAACAATCCCTAATAAAATTATTTTGGAATTTGTGCACTTAACTTTTTAAAAATGTAAAATATATTTTTTATAATTAAAATATTTACTGTTTTTAAATTCCATAAATAGTGTCGGTGGTTCTAGTTAGTACGACCTTAAAAAAATGAGGGTTCCCTGCCTAATTTAAAAAGAAAAAAAAAACTAATCTCGCAATATGAAGATTCCTTCATTTGACCCCTGACAACTATGCATCTCATTGTATCAAGATGATGATGTGGAATGTACACGTGGAAATAACTTAAATTAAATTTTAATTCCACATAAGTTATTAACATTAAAATTATTATTTAATTAAAAAAAATGCTGAATTAAAAAAGAAGGGATTTTTTTACGGAAACAAGAAGGGGTTTTAAATTGTGTCTTTTTGTTTTTCCCCCTGTGTTGGTCTAATTGCCCTGGAATAGAAACAGAAGAGATGGTGCAATTGCGATTGTAGAAATTGATTCCGGAAAAGTGAAGAAGATAACGAGCAATACGTTAATGACGACGGAAGAAAGCAATTCCGGCGAAGCCTGGATGATGAAGAAAAAATATGTTATACCGAACACGAAGACGAAGAGGAATAAAGAAGATAATGCTTTGAATGATTTGGAAACTTTGAGGTAAGTTCATCATTTTCGAAATCTTAAAAGAAGTGAAGTTACATGCATTATTTGCTGTGTTATACGTGTTCTCGTAGGGTTAGATTCCCAAACCTTTAATCACATGCTTGATCTGTTTATGGATTTTCTTAATGTATGTGTGGGGTTTAAAAAGGTGTTAATGACACATGTCTAACCCAAAAAAAATTGATTTTTTTTCCACATAAAAAATGGGTTGTTTAGTGTTGTTTTCACCTAAATTTATAAGGGATAACAAAGTTTTGTACAAAGGAGGGGTTCAAAACATAGTGTCTGGTCTTAGATAGATGACTTGGGTATGGTTCTCTTTACGGTGAATTTTGGTAACGTAAACACAATTATCCATTTTTACTTCAAGACATGGATAAAAGTCCATTTTTTAATGAAGGATTCGATAATAATTCTTTTTTGAAGGGTTCTTCAAGCCTCGGGATTTATGATGTACTTCATGTGTCTTTAAGAACAAAATTGTTGTTCTTTTTAGTGTTAGAATCGCATCCAACACTTTTTATAACATGTTGTCTCACGACAACATCAAAGAAAGATACTCAAGTGAGTATTGAAAAGAAAGAAAAAATAAAGATGAAAAGTAATGCAGAATTGTAAAAGTAAAAGAAAAGTAATGCATGAATTTCATAAGAAAAGGGAAATTTCATAAAATGAAAATGGTGGTTGGAATTCATCTTCTTTGCACTCTTTGAACCCGTTTGCACCGTGGCGTGGCCATTGTAGAGTTTGTAGAAAATAGAATCCAACCCTTTGTACATAGGAATTGCCACTATTTATAGAAAAAAGTAAATAACTTCCTATCTTAAGATTGTGACAAGTGTCCCTATCTAATAATTTCCTTAATCTAAGTTTGACACTTGTCCTTTGGGATGACTATTCTTTTAATGACTTCTTCGAATCATATGTCACTTCTTGCTGAAAATGAAGTCTTCGACAACACCCTAATATCTATTGCACCAACTCGAATTCTTCGACATCATCAATCTGCTAAATATAATTTGTCGAGCGTCACAAAATAGTCCAGTCCAATTCTAGTTAAAGTGGTTAATTTCGACAAATCTTAGTCAAAATACTCAATGGCTAGTCAACAAGGAGTTTTCCTTTCTTTTCCAATTATAACACCGGTATTCAAGCAATATCATGAATTATATATTTTTGGTGATAACAGAGGCCCCCAAAAATGTTGTTTCTCGAATGAAGTGAGAGGAATAACATTTTTAATGATGTAATCAACTCATTGAAAACATTTGATGACCTCTTTTGAAAACTTAGCCAAGAATAAGATTTAACCACATATTTGGTAACTAAGATCTTGGTCGAAGTGACTAATATTACTACCATTATCAATCTAATAACTTCATTGTTATTAGAACATTTCAAGGTGGCATATGTTATCATATTTCCAACTTCGACATATTAGAATGACATCAACAGTAACTTGCTATTTTCTTCAATATTTTTTCGACATAATCGAAATAATAATTTGATATCACCAAAGAAATAAATCGAAACATTATTGGACTTTAATCCTTGAAGAATCTTAGTTGAAAACAACCAATTTTTCTTTAATCCAAGTTTCGATCAATAAATTAATTGTCAATTAAACACACTTTAAATGTGGTTGACAACAACTCAAATGCATCAAATTGCAAATGTATAATTTGCCTCTTAAAACACACTTTGTATTGACATGCAAATTAAATCACACTGATCAATCATTAGAGGCCTCTCAAAGACTAAAACTTTTTGGTTTCAATCTTTGTAACTTTTTTTTTTTTAAAAAAACATTTTGATAAGGTCTCCAATTAAATTGGTATCCTTTTTTAATGGCTTCAACACATTTGTTCTTCAATGATGGCTTAAAAACCATTTCATGTACAATTTGTGCATCGCCACCTTTTTGCGAAAAATTCATGTACAACCACAAGAACAATTCAAACAATGTTGGGCAATACATAAACTGCAACCATTATTATAACTTTAGTCGAAAATCATTATCGATCATTTTGACCAAGTTTCGACCAAATATAACCAGCAATAATGGTTATTATAATTAAAGGTTGAAATTAAGCAAAGTAGTTGTGTTGATCCGTTTGGTAGTTGCTTGTGCACATGATCGAAGGGTTGTTAGTTCGAGTCCCAACCATTGCAATTTTTGAAAAGAAAATCAAAATTCAAATTTAATTAAAAAAAAGAAAGAAAAGAAATTGCAACAAGCATGGGTCGAACCACTTACTTCGAGTCTAACATGCATTACACAGTCACCAGATTATCGTCGACAATCTTGTCGTAATTTCGCATTGCAGTGATTATATACTGAGTCGAACAAACAAGTTTCAAATTTCGACCAACATTACCGTTATTAACGGTTATATTCAATTAATAGTCGAATTTAATCAAAATAGTTTCATTGGTTCGATTAGCAAGCGGTTGCATTTGTTGATGAAGGGTCGCGGGTTCGACTCCAACCGCTTCCACTTTTTATTGAAAAATTCGAATTAAATTGTAAAACTGTCAAATGGGGGTTTCGATCAGTGTACCTGCAGGTTACGGTTACACTGCAGAACCACCAGGACACCATCAACCACAATGAACATCATTTGAACAGTAATTATTATAACCAATAATGCAATGCATATCTCCAAATTTCAATATTTTGGAAATATTTCTTACATTAAATGCTTGGTCGAAAATCATCATTATTAAAATGGAAAAAACATATGACAATTCAACCAATTTCACACCATTTCATGGTTTCAACCAATATCTTTTCATACTTGATATGATGAACACAATTTTGATCACTTTACCAAATTTGAAAACAACTTCAATCTTAACATCATGTTTGGCAAAGTGTTTCATCAAAATTCAATTTGAATCTTTAAGATATTGATTTCTCAAAAATTATGGTTTCAAGAAACCTATCTTCACTCCGGTTTGAAAAACCGTTTCTCATAGCCACAATTTGTTAGCCATGAAAATGAAATCATAATTTAGACGCATAAAACATTGATCACCCTAATCTTGAAAGGTCCCACTGGGCGTGCCAATTTGTTTACGGTGAATTTTGGTAACGTAAACACAATTATCCATTTTTACTTCAAGACATGGATAAAAGTCCATTTTTTAATGAAGGATTCGATAATAATTCTTTTTTGAAGGGTTCTTCAAGCCTCGGGATTTATGATGTACTTCATGTGTCTTTAAGAACAAAATTGTTGTTCTTTTTAGTGTTAGAATCGCATCCAACACTTTTTATAACATGTTGTCTCACGACAACATCAAAGAAAGATACTCAAGTGAGTATTGAAAAGAAAGAAAAAATAAAGATGAAAAGTAATGCAGAATTGTAAAAGTAAAAGAAAAGTAATGCATGAATTTCATAAGAAAAGGGAAATTTCATAAAATGAAAATGGTGGTTGGAATTCATCTTCTTTGCACTCTTTGAACCCGTTTGCACCGTGGCGTGGGCATTGTAGAGTTTGTAGAAAATAGAATCCAACCCTTTGTACATAGGAATTGCCACTATTTATAGAAAAAAGTAAATAACTTCCTTTCTTAAGATTGTGACAAGTGTCCCTATCTAATAATTTCCTTAATCTAAGTTTGACACTTGTCCTTTGGGATGACTATTCTTTTAATGACTTCTTCGAATCATATGTCACTTCTTGCTGAAAATGAAGTCTTCGACAACACCCTAATATCTATTGCACCAACTCGAATTCTTCGACATCATCAATCTGCTAAATATAATTTGTCGAGCGTCACAAAATAGTCCAGTCCAATTCTAGTTAAAGTGGTTAATTTCGACAAATCTTAGTCAAAATACTCAATGGCTAGTCAACAAGGAGTTTTCCTTTCTTTTCCAATTATAACACCGGTATTCAAGCAATATCATGAATTATATATTTTTGGTGATAACAGGTTCATATTATGAACATGTTAATAACTTTGGGTTATGCATAATCGATTGTTAGGGTTTGGACAAGAATTGAAGGGATACCTGAAGTAGATGATAAGTTTTTTCAAATCATCGATGATATAGATGCATATGATGTTACTGTTTATGCTTGTGAGACTGAATATGATGGCCACATATATGTGGAACATAATGTAGGTGATGTAAAAAAGAAGGTTAGTGAACCTAAAAATGACATAGAAAGTTGTGAGGAAAGTGATTACAGTGGTGATGATGCTTATGGAGTAAAATGTGATGACAATGAGGATTAGAGAGTCACTGCACTTAATGATGGATTTGAAGTTGATCCAACACAGTGGACATCAAATAACAAGCTAAAAATGGTTGTTATCCATGCTCCTGTTGAACATAGTGAGCCTGAAACTAAAGTTGAGGATCATGAGTATTTTAGTTGATGATTTAGATGAAGATAGTGGTCCTAAAAATCAAAAGTTCAGGAGAAGTCAACTAAACAAAGACTTTAAGTTTAAGAAATGTATGGAATTTAATACTCTGAATGACTATAGAGAGGTCGTCCGTCACTGGAACGTAATTCATGGATTTTCAATTTCTTATGTGAAAAATAAAAGCTACAGGGTAAGGGTATAATGTAAAAAAAAAGTGTGGCCATTATATGTGTCATACCCTAATTTTGCCCCATATTTTTTTATTCCAATTTTTGCCCCCATATATTTTCCTATTCCAATTTTGCCCCCATGACATTTTGCACTTTTTTAAATAAGTCAACAAAACCATTTTTCAATTTAAAAATCAATGTTGACACAAAAAACACATAGAATTATTTTTCTTGCATGATTTTGCATGGCATGATCATAAATGATGAATTTTTACCATTTTGCCCTTCCATTAATTTTTATTTCTTATTTATTATTTATTTTTAGTTAGTTACTTGTATTTCAAGAAACCTTTTTAACATCAAATTTAAATCCTTTTTTCTCATTTTTAATCCATAATCATTTTGCATAATCACATTTCATCATCATGCATATTTTTATTTTTATTTTTGCATATTTATTTTATTTTATTATTTTAAGTGTTATTTTTTTTTAATTTGTTATTTATTCCAAAAAAATCAAAGAAATGTCAAAAAAATTCTCCAATCATTGACACATCATCATGAGCCTAGAACATTCCATTCTTAATACACCTCACCATCATTTTTGTTTGGAATCAAAGATAAAAAAAAAATAGTACACAAAAATTAAGGATAATATCATTTCTACCCTCACTCATTCTCTCTAATCACAATGCCACTTGACCTAAAATGACTCTATAAATAGCAACATTAATTTCAGAGCCTAGGGTTAACCTTGGAGAGGCAAAAACGGCGCAGCTACAGTACCAAGAACAAACACCATTTTTCTCCATTTTTTCATTTTTTAAAATCTCATAATTCTGCATCAAACCTAGAATCTATATAACCAAACACGTTCACCACACACCCAGAAGCAAGAATCACCCATTTTCTGCTCAAGAAAGTGAACGAATTGAAGCAAAGGAAGGCTACGGTGGCTAAGAGGAAAATAAGTTCAAATCGTGCTATTCAGAGGTCTATTCAGGTAGAAATCTACACCATTCAACTCCTCTTCATGTCAGGATGCTTTCTGGGTTGTTTATTTGCTTCAATTCGTACTGAATCTTGAGTTTGATTTTTGATTTTGAAAACTTGTTCGCTTCGTTTTTGATTTTCTGAGATGATCTGTTGAAAGCTAATTGCATATTCGTGTTCTACGTGAAAAAACGAAGCGAACCATGTATGATTTGTGTGTTTTCGTGGCGTTTCTGTAACTCCGGTGACCGGAGTTGTCACCGGAAAGTACAGAGTTCGACGGAGAAGAAGGCATACGCGTGCTCTGTCTTTTTCTCCAAGTTTAAATCCTGTCTGTTAGATCTTTAGGGCGGATCCTGTGCGTTGATCTCAGAATTATAACGGAGCCGTCAGATCTCATTTAAATGAGATCTGACGGCGATGATGCGTGGCGCACGTGTTTTAGATCATGCAGCGCAGCACAGGATTGATCTATTGGATTTAAAGAGGGAGGCCGTTGGATTTTGATCATACGGCCCAGATCTCTCGCGCTCACGATGCGCCTTGTTTTCCTTGCTGTACTGGAATATTTTTGTGCTGACTTTCTTTTTTTTTTGGTTGACTGGGCCTTCTGGCCCAGATCTGCTTTTCACACCCCATATGTTTGCTACGTCTTAATGATTTGCACCCCCCCTGATTTTTATTTTTTTAAGTGATTTTCAACTTATTTCAAAAGCACTTATCTGGTCAGTAGCTTATTTAAGCTGTTTTGACCATTTTGTTATGCTGAGATATTTCCCTTATGTTTATAGCTCTTTATTTGGATTTTTTGCTTATTAATTAAGTTATGGTAGCGTAATTAATTTATTTTAGCTTATTTCAAAAGCACTTATTGGAACAATAGCTTTTCTAAGCTTATTGACCCAATTTAGGGTGCTGAGATCTTGTTTAAATTCCAGAATTGATTGTCTTTGCTTTTAGCTAATTTATATAAGTCATTTTGTGATTAATTGCTTTTTTTAGCTTATTACATAAGTGCTTAAGTGAACCAAATTACTTTTCTAAGTATTTTTGGGCCACTTTCTCTTGCACAACATTTTGTTTAATTTTAATTGACTTAGGTTAATCATGTTTGCTTATGTTTGGTTATTTATTTACCTTTACGCATATTTATTTAATTGTTCGCAACTTCATTTTTGTACCATATTTAATTTATTGTTTCATACATGATTATTTAGTATTGCATACTTGCATTATTCATTTATATCATATTGATTCATGCATTTGCATTTATACTTTGCCTATTTCGTGATTTATCTCATCATTATTATTACTTGTTTTTGCTATTCTGTCTGCTCTGGTTCTCTTGCTCTTTTCTTTTGGACTTTTGTTTTCATAATCAAAATAACAAAGATTTTCATAACAAATAATGAATGAAAAAGGGAGAATCTGGCAGCTGCTTCTTTCTTCCCTGAGTTGTCTTGGTAGCCGGTCATCTGACTAGTTTACTCAAGCTGCTCTCATTCTAAAATGAGCATTAAAACCAACCAACACTCGTCTTTTCTTTTAGACGCTATTTCTTAAGTAAACTTAACTAAAGGTTTTCGTAACAAATCGATGAATGAAAAAGGGAGAATCTGGCAACTGCTTCTTTCTTCCCCGAGTTGTCTTGGTAGCCGGTCAGCTGACTAGTTTACTCGAGCTACTCTCATTCCAAAAACAAGCGTTAAAAGTTAACCCTTACACACTTAAACTTCTTTTCGGAAAACATGGATATACGCTTTATCCATTCTTCTGACACATACACAGCTTAAGCCTCCAAGTGGAGCATACAAGCGTCGTTGTATCAGCGGAATGCGAATTAAGCCGCATCCGTTAATCAAACTTTCTTTTTAACAATGGATACGTGTTTTATCTATTCCTCTGATGCACACACAGCTTAAGCCTCTAAGTTGAGCATACAAGCGTCGTTGTATCAGCGGAATACGAAATAAACGATACCCATTTAAAATCAACCAACCACACAAACATTTTTTATCAGAACTACGTGAGTTTTGAGTTTCCCATTGCACCGGGGAATACGTAGGAGCGGGCTCCTACAACCGTCAAACTCAACTAATAAAAACCTTTTTTTAATTTATTTGGAAACGAAGTAGAAAATAGCCAAGTGATAGAGTAATTTAATCAAACCTGCGCAGACAAACCCTAAACCACCTAAACGGTTCCCATCGAGTACGATGGATGCGAGGGGTGCTAATACCTTCCTCTCGCATAACCAACTCCCGAACCTAAACCAAGGTTTTCGTGATATTTTCCTTTCCCCTCACGGGATAAATAAACGTCAATGGCGACTTCATTGTATGAAAAATGGAAGTGATTTTCCAGCCCGCTACAATATGTTTTGCTCTAAAGTGGGCCACAAGCACACTTATGCCATAACGACAAAGGTGGTGGCCCACACATGTGCTAGAGTTGGATAATCCATCTGCAAACTCAAAGTGGGTGGCACAAGCTATTGTTAACAAAATGCAAACAAATCTAAAAGTGGGGATTATTGATATCAGACAAGACATGAGAGAAATGATGTTGTGGGGATTACAAAAGGAAAAGCATGGAAGGCAAAAAAGATAACTTCAAGGATTATTTAAGGAGATGCAGATAAATAGAATGATATGATTTGGAGATATGCAGCTGAGTTAAGAAGGGTTTCCAAAGCTAATACCATCACGAATAATGTTGAAAGACCAAGTCCAACTATATTACCAAGGTTTTGGTCTTTCTATTTTTGCTTCGAGGGTTGTAAAAAGGGTTTCTTCTATGGATGTAGACCATTTATTGGAGTGGATGAGTGTCACCTTAAGCCAAGACATGGTGGACAACTCTTTATAGTTGTTGGAAGGGATTCCAATGACCAATACTTTACATTGACTTTTAAGTTTGTTGAAACAAAGACCAAGGATATATGGAGATGGTTTCTGCAGTTGTTGATAGAATATTGAGAAGATAAGAGATATTTCTTTATCTCAAATCAGCAAAAGGTAATAAATTATTTTCTTTCACTTTTGTAATTAAGTGATTATTTTTTGGGTAGTAATTAGCGGTTGTTTTCTGTTTTTTTTTTTTGTTTTTTTGTAGGGATTGATACCTGTTTTTGAAGAAATGTTTCATAGGATTGAGCATAGGTTATGGCTTAGACACTTATATGCAAATTTTAAGAAAAAGTTTGGAGGAGGAACCCATATTAGGGATTTGATGATTGTGTCGCGCCGCGAAAAACGCCCAAGCATGTTGACGCTCGATATGACACAGAGTAGCCACCGAAGTTTTTTATTAAAAGGGAAACGTCGATAAAACCCTTGAAGGATGGAAAGGAATGGTCATCGCAACCAACCTTTCGGGTTCGGGAGTTGGTTATGCAAGGGGAAGGTATTAGCACCCCTCACACCCGTTGTACTCAACGGGAACCTCCTAATTAGTTAAGGGTTAAAAAGTGTATTTTTGAAGATTGCTTGCTTTTTGTTAATTATAAGAGTTTATTTACAAAAGGGGGAAAAATTAGTTTTTTATTACGGTTGTTGGATGATGACTTATTTGCAAGTGTACAAAATCGTCACAAGTAATAAAGTAGTAAGTAAAATCGTCTCCACAGGGATTGTGTTTAACAATTCAATTAAAGAGAATTTAGGAATTTATAAAAGCAATAAAGTTGGGGGTTTTTGAGTTTGTTGGAATTAAAAGCATAAAAGAAACAATTAAAGATAAAGATTAAGATGAGAAGAATAGTTAGGTTGTTTCGAATCCCTTCCCTTTTCCTACTTGTATTATATTTCACAATTCAAATTAAGTCTCGTTCATCACGACAAATTAACCCTTAAGTAGTAATAATCACTCTCGTGTCTTATTATCCTATTCACTATTAACAACTCCTTAATCCCTTAGGTGAGATAAGAAATTATGAAAGCATTAAAGAACATTAATTCAAAAGTCACAACTGCAAACTACGTATCCCTACAATAGCCGCAAATTACGTATCCCTACAATAACACTGTTGAATAATTATCATCAATTCGAATACCAAAAGAATCTCCCGAAAACAATCGATATCTCGATCAATTTCACTAATACGTATACTAATGAAAAGCATTAAACATAGATGATAATTAAATAACTAATAAAGACTGAATTGCAATAATATAATAACCAATTACATGGATCAAGTAGTTCTAGGGAAGTTCATCTACTCAACTTAACCCATAGGGGGTTTAGCTACTAATTTGCATAATTAAATTACAAGAATAAAATAATGCATAAAAGAAAACCTAACCTTAGAGCTCCTCATCCTTTTCCTATAGAGAGTAATAGTTCTCTCTATTTCTAAATGAATAATTGTGAGGAAAAGAGCTCTATTTATAGTTTTTCGGACTTGGGCTGCAAGGCACATCGTACTACGATGGACCAATCGTACTGCGATGCTTGGATTTGCTTCAAAAATAAAACTGCAGATTCTGTTCTTTTCTTCGGCGCGAAGTTTCCCTGCCATCGTGCTACGATGGGAAAATTACATTTTTGCTTCAACATGAAAGTTGTAACTCTTCGTCTTAGCTTTCCAACGCAACTGACCGCGCCTCAATCCGATACTCGTAGCTCAAGTTATGGTCCGCAGACTGCGAGCTGCACATTTTCTTCATTATTTGCTCTCTTTATGCACTTTCTTCAATTGTTGACTTCTTGGACAAGTAGCTTCACTTTTTTATGTTTTTGCCTTGTAATTGGTCTTCAAAGTGACTAAAACTAATATAAACTAACATAAAAACTACCTAAAAACATCATATAAATTACTGTCATCATTGGATCCCGCTCCTACGTATTCCTAAGTGCAATGAGAAACTCAAAGCTACACGTAGTTCTTTGTAAAAAATGTTTGTGTGTTGGTTGATTTTATTTATGAAAATGATTTGTTTTGATTTGAATTGCACGGGGGCAAGAAAAAATTAATTTGATGAGTGGAGTTGATTTTAATGTTTGGGAAGACGAACGATCGCTTGACAAAGTGTACACTAAGCCCTCAACCGTTCGGGAGACATGCGAATGTACATTCGCCGGTCCCTTTTTCATTCCAATTTGTTATAGAAAAGTTGTTAATTAATTTAAGAAAATTAGAAACAATATTTCTGTGTTTTATTTTATTGGAAAATGTTAACTAGTGCCCCTGGGGCACTAGTTAAGGAACTAAATAAGGTATAAAAGTCTTGGGACTTATGTAATCTTCCTTTTAAAAGTTTAAAGAATACATTTTTCAATGTAAAACTTGCTTCTTTTGGTTTCCTTAATCAGTGCCCCGGGAGCACCGGTTAGCAAGACCCTATTTTATTTTATAATTTTGTCATTTTTTATCGGTTTTGATTTAAATACTTTAAAAGATCAAATTAAATAAATAAACAAACCAGAAAGATGCATAATAGAAATATTGGGGGTGCGGGTAGGAAACTGGTCTTGGCCCAACAGGGGCTGGGGGTGCGGGTAGGACATTACGGGATATCTAATAAATTAGATGTACTTCTTAAAGTGTATTGTGGGATACATCTCATGTTTGCCGAATCGAAAAACAATCGCTTTTGCATTCTCACAGCGGCTATGATCAGATCAGTGGCGTCACCACATACAAGTGAGGGGGTTCAACTGAACCCCCTGGACTTAAAAAAAATACACATATATCCCTATATAATTTATATATTGAACCCCCTCAATTTTTAATATTGCATCACTGACCCAACTAAACTCAAACCAATTTTTACTTACTCATTTTCAAATTTTATTCTCTCTTTATTATGGTTGGCAATGAACCGAAGCAACTCGAATAAAGTTCGAGATCGGTTCGACAATTAATTCGTTTAACTTGGTTCATGAACTAAATGAGTCGAACTTCAGTTAATATTAAGTTCGTTAATTAAATAAGGTGAACTTGAGCTATATATAGTTTGACTTGTTTGGTTTTGAACTTGGTTCATGAACCAAATGAGTCAAACTTAAGTTAAATATTAAGTTCGTTAATTAAATGAGCTGAACTTGAGCTATATATAGTTCGGCCTGTTTGGTTTTGAACTTGGTTCATGAATCAAATGAGTCAAACTTAAGCTAAATATTAAGTTCATTAATTAAATGAGTTGAATTTGAGCTATATATAGTCCAGCTTGTTTGGTTTTGAACTTGGTTCATGAACCAAATGAGTTGAATTTGAGCTATATATAGTTCGACTTGTTTGGTTTTGAACTTGGTTCATGAACCAAATGAGTTGAACTTAAACTAAATATTAAATTCGTTAATTAAATGAGCTGAACTTGAGTTATATATAGTTCAACTTGTTTGATTCACGAGCTGACTTGATTATAGTTTCAAGTTGAAAATGAATTGAACCTAATGAGCTGAACCGAACTGCTCGCAAACTATAAACGAGACGAATTCGAGCTGAAAAAAGTGTTTATGTCAAACTCAAGTGTAGTTTCTAATCGAACCAATTCTTATCGAGTCTAGTTTTTATGTATTGACTTATGATGTTTTATGTTTTATATAGTATGAAATTATAATTAAATATTTTCTAATTTTATTTATTATTATTATATATAGTATTTAAAAATATAAAATATATATATTTAATTAAAAACAGTTCGATCTGTTGACCTCCGGTCCGACCTATTGAACCTTGAACCGTTATGTACATCTGTTCAATAATCCATCCGATTCTGATTTGCTTGGTTAACTAACACTTTTTTGTAAGATACTAACCCGACTATTAATTTTGGTAAAACATTTTTTTGGATGATTTAACCTTAGGATAATCATTTTTTAAAATATTTTCTATTTTTTTGTAAACTATTTATTTATTTTAAGTTGTTTTCAATAAAATTTTCCTATTTAGAAAAACAATTGCTAACTAGAATATAAAAAATATTTTGAAGCAAAATTTTTTTAAAAGTAAAATAGTCTGAACCCTGGTCTAGGTTCCTGGAGACGCCACTGAATCAGATCCCAGTGTTGGTTCACTTTGGACTTTATCCTCCACCAAATCTTCTGATCTCCTGTTCTCAATTATGTTAAGCAGCTCTTGATCATAACAATCATGCCTTCGAGGGTACGCTTTTTATAGGGGGGCCTTGCCTCTGTAGGTTGAGGGTGGTGGATGATGAGTGTTGTTGTGGTTTGATATTGAAGAAGATGGTTGTGGTTTGAGATTTTTCTTCACCGTAAAAACAAAATATGGATGGGGAAATTAGAGATTGTTGTTTTGAAATTTTGATGAATTTGTTATTATAGTTTGGATAATGATAATGGTGGAGTTTGAAGGGTTGTATGGTGGTTGGATGTGAAGGTGATGAAGTTAGTAGTAATGGTGAATTGATGATTGTTTTTGATGTTGTTGTGTGATGATGTTAGTGTAGTGATTGTTAATCAAAGAAGAAGGACATTGATAGTTTTTTAATAAGGGTGAAATTGGAAGTGAAGGTGGAGAGTGGTTGAAAGATGAAGAACATGGGAGGGAGAGATGGAAAACGTACCCTACTGCTATGTTATTGTTGTTTCTTTTTCTTTGGCTTTTTTTTTTTTTTTTGGTTTTTTGAGTGGTAATTTGTGTGTGTAGGTTCTCCTCACAATGCAAAGGTTTAAGTGTATATAGAATTAGAATTGAGTTCTATCAAAAAAAAAAAAAAAGAATTAGAATTGAGTTTTAAAATTAATGTTGATTGATTAGTTTTGGAAGGAGATTATGTGAATTGAGTGTGGTTTACTAGTGAGTGAGAATCTTCTTCTTTCGGTTTGATTTGTTTTTAATATGAGATTCTTTCCCTTTTTTATTTTTTTGTTTGACTTTTCTTCTTTTTCTTTTATGATTTTTTGGACAAAAATAAAACTAATAATAATAACAAAAATAGTAGAAAAATAAAAATGACACAAGTGGGACTCGAACACGCGACCTTGAACTTGAAATTCCTCAAACACTCTCAAGTTACCAATTGGGCTAATTCACAGGTTTTGAAAGAAAATGCGACAAACTCAATATGATTCTAAAAAATATGAAGAATTTAGATTGTGACAAGTTGAATTTTATTCGGACATGGTAATACAAAATTTAGGGCAAAATTTAGGGTATGACAGATTGGAGCTGCTAAGGCAACTTACTATCAAGGCTGGTTGCAGAGGATGAATGAGCTTAAGGCTCGTGATGTGAAAGCTTGGGGGTGGCTAATGGGAGTTCCAACAAAAAAATGGTGTAAGCATGTCTTTAGCTTTTATTCTAAGTGTGATGTCTTTAGCTTTTATTTGAGTCCTTTAATGCTACAATCTTAGTTGTTAGGGATAAGCCTATATTGACCATGTGTGAATGGATTAGAAATTACCTAATGAATAGGATGGCAACATATACCTCTAAGTTAGAGAAATGGCAACATAGAATCATGCATATGCTTATGAGAAGGTTAGATAAAGAGGTATATATGAGTGGTAAGTGGCATCCAACTTGGTCTATAGATGAAGAATTTCAAGTTGCACATTCTTTTAATGGACATCAATTTATTATTGATGTTGCTTAAAAAAGTTGTAGTTGTAATTTCTAGGAATTGGTTGGGATACCATGTAGGCATGTTGTTGCTGCATTAGGATATATGAAACAAAAAGCAGTGGACTTTGTGAATCACTATTACACAAAAGAGAAGTATGCACTATATTATGGTTTTGGTGTGAGTCCTATAAATAGTATGGACATATGGCCTAAACCTGAAAATGATGAAGAGAAAGAAGAACTTCTACCACCTGTGTGTCGTACCCTAAATTTTGCCCGCACTTTTTATTAATATATTGACTTTTGTCGCATTTTCTTGCGAATATGTGAATTAGTCCATTTGGTAGTGAGGAGAGAATTCAAAGAGTGACGCGTGCGAGATCAAGGTTTCGAATCCCACTTTCATCATTTTTATTTGTTTTCACCAATTTTGCTTTTTATTGTTATTATTACTATTTTTTTTCTATTATCATTATTTCCTATTTTTTCATAAAAGAACAAAAAAATCATAAGAAAGTCAACAAGTGCAAAAAGGAGAGAATCTCATAATTATGGTGAATCAAAACATAAAGAGGAAAATGATCTGAACATTAAGGCAAATCAAAATCAAAAGGGAAGTTCTTCATCCATTCATAAATCATATTCAAACCATACAATTCCCTTCCAAAAAATATCAATCAAAAATTGAATTCTAAACCTAAATCCTAAGTCTATATAAGCTTGATCATTACACTCATCAAAGGAGGACACACACAATTCCTAACTAAAAAAAAAAACTAAAAAAAAGAAAAGAAGAAGGTACAGAGGCGTAGAACCTCTTTCTTCTTCTCCACCTATCCACTACATTTTCTTCTCACTACAACATCAATCCTCTTCTCACTCACATAATCTCCACCATTAACAACCATAACACAAAACCTCCATCTCCTTCAATCTCACAATCACCATTCACCCTCAAAACTACTCACAACCAAAATACAAGAAGAATTCATATTCATCTTCACCATTAAGCCACACTTTCATTAATATACATAAAACTCCATATCTAACCAAAACATCACAACATCATATCCAACACCAACTTCAACACCACAATCACCATATTCAACCACCACTTAATCAATATCATCACCATCATCAAACAACAACAAAAACATCTTCATCTTCTCACACGACAACAACAATAACTTGTGCCACTACATTCAACCTTCACAACAACACAACATCACCTTCTACCATTGTTAATAACCACAAACTCCACACCATATTAATTACATAATCACTTGCTTTTTTAATCAAACACAATCACTACAAATAACCACAACCAATCAGAAACAAAACAAACAGACAGAACGAAGGGAAAGAGAGAAAGAATTATCGCGCCATTGTGATTTCGCCGCCGCCGTGAGTCCGATCAATCACCGAACTTCCTCCGTGTTGCTACACGTCAAACCATCGCAAATCACCACCGCACAACCACCGTACGCCGTCGGAATCGCTGCCGGAGACCGATTCCGGTGAGAGAGGAGTGATCGAGAGCGAGGGAGAAGAATAGGAGGAGGAACGCGTTTCAGGTTCTGAACTTTGTTTCTTTCATTTTGTTTTGTTATTTTATTTAAATTAAAAGAAAAACAAACACTGGGCATTTGTTAGTATCCTGTGGGCTATAGGCTTGATTAGATGACAGACGTCCGATCTTGATCAAGCACTCCTGATCTACGCCCCTTATGGTGCTCCCTATATTGGCGCCTCACTGGATCACAGGCTTGGTCTTAGGCCTACACCCCCTATGTTTTCGATCTGCACCTCTTCCGGTTAATTTATTAATTTTTATTATTTATTAATTTTTTTTAATTTATTTGATTAAACTTAATAGAAAAAAATGTCTAAAAAACAATAAATAAAATAAAACACAAAAAGTATCGTTTCCAATTTCCTTAAATTTATTAACAACTTTTTTCATAACAAATTGGAATGAAAAAGAGATCGGCGAATGTACATTCGCATGTCTCCCGAAAGATTGAGGGCTTAGTGTACACTTTGTCAAGCAATCGTTCGTCTTCCCAAATCATTCAAATCAACTTTTTTTCTTGCCCCCGTGCAATTCAAACCAAAACATATCTTTTTCATAAATAAAATCAACCAACCAACAAACATTTTTTACCAAGAACTACGTGTAGCTTTGAATTTCCCATTGCACTTGGGAATACGTAGGAGCGGGATCCAACAACCGTCAAGCACACTAATAAAAAACTAAATTTTTCTCCTTTTGTAAATAACTTCAAATTAATAATAATAAAAGCAAGCAAACAATGTTTAATTTTCTTGAAACCCTTAACTAATTAGAAGGTTCCCGTTGAGTACAACGGATGTGTGGGGGTGCTAGTACCTTCCTCTCACATAACCAACTCCCGCACCCGGAAATGGTTGCGATGACCTTTCCGTTCCATCCTTTGAGGGTTTTATCGACGTTTCCCTTTAAATAAAAAACTTTGGTGGCGACTCTGTAGTTATTTCGAGTGTCAATGCACTCGGTCATTTTTCGCGGCGCGACACTGTGTACAAAACTGGTCCAGGAATACCCAAGAAGTTGAGAATTTGATGAGAATGATGTTAGGAAGAGGAACATAGGTGTAACTTACAAATGTACCGGTGTGATGCTTTTGGGCACAATGCAAGCTCATGCAAGAGCAAAACTCAAGAATAAAAAGTTTTGAAGAGAAAGGTACATCAAATTAATACTTATGTTTACTTTCATTCTTACTTGTCTAATGCTTACTTTCATGCTTGACTACACTTGTCCTTAACATGTATGCTTACTTCCTGCACTGTTATGCCTACTGCACTTGTGATGCTTACTACCATGTTATGCTTACTGCACTGTTGTTGCTATGTTGTTGAGAAAACCACCAAAAGAAACTGCTAGTACAAGCATTGAAGGACAATCTATTGAAGCCAAGCAAGGCAAGCATTGCAGCTGCTGAAGGACAATCACGGTCTATTGATGGTACTCAAAGTTAAGTTGAAGCAGTTATTGATGGTACTCAAAGTTAAGTTGAAGCAGTTATTGATGTTAGTCAAAGTCATGTTGAATCAGTGGTTTAGATTGTTGTTGCGGATGGCTAGAAACCAATAACCGGAGGCGTGTCGTGACACTGGACTAAGGAATTATCCGCAAATATTGCGCAACTCCCCCAGAGTACAACCGGTTCTTCTCGGTGATAACCATACCGAGGCTATCAAGACACAAGAATATCAACAAGGTAGGTAACTCAGACGGCACTACTAATTTTGAAAGCAAATTCTCATCTTGCTAAAAGCAAGGAACACGTACCAAAAACAAAAACATAGAAGTAGTAGTATTTTTTGAATATTAGGCAGTCAATCAAAATATATATGAAACCGTTCCACTTTGCTATATTATATATAATAAGCAAGCTTAAGATTCCTTGTGGTTACAAAACATTTATTTCAATCAAAACCATAAATTTCTATTAACTTGCATAATAATGTTTTTGCACCAAGAAAGAAACGGTTAACATTGAAAACATATAAAGTTAAATAAATGTGAGGTATCATAGTAATACTTGTATGACCAAGTAAAGGAATAAAATAACTTTAAAATAAATTAAAAAATAAAATTACTACAAGTCAAAGTTTGTTTGATGAAATATCTGATTAAGTGATTACAACAATTCCTAAAATTAATCCTGCTGATAATACAAACAATGCCAAAGCTGTGAAGAACAAAGGTATGAAGGACAAGGAATGCAAGAAAAAAGTTGTGAAGGTTCAACAACCTGTGAAAAAAAGACAGAGTGAAAGGCATAAGGCTAATTGGTTTAAAAAGCCAATCATAGGTCCTGGTTCAATTAAGGATCAACCAGTAGTTGAAATTCTATTATCTGGCAGGACATATGTCGTATAAAATGTTTAAGACAACTTGTGTAACATACCAGTTGTCTTAGACAGCTGGTTCGACAATTGGTCGAGTACATGATCAATAAAGATAAATACTGAAGTAAATGAAAGCGATTAAGGAGAACTAAAGTTTCCAATAAGAGACTGTATAAACTATATCAATTCAATCGATCCAAAATATTCAAGAAGAACAAAATAAAAAACGAGAGTAAACCCCAATTAAGGAGAACTAAAAAATTTCACTAGATCTCAAAATAATTTTTTGAATATCCTTACCCAATTTATCAAAAACTAAAGTTTCTGAGTAAATGCCAATAGTTTTGAAGTTGAAAATTTTATTGTAAAAAAATTTTGAAAAATTTGGTCTAGTTTTTCTTTTATGAGTAAATATTGAATTATAAGGAGCACAAGGGATACTCAACTCCTACAATTCAAAGGCGATACCTGAAATCATCGAAAACAATCCAATATTTACACCAATCGGAAAAGACTACATTAACAATTGTCCTTTCCCTATCTATAAGCCAAAACCAAGCAATATACATAATTTGTTCCACTAAAGACGAAATATTGACAAATTCTATGCGAAATAATATGTTGTTGCATTTACGCCATAAGCACCATGTCGTAGTCAACCAAATTATGTGGCGACTCCTCCCTTTGGTGGTATCTTTTAAGGTATTACCAAAGAGAGTAAATTGACTGCAAATATTTTCAACAAGTAAAATCTTTAACCCCATCAACACGTAATATATCTGAAAAAGGTGGACTAGAATTTTTTTTGCTTTTATTTGTTAAAGTTAAGGGTATTTTGAAAATTTTAGATTTTTGGAGGTGGTGGCCGTGTGGTATAATGATGGAAAAACATTGATGTCCCTTGAGTTTTCTCGCGCGCTATATTGATTTTCATTTTTATTATTCTGCTATTTAAGTAACAAACGTTATAAAAATAAAAAATTTGAGACTCTCAAAGTTCTCTACTTAAGTAGTGAAAGTGAGACAAATCTCAATCTTCAGATAAAACGAGGACCAATTCTTTATTTGAGTAGTAAACGTAATCTTATATTTTTTAAAATTTTATAGTATTTTCTACTTAACCCGCTAACACCTCAATTTTAATTTTTGTAGGATACTTTAATTGCTTACTAGAGATAAACCCATGCAACACACGGGTTCGATTAAATATATACTTAAAATATTTTCATAAATGAAAATAATAATTATAATAAATATAATTATATATATAGTTAAATGATTTATGAATATTATTTTGAAACATGATTATATTTAATGTTAATGTATGTTAAAAATAAAAAGGTTGTTTAGTAATATGAGAGTTTATCAAAGATTTGTTTATTTTTTATATATATAATAAAGATATCATTCGCGCATAATTGCAAAAACTAATCATTTCGAGGTAACTAAAATTCTTTTAAGGGGTTAACCTCTTCCAATAAACATTTCACTTTAAGAATAAATAATATAGTTTGCAATGGATCTCTTATAATATTTTATTTAATATAGTAATCATGTATAAGAACTTAGTTTCTTTATATGGGTTATAGTTGTATAGACGTAATTCATTTTGCTTTTTATTTTTATATATCTCTTATTAATAGTTTATTCTAACTCTTTATAAGAGTTAAGAAGTACTTGCCAACAATATTGGTCATGAGAAAATAGAAAACGATTATTAATATATTGTTTTTTTTATGATGTGATATCATTCTTTGAAAGATAAATATTTACACGAACTATCATACTTCATAGACTTCTCAAACATCAAAGATACAATAAAGATAAAATTAAAAGCCTCTTTTACTCTCTTCTCCAAATTCACATGGAAAAAATTGTAATATCCACATTGACAAATAAAAGAAAGTTAGAAAAGTAGAAAAAACAAAGATTGTATCAATAAAAAAAGTAGTGCTAAAATATTTCACCAATCTAAGAGTAACCTAAGTCACTATATAAAAATTAATAATTAGTGAAGAGATAATGAGAAAAAACTTATATGGTACCAAATTGAAGAGTGACTTGAGGAAAGTGTTGAGCACCGAAAACTCTATTTTTTACTACAAATATTTAGCATTTGTGCACAAAATCACATATTTATACACACAAATTTTTAAGAATAGGAAAAATTAGAAGTTCAAAAGTTTGTATGATAAAATTATCATTAAATATTATAATAAAACTATAGAATAAATAACCACAGTTATAGTTAAGGAATATAAAAGAGTAGTAGTTTAAAAGTTGGTGTGACAAAGTTATTTTTGAAAAAATATTAGGAGAATATTAGTAATTAATTAATAAAAAATGTAACACCAGAAAGATAAATTTTTCTTAATTCATATATCATCATATAATTCAATTTAGTGGAAAGTTAAGACAAATAATGAAAAACAAATGTAAATTGACAATTGACATTTTTTTCATCGATTCTTATCTCATCATGTATTAAATTGATTTAGTGGAGAGTTGGGAGCTTAATGGCAGCTTGTAACAGTTCTCAATTTTTTTTTTAACCAATTCAATTTGACATGTTATATTGTTCTCGTATCATGGAAAATTATATTCATGCAACATGACAACTAATTTGTTGAGAATATTCTTTTTTAACCATATAATTTTTTACTGAAGTTTGACAGACTCAAACTCCAGTCTACACATAGAAGCAAAAATATCAATATATAAACAAATTCAATTTTTTTTGGAGGATTTTTTTTACTCTTCTCTTCTCTCTCTCTCTCTCTCTCTCTCTCTCTCTCTATATATATATATATATATATATATATATGACATGGAGATCTTCAAATAATTTTGTCTTCTATTTTGCCGATATACCATCATATATAGTTGTATGTTAGTTCTTCCTCACTAATAATGATCCTGCAACTATTCATACCCCCCCCCCCCACACACACACACATATATATATATATATATATATATATATATATATTAGAACTTACATATAATTAGAACCAAATAACGTGTTGCTAAATCAAAGACATACGTTAGTTTATTTTATATAACATACAAATCCACAAATTTAAGTATAAATAAACCTTACATATACTTAAAATGACATATTGCTAACTCAACATGTTCGTTCCAACATATGTTCCTTTGTCATCTTTGGACAATTTGATCCCTAAAAAAGTAAGGAAAATAGACATGAAATGAGACTAATATTTATACTTGAAAAGATAAGATAATAGTTGACTTACTTGTTGAGAATAAACATGGTTTGCTAATTGCTAAATGTGTAAAATTGGTATATAGAAAACATGTAAAAGAACAAAATTATGAAAATGAGAGTATGGATAAAAAGTTGTGGTTAGTGAGTATTGCTTATAAAGATTATTGATGGTTATAATTTCTATTTCTCTTATCATTATTGAATATATTGATTGGAAAGAATTTCAACGATCATGAGGTTTAACTACTCTTCAACCAAAAGACATAACCATGACTTTGGACAATGAATAGACAAATACAATAAATTGTGGGATAAAAACAATGAAGAATTTGAGCTTTTTTAATCAAGAATTTGAGTTCATTTAGATATACCACATAGGCACAATAGAGCATAAGAATAAAATATGAGCTATTGTATTGTATTTATTCCTCAAATGCTTGAAGACTTGTTGAGTTAAAATACTGCCCAAGAATTTCCGTATGATAAGCAAGGAAGTTAAACAAATATTTATTTATTTATTTTTATCTGCAAACAAAGATTATTTATTAAGTTGACTAGAGAAATGCTCCATGATAATTTAAAAGTTAAAATACTGTTCAAGAATTTCCGTATGATAAGCAAGGAAGTTAAACAAAGATTTATCTATTATTTATTAAGTTGACTAGAGAAATGTTCCATGATAATTTAAAAGTAAAAAATCCGGAATGAGAAATGCACTTTGATTGGAGTAACAACAAAGAAAAAGCAGCGTAAGTAACGCATCCACATGAATGAAGAGTTTATGCTCAGTCATGGAAAAATTAATTAATGCATAATAACGATCATGCTTGGTGTAGTCAATGAGGTTTAATTTAACGCAAATAATTCATGTAGAATGCTTATGATTGGAGCAAAATATGGAAGGGTAGGAAACGCGTTTCACGTACACAGAAGAAAAATGCAAAATAAAATGGTCCCGGCGGGGCTCGAACCCGCGACCTTCGGCTCATAAGACCAACGCTCTAACCAACTGAGCTACGGGACCAATACATTTTATTTTGACTATTAAATATATAATAACGTTTATAAGAATCAAGATATTACAATTTGCATAATAATAACACTTTTTTAATTCAGAAAAATATTTAACTACGGTGACTCAATTTTGAATTCTGTCATGGATTTATAAAGTCACTGCTACTAAGAATTAATAAGCTCCTTATGCACTAAATAAAAAGGATAAATTGAACCTAAATTTGTCTATTGTCATATATATTATTATTATTATTATTATTTGAATTACAAGAGTACTGAAACTAGAGACTTGTCATATTTTTATTTTAAACAAAATTTATACTAATTTACTTCATATATGCCAAACCCTGTGTTAAGGGTTGATAATTATATCATTGAGTGATCAACACTAGAAATCATAGAATCATCAGCCACTTCAAAACTAACTTAGGAACAATAAAATAATTATATCAACAGGGGCGGAGCTACCTTTGGGCTCGGCAGGGCCGCGGCCCGCCCCAACATTTTTCATTTTTAATAGGTATAGGTATATTTGTGTTAATTAATATAGTGTATATATAACTATAAGCGCTAGAAATGACTAATATATGTGTGTGGCTCAGTTGGTGATAGGGCGCTTCTGCAGACTTAGGTTCCTGAGTTCAAATCTTGTGACTTGTGAGGTGCTACATTTTACTTGAATTTTTTTAAAATACATACAGCGTCAGTCTTCCTTACACGGCTAAACTCCAACAGCTCAAATTTGTTTATTTTTTCTGTAAAGGAGTGGTCAAAATACATAATATATATTGATGATTAAATACATTTTAACGAAAATATATATATCATTTAGGTAATTTCATAATATTTTTATAAAAATCTAAAATAATTTATATATTATTAAGTATCTCTCATTTTTCAAATTAACAAGTGATCTCAATTAATATGTCTTGTATATATATATATACTACCTCTATAAAAAATTCAACTTTGTTACGGCCCCCCCTAGTATTATGGTCTAGCTCCGCCACTGTATATCAATATCAATGGTAGTATTAAAATAAATGGATTATAGTTTTGGTCTACCTATTTTTACTTGTTTATTAAATTGATCCCCTATTTTAAAATCACTTAGTTTTGGTCTTTCCACTAAATTTTTATAAGTAAATAAATATTATGATTTAATATATTTTAAATGATACGGCATACCATCTCATGATATAGGGGTGTTCAAAAATCCAGTTAACTGAACCAAACTATAGTTCGAACTGCACTGAACCATATTTTAAACTGAACCATTTAATGCAGTTTTGAACTGAACCACTTTTTAAAAACAGTTACAATTCAGTTTATAACCGGTTCAAAACCAGTTTAAATTTATGAACTGTATTTTATTTTATTTTTTAAAAAAATATTTAATAATTCCCAAAAAAAATGGGAACTTTTTTCTTAAAAAAATAAGCGGAAAAAATTCTCCCGAGAAAATCGGGAACTTTTTTCCGAAAAAAACCGGGAACTTTTTTTCCGAAAAAACCGGGAACTTTTTTTCCGAAAAAATCGAGAACTTTTTTTCCGAAAAAATCGGGAAATTTTTTTTTTTTTCCGGAAAAAATCAGGAACTTTTTTTCCAGAAAAATCGGGAACTTTTTTTCCCGAAAAAATCGGGAACTATTGTTCCCGAAACAAATCGGAACTTTTTTTCCGAAAAAATCGGGAACTTTTTTTCCTGAAAAAAATTGGAACTTTTTTTCGGAAAAAATCGGGAACTTTTTTTCCCGAAAAAAAATCGGAACTTTTTTTCCGAAAAAAACCGGGAACATTTTTTCCGAAAAAACCGGGAACTTTTTTCCGAAAAAAACGAGAACTTTTTTTCCCAAAAAAAAATCGGAACTTTTTTTCCGAAAAAATCGGGAATTTTTTTTCCCGAAAAAATCGGGAACTTTTTTTCCGGAAAAAATCGGGAACTTTTTTTCCCGAAAAAATCGGGAACTATTGTTCCCGAAAAAAATCGGGAACTTTTTTTCCCGAAAAAATCGGGAACTATTGTTCCCGAAAAAAATCGGAACTTTTTTTCCGAAAAAATCGGGAACGTTTTTTCCGAAAAAATCGGTAACTTTTTTCCTGAAAAAAATTGGAACTTTTTTTCCGAAAAAATCGGGAACTTTTTTTCCGAAAAAAAATCGAGAACTTTTTTCCCGAAAACAATCAGGAACTTTTTTTCCTGAAAAAATCGGAAACTTTTTTTACGAAAAAAATCGGGAACTTTTTTTCTAAAAAAAATAGGAACTTTTTTCTTGAAAAAGTCGGAAACTTTTTTTCCGAAAAAAAATATTGAAACTTTTTTCCCGAAAAATAGACTTAAACTGTTTTTCGGAAAAAACACTCCGAAATTATTTTTATCGGAAACCAGTTTTTTTTTAAAAAAATACAGAAAATTGGTATAAAACCAGTTTTTCAAAAAATAAACCGGTTTTATTAAAAAAATCAGTTTTAAACCAATTAACTGAAACTAAACTGGTTTAAAGATGTAAACTGGTTATAAACTGGTTCTGAACTGAACTGAAACTGGTTTGAGAAATAAACCAGTTTTTATAAAAAGTGGTTTCAGTTACTAAACTGAACCATTTATATGGTTCAGTTCAGTGCAGTTTATGAACCGTGAACACCCCTATCATGATATAGATTTCTCCGAGTGGATTAATTATTTACATTTTATTAATTAAATTTTAAAAATAAATGATTTATTAAATTAAAATTGAAGTAATTATTGTGTTTTCCTATAATTTCATGATATTTTTTTATCATTTTTATTTCTGCTAAAATGATTTTTTATCATTTGTTATTATCAAGTTGTATGTCGCGTCATTTAAAATGTATTAAATTACCATTTTTTTTAGCACTATGTGAATTTTTATCCACTTAACTACGTGATAAAAGAAATAATATAATTTATTTCAAAAAATTGTCATGGTGTCCGTTTTCTTCCAAAGGATGCTGAATACCTCAAAAAAGTTTTCATTAAATTTCATTTTTAGGCTATGTTTGAAAAGCAAAATAAGCTAGTTTATATCTTATGTCTTATAACTTATGAGCTAAACGATCTGTTTGGTAGCAGACTTTTTATCATGAACTTATAGATTATATCACTAGCTTATAGCTTATTTTCCATACGCTATTTTAAATATGAGCTTATAACTTATAATTTTTTCTTTCATTTTTACACTTATTAGTTTATCTAAAATTCAACTTTACTCTTTATAATTTATTATTATTTAAAACAAAACTATATATTTTACGTAAATATAAACCATACTATTTTTCTTAATAAACTGTGATTATTGATCAACACTATATAGACATTTTTAGGTGAATAGTTGAGCTTTTTGTTTACGTTGTTCACCGTCAATTTTTTTTATGCTGCTTACTGTTTTAAAAAAGGGCTTAATTCAACATTTGATCTCTTATGTGTATTTTAGATTTAAACTTGGTCTCTTATGTTTTAAACGTTTCAATTTGATCTCTTATGTTTATTTTAGGTTTCAATTTGATCATTTCTGTCAGTTTTGTCACATGTGGCTGACGGTTTGCATACGTGGACAGACACGTGGACACCTTGACACATATCCAAATTAAACGGTGTTAATGACAAAACCGACGGAAATGACCAACTTATGCAAACGGTGGAAACATAATGAACAAATTGAATTTTTTAAAACATGAGGGACCAAGTTGAAATCTAAAATAAACATAAGGGACCAAATGTTGAATTAAGCCTTAAAAAAAATACCCTTATTATTATTACTACTACTATTATTATTATTATTATTATTATTATTATTATTATTATTATTGTTTTTTAATGGTACCCTTATTATTATTGTTTTCTACAACAATAACAAACCATACTTTTTTTTTATAAAAATATCAAATTTTACTATGTGATTTTTAGAAAAACCATGATTTTTAGAAAATGAAATTTCAACTAATAAAAATTAGTTTAACAATATAATAATATATAGTATATTAGAACATATAATTTTTAAATTCTATGTATGTAAAATATTAATTTGATATAAATTTTATTATGAATTAACAATATCTTTTTATGTCATTTTACATTTATCAACTAGTTGAACCACTTTTGTAAAAACAATATTAGTTGAACCGTTAATTTTACCAAACCCTTCAATTAGCTTTCAACTATCAGTCACCAGCCATAAACTATAAGTTATAAGTTTGCATAGTTCTTATACTTTGAGGACTAATTTTCCAAATTTTATTAGTTATTTAAAGTCTAAGAACTTAGAAGACAAAACTTCAAGTCCGCGTGAACTTTCTTTGCCAAAATCTAGAGGAATTAATTGCGTTTTGAGTATGATTTATAGGTAATATTGTAATTTAGACAAGTATTGTAATTTAGACTGCTGTATTTAAATACAAGTGTGTATGGTACCTACAATTTTGTATCCCACCATTAGGAAAGAGTTATCTGACAAGTTCACGCCCTATCAACTTTGATGATTGGGGGCTATGTATAGTACCTACATTTCGGTATCCCATCGAAGGACATGAGAGCTTTGGGGACGACCGAACTAAGAACACATGACTTTAGAAATGACCAAGATAGGAGAACATATTAGGTATAAAGAAGAGGAAATCCTCTCCCGTGGATATTTTAATAGGAAGTCCAGTGCATATTTGCTCCATTCAATAATCTTTTATTTGACTTTTGTCATATACAATCATTATAATTAAAGGTTGAGATCACACCGCGGGATAATGTCACTGCAATAGTGGATCCATTCTCGATATAAAGACATCATGCTAAATTATTGTTTTACACGATATGATATTTCGTAATAAGACCCTCGCTATCTATGGATTTGGGTGTGAAAACAATCAGAAAGGTTCGCATGAAGACAAAACTCTAAAGTAGACACAACTATATAAAAATGACTTAACTTCTAAGGTAAGTAATCATTCACTACACACTCAATACTCACCCAAAAATCCTAGATAGCCCTGCCCCTTCCCACAGAGGATCATGTTCTAAATAGGAACTAACACATTGTAAACCTAAATCTTTCATTAATAATAAATAGAACTATTGTTGAATTAAACTGTTGCAATTTTTATTGATTTGGTGATTTTTGGCCCCAATCCTACTGATGCTCAAGCCTACATGAAACCATACAAATCAACCAAAATAAAAACTAATAATAACAAATCAAACAGCTGAGATTTAGGTTTTCTTGTAGTGTGACAGTAACTTTTGACCGTAGAGAATGCATTTCCTATGATACAAGAATCGTGGAATTAAATGCTTGCTGGTAACTCCAGTACAAGGGATGATAAGCATGATTGATGACGAGTACATTTTGTGTTCTATACAGACCAAGCCATTGATGTGTCCATGTCTCAACTCAAGGTGGCATTAAAGCCATGAAAACTTCATTTTGCACATGAACACTATAGAAGAATTGACACGTTTCTTGCCCAAAAATGAAAAGGAGTTGACATATTTATACCAAAATAAGAATGGACAAACAGGTGGTTGGAATATCAAATCAGGTGGTGTAAGTATGCACTAGCAGTCACACATTTAATACTCTTTATTGAGGTGTTGGAATATCATCAATGAAAATGTAAGGATTACAACAACAATTAGCATTATGAATAAAGTTGAAAGAGACAATATAGCACTGTTTATTCATCTCCTTAACTAGCCAGAAAATATAGTTTGGATGTAATAATAGCTATAATATGAAAACTCAATCAACTAACTATACTGGCCACAGGTTCAGGTGCTACCTCAGCCCCAGAATGGCCATTCTTAGTGGTGAAGGGCTTCTCATCTTCAAGTCCCCAGAACTTGGCAGTTTTCACATCATCCTCAGTCATCAACCGCGAGAACTCTTCATGGTCATACTTTAAAGTAGCTTTTCCACCAAATTCACTAGGAAGATTATCCACGTCGAAGAGTGATTTCATCAGCTCCACACTGTCCTTATTGTTAGGATAAACAAACTTCACCTTCTGGGCTGTCTTGGGATCCAGGAAGTATTTTACAGCCTGTTAAAATGAAATTAACTTCAAATATATTAAATGGAAGTAACTATTATAAACTCATAATTCAACATAAGCAGTTGGATTCTCTCCATTGAATAGAAAAGTGAAATCTAGACCGTTGAATACAAAAAAGGCAGGAGAGGTTTTGAAGGTTGTGATTAAAAAAACATGAAAGATCATAAAAGAAAGACAATAGATAGGACCCGGGACATAAATTGAGGAGTGTTGGAGGGGACCATGATAATTACATATAGTTGACAATCCTAACTGATTTTAATGTGCGGAAAGAGAAACGATATGATTTGAAAATCCTAACTGAATTTATTGGCGAAACAAAGCAAAATACACTAACAAACAGTGATTTGCGAAGTATCGGTTGACCTTAAAAATAAATTATAAATGAGAGAAACCACAACCATGCAATATGACCTACCACCTAAAGATTAGAAAAACTAGCAAAATAACGGCACGGGCATGCAACAATGAAGTAGACAGTTATACTTGCAGGGAAGGAGAACAAACCTTAAAGAAAGCCTGAAATATTCTTGGTGGATTGTACAGAAAAGCTATACCAAGCCTTTCCGGATAGTGGTTTTGTAAGATTTGAATAATATCACGAGCAGTTTTAATAGAAAGCTTTGTGCTAAATGAAAATCCTGTGAAGTCTATCAACCATGACATTTGTTCTTGACCTTCAGAAAGATTAAGTACGGCATTTTCCAACAGATACACTAAATGCTTGATATTATTTTCTTCTGATGCTGTGTTCTGACAGAAGGAAACATATTAAACAAAGTTAGTTAACCTGTTAATTACAGAGAAGCCTTATTAACTACACATAGCTTTAATATTGAAAGTACATCTTAGTTCAAACCTGCATCCCTGGTCTCATAATAAGCACTGTCCTCCCAAGTCTATCATGAAAGTTAGCTCTGGAGACTTTTCCCGTCTCTCCCTCATGTGCTACTTCAGCCTGAATTTAGGAAACCATTCAATTAATTGTAAATATAGGTTTATGATGCATAAAAGACAAGTATGCATAAATAGGCTATCAGATCTCTTGATGATTACTTCATTTAGTCCTAGCAGACTATGCAGATATTAAACTCATGCAGAATGTAACATGTCATCATTTTCAAACTAAAAGTCTTCTGAAGCTAATGTACGATCTTAATCAATTTTAGAACTCCAACTTAGCAATGATAACAACTTAGTTTTGACGATGTTAAAACTTGGATTCTAGTTGACATTACATTTGACTAATTTGGATGCTTAAATATTGATTTACTGTATAATCCAAGAATATATTTCTCCAAGCAAGAAACTAGATATAGTATAGAATAGAGAGAAATATCTTGCACTAGATTATAAATTTCAGCATCATCAATTGAGCATGTGAAGGGCAAAGCCAGATAAATCAAACTAACCCATCGGATTTCCTCAGGCTTATAAGTAGACCTCCACTTGAATGATTCCTCCAGCATTTTCTTGGCTTTATCAACATTCCAGTTCCGTGCTTCTAAATATCTCCTTAAACATGGATCTGTGCAATACTTCAATCGGCGCCCAGATAAAGGCCCAATAGCATCTTTTAGTTCAGCCAACTGTTAATAGATCTGGATACTATTAGTGCTTATAAGAGGTAGCATTCAGCTAATGTGTTTTCACATAAACAAAGCATACAAATTTTCCTATTATCATTACATGATGCCATAGAGAGAAGATCTAGCGCAATCAAAATCATGAGCTACTTTTATTTGGGACATGTTCAATACTTATCTGAAATTTCGGAGTTTTATCGGTGAACCTGGGTATCGCCCAGCTGGAAATCTGATATTAACCTCTCAAGTTACCAAAGATCTAAATAGTTTTTTAATAGGTAAATATTGGTGGTTAATTTGTTAGGGGAGGAGGAAGTGTTAGTAGCACGGATCGAATCCATAATCTCCTACGTAGAACTCATATGGTGTCCCTAAAGTCTCATAGTAGATATCCTTCTACGCACACGAGTCAGAGATCAAACTCTTGACCATATATGCTCAAGAGACCCAGTTATTTGAAAACTGTGTCACACCATTTTATTAATTCTGAGTATACATCGCCACAAACTGAATGCATGTTTGGATTAACGGTGAGTCTAGTGAATTAGTAAAATCACGGTGAGACTGTAATTTTGTTGAAACTTCAAAGTGCAGTAACTTCTATCAAAATTACAACGGCACACTGTGATTTCATCAAACTCACTGTTAATCCATATACATACGAACTCAACAAAAGACACCAAAATAAACGAAGTATACCTTAGCATCATTATTCGACGAACCATTCTCCTGCTGATTCTGATTTTGTCTTCTAAGAAGGAACATGTTGACTGACGACTCCCAAATTTAGTTCCCAACCTGCAGCAGAAATCTTGAAATAATTTTTGTTTTCCTCATCAAACTTAACAACCATATTATATTAATGATTCCACCTACACTGTACTAAATCACATGTATAACTATAGCATCTAACTCCAAATTCAACCAAAAAAATATTAGGTGAACATTTTTGGAATGTAGTAACACGTTTTTTTTTTGGTCAACATTTTGAAACTGAAATATTCTTCTCTTCTGAAATCGATCTATAATTCAGAATTGATCAACTGAAAAACTTATTTCATGTTTTATACTACTACTTTTGAAATCAAATCAGAAACAGTTGCAAGGTTGACTCTATGATTTGAACAGTGGAATTGATTGAAACAGTAATAATCGTTGAAACTGAGAAACTAAATGTTTTAAATCTGAGAGCTAATAATAAAGTTTGAGAGAGAACAGAAACGCGATTAATTAATTCTTAATTAATCGATAATCGGTAATGAAGCAAACCTGGAATGTCTACGGTGTAATTGTTTTGAGCTTAAATTGATAATCGCGTTTGAGAACTGTAATGTAATGTAGTAAAGAGGAGAGAGAGTGCATGAATGAATGAGGTAGTGATGTCGCATGCGTTGTGGTTTGAGTCACCCAAAATTGATTTTATAAATAAAAAATGGTATGACTTGTGATTTGGGAACGAAACGGTAACAGTTAGTAAAGAGAGTTTAGTGAAGGGGAGGAGAGAGACGATTACGTACGGGATGGGATGGGATGGACCGGTAGGTTGCCCATCTTTTCCTTTCATTACTTTGATTATGAGTTCATTTGGATTATCTTAATTTTAAGTTTATGTGAAATAACTTATCCAAAAAAATAAGTTTTTTTGATTGTTTGGATTAATTTATTTTTGAGGTTATGCAATTAATTTATACAATTTTATGTATTATTATAAGTTTGTCAAGGTGGTTTATGATAAAATAGTTTATAAAAATACAATTTTTACTAGTGTAAACTTGTAAAATAGCATTTTGTCAAAAAAATAACTTGTAAAATAGCATAAAATTTAATTTATATTGCATAAGCTCAAAAATAAGCTAATACAAACGGACCCTTTATATATTATTATAAGCTTTTGAAGGTAGTTTATAAGAAAAAATATTGTAAAAAAGTAATTGTCAATGAAAACTTATAAATTATCATACAAATTTATTTGCATAACTTATTTTTATAAGTTTAAAAATAAGTTAAATACAAACGGAGCCTTGCTAACTTTCTTTAGATAAATAAAAAAACTAATAAATACTAAAAGTTTAAAACACCAACAAATGGGAATAACTTAAATAAATATGTAAATATAATGGGAAGGGATCAAATTACACTGGTACAATATTTAAGTAATGTTATACCGCTCAATAATATTTTAACGGATATAAATTTTATAAAATTCATCGTTGGATTGAAAATTTATATCATATAGATCATCTAAGCTAAATTCTACAAAATTCTAAAATAGTTTGACATGTTTTTGAGATACAAAGATTAACCGTATTTAATAAAAATACATAAATCGTTAATCTTGATATGTCTTAAAAACTTATCACACGATTTTAGTTTTTTGTAAAACTTAGCATAAATGATTTATTTGAGGTAAATTTTCAATTTAACGGTGAATTTTATAAAATTTGTATTCGATAAAGCATTATTGAATGATATAACATTATTCAAATATTACACCGGTGTAATTTAATCTTACTTTAATATAATAATAACTTAATTATAAAAATGCGCAAGTCCTGGTGAATCATGCAATCTCTCTATTTTTTTTTAGATTTTTTTTTTTGTCAATGAAGCAAAATAAATAAATGAGTGTCCGAATTCCCTTTTTAAGGGAAATGATTTTGTAACACAAAATCAAACACCTAGTACATACCTTGAACATGAACGGCAATTTGACTCATATTCAACAAATGGAAAATGCTAACGCTCCTGGGGCACTAGTTAAGGAACTAAATAAATGATGAAAATGTTGGAATTTGTGCAATTTACCTTTTAAAAATATAAAGAATGCACTTTTCAATGTAAAAACTTCCTCTTTTAGTATCCTTAACTAGTGTCGGGGGCACTAGTTAGCATGACCCTCAACAAATATAACAAAAAAATTCCACAACAAATAAAGTAAATGTTTGGTCAGTGCACATACCTCTACGCACGAGCCAGATTATAGAAACCGGTGTCAAAACAAAAAAAAATCCACATTTTGAGTACATGCACGAATATGGATAATCACCAGCAAAAAATTAATGGGTGTGAGTGTGGGTATGAGTATCTTAATACCCACCTCATCTCATACCCATAATAACATATGTATATCAATTTTAGAAAATTCAACATTATTAAATTATTATATATTTTTAACAAAAATGTTTGTTTATAACATAATACAAATACGGTATGAATATGTCAACAAATTTCATGTTTGTTTGTTATATAATATTTCTTAAAACCAATTCCATGTTTCAAATACACATAATGGTTTTCACCTAGATAACATAATCAAAGGATTTAGCTACTCATAACATAATTATTCACACAAAAGCTTAAAGAATTACATCATGGAAACATTACCCTTAAATTGGAGGGTACCACTTTGGTGGAAGTACTTCTTCTCCTTGAGAGCTCTTAGCCTTCTTGCTCCCTTGGAACTAGGGTTGGGAATAGGCCAGACCGGCCTACAGGCGCCTACGGCCTAGCCTATATAGGCTCAGGCCAGGCCGGCCTATTTTTTTTAAATAGAGCAGGCCAAGGCTTTGCTATAAGCCTATTTAGCTAAAAGGTCAGGCTTCAGGCCATGAAAAAAGCCTTTTAGGCCTACTAGGCCGGCCTATTTAAGTAAATATGAATAATATTTTTACATTTATTATTATTATATATTAAAATTTGTACTTTGATTAAATTATAAATCTATTAAATTTTTCAGTAGTTTAAGTTTATTAATCTACATTAACTTTTCACATATATAAATGTATTATTATAAACTAAAATTGAAATATGATGTCATATATAGTCAAATTCTCTAAAACATCGTGTTAAATATCAAAGGAAGTTTAATATCATTGATTTATTAGTTCATTAGTATATTTAAAAATAAATATAATTATTTATTTAAATTTATTCATGTGCGATAGCCTTTTAAACAGGCTAATAGGCCATGTCAGACTTTTAAAAGGCCAGGCCCAGGCCTAAAAAATAAGCCTATGACAGACCACAGACCAGGCTTAGGCCTTCAATTTTTTGACAGACCAGGCTCAGGCTTGGCAAAGCCTAGCTCAGCCTAGCCTATTCCCAACCCTACTTGGAACTGATGCTCTCTCTCTTCCTTACTGCCGCTTTCTGCTTGATTGTCTGTTTTGAATGGTGGAAAAAGACTTTATTTATAGGCGAAGTGGGCTTAGATTTCACGCCGTGGCACGATATGATTGCATCGTGCCAGGATGCCTCACAAAGCTTCATCGTGTTACGATGATACTCATCACGGTACGATGTGTTCTGCTCCATGGCCACTTTGGTTTTCTTGTGCTTTTCACATGGTTATTTGGTCTTACAACTTATTAAAGCTACTAAAAATTACATGAAACTAGTATGTATACTCGTGCATGGCACGGGGAAAATTTCATTGAATTATAAAAATAAAATAATTTTTATATTTCATATTTCAATTTATTTTAATTTGATGTAAGATTCTGGATGTATACTATAAAATTTATAAACATGAAAATATAACTCACAGAAATTTAAAATTCAAAAGAAGTGTCTAATAAAATTGCCTTTCACTTTGCAAAAATAAATAAATTATCAGTACAAAAGTTTAACACAACTATAATTGTTTTTTCTTTTTTATAAACATAATTTTTCGTCTTATGCAAAGCATTATATAATTCCTACCCCAATAATTATAATCTTTCAAACCATATCATATACTATTTTTTGGATCAGAAAAATTTATAACATAAACTTGATTGATTATGGATTAAGCTTTAAACAATGCTTAATGAACTCAAAAGAAGCTTGTGGCTAACTTTAAAGTACCAATTAATCAAAACAATAATGCAATCAAATTTAGGAGGGAAAAAAGATGGAAATTATTGAAGTATCAATAGCAACTTCCAATATAATGACATCTAGAAAAAATTGCCTTAAAAAATCTAGCCTGCACCTTAAGAAATAAAATCCAATTCTTATAACCCCACTATATAACCTGCAATATTTTGCAGGACTTACCCAGCTATAGCCAAACCTGTCAACCGTTCCACAAAGTTAGTATTACCATTGACATCTGACCAACCATCCCATATATGAATTGCACACATTTCCCTTCTTTGATTCATAGTTTTCATGTGCAATAAAGTTATGACTTATGGTGAGTGTTTACTTTGAAAGAATATTAATGATGCATACAAAACTTCGCGTAAAAGTTCTTAACACTCATTCAAAATTATATATCACACTTATATTTCAGTTCCAATCAATGTCTTTTGCATGCATGATTCTTCGCACTAAACTTATTAGATTACACATTGAAGGCCTTTTATTCCTCTCACAATCCTAATCAATGTCTGCTGCAATCATCGCCTTTACCATTACACAACATGATTAGAAACCCGAGGAATAGCATATGGAAGAAATCTTGGACAAAGATTGAAGGATTCAACTGAGTGGCAACGAAAATGAAGAGGTGGAAATAGAAGCATTGAAGGGATAGTGAGCATCGAAGATTTCATTCTCTCTAGATTATTGATTGAATCTGCAACTGATTGAAGTTGATCTTTCAATATGAACTAAACGAACATCGCAACAAGACACAATGCCGCACGCGGACTACAAAATCACAAATACAAAAGAAAATAACGAAAATTATAGAACTCATCTTGCCAAAAGAACTAAATTGAAACATAACATAAACATAAAGGACTAAATATATGCAATTAAACCTAAAGTTAATAAATTGTTTGTCTAATGCTACGGTGGACCACCTTCACAAGTGGTCCACCGTGGACAAGTGATCTACCGAATACGAATTTTACAAAATTTATTGGTAGATTGAAAGTTTATATCATATAGAGCATCTATAAAAAAAATTAGAAAAATTGAAAATCATTTGATATTTTATTGGGATTTATCAAGATTTACAGTATTTAATAAACCGTTAATCTTGATGGGTCTCAATAACATATCAAATGATTTTCATTTTTTCTAAAATTTTCTATAGATGATCTATATGATATAAACTTTCAATCCAACGGTGGATTTTGTAATATTTGTTATGTGGTTTTTCATGAATGGTCCACCATGGACCACTTGAAGAAGTGGTCCATGTTAGAATTGTCCTGTTTTTATGAGCTATTTTGGAGTACTTCTGAAAATAAGTTAAAGACAACTTATGCAATGATGTTATTTCAAACTGTTTTACAAAAATTATGTAAATAGATAAATTTAAATAATTTTTGGGTTAATAGGCTTTTACCCCTTAGGTTCTTACTCCCTGCAAAGGAGGCGAGTTTTGCGTTACCTCCTGTAATTTTTTTTTTTGAGATTACCTCCTTGCAAATTTTTTTTATTTTTATTTACCCCCTTTTGCTGACGTGACAGGCAAAAAAAAGAGAATAACCGATTTAAAAATGCACCCAAAGGGGTAAATCAAAAAAATAAATTTTACAGGAGGGTAATCTAAAAAAAATAAAATTACAGGGGATAAAGCAAAACTCGCTTACTTTGCAGGAGTAAAAACCTATTAACCCATAATTTTTTTAAGTCTGTTTGGTTCAACATGGATTTCAAAAATATATAATTGATTTTGATATGTATAAATGTTATCAAATTGATTATAATGTTTTTTTCTTCTCTTTTTTTTTCTTTCTGAAAATGGAGAATTGATTTAACTTGAAACTATAATTATTTTTTTTGTTTTTACAATTGATATTCAACCTCAAATATATTATTTGACACATTTTTAAATAAATATATATGTTCAAACATAAATCATACAATCAACTTATTTGTAATAAAAAATATATATTACAAAATCAATTCAATAAAACAATAAATTTTATCACTTCGTAACCAACATAATTCAATTTTCTAATTTTCCTACGGTATTTGTTGATTTGGTTCCACTGTGGACAGTAGCTTCTACATGTGTTGGTTTCACCTCTTGATTTTGGTCTAATTGAACGGCTCTCTAATGGCTAGCTAGCACCACGTTTTTTTTTCTCACCAAACTCAACTTAATTCTTATATATAATTAATCAAATAATGTTATATACAAAGAGAAATAAATTCAAAACTATGGAAACTACCGTAAAAAAGGATTGCCCTACATGTATGAGCAACCATATTGCCTTACCTTGTGAAAGTTTAAATGTGATGATATAAAATTAACAAATAATACTATATTTAGTTGTTCCTTGGTGACTCGAGTAAATAATGTCTCCAAAATTTGTAAAATTTCAAAGTCAACATGCTCAAAACATTTCCTAGCGGCCAATCACATTGCAAGAAGTGCAACTATTTTGCCTTCAATAGTAGATATATAGTTTAGCATAGGGGTGTACGTGGGCCGGATTGGGTTGGATTTGGCCAAAACCAAAACCCGAACCACATAAGGTACTATGGGTTGGGTCTAGAAAAATAACCACCCGTTATAACATTGGGCCGGGTTGGGTAAACCCACTAATTTCCGGGTTGGATTGGGTTGGGTAGTGGGTTACCCGAACTATTTTTCTATTTTTTTATATTAAAAATATAAATATCGAATCATCATATTTTTTCATAAAAATAACTCAACCATTGTATTTTTTTGAAAAATAGTTACTTTTTTTCACTATTAAAAATAATCACCTATTTTTTATGTATACCCACTAATTTATGGGTTGGATATTGTGTTATCCAATTGATCTTTTTTCCTTTTTTATAATATCAAATGACTAAAAGAAGAATTATCATATTTGTTTATAAAAATTATTCAATATTTTAATTTTTAAAATAGTGCGATGAATTATCATATTTGTTTATAAAAATTATTCAATCTTTTTATTTTCTTAAAAAATAGTATAACTTATTTTCAATATAAAAATATTTATTGATCAAAGGTAAAATCTTTAGTATTTTCATAAAAATATTTCAAAAAACATAACACTAGTGGGTCGGTGGGTTTTTTGGATTGGGTCCGGTTTTACCCGAAACCCATATTTTTTTATGGGTTTTTCATTTTTGAAATCCATATCCACCCACTTGTCCGACCCAACCCACTTTTTTGGGTTGGATTGGGTGGGTTTGACCGGATCAAGTGGGTTTGCCCAATCCATGTACACTCCTAGTTTAGCATTTCCATCTTTTGTCCGACCAAACATGAAGGGTCCGTTTGGTTGGAAGGATGAAAAGTGGAAGAAAAGAAAATTGCGAAAATCGATAAATGAATTTAGACTAAAAATTAATTCAAATTAATTCATCGATTTCCGCAATTTTCTTTCCTCTCATTTTTTTTTTCCCTTTCAAAACAAACAGAAGGGAAATGTTCGGTGTGGTTTCTAGAACTACTTGCTATAGATGTAAAACCCTAGTTTTCAAAGAAATCGGTTTAGACGTTACTTTTTGACCAGCCTACACTCGACTTCTCCCACGGTAGCCTTTCTTGATTCGTGTTTGAATTGCTTTGGCCCTCCTATTACTTATGAACCTCAAATCATTGTTCTCACAAAATGAAAGTCTATTGACCGATGTGGCTAGAGAGGAACGACAATTATTACATATATCATCGTTATGATTCTTCCAAGGGGAAGGCTAGTATGGGTAAGCTATGTAGGTCTCCCATGGTGGGAAAGTTATTTCCACCTTTAGATTACAAATGTCTACTATAAACTACAATAAAGTGTCCATACCATATTAATTCTCCTCTTTCACCAAAATTAATTTTTAATTTATATATTATTAAATAAATTATATGTTATTATTAAATTACTTTTTATATGTCAAAATTAATCTTTCTTAATCTTTCAAAGTTTATATTGTGTTTGCAATTTTTAATGTTTGTCAATATTATTTTTATTTTTTAATCTTTCTTTATCTTATTAGTACATTGTATTTGTTGTTACCTTAATTTTTTTAGAGAAACGGTATTTGTACAACTCATTTAGGACAATTTTTTGGACAACTCTCTTTCTCATTATATTTTTACTCTATCTTTCACTACTTTTTTATTATTATTTTTATCTCAAAAGAAGTGGAAACAAAAAAATTTGTTCCAAGGTTGTCAAATAATTGATTGTACAAATAACACAACTCATTTTTTATGTGTGACCAAATATCAAGTGTAAGGAAAAAATGGAGTTCTCCGTGTTTATTTATTTTTTATCTGCTCAATTTATTAAATTAACATTTTCAAAGTATGCTTGTTACATATTATTTCAGAGAAAAATAAACATTTTTAATATTTTTATTTGTGTTTCTTTAGGCTTTGAAACAATTTCTAGTCTAAAAATAATTAAAAAAAAGTAGTGAAAGGAGAGAGTAAAAATATAATGAGAGTGTAACACTTTTTGGTAAGTACAAAAAGTTAGCTTATAGTTTATAAGCTAAAAAACTTGTTTGGTAACAGTTTTTTCATTGTTTTCAATTATGAGCTTATAACTTATTTTACTGACTTATAGCTTATTTTTCATAAGCGATTTCAAGTAGCTTATGAGCTTATAGCTTATAATTTTTTCTTCCACTTTTACCCTTGTTATTTTAACTAAAAGTCACTTTTAACCTTTATAGTTTATTTTAATTTTAAATAAAATAATTATGAGCTTAGAAACAAACCATCGTATTCTATTTTTTAAAAAAAAAAAAAAAAGAGTGATGTTTACATGTATGTATATATAACATTTGTTTTGGTAAGATAACATGTATATATGTGTCCTCATGAGCCTAGCTCAATTGGTAAATGACATTGCACATTTGTGTAGGGACCGGGGTTCGAACCCGGTATGCCCACTTATTCACCTTTAAGGGGTGAATTTCTCGCCACTAGGCTACCTGACAAAAAAAAAAAACATGTATATATGCATTACGTATAATTTCGCTTCTTGTAAAAAAAATTTGGACAATATATACGCCTGTAAGTTATTTTTGCCTTTTTGGAGATGTTTGTTTAAAAATATTTTGTGTCCAATATATTTTATTATTATTTTTAATTTTAAGTATTTTAAATACTAATTTGACATACATTTTATTATAAATTAAAAATGTACATATACACTTTGACGTAAAAGATATATTACATTAAAATAAAAATAAATTTAAAATAAAAGTTTAGCATAATAAATATTAATTTAATGATAAAATATAAGAGATATATTAATTAATAAATTTAAATTATTATCTTAATTAAAAATGTCTTTTTACGTCTTTTTACATTTATCGGCTAGTTGAACCGATATTTTTACCAAACACTTCAATTAGCTTATCAGCTATAAGTCATTAGCCATAAGCTATAAAAGAGAGTTCACTATTTTTGCTTTAAAAAAAAATATAGAGCCTATCTGCCATCCACTATTTTTGCCAAACAGAGCCTATGAGAGAAAGTTCCAAAAAGTTGTCCTAAATGGGTTGTAGAAATATCGTTTCTCTAAAAAAATTAAGGTAACAACAAATACAATGTACTAATAAGATAAAGAAAGATTAAGAAATAAAAATAATATTGACAAAGATTAAAAATTGCATACACAATATAAACTTTGAAAGATTAAGAAAGATTAATTTTGACATATAAAAATTAATTTAATAATAACATATAATTTATTTAATAATATATAAATTAAAAATTAATTTTGGTGAAAGAGGAGAATTAATATGGTATAGACACTTTATTATAGTATATGGTAGACCTTTGTAATCTAAAGGTGGAAATAACTTTCCCACCATGGGAGACCTACATGGCTTACCCATGCTAGCCTTCCCCTTCTTCCAAATACACCAAAGTAACAACTATCAGACTTGTAACACTTTGATTTTCATTCTTGAAAATATTAAAAATTTATTATGTTGCACTTCTGGCATGCATGTGATTAATATTTTTACTTTGTGATTAATATTTTTATTTTGTAATTTTAAATAATTATTTTACTTTTATACATATTCTAATTTTAGTAGGTTTTAAATTTTTTTAGATGATTTAAATTATAAAATTATCCTCCTGAAAAAAATATACATGTTTTTATAGCTTATTTTCATAAGTCATTTTGATTTAAGTGCTTTTTTAGTTTATTCCCAAAAGCACTTATTTGGACAATAGCTTATTTAAGCTTATTGAGCCACTGTTTTTGCTTCAATAATGTTAGTTTCTTAAGACTTCATTTTATTTTTTATAGCTTATTTTCATAAGTCATTTTGAGTTAATTGATTTTTTTAGCTTATTCCCAAAAGCACTTATTTGGACAATAGTTTATTTAAGCTTATTGAGCCACTGTTTTTGCTAAAATAATGTTAGTCTCTTAAGACTTCATTTTATTTTTTACAGCTTATTCTCATAAGTCATTTTTTAAATTAATTGCTTTTTTAGCTTTTTTTCATAAGTGCTTAAGTTGGGCAAATACTTTTTTAAGTACTTTCTAATGCACTAATAAGTAGTTTATCTTAGAGTAGCTTACTTCCTTTTGCTTATTTTATTTATTTCTCTCTTGATACTTTGTAATTATGCTTTATTTTTAGTATCTCGCTACTTAACTCTTGCATTTTTATTTAATTTTCGCATCATCCATAATTATTCATTTTGTCTCATTCATGCATATTTAATTATATCATAATGATTCATACATTTTGTTTATGTATTTGCTTCCATGCATATTTAACTTAAGGGTGCTGCTAACGTGTGCCCTAAGGGCACATTTTAAGGTGCATTAAATTAAGTATGGTCCCAAGTATTTTATTATAAAGGAGTAATACTCAACTTTAATTAATACTAATTAAAAGCTAACATAACACTATATTTAATAACTTAAATGAATTGGTGAGACAAGAAAAAAATAGTATGGCTGCCATATTTTTGTAGATTTTTTTTAAGCCAGTAATTAAAATTAAATAATAAATTATATGAATTTCCAAAATATATTAACAATTCAAAAGATCCAGCATCATGTTTTTACGCCAAAAAAAGGGCCATATGTTAAAAAAAAAACAAATTTGATATAAGCGCGTATTAAAGGCCCATTTGGATTGACTTTTTGTTGAGCTTATGCAAATAAATAAATTTTTATATATTATTATAAATTTTTAAAGATAGTTTATAATAAAACAGTCTATAAAAGTACAATTTTTGTTCACAAAATCTTATGAATTATTATAACATTTTATTTATTTGCATAAGCTATTTTCATAAGTTTAAAAATAAGTCGAGTTCAAACAGGCCCTAACTAGCTTTGGAAAGACTTTTGTTTTTTTATTCCTTACATCTTATTATAAACAAATATTTTAATGTTTTAATTATCAAACAAAATGGAATGATTATGTTTTAATTGTGAATCAAAATGGAATAAATGAGATCATAGTTAATTTAATACACCTTATCATGTGCCCTTATGGCACATGTTAGCATTTGCCTTAATTTAATTATTGTTGTTGCTTTATTATTACGTCAATTATTTTTGTTGTAATTTCGCGCGCCCTTTACTTTCTCGTCTTTTAACTTTTGAATCTTTTTCTTTAATCAAATTAATATATATATATATATATATATATATATATATATATATATATATATATATATATTCATAATAACTTAATTAAGGATGAAAAAGAGGGAATCTGACATGTGCTTCTTTCCGCTCCGGATGACTTGGATCCTAGATATTTGACTAGTGATCGCGAGTCATCCTCATCCTAATTAAGCGCTAAAACGAACCCAACACACTTAAACTTTTCCAGACAAACATGGATGTACGCTTTATCCATTCCCCTGACACATACAAGCTTAGCCTATGTTAAGAGCATACAAGCACTGTTGTATCATCGGAATGCGAAATAAGCACTTCCGTTAAACAATTCTCTTTTTACAATGGATACACGTTTTATCTATTCCTCTGACACATACAAAGCTTAAGCTTCTTTTTAGAACATACAAACATTGTTGTATCAGCGGAATACAGAATAAATGTTATCCGCTAAAAGCAAACAAACACACAAACTTTTTTTATCAGAACTACGTGAGCTTTGAATTTCTCATTGCACCAGGGAATACGTAGGAGCGGACTGCTACAACCGTCAAGCTCATTAATAAAAACCCTTTTTTTAAATGGAAACGAAGTAGAGACCTAGCCAAACGACCAAGCAATTTAATTCAAAACCGCACAGACAAACCTTAAACCCCTGAATGGTTCCCGTTGAGTACAACAGATGTGAGGGGTGCTAACACCTTCCCCTCATGTAACCAACTCCCGAACCTGCCACGGTTCTTTAACCATGCTAACCGAACGTTTTCGTGATATTTTTCTTTTCCTTGTTTGGGATAAATAAACGTCAATGGTGACTTCATTATTTATGAAATTTTCCAGCCGCGACACGTACCATGGACAAAAAGTTGTCCCGTAGTTTAGTGAGAGAAAAAAATTCTTGTTTTTGTCATGTCTCTTACTGCTTATTTTCTTCAGTATCATAATCAGTTTCTGAATAAAATAGTGTACAACAAAAGTTATCTAGTCCAGTTTCTTTTTTTTAGCAGATCAAACACACCCTAAATGAATTGCAATACATGCAATATTAGAGAAGACTGATTAATTGTGTTATTCGCTAATTATTTCCCTTTGTAACATCTTCTCAATTTTTTTTTTATTTACTACCCACTTTCTCTAACCTCTTTTTTAAAAAAAAAAAAAACAAAAGCTCATATCATTTCATTATTTAATTAAATAGTAATACAAAGACGTATCATCTCAAAAGTATAGCGACTAGACCAAGAAATGGCCGCCCTAGCAAACGTATGAGCACCCATATTCGCTTGTCGCTTGATGAACTTCACCACAAAGTTTGGATTTGAAATTCCTGGCACTTGGTATACGATGTGCGATACGATGTTCTAAGCATCGTAACCGATCTGACTACAACAGAACATAATGGACAATATCAGTAATAAATAGCATGAAGAATAAATGGCACAAGTTATTTGTTAACCCAGTTCGGCGCAACTCACCTACCTCTGGGAGATACCAATCCAGGAAGGAATCCACTATGATAGTATCAATTCAAAGCCAAACTCCACTGTTTACAACTTCTTACTTAATCACTACCCGTGCTAATTCTATAACACACATATGGTTGGAGACACACTCCTAGAAACTAGACACTCGTACCTAAAGACTTAGAGTGATGCACAAAAAAAAATCATACTACATGCTTAAAAGCTTTGGAGAACATACAGAGTTACAACTCAATAAAACAGTCCTACAAAAGTATCAAGATGATACTAGAGAGGCTCACAAATAAAGCACAAGGCTTACAAAGACACGAAACCCTAAAAGTCTACATTTTGATATATTGGTTTCGATGGTGAAACTAGGTTTAGCTCCTTTCTTTAAATAGCCACGAGTTAGCATGGACTTTTTGAACAAATCGGGCTTCAAAAACAGCTGAAAAAACGTGTAAGATCCAGCTCAAAAGTATTCTTGAACCAAATATAATCTTTCCTTAAATATATCACATCTTAAGGAAATAAATAATCTTCATATGATCTTCAGTCAACAGAGAGAGAAACCAACGTCTTGGCCCTCAAGAAAATATATGAAGATACAAAAAATATTAGGATTCAAGAAAAATAAAAGACGCGTACACATGACACGAGATCAACGCGCAGACAAGGCATACTGAACAGGTATACAATGTTGAAACATTGTATCCGACATCTTGCTTGAATATTTGTTTTAACAAAATGATGCCAACAAAACCCAACAGGATTCGACATCAAAATACGCTTAACATTACAAATAATGACACTAAACTCCGAAGAACCGCTATGCGAATTGTAAATTGCATCGACTACACATTGTGAATCTGTTTCAAAAATGACTTGTGTAGCTCCTTCTTGCTCCATGGTTGTCATAGCTTCAAGGAGAGCTAGTGTTTCACCTTCACGAACAGAATAATTTGCTACCTTCCACATTGTTCAAGCCCTAAGAAACCTGCCCAAGTGATCGCGTAAGCACCATCCCGTACTAGTTTTGTTAAGATGATGATGAAAACCCGCGTCGATATTACACTTGTTGTAACGCCCCGACTTTTAGAATATTTAATTATTTGGAATTTTACTAGTTTCTAATTTATTTCACTAGGAATTTGTTGTGTTGATGTGTTTGCGTGATTATTTAATTATTATTTAACATGATTGATGATTGATTTATGAGGTATTTAGATAAGTATGTGTTGGGAATAATATAAAACCATTGATATAGCTAATCCTAACAGCTTAAGCTTTTGGGATAATTGGTTATTTGACGTGGTATCAGAGCCTCTATGACTAAGTGGTCTAGAGTTCGATTCCCCCTCCCCTCACTTTCTAATTAAAAAGTGGAATTTAAGCATATGGTAGGTGGGCCTATGCATTATCCACGCTTCAAGCCCAAATGGGCTCTTGCGTGAGAGGGCGTGTTGGGAATAATATAAAACCATTGATATAGCTAATCCTAACAGCTTAAGCTTTTGGGATAATTGGTTATTTGACAGTATGAAGAATAATAAAAATAAATAATTTAGTTATGATCAGTAAATTAATTAAGTAAAGAAAACTAGAGAAAATGAGAGATTAGGAAGAAAATGAGAAAGGAGGTGCAATTTGAGTAATAATAGAAAGAGAGGTGTGGACTAGTAAATTGGAGGTGAAAATAGACTTTTTGTAGAGAAATCAAATTAAAAAGAATAAAACAGGATTTTTATTACTTGGGGAAAAAGTGACCTAGTTGTTTTCTATAAATAGGTCAAGTTAGACAAAACTAGGATTTGCCACCAATTCTAAAAACAAACAAAAGTTAGAACGCGCACGTGAGAAAGGGAGAGGAGCTACGCGAGACTAGGAGGGAGAGTGAAGCAAAAACAACTTATTGATTCTTAAGGAGTCCACTGCAAATCATAGGTAAGGGGGTTTTAACCACTCACTTAATAACTCTGAATGTAGATATTCCTAAGGTATATAGCCTTTATTCTTTTATTGTTTTCTTACTCTACTGCTTATAAGTTATTGTTGTTGTAGTTAAGCACTTAAGCATATACGACTTGAATGTTTAATTCTGTTTCCTTAATCGTTTCGTATGTTCCAGTACTGGCGGTGTGAGCTGTTACTAAGGTATTAGTATATGTGTTCTTGAAATTAATGGTGTAGCCACTGAGTTCCTTTTTAGGACAAAAGAAATAAAATTATAACATTGCGGATTTGGGGTCGATAACTAAAAAACGAAGTTTCTATAATGATTTAAGAATTCTAACTAGTTAAATTTAGTTCTGGGAAGTTTATAGACCTGCTGGGATCGATCTAGGACCGTCCCGTGAAGTTTTGATGTGCACCGAGAATTAAGTTTCAAACTTTGGTGAGAACTCCGATTCTTTTTCGATTGCCGATTTTAAAAACTACAGCCGGGTATCCTTCTAGAATTGAACGACGATCAAAACGGTATAAGATTCGTCGTCTCACGTCAAGCGGTTTGAGAGAACGAAGCGGGTCAGTAAACCGGGTCGGGCGACCCAGTTACAGAAAAACGGGCGAAGAAGGAGCTGGTTCGACCAGCTGCGACGCCCAGTCGCACCTGCCGCTCGTGGGGGCGCGTGCGGGTCCTGTATGAGCCCAAATATTTTTATTTTTTTTTCAGAAAAATCATAAATAAAGTTCTGGGAATTTTGGTACCTCTTTTGAAATTTTTGGACACTTGTATCTATTTTTAGTTAATTATTTAAGATTAAAAGGGTGATTAAATATATTAAAACTTCATAAAAATTTCCCAAAATTTTATACAGAGGATTATGAATAATTTACTACCCTCTGACGTGTTTCACTTCCCTGGGTTTAGACTCTAACAAGTAGTTGAATTTATTCTTCCGTTTATTTAATTAAAATTCGTATGTTTCGTCGGTGAGCTAAATCAATTTAATTTGAATCGAGGTAGGGCTGGAGGGTGATACTAAACTGCTGTTTCGAGAGTTGTGAGTGACTAAGTGAAGCCTAAATATTTTAATTGTTGTACTGGTTGGTGTTGCCTATAGTCGTTGTGTGTTGGTGTTGTTGCGGTGTTGTTCATAACTATTGGTTGCATGCTGTTGATTAATTGGTGTTGTTGAATTGTTGTTGATGGAGTTTTAGGTGCTGTCTAAGTAGGATCATGCATTCATACATGTGTCAGTCCTCGGTGTTGATAAATCGGTGTTGATAATTCGGTGTTGACAAATCGGTGTTGATAATTCGGTGTTGATAAATCGGTGTTGAATTGGTACCACATGCATTTAGGGAGTCAATGGGTCGCATTGCATCCTAGTTTGGTTGAGTTGAATTTTAGTTATTCTATTACGTTGATATGTTTAATATGTGTTTTACCGTCCCAGAGGACAATGCATTATTTATTAACTCTTTATGTTTGGGCTATTATTTTGCACTATTGAACTCAGTTGTTTATGTGATGTCGTTACTCACCCCTTATGGTTTGACCCTACGATGTGCAATCGTAGATTTTCAGGTAATCGACCAGCATTAGCTTCGAGTTTGGAGACGGCTTAGGAGCTGTCTATTTTTCCGTGCTTTCAATAAAGAGTCGCTCTGAATAGGATAATGGAGGGGAAACTCATATTTGAATTTTTGCATTAATACTTTGAGAAATTGAACCTTGTCGTTTGCTTCGGTTGTTTTGAATTTAAATTTTTAAGACTTATAACGTTTTGTTTTAAATTTCTATATTCCGCTGCATTATAAATTCGTACAGTAAACATTGAAGTAGATTAACACTCTTCTAAAGGTAAAAATGAATCATTTTTTATCAAATAAAATTAAAGGAAATTAGAGGGTGTTATACTTGTGCCAATTCAAAGGCGGCTCCTGCCATGCTATAACTTGTTGCTGCTGTTCTGATGTATAGTTTTGCTGCTGTAGCGCATACCAGTCACACCAATATTGCATTGATTTGAAACCCAAGTTACGGCCAGGTTCTTGCTTGTTGTTCCAAACCTTATCATTTCAATTATTCCATACCGTCCACAATAGCATCGCGAACTGTCCAGCAATGCTTCGATCTTCCTCATGACAGATATCAAAAATCAACTCAGGCAATGTAAAATGCTTATTTGTGCGGGCTGTTATTAGATGATCAAGTCCAGCCGTTTGTCTTGCAACAGTGCTGTCATTACAAGTAATAAAAACATGTCAATCATCCTCGTTACTTAATTCCAAGGTTGTCAGAACCGGACCGGCCATCGAACCGGTGAGCTTACTGGTTCAAGGTTCAATGGTCGGACCGGGGTCGGACCGTTTTTAATTAAATATACATTTTTATATTTTTAAATAATACAAAAAAATAATAGTAACAAAAAATTTTAAAATGATTTTTACAATTTATTGTCTTTTACAATTTAAAATATAAAATGTCATAAGTCTATTTATACACTTTAAACATCAAGAATAAAGTATCTTTGTTAATAGTTTTAATGTCAATTTATAATTGAAAATTAAAATACAACTACTATTTTTATTAATTGTATATATTTCGTTTTAATAATTTGTTTATTGTATTATTGTATATATTGGAAATTGGTCCTAATTGAATGCAAATGTAGTGACCAAAAAACAAATGTAGTTACCAAAGAGCAAATGTTAGTAGTGTCCTTTTATGAGTCATAACACACTATTCAATTCTATCACACTATCCAACACGTACAAGCATATGAGACATTTCAACTCTCTTCACTTTTATCAACAACTCTCTTCACATTTTTTTTGTCTCTCTCTCTCTCTTTCTTTCTAAACACTTCCAAAAATTATTGTTCCATCTTCATCTTTCATTGTTGCTATTTGTTAAAAGAAAATCTGTCATCTTCATCTCCAAAAGCTAATGTCTCTTCTCTAGTGACTACTCCTATTCCATATTCATCTTTCTTTTCTTTTTTCTTTTATTTTTTATTTACAGTTCTTCATTTTCTATCATCAATATTTGCTTCTCATTCTTTTTCAAACGAATCAAAACTGTCAAATTCTCTCTTCATTTTTTTGCACTGTATAAAAAATGCAATTATTATCTTCAAAACCGTGTAAAAAATAAAAAAATTGTGCTAATCCTGTTTGTTTCTGTCGTTTTGGCCATAAAAAAAAAAAAAACATAAACCGTTGAACCGTCCGGACCGCCCGGGTCACCAGTTTTTTGCCGGTCCTTTCGCAGACCGTTTTTCAACACCAACCGGACCGGATGCAGGTCCGATTTCCGATTCGACCGGTCCGACCGGCCGGTCCGGTCCGGTTTTGATAACCTTGCTTAATTCACAAAGTGGACATGACAATAGACAAGAAACACACCTCTCTTAAAGCCGAATACAAGTTGGAACGCAACCCTTACATATCCTCCAAAGTAAAGTGTTTCACTTTTGGTGGTGCATGTATTTTCCAAAGGCAACTCCAATTTTCTTGTCCTACCGGGTTCACCATTCTCCCTGTAACATTTATCAACATATTATATCCACTTTTAACACTATCACTACAAGAATTTCTTCTATTTCGTACAAACATTTCCTAAGAAATTTAGCTTGGTAGGAAATGAAATGCATTTCCTACGAAAATTTGGTAGGAAACGAATTTATGTCAAAAGCTGATCATGCACGTCTTTCTAGGCACGTTTCCTACGAAATACTTGGTAGGAATGGTCATTTGACCGTTGAATCCCTGCCACACAGCTTTAACAGCAAGAAACCCTTTTTTTTATTTAATTTAAAAAACAGTTCCTACGAAACTTTGGTAGGAAACGTAATTGTCAGAAATTTTTGTCCGTCCAACAATGCCTATATGGTGCGCCTATATGAAAAGTCACATTTTACTCTATATATAACACACTTTACACTACAATTTTTTTCACTCTTCTGAAGGTGGAAAAACACAAGAAGGGGGGGTTGAATTGTGTTTTTGGAAATTAAAACTTTTTGGTTCTTAAGGTGTTTAATGCAGCGGATATAAAAACAATTCAAAGAGATTCTAAGAGAAAGAAGGATAGACACACATATTTATCCTGGTTCCCTTCACAAATTGAAGGTACGTCCAGTCCCCTTGTTCTCAACAAGAGCTTTTCACTATAATCTTCACAAGATTACACTTTGCTCAAGCACACTTGCAAGAGACTTCTCAAATGCTCAAGTTACACTTAACGAGAGACTTCACAATCAAACTTAAAATCTAAGAATGAATGTTTAGGAACACTTGATATACTATCAGAGGTGTTTACAAAATACAACGCAAATTGTTCTAAGACTTAGAATGACAGATTGAAATGATTGTGTCAGAATGCTTCTTAGTCTTAAACGCAGTAATAGAACAGTAGTCATTTCTTCCATTTGAGTCTTCTATTTATACTTGGAGGAAGATGATGATCGTTGCAGAGAGAGAGGTGCCAGCTGGAATATACTCGTACAATTGTGATAGCTGTAGTTGCCTTCTTTGGCAAAGATATCCAATTCCACTACCTTGCTATTTGAATTATCACTCATCCATTTTGAGTAATAATAGTACAATAGTACGATCCTCAATTGCGCTCCACATATGGATAAGGTTAACGTTGTACCAACGAATATTCCTTCTTGTGGACGTGACATAACCTTCAAGTAGATTGTTCTTTAATCATTGGTTCTGATTATGTCAGTTCTTGAGTGACGTAAATTCCTTTTGCTTCAGATGCTGTTGTCATTGCTTCTTGAGGTCCTTTTGCTTCTGAGTCCGTCAGAGCCTTGTTTTTGTCCTCAGAGGCACTTTCTTCAACATGCAAAATTTAAGCTTCTGATGAACAGTGATGTGCTTTCAGAGCTTGTTTTGACTGGCTTCTCTGCTATTATTCGTAGTGCTTCTGAATGAATTTTAACTTATAATTCTGCACACTAGAATAATCATTAGTAATTCCAATTGTAATTTTAACACTTTGTTATCATCAAAACTACTTAAAAACTTAGAGGTTCATGTCAGACCCACTTTGTTCCAACAATCTCCCCCTTTTTGATGATGACAAACTAAAGCATTAAAATTCAATTGTTGTTGATTTAATTCAATTATGTTGACTTCAGGTTTCAAAGGTTTGCAATCTCCCCCTGAGTCTGATAATCCATAAGGATAGGTTTGTAAGCTCCCCCTAAGTCTTATCCATAATTAATTAAAACAGTTTAAGAGTCAATTTATTAACTTAAAACAAATTTTCATTTTTAACTCTCAGAAGCATAGTTTTGTAAGCTTTGCTTCTTAGAGTCTGATAATGCTCAGAAGAGGTTTGCAAGCTCTTCTGATATTATCTATGAAATTCTATTTTAGGTTCTTAAATTTTCTCCCCTTTCAATAATGTTCAGAATGAGAAGGAATTAGAAGAGATAAAAATTGATTCAGAATGCATTTATCATAACAGTTTCAGATTGAGCAGTATATGAATCAATCAACATTAATTTTAACGCTACTCTTACTCCCCCTTTTGGCATCAGTCAAAAAGACACAGAAAACCAAGCAGTCAAAGTGCCAAACCAAGGTAGTCAAGTCAAAAGATAATGACAATCAAGCGCATTCAAAGAATAGCATTGAGTATCCCACTGACAAGATAGCTTGAGGACACTATAAAAAGGGATGATTCCTCTCATTTTACTCAGTCAGAGTAATCAAGTAACATCAAAAACAAAACATACAATGGAAAGGCAGGTTACCAGGGATGCTTCAGGCTCAAAAGAGAAGAGCAAGAAGGGAGCAGAGCCCCGGCGCTGCGAAGAAAACAGGCTTCGCTACGAAAGGAACAAGCAAGAACTAATATTGACAGAGTCAGAGAAGGAAGAATTGGGCTCTGATCTGGAAGAATTTCTATGGACATACAATGATGACACTCCATACGAAGAGTACGAGGCTGCTGTTCAGAAGGACACTGAAGAACTCGTGCAAAAGGCCACTGCAAATTTGCTTGCTTACATTAAGGAGAAACATAAGAAGCTAGATGCAGAGGCTTCTGAAATTAAGCCTAGCTCTAAGTAGAGTCTCATCATTCTATGTAATAGAGATTCTTCAATAATATTAATAAAAGAGTTTATGCTATAAATTCTCTTTGTTTTGAGTAAGTTTCTTATATATATATACCTCATTCCTATTGTCAGAAAACCAGTTACCAGACACGCCTCATACGGTATTAAACTAGGATACTTCAAAAGTAGTCACTAGCTGCCCCGACTATTAAACAGGCCATAATACTAAGAAGCTATTTCATGAGTAAACAGGAGTACCGATGTGGGGGACTCTTAGGTTTTGAAAATCCTAAGCTATTAGTTATAAAACTGAGATGCTCTGCAACATCTCACACTAGAGCCAGTAACCACAAGAGTACCAGACAATATCAGGGTATATGGAGAAACGAATCAGTGAAAAACAAATGTAAAACACACAAGCAAATAAACAAACACACAAATATGGATAACTTAAACTTTAATAAAACAGACAGAAGATAACATTATCCAAGAGTACATAAGAACCATAAACCAAAGATAACAAAAGGAAACTAAGATAAGTGCACAAATAGGGGTTATGGCTTCTTAATATCTGCAATGGCCTTCAGAAGGGTTTCCATCATAGCATCCATCCTTTGACGAGTGTTTTCCTCAGATGCAGTAATGTCAGCTCTAAAATCTGCTCTCAAATCTGCTCTCAAATCAGTTCTGAGGTCAACCCTGAGTTCATCTATTTCATCCTTGATGTCTTCAGCTAACTCAGTTCTGATGGAATCTAAGGCCTTTTGAACTGCTGGAGGTATTTCTGAAGATGGAGAACCTTTTTCAATCTTGGGAGAGGCAGGAGGAGTTTTATCAACAACAACAGTTTTGCCCTTATCAGAATTTTCAGTTACAGGGCTGTGATCAACCATATCAATATCTTCTTGTTCGGGTTGAATTAATTCAAGTATTTGAAGATTTTCTGCCACCACCTGATCAGCCAGAATCTTGTTGGTCTCAATAGTAGCAATGTGTGTTCCCATGCTTACCAACAACCTGATGGCTTCTTGATCAGCAAGCCTCTTGTGTTCAATCTCAGCTTGCCTCTTCTTCTCAGTTTCAGCAGCTATCCTAGCCTGCTCATCTTCAACACTTTGAAGATACTCTGCTTCTTGTAAGATCATCATTTGAGCATTAACAGAAGCAGTTCTGAGACTCTCTTCAATTGCAGCCATAAGGTTCACTCTGTTTTGCTCCTCAACATGATTGTAGAAAGTAAGCCTTGGAGCACGTGACCTTTCCACAATGTCAAACAAGCTTCTCACAGTGGCCATTCCTCTTCCCTGTACCTTGTTCTTCAGATGAGTACTGAGAATCTTCAAAGATTGACTAAATAGATACTCCATCTCTCTGACTTCAGCATCAAAGTCAGAAGGGAAGACAAGAACCTCTTCATCCATTTGCTTAAATCTCTTGAGCCTAAGACTAATAGCAATACTCAGTAGCTCAAGATTTGGTTCAGAAGCAGGATTGAAGAAAGGTTTGGATGGGTCAAAGGGAATGGTTGGCTCAGGTTTCTTTCGTTTGAGGTTAATGATTTTGATTTTGCTCAGGTTAGGGGGTATAATGTCATCATCGAGATTGATGGCATCCTTAAAGATTTGAGCTTCAGCCTTAGAAATGTGGTTGTAAAGCTCAAGAACCTCTTCTAAAACTAGAGGTTTGTTGAGTGAGCCATAAAAATGATCTGGAGTAGGTTCTGGAGTGGTAGGTTCAGGTTGTGGTGTTGGTGCTTGTGATTGAGTATTGTCATGGACTGGAGAGTGATGAGGTGATTGTACATGTGGTTCATTATAGATGGGAGTGGGTGAATCAATTTGTTCATTTGCAGTTGGAATTGGAGAATTTTGTGGTGTTTGCTGTTGTGCTTCAGAATGAGCAACTGCCTCATCCTGAAGGGGTGTTTGTTCTTGTGAAATATGATCAAGGGATGGAGGTGGAGTTTGAATAACTTGTGTGATTGGTGGTTCTTGGACAGTTGAATCAGTAGTGGTATTGATGAATGGAAAACGAGGTGGTGAATTTGGGTTGGAGTTAGAAAACGCATCACCGCATAGATGTTGTTGAAGATGGTCAAGAACTGATTCAGGATTACCAGGTTGGTCAAGAATGGTGGTGTCAACAATGATGGTAGGTTCTTCATCAGAAGAGATTTGAATTGGCTTCTTGATGGTTTTCTTGGTGGTTCTTTTGAGGTTTGTTTTCTTTGGTGGATCCTGTTTCTTTTGTTTCTTATTTGCTTCTTTGGTTAGCTTAGCAATGAACTCATCAGAGGCAGTGCTAGAATCAGATGATGATGATGTTGGTATAAGTTTAGAATCAGGCAAAACTACACTAAGAGGTACAGTATAGTCTATGGGATTTGCTTGATTTGGAGGTTGGGAAGGTTGAGAGATGGAGGGTTGAGCAGTAGAAGGTTGAGGTTCAGAATTCATATCTTGAGCTACAGGAATGCTAGTAGTATTAGACTTAGAGAGTTTACCTTTTGGTTTAGAAGCTCTAGTCTTTAATCTCTTTGCAGGCTTAGCAGGATTCTGATCCTCCTCAGAAGCTGGAGGCCTGTCATTCCTCTTCTTTGATCTCTTTTCCTTCTGAACATCTTCAGCAGCCATATCTCCAGCACCACTTTTTCCTTCCTCAACCTCATCAGCATTATCATTCTCTTGATCATCAGAACTTTTATCAACAATTTCTTGCTCAGTGGTCTTTGGCTTCCTTTTAGACCTTGTAATCTCTCTTGGACCCTTGAAGATTTCCCAGTTTGGGACACTAACAACCATCTTTCTGGGCACTTTTACCCCAGTATCTCTTCTCACAATCTCAATGAAGTTCTTGATGACATCCTCATTATCATGTTCTGATATGGTGGGGAACCCATCACACCAGAAGTACTTTTCATATACTTGTTGTAGAGGTGTCTTAACTGGAATGATTTCTTCCTTGGTTTTCCTTTTCATGTTAACCAGAACTGTTGCATCATACTTAGCAGTTTGGAACACTCTAAGCTTCTCCTTGGCCCTCAAAATATCAGTAAGTTTGGTTTGCCTTATAAGTTCTGAAATTAGCCTGGGATGATGAATGTTTGAAGGTATTTTTGTTCTACTCTCGGAGATGGTTAAACACAGATGATCAAACAGAATTTTGGCCAGATTCACTTTTACTTTCTTGTATAAGAACCAAATAAAGTGTTTGTGTGGTATAGAGATGGTATCTAATCCTCCTTTTCTAGTAACAATAGTATCAAGAAATACTCTGAAGGCAAACTCAAACTTGTTCCTCATGAACTTTATTTTCCCAAAATCCTTGTTGGAACTTCCAGGCTTAAATAGGTCCTGATTGATTGAATCCAGATGTTTGCTTTTCTTATCATACATATCTATGTCTTCTCCTTTGTTATCCAAACCCAGAATCTTAGCAATGTGAGCTTGAGTGATCACAACATTGATACCCAGAATATTTGACCTTATCTCTCTTCCTCTATAAGGTTTCAAACCAAGTTCCTGTCTTGTTTTACCTCTTAATGCCTTGTTCTTTGCAACCAAATTTCTGTATTCTTCATCAGCGCTTACCCTATCATAAACTTTAGCCTTTTGCCAGAAATACTTAACGATGTCATAGTACACAAATCCATTAAGCATCTCAAAGTAGTTTTCCCATTGTTGATCGTAGAACAGGCTTTGAACATCTATTCCGTTTGCTTTCAAACTATCAAAGTCTACAAACTTCTCAGTGTAGAAATCATAAGCGTCTGGACCAGCGTCAGTTTGATTGTGTTGATAGACGAGATTATCTTCAGAGTTGAGATCAATAATGGGTGGTAACGTAGGGTTAAAGGGTTCTTGAACGATTTCGTTTGAAGAACGAGCAGCCATTGTTGCAGAAAATTAAGAAGAAGAAGATTGGGAATTTCTGTAAGGTCTAGGGTTGTGTAGGTAGTGATTGCGTGTAAAAAGTTGTGCAAGTGAGTGAAGTGACTTATAAATAGACTAGCACACATATACAGAGAAAATAAACATTGGGAGGGAGCGCGAGCAGTTTTTAAAAAATTAAATAATAGACTTAACTGCCATAATCATCATTAACTGTTCTCTGCCCGTCAGGATCTAGACACGTGCTGAAAGGGTTTAATCATAGCTGACGCGTGTACAGACAACTGTTGTACACTTACTAGTACTGAACGTTTCGTTTCCAAAAGGTTCAGAGCCAAACTCATTTGTATCTGACACCACATCAGAACCTGTTACCCTTCAGAACCCAAATTATTCAGAGCTTCTCAAAGGAGATTCTAAATTATTAGAGGTTCTGATAGAGCTTCAGATGCTAATTCTATTCTACTTCTCAGAGCTAAATTTCTTCAGAAATATAGTGCATGTTCAAATTCTTTTTAATAAAATCAAATCTTTCAATAGCTAAAGGTTTAGTAAATATGTCAGCCCATTGATGTTCAGTATCAATGAATTGAATATCTATTGTACCTTTTTGAACATGATCTCTTATAAAATGATGTTTTATTTCAATATGTTTAGCTCTAGAGTGTAGAATAGGGTTCTTAGACAAATGAATAGCAGCAGTATTATCACAATATAGTGGAATACTACTTTCAGCTATGTTATAGTCTTCCAACTGATATTTCATCCAGAGAAGCTGTGTGCAGCATTTAGCAGCTGAGATGTATTCTGCTTCTGCTGTAGACAAAGCAATAGTTGTTTGTCTCTTGCTGGCCCAAGATATGAGATTCTCACCAATAAATTGGCAATTTCCACTTGTGGATTTTCTCTCAATCTTGTCACCAGCATAGTCAGCATCGCAGAATCCAACTAGCTTACTATCTAGGGATTTTTTTATAAAGAAGTCCTAGATTAGTAGTTCCTTTCAGATATCTAAAGATCCTCTTAACAGCAGTTAAGTGAGGTTCTCTAGGATCTGACTGGAATCTTGCACACAAGCATACACTATATAAAATATCAGGTCTAGATGTTGTTAGGTAGAGTAAGGAACCAATCATACCTCGATACAGCTTCTGATCTACTTTGCTTCCTATCTCTTCCTTGCTTAGGCTGCTGGTAGGATGCATGGGAGTTGTCATAGTCTTACAATCCTCAAGATTGAACTTCTTCATAAGCTCTTTCGTATACTTGCTTTGGTAGATGTAAGTGCCATCTTTTCCTTGATTGATCTGAATCCCCAAGAAAAACTTTAACTCTCCCATCATGCTCATTTCGAATTCATCCTGCATGAGCTTAGAAAAATTCTTGCAAAGAGAAGCATTAGTAGATCCAAAAATAATATCATCAACATATATTTGAATAATCAAAATATCCTTCTTGGTTGTCTTTCTGAAAAGTGTGTTGTCAATTTGACCTTTTTCAAAACCATTTTCTAACAAGAAGTTACTCAATCTCTCATACCAAGCTCTTGGAGCTTGTTTAAGACCATAGAGTGACTTCTTAAGTTTATACACATACTCAGGATTTTTTAGATCTTCAAATCCTGGTGGTTGTTTGACATACACCTCTTCAGAAATGACACCATTTAGGAAAGCACTCTTAACATCCATTTGATAAAGAGTGATTCCATTGTTAACAACATAGGATAACAATAACCTTATTGCTTCCAGTCTAGCTACTGGAGCAAATGTCTCTGTGAAGTCGATTCCTTCTTGCTGACTGTAGCCTTGTGCTACAAGTCTAGCTTTATTCCTTACCACTTCACCTTGCTCATTCAGCTTGTTTCTGAACACCCACTTAGTTCCAATGATGTTCTTGTGTGTTGGTCTTGGTACCAGATCCCACACATCATTCCTTTGAAATTGATTGAGCTCATCTTGCATAGCTACAATCCATCCATCATCAGTAAGTGCTTCATCAACATTCTTGGGTTCTATCATTGAGATTAGTCCCAGAAGCGAATCAAGTTGTTGATAGTCTGATCTTGTCTTTCTTGGACTTTCTTTGTTTCCAAGAATCAGATCTTCTGGATGTGATGATCTATATTTGAACTTCCTTCTTGGAGCTTCATCAACATCAGCACTTGTTTGAGTGTCTTCTTCTGAAGTATCATCATGTTCTTCAGATGCTTCTATTTAAGATGCTCCTTCAGCATCTTCTTCCAATACAGCTTCTGAAGCTTCAACAGCTTCTGATGCTTTTACAGGTTCTGAATTGATGTATTGGTATGGAATACCTGCATAGCTATCATCTTGCTCTGACATTTTACTGTCAGGCTCTTTATCATCAAATCTAACGTGTATAGATTCTTCCACTGTGTTAGTTTCAGAATTGTACACTCTGTATGCCTTTGAGCGTTCAGAGTAACCTATAAAGATTCCCTTACAAGCTTTGGCATCAAATTTTCTTTTGTAGGCCTTGTTGTTTAGAATGTAACAGGTACATCCAAACTGATGAAAATAAGAGATGTTGGGCTTTCTTCCTTTGAAGAGTTCATATGTTGTTAGATTCAATAGAGGTCTAATATAGATCCTATTTTGAATATAACAAGCTGTGTTTACAGCTTCTGCCCAGAAGTGTTTAGCAAGTTTAGTCTCATGCATCATGGTTCTTGCCATCTCTTGTAAAGACCTGTTCTTTCTCTCTACAACACCATTTTGTTGTGGTGTTCTAGGAGCAGAGAACTCATGGACAATGCCATGGTCTTCACAGAAAGTTGCAAATGGTTCGTTTTCAAACTCACCACCATGATCACTTCTTACCTTTAAGATTTTGAGACCTTTCTCGCTTTGCACTTGAGTGCAGAAGATGCTGAACACATCATATGCATCATCTTTCACTCTTAGAAACTTTACCCAAGTCCATCTACTGTAATCATCAACAATAACCAATCCATATTTCTTCCCATTGATTGAGGCAGTACTTACTGGGCCAAACAAATCAATGTGAAGTAGTTTTAAAGGTCTTGAAGTAGAGACAATATTTTTTGGTTTAAAAGAAGTTTTTGAAATTTTGCCAATCTGACAAGGACCACACAGAGCATCTGAATGATATTTAAGATTGGGCAGGCCTTTAACCAAGCTTAGTTTGCTAAGTTTAGAGATTAATCTCCAGTTAGCATGTCCTAAGCGTTGGTGCCAGACCCACTTCTCATCATTCAGAGATAGAAGACAAACTATCTTCTGCTCAGTGAGTTCTGACAGATTGACCTTATAAACATTGCCTCTTCTTAAGCCTTTAAACAATATAGACTTGTCAGAGTCATTGATTACTGTACATGCCTCTTTATCAAATTTAACAACGAATCCACTATCGCAAAATTGACTAATGCTAAGCAGATTGTGTTTAAGGCCATCAACTAGCCAAACATTATTAATTGAAAGAGAAGAATTACCAACTATACCTGTACCAATGATCTTCCCTTTTTGATTGCCTCCAAACCCCACAGTGCCTCCCTCTTTCAGAGTTAGGGTTTGGAACATATGCCTTTCTCCGGTCATATGTCGTGAGCAGCCACTGTCCAGGTACCAACATTGCTGCTTTGGCCTTCTTGGTGTGCAAACCTGAAACAAATATAATTTCAGATTTTGGTACCCATATCTTTATGGGTCCTTTTGTGTTAGTCTTCACAGGCCTAGGTGGTTTTTGTTTGAAGGACCTATCAGAGCCTCTAGAGTTATCTACCCTGTTTGTAAAAGTTTTGGGTTTAGGATAGCTCTTGGGCTTTGCTCTTGAATGTGTCAGAACTTCTTTAGTTATAACATTAGCTTGAGGTTTGAAAGTCTTAGGTTCTGAGGTTTTAACCTTCAGAGTCTTTGACTTTGGAGCCTCTGGCTTTGATGTTCTATCAGAAGCTGACTCATTCAGAACTTCTGATTGGCTCTTTACAAAGACAGCCTTAGGTTTTGTTTTATTAATGTTAGAGGGTTTTGAGAATAATGGATTGTCTTTAAATCGTGAGAATCCAAGACCCTCACCTCTATTTCTACTCACATGATAAATCAAAGAGGCTATCTTGCTTCTTTTCATTCCATTGATAAGGAATTCCTGAAGAGCAAATTCATGTTCTGGAGGAACCTTATCATCAAGAACATAATGAGTTTCCATAAATTCATTTCTTGATTTTAGAGACTCATTTTGTTCAATTATTTCATTTGCCTTTTCGGTCAGGTTGTTATAGGCCTTTTTAAGGACCTTACACTCACCTGCATTTTTGGTTAAAAGTTTTAAGGCATCTTTCAAGGAATCTATTAATTCAGAACGAGAAAGTTTAGCAAGTACCTCATCTTCATCTTCTGAATCTGAGTTAGCTTCGTGCTCAGAGTTCTCTTGGTCAGAAGTGGTTGCCATCAAGGCTAGGTTTGCTTCTTCTTCCCCATCAGAATCTGATTCCTGATCCAAATCACCCCAAGTAGCAAGGAACCCCTTCTTGAGCTTACTTTTGTATCTTTCTTTGTTAGAGGTTCTCTTGGAGGTTTTACTCAGGTTCTCTGGGCAGTCAGCAATGAAGTGCCCTGGCTTGTTGCATTTAAAGCATTTGCTTTGTTCTTCCTTCTTGTCCTTAGAAACACCAACTTTCTTGGAAGAACCTTTGGCCCATTGAGACACTCTTGCAGCCATCAGAACCATTTCCTCTTCTTCATCAGAATCCATCTCATGACCTGCTTCAGAAGCTTCTTCATCAGATGCTATCACCTTAGCCTTCAGAGCCTTTGAAGAACTCTTGGAGCTTAAGGCTATCCCTTTTAGCTTCTTAGTTGATTCATCAGTCATGAGTTCCATCTCATGACTCTTTAGAGAACTAACCAAGCTTTCAAGAGATACAGTATCTAAATCCTTAGACTCCTGAAAAGCTGTCACTTTTGGTCTCCACTTTGGCGGCAAGCTTCTAATTACTTTCCTGACATGATCAGCCTCAGTATAACTTTTGTCTAAAACTTGAAGTCCAGAAACAAGGATTTGAAACCTAGAGAACATAGTCTCAATGTCCTCTCCGTCCTTCATTTTAAACAATTCATACTGATGTACTAACAAGTTGGCCTTAGCCTCCTTAACTTGTTTATTTCCTTCATACTTGGATTTAAGAGAATCCCAAATAGACTTTGCAGTTCTCTTATCTCCAATTTTCAGGTACTCATCATGAGAGATGGCGTTTGTCATCATTCCTTTTACATTATGATGCTTCTTATACTCTAGCTTTTGAGTAGGTGTGAAAGATTTTCTGTCCTTAGAGCTGACTACTCCTTCTAAGTCCATATTTTCAAAGTTGACTCCATCTTCCACCAAGTCCCACAAATCACAATCAATACCCATGATGTGACTGTACATCTTGGTTTTCCAGAAAGGATATCCAGTCTCAGTTCCATTGAAAAAGGGAACTTTATCAGAAGATCTTCTGTCTTTAGCATTTGAGTCATAGTCATAGTTCACGTTGTTGTTGTTGTTGTTGTTGTTGCTATTGTTTCCTTTCTCAGCATACATGTTTTTCCCTCCTGGATCTTTACTGTTTCACTGTTAGGTGAGAGTTAGGCAACAACCCAGCTCTTGATACCAATTGAAGGTGGAAAAACACAAGAAGGGGGGGTTGAATTGTGTTTTTGGAAATTAAAACTTTTTGGTTCTTAAGGTGTTTAATGCAACGGATATAAAAACAATTCAAAGAGATTCTAAGAGAAAGAAGGATAGACACACAGATTTATCCTGATTCCCTTCACAAATTGAAGGTACGTCCAGTCCCCTTGTTCTCAACAAGAGCTTTTCACTATAATCTTCACAAGATTACACTTTGCTCAAGCACACTTGCAAGAGACTTCTCAAATGCTCAAGTTACACTTAACGAGAGACTTCACAATCAAACTTAAAATCTAAGAATGAATGTTTAGGAACACTTGATATACTATTAGAGGTGTTTACAAAATACAACGCAAATTGTTCTAAGACTTAGAATGACAGATTGAAATGATAGTGTCAGAATGCTTCTTAGTCTTAAACGCAGTAATAGAACAGTAGTCATTTCTTCCATTTGAGTCTTCTATTTATACTTGGAGGAAGATGATGACCGTTGCAGAGAGAGAGGTGCCAGCTGGAATATACTCGTACAATTGTGATAGCTGTAGTTGTCTTCTTTGGCAAAGATATCCAATTCCACTACCTTGCTATTTGAATTATCACTCATCCATTTTGAGTAATAATAGTACAATAGTACGATCCTCAATTGCGCTCCACATATGGATAAGGTTAACGTTGTACCAACGAATATTCCTTCCTGTGGACGTGACAGAACCTTCAAGTAGATTGTTCTTTAATCATTGGTTCTGATTATGTCAGTTCTTGAGTGACGTAAATTCCTTTTGCTTCAGATGCTGTTGTCATTGCTTCTTGAGGTCCTTTTGCTTCTGAGTCCGTCAGAGCCTTGTTTTTGTCCTCAGAGGCACTTTCTTCAACATGCAAAATTTAAGCTTATGATGAACAGTGATGTGCTTTCAGAGCTTGTTTTGACTGGCTTCTCTGCTATTATTCGTAGTGCTTCTGAATGAATTTTAACTTATAATTCTGCACACTAGAATAATCATTAGTAATTCCAATTGTAATTTTAACACTTTGTTATCATCAAAACTACTTAAAAACTTAGAGGTTCATGTCAGACCCACTTTGTTCCAACAACTTCATCTTTTCACTTCAAATTCTTTTCAACAAATTCTTTCAACACTTTCATCTTCCCACTTTTCTTCAACCCATTCATCTTTTCCACTTTCATCCTTTCAACACTTTCATTCAAACATCTAAAAAACTTTAATTCTTTTTTTAACACACTTTCATTTTTCACTTTCTTCTTTCAATACTTTCATTCAAACATCTAAAAAACTTTCATTCTTTCTTCAACACACTTTCATCTTTCAACACTTTCATCTAAACATCTAAAAAACTTCTATTTCAACATCTATTCTTTATTTTTTTCAACACATTCAATTTTTTTCCTTCAACATTCATTCCACCCTCTTTTTCTACACATTATCTTCTTCAACACATCTTGCTATTTTCTTTCTTTCATCTTACATTTTATTTATTATTCTTCAATTCTACCACTTCAAAAATATTTTCTATTTATCACTTTTAACTCAACATAAATTTCTCACAAGATAATTTTTTAGTTCTCTTTCAAATTTTCTTTGGGTAATTTTTCTTTGTTCCTAATTTTTTCATATTTTTTGCAAAAATTTAAAATTTTTGGTTGAAATTTCAATTCTATTTTAAAAATTTGATATTTTTTAGTGCAATATTAATATTTTGGTAGAAATTTTTATTTTTTGGCGCAAAAATAAAAATTTTAAATATCTGGAAATTTGAATTTTTTGAGCCAAATTTCATTATGAAAATTTGAATATTTTGGGGGTAGAATTCAAATTTCATTTTTGGAGTCATTTGCATTCTGAAATCTATTTTTAATTTTTTTAAATATAAAAAACGTTTCCTACGAAGTTTGGTAGGAACTGTACTGACACATGCTGACACTAGCATCGGATAACTAAAATGCGTTTCCTACAAAATTTTGGTAGGAAAGGGCTGACACACGCTGACACACGGTTCCTACGAATTTTCGTAGGTAATGCGTAGGAATAGCAGCCTTTGTACCTACAAACCATTTGGTAGGAACTGTGGTAGGAAATGCTACGAAATTGGGCTCCATTCCTACTAATATTTTTGTGGAAAATAAAGAGAATTCTTGTAGTGTATATTGCCCATGCATACTATCACGCCAAATTAACTTATCATCTTCAACCATATCAAACAATGGGGTATCAAGAATGCGTTTGACAACATCTCTAGAAAATTCCACTTTTAAAAATTACACTTTTAGGATGAGAGAATGTTTTAAGGTAATGTAATTTTTGGAGGGAATTCAAATGCTTTTGTCAAAATTTCTTGTTTGGATAAATAATTTGGAGAATTTTAAAAAAGAAGGGAATTTGTGAAGTATTTTGTTTAAACTAAATTTAAAGAATTTCAAATGACACCTAAAAGCTAGGAATTTTGAAATTTTTTCCTCTTATAAACTTTTTTTTTTACGCAACTTTTCTATACACTTTTAAAAATTACAAATTGATCGAAAAACCTAAAATCAGTAAAAAAAAAAGCCTAAACTCGACACTAAACTCGACTCGAACTCTAAAATAGCCGAAAAACCTAAAATCGACCCTAAAAGGATATTTAAAAATTACACTTTTAACAAAACTTAAAAGCCTCAATGATTTCCACATCAATAAAACATTTCTTGCAAGGCTCTTACAAGTTGATTAATTTGCGATGAGGCATCAATTACTCAAAGGCTTGGGATCTATATATATCTTGTCTCGTACTGCATGTTTCAATGTTTCAATCTCCGAAGTTGATTAATTTGTTGAAGACCAGAATTGGTTAGTTCAAATGTAATTCTTGATTCAACAAATGGAGCATCATGAAGATCCAAATGGGTTAAAAAGATGAGACTTTGGGATATTGTGGCAACCATAGCATTTGTTATATCAGAAATGTTATTATGATTGTTTGAAGAGGATAAAGTTAAAGATGAATGATTTTTTCAAGTTTGGAAGATTTTAATCTAGTTAACCATATGTGTTGCCCAACTCCCCATTTATCTACCCATGACTCCCTGCATCTAGATCAGCAATAATTTCAAGGAATTTCACTATTTGTTCACGAGTGGTATTGCCTATGTGACACCCTTGTGATTGTTTGCAATTGCAGATGATAAAGTTAAAAATAGTTAAAGGTGAATGATTTTTTCAAGTTTGTAAGATTTTACTCAATTAACCAAACTTGTTCGCCAACTCCACCATTATTTGAATGTGACTCCCCACACTTGTATTGGTAATAGTTCTAATTTTATTTTAACTTTATCTTTTGCAAACAATCTGAAGTGTGTCACATATACAATTTCACTCTTTAATAAATAGTGAGATTTCTTGAAAAAATATTATGTTTATAAAGTTAAAAGAGGAGTATAAAATTACAAGTACACGCATTTTGTAAAAAAAAAATAAAAAAAATTTAGAGAGAATCCACGCTATTGAAACCAAAATTGCAGCTAGACCAAATTACTTCGTGTTATACATTTTGCCTTATTCACTAAGAAAAAGTGATTCACCAAAAGTTAGTAACATGATAGGTGCACAAAAAACTTTATAACAGGTTGTGTGAACTAGTAATAGGTTGTGGTCCTTAGAAATATGCAGAATTGTAGTGTTCAGAAAGTTATGCACAAAAGCCTTCAAGAAGCTATTCACGCCTTATGCATAATTATTCAATCCACTTGGTGCCCAATATAAAGCTTCCTTCACTACTGCATCTTCGAGCTCTTCTTTAGTGGCACTCAAGTCTTCAATAACTTGTTTTATTTATTTTAACGGCAAATGATTTTATTAGAACAAGTAAATGTACCAAGGTGAAACTCAAACTGCCATCACCAATAGCTAAACCAAAAACTAACTGCCAACAAAAACAACAATGAGACATGCTTTCCAACACAAACACACACGGTATAGAAGAGAAAGAACAGAGGAGATTTTACTACTTTAACTCTATTTTCATTCCCAACATAATACAAATGAGGGGGATACTTGACCTTTTATAGGCTTGCAATTCTTAGCACCTAAGAAAAGTCTAGGAATGAAGGGGTGAAATCACAAACTTTCTTAGAACTAGTAGCAAGTTGTAGCTTCTAAGCAATTCTACAAAACACTTGATTTAATTTTCAACAAAAATTACTATAACTAAAAACTATAATGCAAACTCAAAAATATGAAATCAAACAAAATGTGATAAACTGAATGGCTAAAGTGACTATTTTAAGTCAAAGACTAATCAACTCTAAGAATTAGAATTATGCTTATTTTCTGCAAACATAATGCAAGTGGGACTATAGATGGACACCATTCGCACCAAGTCTTTACTTTTATCAGCCACTTCATATTCGTTAAGCTTCAAACTTATTCAATATTACCTTGTGGACCTCTATATATTAATCATTTTATGTAACTATTTCCATAACACACTACATTTCATTTATATCTCTTTTTCTCCTATACCACTTAAATTTACGGTCTATGTTAGTATAGTAAAAATGAATCTATCTAATTAGAAAGGAAAGAGGAGAGTATTTATACAAGCTATTACTAAGAATGAGTTGTCATGAAAACTAACTGCCTATTTTTAAGAGAGTCACAAACTGAGACACAAACACTACAACCCAACAAACCACTAAAACAAAAGGCACAAGGCAAAACAAAATCACAACCATAAGCTATTAGTGATGACAGCAAAAGCCCAAATAATTAGGTTTGGAATTTGAAATCATTGTGAAATTAAACAAAAAAAAGGAGCATATTCATGATTTCACCACAAATAACTTGTCAACTTTCCAATTTTTTTCAAACTTTCAGGTTAACCAAATATTTGAACCAACTCCACACTTATTAAAACACAACTAACCACATATATTTCCTATATTATCATGTAATTTTTTTTTTCAACTTATAACATTATTATTCATACAAACTCATTTATCTTAAAGAAATGTTAATAAAATCAAAGTTATCAAAAATCAGAAAATTCTCATAACAGAGATTTCAAACTAAAAATGGAGTAGAATACAATAATGCTTACCTTAGATTTTCTTAAACCTAGATTTTGAGAGTTTTCCCCCAATTTGATTTTCTACAATTGGAAACAACAATTGCAATTTCAGATACAAGCTAAATTGATTTTGAAACAAAAGATAAATAAAGAAACAAAAATCACAAAAGCCCCAATTGAAACTATGAAGAATGCTTACCTTAGATACTGTGAAGAAGAAATTGAAACGATGAGAGGGAGAGAGATCACAGAGTGAGTGAGAGCGTGAGAGAAGAGTGAGCGGCGGTGGGTGAGAGCGTGAGAGAACAGAGTGAGAGCTGAGAGGAGAATAGTGAGAGCGTGAGAGAAGAGTGAGAGCTGAGAGAAAAAGAAATAAAAATTAAATTGAAACTAGTGTATTTAGGAACAGTAGGTTGGTGTATGTTGGTGTAGGTATATTAGAGTGTCAACATAACATTTCTGTTTGTTATATAGTTTATCGAAATACACGACTTTTGAATTCCAGGAAGTATGGATGGAAGAAATGAGTTGATGTTTGTTTGGAGAAAGAAGGAAAAAATTGCAATTTTATTTTTGGTTTATGGATATTTTTATCTTTCCACTAAATTTTTTGTTTTTTTGTTGACTTGTCAATTTTTCCAACGTGACACTTGTCTTGTCACCTCATTGAACCAATGTCATGTAACAGTTTATTTCACCGATTGATTAAATAAGGGACTAAAATTTATAAAATTTCACAGGCACAAAACGGGTGAAATTTTTTTGACAGAAATAAAATTAAAATTTGTCAATTTTACATAGACGGAAAACACTTTTTACTCTATCAATCACGCATTGATATTTGGCAGCTGCGGTGCATTCAAAAGCAACGTGGACTATCTACATCTAATAGTCGCAGCGTAAATTGCACCACACAACTTCACTTTTCTCCCACTCAAACACAACGTTGCTGCCTAATTACGAGGTTCAGTTGCTGTCATTGTCACATAAAACATAATGGTAGCCTTTTCTTCTGATGGTTATGAAAAAGAAAGTGCTCTTCAAATTTGTTTGCCTTCTTAATTAATTATCCACGATCCATTCGTTTTCATTTTACAATAAGGTCCTATAAATTAAATAGTCTAAGTGTATTTTTGGTTTTCCGGTGAGAAAAATTGATTTTGATAGAATTGATTTTGTAAAATTAATTCTAGCAAAAGTTATTTTAAGTTAAAGTAGTTTATGTTTGGATACATTCATATAAAAGTGAGTTGAACAAAAAATTTGAGTGTAAAAATCAATTCTAGAATATGAAGCTACGATTTCTAGCTTCAAGTATGTTGAATTTGTGGTATTTAGGGAGAAGAATTGGGGAAAATAATAAGAAAATATAAATATTATTGATAATGAACTAAATACAATATTTTATATTGAATATTTACATACGAAACAGTATGATAGTACCTTGTATTTATAACCAACCAAGTGAATATATTTAAATCTAAACTAAATCCCTTAATTATAGGGCTTGGAATAACCAAACCTAATTTTTGAGATATTTTTTAAACAAACTTAAATATAAAAGTAATGCATATCTTAAAAGATATTTTACTATTCTAACAAAGTAGAATCAATTCTGGAGACAGAATCAATTCTACTTTTGATAAACCAAACAGGACAGAATCAATTCTACACGTCCAGAATCAATTCTGACCGCTCTAGAATTGAAACCAAACATACACTAACTATATCACCTAAATAATACTCAATTACTAATTATTATTATTTATTAAGAAAATGCTAATTAATGTCTCAAGAAATAAAATAATAAAAAAATTGAAACATGCAATTTTTAAAAAAATATTAAAAAAAGTTATTTTCAATATAAAATTTACTTATTTTGATTTTTTAATCAGTGCATCGAAAACACTAGTTAGCATAATCTTTATTATTTTTTTATTTGACAGTGCATAATCTTTATTATTATGAAGTATTTGTTTGATGTCTTCCGGCGGTCAAAATTTTATCTCTTAAAATAAATGAAATCTTATGTTTGGACCTGGTCCAACCAATCGACTCACATCTGGTCATCGAATACTTATTTTTGTTTTCTATTCTCTTCTATTTTTTGTTGTCCAATAGTCTAAGACCATGTACAATGGTCAACACATCTCAACACCCTCAACACCCACTTTTTACACTCCACATCATCTTCTCTCTCTTCCACCTAATCATTCAACACTCCATTCAACTTTTACCTCTCCAATAGTTTTTTCATTCAACACCCTACCCCACCACATTCTCTACCCCACCACTTTTTATTTCATATTCTTATTTAATTTTTTTTTTTTATGATTAAATAAAATTATAATTATCGATTAAAAATAAATTAAAATAATAAACACTTAACAAAATTTTTTTTAAATAATTTTTTTTATTATATTATTAATTTAAAATGTAATACATCACACAAATAACGTAATTAATACGATACAAATTAACTTAAAATGCAATACAACACACAAGTAACATAATTCATATGATGCAAATTAACTTAAAATGCAAAACAACACACAAACATAATTAATACGAAACAAATCATCTTCAATTCGGATACATTCCAAACTTTGTCCATATGTGTTTCACTAGATCTGCTTGCAATTCATGATGAGCTTTTTTATCACGGAGCTCGGACCTAGCACGCACATGATTTGCAAAAGCGGGTAATACCTCGGTTGAATATGGTTGCGGCGCACTAGATCCACTTTCCTCAGATTGCTCAAAATCGGTCCAACGTTGAGAATATGAATCTCGTTCATCCTCAACAATCATATTATGTAATATGATGCAAGACCTCATGATGATACTCAAATCGGCTATGTCCCACAAGCGAGCTGGTTCACGGATGATTTTAAATCGAGCTTGAAGCACTCCAAATGCACGTTCGATGTCCTTCCGACATCCCTCCTGATATTTTGCAAATAACTTATCGGGTTCACTTTGAGGAAGTCTAATGGATTTGACGAAAGTTGGATACGAAGGGTAGATACCATCAGCTAGATAGTATGTCATATCATAGGAACGTTGATTCACACAGAAATTCACACTTGGAGTCTTCCCCTGTTCCACGTCATCAAAAACAGGTGAACGGTCTAGAACGTTTATGTCGTTCAACGTTCCCGGACATCCAAAAAATGCATGCCAGATCCATAGATCATGAGTTGCAACCGCTTCAAGAATAACTGTGGTGGTTCCCTTATCCCCCCTAGTAAATTGACCTTCCCATCCTTTAGGACAATTTTTCCACTCCCAGTGCATGCAGTCAATACTCCCAATCATCCCTGGGAACCCCCGTTGTTCACTAACATGTAGTATTTTTTGCAGGTCATCTTGGGTTGGTGCTCTGAGATACACTTGCTCATATAATCGTATGATTCCTTTACAAAATCTACGTAAACACTCTAATGTTGTAGTACTTCCTATTTTGATGTACTCATCGACCGCATCTGCTGCCATACCGTATGCCAACATTCGCATTGCTGTGGTACATTTTGCTAAAGGTGATATACCTTCTTTCCCTGTAGCATCAACTCGCTGGGTGAAGTAGTTATCACTACTTGAAAGGTCCTCAACGATTCGAAGGAAAAGATGTTTCTGCATGCGGTACCGACGACGAAACATTGCATCGTCATATGTAGGCTCATTGGCGAAGTAGTCGTCAATTAGTCTTTGGTTTGCAGCTGTATGATCTCTATTGAGATATTTTCTACTACGACGTGCACCATCTTCCCATATTTTCTTTCGACGCTCTCTAAATACATTGCGTACATAAGCATCTTCAATTTCACGATTTTTAGTGTAGGCTGCGACATCAAAATCATCTTCTGATGAACTCATTGTTTGTGTTATTGGAAGTATATTGGATGAGATTTAGGATATTGGAATTAGATTGGATGAGATTTGGGATATTGGTACATAAATGGATGAGTCCCTATATATAGATTCAATTTAGTCTACCGACGGATTTGAAATAATTATTGTATTGAGTTAATTATCAGATAAGGATTGAGTGGTGGACTGAATAATTAAAGCAAGTTGGGTGGTTGACACAATTATTAAAGCACAACACTGACATATTCGAATTGGATGGTGGGCAGCTTGCGGATTTCAAATAATAATTGTATAAAGTTAATTATCAGATAAGAATTGGACACAATAATCAAAACAAACATGTAGCAAAGACTACACTGATTTTGATAATTGTTTGGATTATTAGAAGAATTTTGGGTGTTGAAATTATTATTGGGATCCATTTCACTAAACAGAGACTAAAACTTAAAAATAAACACTAATAGAAGTATAATAATAAGATTAAGAGAGTGAAAAATGTGTTTTTTTTTCTGTGTCCAAATCAAATGAACCAAGTCTCTATTTATAGAGAAAAAAAAATCATGAATTTTGGTATAAAAATAAAAAATTAATTTGCAATGAAATAATTGAGTTTAAAGATAAAATGAGATAAAAATCTGCAGGACCAATCAGAATGTGCCATGTGTCTGAAAAATCCTTCTCTCTCCGCGTTTCTGCTGGGCGACTCGCCCTGTCCGAGCGTGTGTCTCACGCGCCAGAAAGAACCAACAGGAATGCGCCACACGTCCCCCCTTCTGCAGCTTCAACACAGTTGAAGAGTTTCAACTCCTCACTCCTCCAACTAAGCTTCAACACTCCCATTGCATCAGTTTGCTATGTTGAACCCCATTTCAACACCCTTTCAACTATCCCATTGTGGATGGTCTAATAATTAAACTCATATTATAAATGAGAAAAGGTGAAAAATCTAATATTTAAATTCAAACTCTTAAATATCTTGAGATATTTTTATGCCTTCAGTCTCTTTTATTTATAAAAAAATAAATTCAACATTTTTGATAATTTAAAGTTTGGCTATGAAAAAAATAAAATCTAACTAAATATTATTTACACCTTACCAAAAAAAATATTGTTTACATCAGAAATTAAACTCAAATTCTTTTAATAATTCGTCTTAATAGAGTTATTAAATACTTGAATTATTTTTTATAATTCAATAGTTAGGTTTATTGAATAATCTATGAGAAATGTACTATTAGTATTATTTATGAAAAATGAGAAAGAAAGGAAGAAAGAAAGAAAAAAAAGTGTTACTCGACGTGGCCAATTTCTACTCCGAGTGCAGAGTTGGCGTGCCATTTCTTGCCTCCATTCCGACCATTCAGCTTGTTTGGTCACAAATACAAACACGAAAAATTGTAGTAGTATCATTGAAAGGGAAAAAATATTTAGTAGTAGTAAAAGAATAACAAACGCAAAAGATCGGAAGCACGAAGAAAAGACTCAAAAATCAAAACAAAGCGAGTTTCAGACAGACTCATCAGAGCGAGTTTTACAGAGCTTCAGAAATGTGGCGTTGCGTGGCTCGTACTATTTCCGATAGATCCAATCAAAATCTTCAACCACTTAGATCTCATCTTTCAAGATTTTTCTCCGTTAGTACCTATCTATCACTTGATTATTTATTTATTTATTTATTTATTTATTTATTTATTTATCGTTGATTTCACTTTTGCACTCTTTCTGTTTGTTGTATTGTTTCACTGAAACTCCGTCGTTGTGTTGTTGTGCAGAGTGGTGGAAATTCGTCGTACAATGTGGTGGATCATAAATACGATGCGGTTGTTGTAGGTGCTGGTGGCGCAGGGTTGAGAGCTGCTATTGGACTTTCGGAACATGGTTTCAACACTGCTTGTATTACCAAGCTTTTCCCAACTCGTTCTCACACTGTTGCAGCTCAGGTATGAAATTAAATTAAATTAAATTAAATCTTCCTTAGCTTATAGCACTAGTTTTCATATTCATATGCATGCTGCATGCATGTATTATTTGCTTTTTATTTGTCTTTGATTTATGATTTTCATCTTAATAATTGGTCATTTTTGTTATTGAGAGTCTTTTTTGGTTGATTATTTATACTGTGTCATACATAACCACTCCGTAATATACGTCCAAGTTATTCTGCAAAAGATTAATTATTTGCAGCTTATAGCATACACTTATCATGTTAAGTGTTTATGTATAAGCTTATATAAGCTATTTTTATAGTAAAAGATAAAATAAAGATAAGTTGTTTTCTATATATGCTAGTTGTTTTCATAAGCTATATCAGAGAACTTATGAAAATAAGCGGAAAAAAACTTATGAAAATTATCATAATAAGCTGTTTTCATAAGTTTTCCCAAACAGTCTAACAAAAAACTTATGTTAGTTGATAAGCGTAAATAAGCCAATCCAAACAAGCCCTAAATAAGATTTAGAGTTCGTTTTGATTGACTTATTTTTAAGCTTATGCAAGCAAGACAACTTATGCAAATAAATAAGTTTTATGTATTAATTTATTTTTCGTAAGTTAAAAAATACAGCAATCCAAATGGATCCTTAGTAGTTGGAAATTAGTTCCTGAAATATGCAGTCTTTTGTATTATTAGGGGTTATATTTGTTCCTAACCAATGAAATTATGCCCAAGGTCATTCAATGTGTAGTTCCTTGATCAAATTACTTCTATATGTATATTTAGATGGTTGGATTGATTCCAATTATTCCTGACAAAATTTGATTGACAAGTTATACATTATTTGTATTTTGTTATCTATCAGACGATCATCTTTAGAGAAATATTTAGGCATGTAATATTTTGTATACTATCCATTTGTTTGTTATAATATTAATAGGCTTAGTGATGTAATTTATACCATTATTATAGTCTTAGTGATGTAATATTAGGCACGTAATATTTTGTATACTATCCATTTGTTTTTTATAATAGGCTTAGTAATGTAATTTATACCATTATTATAGTCTTAGGTTTGTTTTTTTAAACGGCCAAAGTTAGTAATTAATTGTTAGTGTTAGTTTTTTTCACCTCGCCAGGACTTGAACCCTGAACCTTTACTCCTTAACTCCTTTCACCCTTAGCTCGAACCAGTTGACCTACCTACCCCACCCCCATCATTGTTTCATCTTTGTTTCACATATTCAATTTTTTGGGATGAAAGACACTTTAACCTTAACTTGTGGGATAATATTTTATAATATCAGCTGAATGATCAGCTCTTTAATCTTTATCCCTTATCATTATGTTTTATCTGCTTGAATAATAAGTTTATGAGATATAAAGTATTGGATGGCAGCTCAAAGTGCATTAAGTTGTTGTAACTCGTAACCCACAACACTCTAGCTTTGTCTGAAACCTGAATATACTGACTATGCTCATGCATGGGAATCAAATTGTGTGCAGGGTGGTATAAATGCTGCATTGGGAAATATGACTGAAGATGACTGGAGGTGGCACATGTACGACACTGTCAAGGGAAGTGATTGGCTAGGTACAAACTTTTGCTCAGTCTTAGAAAATTTATTTTACTTGTGTTTTATTAAATTTTGAATGATTAAAAGTTGAGTAGTTTGCCATTATGAACATCGTGGTGGGTAGATATTCTTTTAGCATTTGCTTTTTCTTTTTCTTTTGTGGATGCTAAAACACAAGCTCTGTATTCTGTAGGAGACCAAGATGCCATTCAATATATGTGTAGGGAGGCACCAAAAGCAGTCATTGAGCTCGAGAATTATGGATTGCCATTTTCACGAACTGAAGATGGGAAAATATACCAGCGCGCATTTGGTGGTCAGAGCTTGAACTTTGGAAAAGGTAAATGCAGATTTTAGAGTAGTGATGTTAGCTTTTATACTCCAAGAGTTCTGATCTTGAATTCGTTATGTTCCTATTCTATAGGTGGTCAGGCATATCGTTGTGCATGTGCTGCCGATCGAACAGGGCACGCTTTACTTCACACTCTCTATGGCCAAGCTATGAGGCACAATACACAGTTTTTTGTGGAATATTTTGCACTGGATCTATTAATGAACAGTGATGGTAAGATGCAGAACAAAATGGTTTTGATTTTGATTAGAAAAATTTCCAGTCAATTAATTGAACAGGGTTTCAGCACTCATAGGAAAGGATTTAGTGAGCTCATGATGATTAGAAAATTTCCTGCACAATGCTGGATGAAAATTATGTCAGGGAATTAGATTTTATATCCTCACTGTATTCGTTACGTTCATAATCCACCGTTTTCATTTTTTATAAATTAATCTTTCAAGTTTGATAACTAACAAATACTTCAGCCAATCTGAAAAAATGAGTTAATCATTACTATGTTATGGTAGAAAGTAAAAAAGTGGAAACAATCTGTATTTTATGAATATATTGGTGCTCTCAAGCGGAGTCTTGGATTAGCCGGCAGGGTTGCTATTGTTAAACTAGATTTTTGCAAATTCAATGAAGTTTCCTTACAACAAATGCCCAATAAAGGATGTAACCCATCTCTAGACCCTACCACAGCAAGTACTTTCTAGCACTAGGTTGCCCCTTACATTGGCAATCTAACAAAATAGGATTTCCTTCTCACCTTTTATGCTAGTTCCTTTGATGATATTCTGACCAAAAACCTAAGCAGCAACATATTCTGACCAATGTCACATATCACTTTTATTGGCCATTTTATTGTGAATCGGGCACCAATTTAACATTATGTTTTCTATAAAAAGGCAACAGATTGTGTTAACTATGATTGTGATCACAACACAGCTATTGCATCACTTGCCCTGTTCTGAATAAATGTAAATATGTTGTCAGTTAATGATGCCAATTGCTTTCTCAAACATTTATAGAGATGAAAAGAAAAAAAAAAATGTTGTGTGTGTGTGTTGGAGTTGATGGTAAAGTTCACTAACCTTCCATACTGGAAATGCAGGTACTTGCCAAGGAGTAATTGCCTTGAATATGGAGGATGGAACATTACATCGTTTCCAAGCTGCTTCAACAATTTTGGCCACTGGGGTACAAGATTCTCTTTTGCTTTTTGGACATCAAAGATTCTTTATTGTATTTAATTTATATTAATGGATATATGACTATCACTCATCTGTATTATTTCAGGGCTATGGCAGAGCATACTTTTCTGCAACTTCAGCACATACATGCACTGGAGATGGAAATGCCATGGTTGCTCGCGCTGGAATACCACTCGAGGTTTCTTTTGTACCTTGCCAATTTCAATATTAAGCTAATATCCTATGTAGTGAATCTTTGATAACTCACTTCCCTTGTCGTATATTCTGTAGGATTTAGAGTTTGTGCAATTTCACCCAACAGGTATTTATGGAGCTGGTTGCCTTATCACAGAAGGTTGGTATTTTTTATTTTACATATGGGCTTGCCTTGGGTTGCAAGTTGCAACTTGCATCCTTTCATATACTTTGTTTAACTAAACTATAATATAAATGGTTTCTCATTTTCTTATATTTTGTAGGATCTCGTGGTGAAGGTGGCATTCTTAGGAACAGTGAAGGTGAGAGATTTATGGAACGATATGCTCCTACTGCGAAGGATCTTGCATCAAGAGATGTAGTTTCAAGATCAATGACTATGGAAATTCGGGAAGGTCGCGGTGTAGGTATGCTGGCTTTAAATTGATATACGTATCTTCTGACAAATTATTCATATTGAACGTACTTATTTCTATATTGCTCAAAGTGGAAACCAGTTTTTGAGTATATTGATTTGTATGTCAAGTTTGCTTTTTCTAGAAACACCCATTCCTGACCTTTCTGTTTTTTGTATTGAAAAATATTTTATCTTCCAGTCAAGTTGGACATTATGTTAGTTTTGATAATGGAAATTGTTTGCAGGACCAGAGAAAGATCACATCTATCTCCACTTGAATCACTTACCCCCAGATGTCCTCAAGGAGAGACTACCTGGTATATCTGAAACTGCAGCTATTTTTGCTGGCGTGGATGTTACAAAGGAACCCATTCCTGTTTTACCAACTGTCCATTATAACATGGGCGGTATCCCCACTAATCATCATGGAGAGGTATGTTGTTGAAACAAGTTGCTTATACTTTGAAGTGAGAGACCTCCAATTAAGACAAAGAAAGCGTAAGGATGAAAATATACTAACAAATAGAGATTAAAAAACCAACTTTTTGTCAAAAAAAACTTAAATGTAGCACAATAGTCACACTGTACTGCTTATATGTAGTTTATTGTAGAGCAGCTGTTTATTGTAATTACAAATTAGTACTCTTTGCAAACTTGACATATGAAATTTTATAAAGAACATATATCAGAGAGCTTGATAATTATTTGGATTTGTTTTTCTAACCACCACATTCATATTGGCCTTTAATTGTTTAACTTTAAAAAGATTGTGCCAGACTGGATTCGGTTATTCTATATTTTTAAAATAATTTTCTATTTCATTGTATGAGCAGAAAACCGTTATGATTATATATATTCAGGTTTAACTTTTCTTCTGCATCTTTTGTGTTGAAAAATTCTATCTGTGGGGTAAAGTATTTATTTGAAGGGTCATGCTAACTAGTGCTTGGGGCACTAGTTAAGGAAGGAAAAGAGGAAAATTTTGCATTGAAAATAACATTCCTTATACTTTAAAGATATTGACCACACAAATACCAAGATAACTTGGGGCACTAGTTAGCATTTTCCTTATTTGAAAACACCAGATGATCAGAGTTATGTTGGTACTTGTTACCTATTAGTTAATTAATTGATGGGTGTTCTCAGATGTCATCATGTCAAAAATTGTGAACCATTTTGTGTATGTAGCATTTACTTTATTTTTCACTACTACGTAATATCCATCACTTTATAGTAATTAATTTGTATCATTTACTTCTATCAGAGAATCTGACACATGCATTATTTATCGTGTGTTACTAATTTAGCAACAAGATCTCCTAAGTTGCAATCTTGTTATTTGGGATTGTGGTATTTCAGTATGTCTTCAAACAAAACATGAAAAATAAAACATTTTGGTCTAATATACAGTTTTCTTATTTAGGTGGTTACCATTAAAGGTGACAATCCAGATGAAATAGTTCCTGGACTAATGGCTGCTGGGGAAACAGCATGTGCGTCAGTCCATGGTGCCAATAGGCTTGGTGCAAATTCACTTCTAGACATTGTTGTTTTTGGAAGAGCTTGTGCAAACAGAGTTGCAGAAATCCAAAGGCCAGGCAAGATTTACTCCCACTTAATAAAATAGACTGTGCACTGAAGTGAAGTGATAAAACTTAACACGTTTTCCATTTTGCAGGAGAGAAACAAAAGCCTTTAGAGAAAGATGCTGGTATGAAAACAATTGCTTGGCTTGACAAATTGAGAAATTCAAATGGGTCATTGCCAACTTCAAAAATTAGGTTGAATATGCAAAAAATAATGCAAAACAATGCTGCTGTATTCCGCACACAAGAAACATTAGAAGAAGGTAATCCATTTTTCTATCAAAAATGCTTTATACGCTTGCCCTATTATGTCTTGCCTACGTTGTATAATTAAACTTCACTTCTGTATGTTCTCTCTCTGAATTTCATCTGATGTGTGGCAGGATGTCAATTGATTGATGGAGCATGGGAGAGCTTTCATGATGTCAAGTTGAAGGACCGAAGCTTGATATGGTAAACCATTGTTTACCCTATGTTACATTGTTTCATAGTATTCAAAGGAATATGCCTGTTCATTTTAAAGTTTCTTGGCCAATAATCCCAGGAACTCTGACCTGATTGAGACTATTGAGTTGGAAAATCTTTTGATAAATGCCTGCATTACCATGCACTCCGCTGAAGCAAGGAAAGAGAGCAGAGGTGCTCATGCCCGCGAAGACTTCACGGTCAGTATGCTGCATTGTATTATCTTGCGTGTAAATTCACACCATTAATATGAATCACAGGTGATTGTTAATTGAATACTTTGGCTTAATTTTGCAGAAAAGAGATGATGAGAAGTGGATGAAACACACATTGGGGTAAGTCATATTTCAATTAATTTGTTAATGCAATAGTAAAGTTGAATTACTTCCCTTAGACCTTTTAATTTTAAGAGCATCAGATCCCTTGTCTCTTAAAATGTTGAAGCAGTTATGCATCCAATAAACTAAGATACAAATAAGTGGAATAAACTAAGTTTTCTGTCAAAGAACACGGCTATGCTAAGTGCATGTGTTGTTGGGTCAGTTGGCATCAAAGAAATACTTTTGTCTGTGCATTACATCTTTTTTTTTTTTTTGAGACGCACATTACATCCTTTAGCTAACCTTCTGTGCATTAATTTGCAGATATTGGGAAAATGAGAAAGTCCGATTAGATTATAGGCCGGTACACATGAATACTCTGGACGATGAGGTTGAATCGTTCCCTCCTAAAGCTCGTGTCTATTAATATACCTGATTATTATTCTGAATTACTTATACTGATTGTTTCACAAAATGTGGAATGACTAGTGCAAATGAAAAAGTATAGAATAAAGTATTGAAGATGCATGACTTTGACGATAATCGTTTTATTCATCACCAATGATGAACTGATCTACCACAGGGCATTCTCATCCTCATGTTACAATTACAATGTATTTGAAGCTAAGAATAATAGCAATAAATGCCATCAATTGTTAGTTTGTTGATAAATCTTTACTAGGGTATCCCATGCTAAATTGATATCTACATCCTTGTAGTTTCAAAAGATCTGCCTTGTTCCATCTGTAATCTGTCTAACCAAAATAGTAAATAGTAATGGAAACGGTGTGAGTAGCAACAGAAATACCATTTCAGTTACAGCAGTCTCCTATGGTCCTAATGCAAAGGTTGATTAAAGTACTTAAGGCTTTGTTTGCGAGTTTGGAGGGGAATGGAGGGGAGGGCTTTGAAAAAAAGGAAGAAACAAGTGGAAGGAATAGAAAAGTTTGGGAGGGAAGGAGCTTGGAGGGTTATTTTTTCTTCATAACACAAAAACCCCTCAATTTGGGGGAACTCAAAAATTGTATTGGATGGGGGGTTTAGAGGGGGTTTGGAGGGTTTATATGAATTCTTCAAATTTAATTAATGTTGTTATAACATTCTTAAATTCATAATATATTAATCATAAATATTTATTTGTCATTCTCTATAAAAAATACTTTCTCAAAAAATGTAAAAGATTTTTCTAATTTTCTCTCTATTTCCCTCCCTCCAAAGCCTTCCCCTCCCTTCCCCTCCAAACTCGCAAACAAAGCCTAAAAGTGCATATCAAAAAGTATGGAACAGTGTTAAGTCATCGTTTACAATGAACAGAATAGTTTTACATTTTCAACTTAAAAATTATTTTATTACCAGAATAATTTTTGAAAAAACTTGCACACATAATTTAAAGCACTAAAAATCATTTCTTATTTAAAAAGTAAATTTATCCCTAAAGAATCTTAAGCACATGCATTCTAAGAATAATGCTAGCAACACATTCATTGACATACATTTTACACCACATAGGGCACGTTTGAATTAACTTATTTTTGAACTTATGCAAACAACTTATGCAATATAAATTACGTTTTATGCTATTTTATAAGTTCAAATTAGTGAAAATTGTACTTTTATACGCTATTTTATCATAAACTACCTTGATAAATTTATAATAATATATAAATATTGCATAAGCTATTTTAAAAAATAAGTTAATCCAAACGGGGCGATAGTGGCTTGGATTTTAAGTATGTGGTAAAACTAATTGTTGAATACCAAGGGTTGAGTTTAAGGAATGAGATAGTGTTGTGTAAAAAGATGTGCAAATAAAGTGATAAGTAAAAATCGTTCGTACAAAAAAAATTGATTATGTTTTTTTTTTTTGTCTATAATAATTGACTATGTTTAATTCTCATAGATCATAGTTAGTGAGTGGAGAACCCTAACAAATATACTCATATATAGATACTCCCCTAACACCTTACTTTTACACACATATGTGTAAGAGTGAGATGTTTAGTGACTATATGATATTCATGAGAAAAATATTAAAATAATATTAGTTGATGTGACTAATTTTTTTCTTTTAAATTTTTTTTTTGGGGATAATACGCAAAGTGTTTGTTGGCAATTTGGATGACGTGTTGTTGTATTCTATGGAAAGAAAGAAATACTAGGTTGTTCTCTCATAAGGCTTTATCGATTGAAATTATCATTGATAAAATTAAAACTCTTGTTTGGTGGTGGTTGAGGTCAGAGAAAAAAACAGATTCATGTATGATTTAAATATTTGGTGGTTTAATCTATTACTTTGTTTAGGGATTAAAATTACTTGATATCAATGATGCCTAGGTGCGGATACGGTACCGGTATTCGGTACCAGTACTAGTACGGGGTACGACAATTTTAGAAAAATTAAGGTAATTATATAAATAAAATAATAGAACTATATTGTTAAAACAAATAATTAAACAAGTAAAAAGCAATTAGCTAAAAAAAGTCAAATTGTTACCCTCTCTATCATCATTAAAAAAAATGATGTCTAACTCAGGTTCTTCGCGAGAAAGACTTGCAACTTCAATAAAACCATCTACATACCAATATCGCATGTTGTTGTTGTTCCTTCATTATAAGTATTACCATTTCTCTCTCGAGAGAGCATGTGAAGATTTGTTTGAATAAAATTAGATTGAGCCTATTCATTTTTAATGAATGAGTAAATAAATCCAGTTACTAGTTTGTTATTGCTTTAATAGAGCTGCTACTTTTATAAATAAAAAAAGCGAATAAAAGAAAAAGGAAAAAAATTTGCGTGTTTTGGATTTGTGTATCACCCGGGTACCACAGAAGTACCACACGTGTACCCGTTGCAAAAAAATAAAAATAAAATAGGTACGCCATCGGTGCGTACTCAAGGAGTACCATAAGAGTATAGGTTATCGGTACGTACCCGGTATCGGTACTCTCCTTAAAATGGAGTACCCGTGCTTCATATTCGGATCAGATGTATATTGTTCTTTCTTTCGGGGGAGTGCTTTATTTTTTTCCCACTATTTTTGGATTTTTGTAACTTTTCCCAATTAAGTACACCTTATATTTGATTGAGCTTTTTAGTTAATATATATCTTTTGGCTTCTTAAAAATAAAAAACATAACTAGTCGATATTTACTATTCCTAGCTTTGTGAATGAAACAAAAAATTTATAATTTAGGAGGAGGAGTATGGGTATTACAATTTACAAGCAGAGAGTAAAAAAAAATCCTAGGTGTTTTTGTATTTATTACATCCGATTCTAAATATAAGATAAAGTTAAATTAACAAAAGTTGATATATGTAGTTCAAAATTTAAATAAAATATATTAATTTTTATTGACTCAACATTTTCTTATATTTAGAGTTGGAGATAATAATAACAAAATATTTTCATCTAATAGAGTCAAAACTAAGGCTTATTCAACTAAATCTTATTTTTATGCCTTAGGCATATAAAATCAAAGTAGCATAAAATTGTTGACATAAAAAACTCTACTTTTGATATATTGTGCAGCCCAAATCTTTTAAGGGCTTTTATTATTTATTATGGTACTAACTAAGAGAGAGGTTAATTAAGATGGATTTTGTTCATCATATTAAAGAGTGGCATTGGCTTTGGACTCTGATAGGTAAACCTTTAGGAAAATCAACAAAAGGGTATACAACAGGTTGATCAACATCGACAAGGTTCCAATTGTAGTTGAGGATGATATGGTGAATGAAAACAGCCATTTCAAGTTTAGCTAACTCTGATCCTGCACATAGCCTTGGTCCTCCTCCAAATGGCATGAAATTATTGCTTGTTGTGTTTGCACAATTTCCACTTTTACTATTGCCCTGCACCCACAACATGTGTATATCCATTATTTTATCAATGGAAAATAATTTCATCTAAAGTGGATAACTTTAGTACTTAATTCCATATTAGGTCTTCACATTATTAAAAGGACTTCAAAATTAGGCTCAAGAACCAATATGATGATTGTTCAATTTGCATCTAAAAGGATAGTGTATTTTGACATATTTGAACATATAAGGGACATATTGGGATTTGGGAGATTATTATGAATATATATATATAAAGCTTTAGTTTTTTTTTAACTGAATTAAGAGTATAATGACATCAAAAAGAATAGAAGACAGAGAAAGACTTACATAGGCACAAACCCAAATAATATATATTTGGGCACACACACACAAATCCAAAAGTTTAAAACAAAAATAATATAGTCACATCAATCAATATCATTTTATTTCTTTTCTCTTTAATTTTTTTTGAGTTATGTGAGTGTGCCCAACACTTATTATTTGTGTTTGTGCCTAGGTTAGAATTTCCTAGAAGACATTCTAACTATGTTGGCACTCCTTATGAACTCTAATCCTCTGTCAAGTGTTTTAGTCTATTTTCCAACAAAAAAACACCCGGCTAACATAAGATCCTATGCAGGCCCTTGTAACTAGAGCTGTCAAAATGGGCCGGCCCGAATGGGCAGCCCGAATAGCCTGATTTTTCCCCGGGCTTGGGCCTTAAAAATCTAGCCCGAATCAGCATCCGGGCTTTTTAGCCCGGCCCGATAACGCCCGCAAAAAATATGGGCCGGGCCGAATGGGCCGCGGGCCGCCCGCAAGCCCGATTAAATTATAATAAAAAAAATTAAAAAAAAAAATATGAGTAAACAAGGAAGGATGTTTATAATATTTTTGCTTGGGCCACCAATCTAAAAGTCCACACAAACATAATAAGTTAACAACACGGCAACAACACAACACACACGTCACACACACCTTCCAATTCCATCAAACGCGCATTTAAGAGAATAAATATGCGCTAGTAACGCAAATTATATACATGCACTAATAACACAAATTATATACATAAGGAAATGAAAATAAGCTAAAAGTAAAAATAACTTATTGTGTCATTAAAATAAATAAATAAATAAATAAGCTAAAAATATAAAACCACGATTGTGAAATATTTCTCTACGTAATTACTCGTAAACTGTAACTAGCTTAAATAACTTTACATTAATACTAACAAATTTCAACCTATTTGTAATGAATTAATGTTGTGATATCTTTGTCAAATTTATTGAGCACTTAAATTTATTTTTTTTAATTACCCTTCATCTATTGCTTTAAAAATGTTTTTTTTTTAAAAAAAAGGGCCGGCCCGAAAGCCCGAGAGCCCGTACCGGGCCGGGCTCGGGCCTTGATTTTGTAGCCCATTTTTTATCCGGGCTTTTTAAGCCCGGCCCGACGAAGCCCGAAGCCCGAATGGGCCGGCCCGAAACGGGCCGGGCCGCCCGTTTTGACAGCTCTACTTGTAACCTTAATTTTACTCTTATAAAATCTAATCCATGGTCTAGACCTACAATTCTAACCATACATCACTTACTCACTATGTTTATTTATTTAATTGTCAGAGTGTTTGCAGGTACAATCTGTGCACTCGGATCCCGTCGAGCAAAGGTCCATTTCCAACAACCCAAATAGTAAAATTGAGCATCAAATCTCCGGTTTCAAAAAATCAGTAATTATTAATTAATTGTTTTTTTTACTAAATCTAATTATTATTTATTATATGTTCATAATTTCTTTCATTTTTAAATATGAATATTCACATAGTCAAATTCTTAGTCTACTTATTATTCATTATATGTTTATAAATATACATACTTTAAAAAGTTAATTCTTTTTCAGTATTTTTGTCGACACTTTATTGTTATTTTTTTTTTAAAGCCTTTCAGTTCTAATAAAAAGAGGTGTCTTTAACATATAAGTGTATTTATCTAAAAAATAAAACTCAACTCAAGTATTTTCAGACCCACAATTTCTTTATGGAAAAATATAGAGTTTGCCTAATATTTACGTCCACTTTTCCATCATTGTATTTTTTTTTTTGTTTATTTGATGGTACGATCTGTTTATTTTTTTAATATAGATCTTGTTGATTTATGTATTCGGTGCACTAGTTAAAGAATCTAAGAGTAGTAAATTTTACAATAAAAAAATATAATTTATACTTTAAAAAAATTGGCTATTCAAATTGCAGGACAATTTTACCACTTTTGTTTTCTTAATTAGTTCTACAAGAGTGCAATATTTAACCTTTAACTTTTAATATAATTCCAAAAGCTACTTTATTTGGATAAAATTACTAGTATTATTAAATCGATTAAATAAATGGAGTATCTGAGAAAAATAAAAGAAAAGGACAAGCACAAATGCACGTGCAAGTTGGAGACCCACATTTACAGAGACATTTAATTGTACTGGAATGATAGGGCCCTGCCCACACGTGCACAAAAATGGGGTCATTGCCATCATCATCGCATCAACTGGGACCCTGTTGTGTTTACAATATCCATCCTTCTAGGCTGATTACGACATTTCATCACAAATAAATAATCAAGCTCTTTTATTTTTAGTAAAATAAAAATAATAAGCTCTTTTATTTATTTGGCAAAATTACATGAATGGTCCTTTATCTTATTTATTTGTAATATTTTGGTCATTTATCTTTTATTTGTAACATATAAGTCATTTATCTTATTTATTTGTAACACTTTAATCCTTTATCCTTTTCTTTTCCCATATAGGTCTTTTATCTTTCATAATTTATTCATATAAACCCTTGCCTAGTATTTTTATAATTAAAAAAATGCTGATATTTATTTTTTAAAAACATTTTATTTATATTAAAAAATTAAAAATCTAGAAAAATGAAGAACACGTCATCATCTTCATCATTTTTCATGAATCTTATTCATCATCTTTCTTAAATCAAAAAATATATTTACTCAAATTTACCTTTAAATATCATAAATCATAATATTACATAGATCAACCAAAAAATTGTGATACAAATTTAATATTTTGTAAAATGTTTGAAATTGTTAATCTTGACGGTAAGGGCAAAGTTTGAATTGAGCTTATGGTAACATTGCTGGAGAAAGAATTTTGTATCTATCTCGACTCCTAGCTTTGGACTCTTTATAAATATAACATTGTATCTTTATCAATTGAATTACATTTATAGACATCAAACTCTTTTATTTTATTCTATATAATATTATCTGGAAGCTTATTCAATCTAGTAGTATGAGAAATAATTTAATTTTGAAGTCAAACATATTATTTAATTTTTTGTTCATAAATATGTAAAATAAAATAGTAGCTAGTGAAATTTTTTATATTTACTTCCTTTAGTCTTTTTTATATGGTACTATATGAAAAATGTTGAATGGCACAAGACGAATGCATCTCATTCGTTGATTTACCATCGCTATTCACTACTCCATAATTTTGGGCAAATGCATGACTTTTTATTTTTTCCATTTTTTTGATTGGTCTGGTTAATTGTATGTTTTCAACATGTCGTGCCAATAAGTATTAATGGTCATGATGTACTATTATACATAAATTATTTAATAAATATAAATAAGAAATTATTTCTTATAAATTATAAAATAAATTAGAGAAACTAAAACACACTAAAAGGAGTTATTTACTCGAATAAAGATAAACTTTTTCAGAATATATAGTCTGTATATTCTAAAATGTCAATTTCAAGTCCCTCAAACAAGAAAACATCAAGTTTGTCATCATGAGATTTTGGATATATGATTTATATATGAGAAATTGTTTAGGAAAGTTGCACACGAGATGAATCACTCTATGTAGTATCTACATAGAAAAAGTACTATTTTGGCACAAAATTTAGGCACACTCACATAAATTAATAAAATTAAAAGAAAAATAAAATTGTCACATCAATTTATATCACTTCAACTCATTTTTCTTTAATTTTTTTCACTTCTTGTGAGTGTGCCTAACACCTATTATTTATATTTGTGCCTATATAAGTATTTTTCATCTACCGATCCAATCAGGAATCTTTGACGAAGATATTCAATCTTTTTTGGCTCTAATACACTGATACCATTATACTATATACTCCCTTCGGCCACAATTATATACAAAATTGTACTTTTTAGATTCATTGAATAATAGATATATTTCGTCTGTATTATAATCTAAATACATTAATTATTTAATAAATCTAAAAAATGCAATTTTACTTATAATTGTGGCCAAATGAAATTTAAGAAAAACAACAAACACATACAGGCATGTATATATATATATATATGCAATAGTACTTTAGAAAATCCGACTAAGTCAACAAAATAATGATAGAGTAGAGAATATCAAAGCCTTTTCTTTTTAGCTTTGTCAAAGCTGTACGGCGTGTCCACCTCAGGTAGGGGTCTGATTCTCAAGCGCCGAACTTACTAAGACCCACAGCCACAGGTTTTTATAAATAAGGAATTCTCATCATTTCTATTTTCCCTCTCCATCATTACTATAGTTTTGATAGGTTTTTAAATACATATTAAATATTGAACCCGTCAAATATTACATTATTGTATTTATACTTTCAAAACATTAGTAATGGTAAAAATGGATAAAATTCTGACTCTCTTTTATCATATAATTTAAAGTTTTAGTTTTAATTTTAGTTGTTTTTTAAACATAAAATTGAAGTGTAATAATTTGAATATGTCGAACAAAATGTTTAACGGTAACAAATGTTTGTAGCATATTATGTGTATGGTTCCTCTCTTGTAATAATTTTAGGAGATATTCAAATGAAAATCTAACTCATTCTTTTTTCTGTTGCCTTGATCTGCATGCCAAAACGGAAAAGAATTATTCCAAATTTCACTTAACATCAGTGGACGGGAGAAAATCTTTAATATGTAGTACCAATAAAAAAAATATTGTAGTGTAATCCCATACCCTCGACTGTATACAATTCCTAATTTGATATTGATACAAATGGTTCTTATTTACATTATTTTCTCGGTCATCAAATTTGATTGGGCGACCATAAACAATTATTGTATTATGTAGTAAATGTGTATAATCAAACCTGCTTATAATATAGGAGGGTTGACGAATATATTTTCATATTGTAATTTGATTAATTGTCTTGTTAGTTATATCAAAAGATTCTAACTTTTAGTTGTTCTCCATATACCCACTTTAATAAAACTCTCATGCTTACCACAAAAAAAAGACATTAAGCTAATAATATACTTGAGAAATTTTGCAAAATTTCAACTAACTTTTGCTCATTAAACGGCCCATACCTACTCAAACCCCAATTCAATTCAAGTGTTGATAATTAAAAAAAAAAATCAAGTGCTTGGTAATGGTGACCTCTACGTACTTTTTTTTTTTGACACAACCTTTACGTACTTAATTAGTGCTAATTAATCATTTTTTCCTTTTACTCTAACCAAATATATAAACCTTATATTTAGTTAAGTGCAATTAAAAGAACGATTATAAGTAGAACTTACCTGCCATCTCCATGGATTGAAGTGTTGAGGTTGGTCAAAATTTGAAGGATCCAAATGCACAGCTGAAATCACCGGAAGTACTTTCCATCCACATGGAATGTCATAACCTTTCAAACACAAACATGCATTTTCAATACTCAAAACATTTTCCACATTTCACTATAACACCTAAACCAACCTTTCTTCTTTCTTTTTCTTCGAAGAATTGTACACATCAGCAGTGTACCGATACTTATCCAAGTAAAATATATATATCAGAACAATAATGTTAAATTACAACCATAATAACTTGGTAACACTTCGAATAAAAAAATCTAAAAAATTAATGTTTTGCAAAATTATCATGCTTACCGAAAATTTATTAAGTAATTCAACTAATTTGAACTAATGATTGAAAAAATTAAATGACAGGGACTCAAACATGGGAAATGAGAAAAATACTAATATACAGAAAACTAAATACTAAAATTTGTTTTTTAAAAAATAGTTAAAAAATAAACAAATAGTTACATTGTCGTCCTATTCTACTTACCTTTGTAATGGACATCTTTGATAGCCTTCCTGTGAAGGAACCTCACAACATTTCCCAACCGAAGTGTTTCATTCACAACCTTTTCAAATAAACCACAAAACAAATTATAAGTCTAAAATAATTATTTCTAAGGCATACCCACAATAAGTAAATATATAAAATTAAAGTGCTTATATATATAGTGGAGAGATCCGTTGATTCCAAAGGTAAGTCTTCCATTGACTTACTCCGCTTAGTAACTCGATATCGGCATTATATTTCTTCAATCCAACCGTTGAATTCAAAGATCTCATTGAGTAGATCAACTCCACAAATTTTTATAAAAAATCAAAAAATGTAGTTATGTATTTTAGACTATTGAAATTTAACGGTTTTTTCTAAAAGTTTTCCGTACGTTCAATTGAAGTGTTCATAAAAAGTATCAAACGATTTTGAATTTTTATAAAAATTTGTGGAGTTGATCTACTCAATGAGATCTATGAATTCAACGGTTAGATTGAAGAAATATAATGCCGATATCGAGTTATTAAGCGGAGTAAGTCAATGGAGACTTACTCCTAGAGTCAACGGATCCCTCCTTATATATATATATATATATATATATATAAATATATTGCTCTAATTTATATGACAATTTTTTTTAATTTGCGTGAGCGCCTAATTTTTGTGTCTAAATACTTGTGCTCATGTAAGAATTTTTTTTATTGGAGTTTAGTTGGTATATTGTACTCTATAGGTTAAATATATTTTAAAATAAAATTACTATAAAAATGACATAACATTTAATTTTATTTATAGAGTACTGATATCCAACTAAACTTCACACTACGAAAGCGTTATTTAAAATATAAAACAATAATTATGTGACTTACACAATGAGTAAATTCCATTTTTTTATAATCATCCCAAGTTAATCCAACCTCCTCTTCTTTCTTGGATCTGGCTATTTGTCTATGTTCTTCCTATCATTTTCCAGAAAATAATAATTAGTAGAAGTAGAAGTAAAGTTGCATGTTTTGCAATTTTTTATTATAGCTAGTAAGTACCATGTTACTTAGAAAATTTCCACGTATCATTATTGTGTTATTAGCTTGCTTACCCTTAATTGCTGTATGGCTCGAGGACAACCAGGCAAAAAATAAATAGCTAGAGATATAGCTACACATGAAGTTTCATGACCAGCAAAAAGCAAGCTAAGAATCAAATCAAGAATTTGCTCATTGGAAAGATTTGAATGCTTTAGAACCCAATTTAGAAGATCATTTTCCTCCAACCCTTTTTTTTCTTCTTGGTTTCTCTTTCTTCTTTCTTCCATTTTCCTCTCTATGAACTTCAATATGGTATTCCTAGACTGTAAAACAATATAATAAAAAATTATAATTTTTTTTTTTGTTTTGTCAAAAATAAAATTATAAGGTTTTGAATTATTAGTAAATGAGGTTCTCTAAATTATTTCGTGCATGTTTAAATTTACGGTGTATTTGGCAGAAGTATGGTATATTTATACTATTTTAGCAAAAATTATAAATTTAATAAAATCACGGTGCTATTATAAATATAATTTTATCAATGTTGCTGCGAATTTAAATAAACATTTAATAATATTTATTTGTTATTACCTTTAATGCTTTCCTGTATGCAGTTCCTGGCAAATTTAAAGGAGCAGAAACAACACCTTTCATGAAAGAGACATACTCTTTTTTCAACTGTTCTGTCTCAAGATTCCATGGATCCAAACTCATAATTTGTTTGGCCATCAAGTTGAAGGTGAACTTCATGCATTTAAAAGAGAAAAAAAATAATAATTAGTTGGACTCTTTATTTTTTACAAGAATATTAAATATAAAAATTTTACAAGAAGAATTAAATATTAATTACCAAAAAAAAATATAAAAAAAAAAAAAATTAATTACCACTACCTTTTTTGCTTCACCTTGAGCTGAAAATGTACAATTTTCTTTCCAAGAGCTAAGAACCAAAAGAGTGTGATTCTCTATATCTTTCAAAAAATGGGTTTTAAGCCTAGCATAGCTCATAAAGTTTAGTGAAATATTCCTCATGTCCCTATGCATGTCACCTACTAAAACCAACATTGACCATTTTCCAAGTATACCACCAATGCTTTTAGGATAGCTACACTCAAATAATTTTCCATCATTTTGTAATATGAATCTGTTCAATTCTGCATCTGCTGATACAATAGCTGGTCCTCCAAACAATTTTGACTTGTAAATTGTACCATACCTGAACACATAGGACAAGTTTTAAATAATAAATTTTAGTACTTTGTTTTTTGTTTTTTCATGAAATGGAAAATGGGGGTGCTAATAGTAATATTTACCTTGCTATGTGATTTTCCATAAATTCTCCCATTGTGGTGGCAGTGTAAGGCTTCAAATAACCAATGGTTTCTCCAATAAAGGGCCATCCCATTTTTCCAGGTGGAAGATTAAACTTTGTTTTCTTTTTTTTGATGAAAAAAATGAAGATCAAAGTGATAGCAAGAATGCAAGAAAGAAAACAGAAAATTAAGTGTGAGTTAGACATGTAGCTAGATAGCTTAATTTATTTTTTTTATTATATTTTTAATCCTCTCAAGAGTAAAAAGAAGAAGAAAAAGAAACTTTGTTGCATGTGATGTTTTGGCAAAAAGATGAGAAAAAGTTTTGCAAGTGTTTTAATGGAAGCAGAACTAATGAAAGTGTGAAGGCAAATACGGTGTTTTTATAAGCTTCCCTTCTGTCTTTTCCTCCTTGTTTATTACTTTCTTCCATATTGTATGGAGAAAAAGTTTGGAAAAGTTTATTTCTTTTTACTACAAAATATTTTTGTAAAAATTGGAAAAGAAAAAATTTGAACTCAATATCTTGAAATCGTTGCATTATAAATCTTCAATTTAATTAATTAACACTGTCGCAATTAATTTTCGAACTTTAAAGACACTATACCCTTGTATATTTAATAATATTTTAAATAAAGGGTCATGATGTTAAGGTATTTTTATTCTAATATAGGAATTATGCATAATGTAAGAAATTTAATGTTTAAAAATAAAAATGTACAAGTTTCAATAAATACATATTTACTTCCTTAATTTGGGGGAACTTAACTTGGTTGTTTAGCTTACTTTTTGGGGGTCCAAGTTGCCACATTGGATCTAAGCAACTCATAAGCAATCTTAACTAATTTTACTCTAATGACAATTTCAATAAGCAATCAATATTTGACCCCACCATATTTTTTATTTTCACAAACATTTCCATCTTTCTCTCTTCTCTCTCATCAAGTTTTATTAATATTTTAATGTTAAGCAACATTGTACTTGCATTGCTTCATTAAGCAACTCACACACAAAAATAAGCAATGAGAATGTCACATCACTATGCTCCAATGCTAAATTTTTTGAAAGAAATAACCTAAAGATCCACATAAGCACTAAGCAACCTCCATTGGAGTTGCTCTTAAGGACACATGTTAACATTCTCCTTAAATAAATTATAAGTTTTATTTTTAAAAAAGCTAAAAAATTAAATAAATTAGCAAAAACTATTCAAAATTATACTAAGCAAAAACGATTACCTTTTCCTTTAAGTTCCACTATATCTGAAAATATGTTTCATATTGTCCATATGGACATCTGGGGACCCTTATCTATCCATTCCATGTATGAAACTTCAAATCTTATTCAATCTTTTGTCTAAACTTCAAATCTTATTCAATCTTTTGTCTCCATATGGTTCATACACAATTTAATTTCAAAGTAAAGTGTATTAGATCTGATAATGGACATGAGTTCAAACTTCACAAATTTTACAATGACAATGGCATAATTCACCAAAGTTTTTGTGTTGGTACACCACATCAGAATGATGTTATGGAAAGAAAGCACCAACACATACTTGGCGCCTTACTTTTTCAATCAAAACAATCTAAATATTTGGCTTACTATTCAATATTTGATCCTTTATATTTATTTTAGGTTTCAACTTAGTCTCTTATGTTTTAAAATTTTCAATTTGGTTCTTTGTGTTTCGACCGTTTGCATAAGTTGGTCATTTCCGTCAGTTTTGATATTTTCACCGTTTAAATTAGACAGGTGTCCATGTTTTCAGGTGTCCAAGTGTATGTCCACGTAAGCAAACCGTCTGCCACATATGACAAAACTGACGGAAATGACCAAATTGAAACCTAAAATAAATGTACAAGAAAATAACAATTCAGCATCAACGAAAATTGGATGCTAAAAGGCAAAAATTGGACGCTAAAAGCATTTTAGCGTCAATTTAGCGTCCAAAATTTGAGGACAATAAAAGCTTTGATGTTAAACATTATCGTCCATGTTGACGCTAATTAGTGTTTACTGTTGTGGACGCTAAAACTGAAGCTACAAGATACTGACGCTAATTAGCATTAGTAGTTGCTCATGCTAAATAATGTTAAAAAATTGAATATGAAATCGGTTTAAACTTCAACCGATTTAAAAGTTCTATTTTTTAAATAAAAAAAACATTTTCTTTTTTCTTCCTCACATTAAGAAAAGACTGTACGTGGCCATAAATTCATACAGAGTCACTTAATAACCAAACTTTTGGATGATAATATAATTAATTAAACACTCGATAAGTATTAATCATGTAAAAAATATCTGTGCAAGTTTATTTCTACAATTGATGAAAGAGTGAAGGTTAAAGAATTTTTTTTTAATGATTATATACATACAATCAACTAATATTGAGAGTATCAGTTTTGTCAAAACAATGCAATTTACATACAAGAAGGCAATAGGTATTGCGGAGCGGTTCGGATCGGTTGGGTATTGCGGCCGAGTTTTAGGTGTTGCGGGCGCGATCACGGTTGCGGAGCGGTTCGGATCGGTGCAATTTCAAGAAAGGGAAAAACACGGTTTTGCCTTTATTTTTTTTAACCGTTTGAAGGGTATCTGTGGTATTTTACTAAACCCTAACTCTAAAACACAAAAACACTGCCCTTCCTATCTTCTCTTGTACGCACACATCTGTTCTTCATCTATTCTCTCGTACACAGCCCTGCCTTCAACCTTCATCTCCTCTCTTCTCATTGCAAGGTAAGTGCATGAAGAAGAAAGTAGTGATGATGAAGAAACCATGAATTTTAATGACTGTTGAGTTTTTATTTCATGTTTAGAATTAAGTGTTTGTTTGTTTCCTTGAGTTTTAATGACTTATGTCTTTTATTGGTATTTTGGATGTATTTGAATGATTGGTCTTTTATTGGTTTTAAACCTCTATACTATGAAGATTGAGTTTTTTTTTGGTAGTATTTCAAAGTATATTTTTTTTGTTGTCCGCGACGCTCAAATAGCGCCCGCGATTTTCACCGCTACCGCGCCTCGGCAATTTTGGGGGTGCCCGCGTCGCGACGCTTTTCCGCTTTAATAACATAGATTAAAACCTAAAATTGAACCGACCCCTTAGTTCTTGAAATTACTTTCCAACAATAAACTAAAATCGCAACAAAATTCAAAACACAAACAAAATAAAAACAAGTAAAATCAAATGTATTCACAAACCAAAACCCTAAAAATTAGAGAAAAGAAAGATGTAGAAGAACAGAAACTTATTACCATGGATTATCAATGTACGATTTGACCTAATTACCTGAAAATCAAAGTTGAATAGTTTATAAAATTGAAGAAATTGAAGAGAAAGGGAACATCAGAGGTTATTGAGAACCAGTGGCGTCTCCAGGAACCTGGAGCAGGGGGTTCAGACTATTTTTCTTTAAGAAAATTTTTGTTTCAAAATATTTTTTATATTCTAGTTAGCAATTGTTTTTCTAAATGAAATTTTTTTATTGAAAACGGCTTAAAATTAAGAAATAGTTTACAAAAAAATAGAAAATATTTTAAAAAAAGATTATCCTAAGGTTAAATTCATCGAAAAAAATGTTCTATCAAAATTAATAGTCGGGTTAGTTAACCAAGCAAATCAGAATCGGATCGATTATTGAACGAATGTACATACCGGTTCAAAGTTCAATAGGTCGGACCGGAGGTCAACAGATCGAACTATTTTTAATTAAATATATATATTTTTTTACATTTTTAAATACTATATAAAATAATAATAAATAAAATTAGATAATATTTATAATTTCATACTATATAAAACATAAAACATCATAAGTCAATACATCAAAACTAGACTCGATAAGAATTGGTTCGATTAGAAACTAGACTTGAGTTTGACATAAACTCTTTTTTCAGCTCGAGTTCGACTCGTTTATAGTTTACGAGCAGTTCGGTTCAGCTCATTAGGTTCAATTAATTTTCAATATGAATTTTTTTTTCATTATATTTATTCTCCGTTTCAAATTATATAAATTTTAAATTATTTTTGAAGTGTTATTTAAAAATATATTTTGAAGTGTTATATATATAATCAAGTCAGCTCGTGAACCAAACAAGTCGAATTATATATAGCTCAAGTTCAGTTTATTTAATTAACGAACTTAATATTTAGCTTAAGTTCGACTCGTTTGGTTCTTTAACCAAGTTCAAAACCAAACAAGTTGAACTATATATAGCTCAAGTTCAACTCGTTTAATTAACTAACTTAATATTTAGCTTAAGTTCGACTCATTTGATTCATGAACCAAGTTCAAAATCAAACAAGCCGAACTATATATAGCTCAAGTTTAGCTCATTTAATTAACGAACTTAATATTTAGCTTAAGTTTGACTCATTTAGTTCATGAACCAAGCAAGTTAAACGAATTAATTGTCAAATCGATCTCAAACTTTATTCGACTTATTTAGGTTCATTGTCAGCCTTAATAAAGATAGAATATAATTTGAAAATAAGTAAGTTAAAATTGTTTTGAGTTTAATTAGGTCAGTGGTTCAATATAGAAAAATGAGGGGGTTCAAAATATAAATTATATAGGATTATACGTGTATTTTTTTTAAGTCCAGGGGGTTCAGTTGAACCCCCTCGGGTGTATGTGGCGACGCCACTGTTGAGAACAAGAAGCAGATTGAAGAATTGAAAACTCGCCAATTAAAATCAGAGATTGAAGAAGCTTACTTGCACTACAAGAAAACAGCATATTAGTGGCGGCCAGAAGCCCTCGCAAACAGCCAAAAGCCGTCGCTATCAAAGGATTTAGTGGCGGCCAAGTGGCGGCCACAGGACGTGAGGAAAACGTCTGTAGGTAAGTTTATTGACGGCTTAGGCCGTGGCAACTGGAAAGGACGAAATTTGTGGCGGCCAGAGTCGTCAGTAGGCAGTAACGGTCAAAAGTCTGACTAATGGGTTAGCGACGGCTCTGGCCGTCAGTAATTTTGAGTTAGCGACACACCAGGCCGTCACAATGGCCTGACGAACCTGCGCCACTGACACAGCCTGCCACCTATGTAGCGACGGCTTCAGCCGTCACAAATGTTTGGCGCTTTTTTTTTTTAAAAATAATAATTATTTAAATTGTTTTCTTAATTTATTTTAAAAACAGATTTATTTATTATTTTTAAAAAGAAATTTATTAATCATTTTGAAAAACAAAATTTAACATAACATAAATTTAAATATATATTAAAACATAAATAGAAATTAAAGATCCAATAACGAACAACGAAAGACGATAATTGTCTCGAATTACAAACAAAGTACGATAATTGTCATGAAATTACAAACATAGTACGATAATTGTCTTCAAATTACAAAATAATTAAAATAGTTCCACAACTCTAGCGAAATAAAATATAACAACTCCAGCAAATTACAAACATGCATTAACCGTTTCTTCCCCTAGTTCGTCCTCCACTTGATCTTCCGCCGTTAGTCCTTCCGGCACTTCCATTGTTCATCATGTTTTGATTCCTACCCCCGCTCATAGGAAATTCATTTCTACCACCGCCTTGACCATTTTGTGCGCTTTGAAAATTTACACCCGCTTGAACATACCCATTGCCTTGAAAATTTCCATTACTTTGAAAATTGAGGCCGCCTTGAACATACCCACTGTAAGTGCACCAGTTCATCCTCATGTTTTAATAATTGTCAAAACACATGAAAATAGGTTGAACATATTTTGGCAAACTTTACAAATGACTTGACAACAAAGAACTATTTTCAAAACCTTGAAAAACTGACTTTTTGGTGTTTTGTATCGATACATACATTTCTGTATGGATACAAATGTCCTGAAACTTGTTCTGGTACATTTTGAGCACTTTGTATCGATACACACAGGCTCTGTATCGATACAAAAGCTTCTATACAAAAACAGAATGTTCCATATGATTCGAAACATGCTTGCATGTATCGATACATGTGTATATGTTCTGAAAAACCAGCAAGCTTCATATGATTCGAAGCATGCTTGCATGCTTAGATACATATCAGTCAAGATTTCAAGATTCTGATGTTTGTATCGATACATCCCGTGTTTGTATCGATACAAAGGTCAAGATTTTCAAAATTGAACGTTGGTCAAGGGCTTTGTATCGATACAAACAATCATTTGTATCGATACATCTACTGAAAATTATGCCTAAATTTGCTCATTCTATTTTCTCTTTAAATAGCAATGTGTGGGTTCCTTTGTAAGTAATGAAACAATCACAGTAACTGAACACAACTGAGAAATCTAGTGAGAATCATTGAGAGAGCAAGAAGTGCTTTGGGTAAAACACTTTGGATACAATTTGGGTGAAAAATTGGGATCAAAGTGTTATCCTTCACAAGATCATCATCTTCCATCAAGTTGCAACAATTGAAGATTGAGTATGGGATCAATCATTTAGGAGTTGTACGCTTGGTCGATAACGTTCGGTGCGATTCGTGGTGAAGCAGATTCGCGATCGGGTTGATTTGTGCAAGGAGGTTGGATTGCTCACTAGGGATCCAAGATTGTTCGATATCTTGGAGGATCAATTGAGAAGAATCGAAGGACTCAGCTGGACGATCGTTGCAAGGAGTTGCACGGGTAGGATCGTTGGAATCAGAGGGTGAAGATTCGTTCGTCGATTGAGGGTTTGCATAGTTTTACATTTCGAGTCAATAGGGTTATTGATTGCTTTGTAAATTGTGCACTTGTGTTCAAGTTGTTTTTCATTCTATACATATCTCAAATAACCCGTTTGGTTATTTGGGGGGAGACGTACTCGGACATACGCGTGGACGACGCGAAATCCGGGGAACTCCCTAATCAAATCCTCGTGTGTTGATTGCATTACTTTCATTCTTTATTGCTTTCATTATATTCGTAAACAATTGAATTTGTGTGTTCGTAAGTGTTCACAAGGATTCAATTGTTATTATCTTGTGTTGTGAATTGTTTTTGAAAGAATCGAATAACTTGCTTGGAAACGTTGTTGTTAATTGAATTAGTTTTTGAATATCTTATTCCGATCGACTTTTCCTCAATACGTTTTATCGGCTTAGTTACTTTTTCAATAAGTCAAAACGGTGCAAAGAGACTACCGATCCCGGAGTCGCTTCCGCACGCACGTTTAACCGAACAATTTTTTTAAAAACTCAATTGGTTAACGGAACCACTTATTCACCCCCCTCTAAGTGGTTAGCCTCGTAGTCTAACAAGTGGCATCAAGAGCCCGGTTGATTTTAAACGATTAAACCGAGTAATTTGTGCCTATTATTAGACAACATGGCTTTTGCACCAAAAGGGGCGTATAATAGGGCTCCGGTATTCAATGGAGATCATTTTGACTATTGGAAAAGTAGCATGCGTATTCATATCAATTCTTTTGATAGTGAAGTGTGGAATGCCATTGAGAATGGTCCGTTTGCTCCAACTATAACGGATGCTCATGGTGTTGTCGCAAATAAGCCAATGGCACAATGGACGGATGAGGAAAAGAAGAAAGTCAATTACGATGCGAAGGCACAAAACATTTTAATATCATCCCTTGGGATTGATCAATTCTATCATGTGTCGCATTGTGAATCGGCTAAGGAAATGTGGGACACATTGGTTACTCACTTTGAGGGTACCAATGATGTCAAGATATCCAAAATTAATACTTTGACACAAGAATTTGAGTTGTTTCATATGCTAGATGGAGAATCCATCGAGGATATGCAACAACGCTTTATCAAAATCACCAACAAGTTACACGGTTTGGGAAAACCAATTTCCAACCAAGATGCTACTAACAAAATTTTAAGATGTCTTAGTAGGAATTGGCAACCTAAGGTCACCGCGATTAAGGAAGCTAATGATCTTACCTCATTGAATCTTACAACTTTGTTTGGCAAACTCACGGAGCATGAACATGTGCTAAACTTGCTAGAAAAGCATGAGAAAAGCGAAAAGAAGGTAAAGCACAATGACAAGGAAAAGGAAAAGGACAAGAGGTCTATTGCTCTAAAAGCCTCTACTTCAAAGTCCACCAAGTCCAAAAAGGTAGAGCAAAATGATAGTAGCTTAAGTGATGAAGAGTGGGAAGAATATGAAATGGAAATGTTTCTTCGAAGATTTTACAAGTATGCAAAGGTACATGGTATAAAGTTTTCGAAGGAAAATGGTCCCAAGTCACGAAAGCAATCAAGGGATGATATAGAGAATGAGAAGAGCAAGCCTAGTAGAAAGTGTTATGAATGTGGCAAATCCGATCATTTAAAACCGGAATGTCCATTCTATAACAAAAGAAAGGGAAAGTCCTCCGAGAAAAATCACAAAGGTAAAAGAGCTTATGTTGCTTGGGATAGTGCAAGCGAAGATGGATCTAGGTCCAAGAGCTCAAGCGAAGAGGATGAAGAACGTGCTCATATGGTACTCATGACCGGTTCACCTAGTAAAGGCAAGAAACATCACAAACGTCAAGTAAGTGATTCTAGCTCTATCTCTAATGATAGTCCCTCATATGATGAACTTCAAAACGCTTTTGAAAAACTATATGGTGAAGCCACTAATGCATTTAAGAAATTGGCTAAAAGGAAGAAAGTGATTTCCCTTTTAGAGTCACAAATTGTAAAATTGCAAGATGAATTAGAGGCATTAAAACTTACCATGGTTAATTCAAAAGATATGTTTGAAGATGATAATTCATCAAAGCATGATTGTGATTCTTGTTGTATTTGGCAAGGAGAAGTGAAAAACCTTCAAGCCAAATTAGATAAGGCTCACAAGTCATCTAGGAATGATTGTGATGCTTGTTGTGTTTGGCAAGGAGAGGTGAAAACCCTTCAAGCCAAACTAGATGAAGCTCTTGTATCCAAATTTACTTTTGAGGATATACCAAAGAATTTTAAGAAGCCTAAGATTAGGCCTTCTAAAAATGACAAATTTGTTAAAAAGAAATTGAATCCCAAAAGTAAAATTTCGGGTCACAAGAATCATTCCAATACTATTTGTCATTATTGTTGTAACAAAGGACATACGATTGCAAAATGTCATGCCCGGAAAACTTTAGTACCTAAAGGCATATTGCAATGGTTACCTAAGTTAGGCAATAATGTTGTTACTAACAAACTAGGACCCAATATGAGTTGGGGACCTATTTCAAATGTCTAAACATGTAGGTAAGCGTCTTGAAGCCATTGATGAGAGACATTGATAACGAGTGGCTCAAGACTTACAAACAAGGAAAGTGAAAAGATAAGACTCAACCCAACACAAAACGATGTGGAAATTGATCACTTCCTTCATCCAATACTTAAGGGAAGATTCTACTCTCTAACTTTGCTTTATACATATTTTGTTTAGCATTTGTGTTTGTGATCATATACATGCATTTTCTATCTTAATATGATATAAGTTTTGATATTTGTCTAATCCTCCATTTCCAAGAATTCTTACTCAAAAATATTAATAAGTTTTTGAGCTTTATACGTCTCAAATGGGGATTTGACAAAAATCATTACAACTATCTTATTAAGTTCATATTAGAATGTATATGTTAAGTTTTGCATCTATGTGTAATTTTTGCATACATACATAGATATATATATATTTTTCGCGTATGATTGATTTTGGTACTTGATTCATTTATGTGGATGCTTTATCATGCATATTTGGTTTAACATGTGTTCTCATGTTATAATGTGCTTTGGTACTTTGTTTTGCTCACATACATAAGAATGTACCTTATTTGGTTATATGTGTTTCATACATACATGTTATTTGGATAATTTTGTTTGTATGGATAATCATGTTATGTTTATGCATTTAATTGCATGGTTTTGTTTATTTTTTCGTCCCATATTTTGGTATGTTTTATTACAAAAATGTCGATGTGTTTTAAATAATCATGAGTTGGTTTATGGTTTGTTGTTCTACATTCCATGTGTTATCATGATATTTGGTATTCGTCATTGATATATTGTGGCATATCGTTATATGTAATTATTTTGATTAGGATACTATATCATAAAGTGCATTTCGACAAATGTAAGTGCACGATATGTTTAATAGATGGAAAATTTGCTTGGACTTGTTACTGCTAATGTGCTCTCTTCTTCTTTTTGATATTGTCAAAGGGGGAGAGATTTGGATGCACAAGCTAAAGGATCATCAAACGCATTATGGCATCAACTCAGGGGGAGCAAGCTTTTGTGATTAAGCCTTGGTGTTGTTTTTGCGTCTGTATATCATTGCTATTTTTATTTGCATAATAGGTATAGGCTTAGTTTAGCTTATGCATAGTTTTGACAATTATCAAAAAGGGGGAGAATGTAAGTGCACCAGTTCATCCTCATGTTTTAATAATTGTCAAAACACATGAAAATAGGTTGAACATATTTTGGCAAACTTTACAAATGACTTGACAACAAAGAACTATTTTCAAAACCTTGAAAAACTGACTTTTTGGTGTTTTGTATCGATACATACATTTCTGTATGGATACAAATGTCCTGAAACTTGTTCTGGTACATTTTGAGCACTTTGTATCGATACACACAGGCTCTGTATCGATACAAAAGCTTCTATACAAAAACAGAATGTTCCATATGATTCGAAACATGCTTGCATGTATCGATACATGTGTATATGTTCTGAAAAACCAGCAAGCTTCATATGATTCGAAGCATGCTTGCATGCTTAGATACATATCAGTCAAGATTTCAAGATTCTGATGTTTGTATCGATACATCCCGTGTTTGTATCGATACAAAGGTCAAGATTTTCAAAATTGAACGTTGGTCAAGGGCTTTGTATCGATACAAACAATCATTTGTATCGATACATCTACTGAAAATTATGCCTAAATTTGCTCATTCTATTTTCTCTTTAAATAGCAATGTGTGGGTTCCTTTGTAAGTAATGAAACAATCACAGTAACTGAACACAACTGAGAAATCTAGTGAGAATCATTGAGAGAGCAAGAAGTGCTTTGGGTAAAACACTTTGGATACAATTTGGGTGAAAAATTGGGATCAAAGTGTTATCCTTCACAAGATCATCATCTTCCATCAAGTTGCAACAATTGAAGATTGAGTATGGGATCAATCATTTAGGAGTTGTACGCTTGGTCGATAACGTTCGGTGCGATTCGTGGTGAAGCAGATTCGCGATCGGGTTGATTTGTGCAAGGAGGTTGGATTGCTCACTAGGGATCCAAGATTGTTCGATATCTTGGAGGATCAATTGAGAAGAATCGAAGGACTCAGCTGGACGATCGTTGCAAGGAGTTGCACGGGTAGGATCGTTGGAATCAGAGGGTGAAGATTCGTTCGTCGATTGAGGGTTTGCATAGTTTTACATTTCGAGTCAATAGGGTTATTGATTGCTTTGTAAATTGTGCACTTGTGTTCAAGTTGTTTTTCATTCTATACATATCTCAAATAACCCGTTTGGTTATTTGGGGGGAGACGTACTCGGACATACGCGTGGACGACGCGAAATCCGGGGAACTCCCTAATCAAATCCTCGTGTGTTGATTGCATTACTTTCATTCTTTATTGCTTTCATTATATTCGTAAACAATTGAATTTGTGTGTTCGTAAGTGTTCACAAGGATTCAATTGTTATTATCTTGTGTTGTGAATTGTTTTTGAAAGAATCGAATAACTTGCTTGGAAACGTTGTTGTTAATTGAATTAGTTTTTGAATATCTTATTCCGATCGACTTTTCCTCAATACGTTTTATCGGCTTAGTTACTTTTTCAATAAGTCAAAACGGTGCAAAGAGACTACCGATCCCGGAGTCGCTTCCGCACGCACGTTTAACCGAACAATTTTTTTAAAAACTCAATTGGTTAACGGAACCACTTATTCACCCCCCTCTAAGTGGTTAGCCTCGTAGTCTAACACCCACCGCCTTGAAAGAATGGATTCCCGTTGCCTTGAAAATTTGCATCGCCTTGAAAATTTGGATGCCCTCCGCTTTGAACACTTGGATTCCCTCCGCCTTGAGAATTTTGATTCCAACCACCTTGAGCATTTTGATTCCAACCGCCTTGAGAATTTTGATTCCAACCGCCTTGAGAATTTTGATTCCCTCCACCTTGATTCCAAGAACCCATGTTTTGAAATTCAGCATTTGAAAAACCGGAAATGTAAAGGTCATCTCCATCTCCTAGTAATTCCTGCAACAAAGGTTCATTCTGGAGACCATTAAAAAGATCATCTGGCTCAGTCGATGGTCGGTTGACAGGAACATTAATATTAGGTCGGTACTCATCCTCATCCTCTTCCTCTGCCTGCTGTCGAGACTGGTTTCCTGATGATCCTGATTGAAATTCGGCTCTCAGCCGCGCTTCCATTTCTTGCATATCCCGGTCATGTTTAGCAATCAGTCGATCTTGTTTAGCTGTCAGCCGCGCTTCCATTTCTTCAAATGTTTCCCCACATTGATTTCGAGATGTAGCTATGCTAGCAGTACTGCCCAAAGAGTCACTTGAAGTATCAATAAATCCTGCCGGTGTCCTCTGAATGAAGGAAGATGTACTCCCTAGACCAACGATACGACCATGATGCTTTCCTCCAGAAAACTCCACAAACTTGTCTATTATCATGTTGTGGATTACATCTTCACTTTTTCGCTGAGAAGGAGGAAGAGCAGCCTCAGTAGCTTTGAGCTCCGCTATATACACCTTAATCAAGTCCTACAAAAAAAAAGTAATTAATTAACATAAATAATAATCAATTATTAATCTCTAAAAAATCCAATTATTTATTAATTGAACCATAAAAAAAAACTCACATTGGCTCTTTTAGCTTTGACATTATCCCAAGTACCATCCTTTCTTTTATGCAGCATTTCATTCATATCACATAAGGTTGGGACACGACCATATTTCTTGAAAAACCTTATGCGCATGGTGCCAGATGATGTGGAACCACCAGTGTGGATGCTCGCTTCAGGCATCTGAGCTCTATTTTGTTTATTTCTCTTGCACTTCTTAACGTAATCTGGCTCATCCCACTTACGACACAACTCCGTCCATGTAGTGCCTGGGCCAATCCATCCAGGTGGACCCTTACCATCATGATACCCATTTCGTGCATCCCTGAGAAACGAGGACAACTTCTTCGAGCACTTGGTGTCAAAAATCTTGATAACTTCACCCTCACGTCTCTTTTCCCAAGTGCATAGATTCTGCATATGAAAAAAAAAATTATTAGTCCACTAAAATTAATTCAACTTTAATTTGACGATAAAACTATAACTTACTTTGAAAGCATTAAAAAAACGCTTCCACACTGGAACATCTCCAACTTTAGCTGCCTTAATCTCTCCCCACGTCAACCATGGTTGTTGGTAGTTTTGATGAATTATTGTAGTAAGAGCGTTTGTAGCTGCCCTTTGTGGTTGAAAACTGCACAATATATCATAATTTTGAATTAATATATATATATATATATATATATATATATATATATATATATATATATATCATAATTTTATGAAATGTATAATTAAAATAATTCTTACTCTGATCCGTATGGTTCAATAATGGTCCGATTATACTTATCAACCAAAAGAAATTCATCAGGATCCTCAAGGTCGGACGGAAGGATCGGGTCATCAGCTGGATGCTCTTCATCGACTGTCTGTTGTGCCGAAGTAGTTGTTGCCGGTGGTACCAGGTTTGAGTTATGGACAAGTTTCCGCTTAAGAGCACTCGGTGCAAGCCTCTTGTTCACAGTTGGCTCAACAGATTCTTCTTGATCATCCATCTATACACACAAAACTTTGTTGATACACACAATTATTGACAATATAAGATACATTCTTAAAAACATAAATATTTATTAACGACATAACATAGTGCTGGATACATTCTTAAAAACATACATAAATATTTATTAACGACATAACATAGTGCTGGATACATTCTTAAAAACATACATAAATATTTATTAACGACATAACATAATTAATTATCGTCATCCCAATCTGAAACAACTTGGTCGACTTGACACTCAACTTCTTCCACATTATCATCGTCCTCTTCTTCAACATCACCATTCTCGGGTACTTCTTCCGCTTCTCCTGCCCCGACCCAAAGACGGTCGAAAGATTCAACTTCAATCACTTGGTTTACATTGCCCATCTCATCGAGCTGATATGGTTCCGCTTCTTCTTCTTCTCCATCTTTTTCAATTCGACCCCTTGGTTTTGTCGTTATTGCGGCACACCACCCTCGTTTGTCAGTTTGTGTTGATGGATAAGGGGCATAGTAAACTTGTCTCACATTATGAGCTATAGCAAATGGATCAAATGGTTGATATCTCCTATTCATTTTTATGTCCACAGTGTTAGTCTTTGAATTATACTTTGTACCTCTGTTTGATGGATCATACCAATTACAATAAAATAATACTACTGCTTTCTTGTAATCAAGGTAATTATATGAGATCTCAATTATGTTGTCAATCACACCGTAAAAATCACTCTCATCATTTTCAGTTATACCTTTCATACACACTCCACTATTTCTTGTTTCTTTTCCTTCCGTCCAACTCTGTGTATGAAATTTGTAACCATTGACAAAGTATGTGTGCCATTGTTTAACATTTGAAACCGGGCCATCAGATAAGTTTCTCAAGTGTTGTATCATAGGAGTTGGTTCTAGATGATACACATGCTGTCTAAACCAATTTGGAAAAAACTCGTGTATACTCGCAGAAGATTGTTCCGGAGTTATCCCCTCAGATGACAAAAATAACTCTAGGTATGACTGAACTTCAGTACAATTAATCAACACATGAACATGTGCCGATTTTAATACCCTTTCACCAGGAAAATAAACTTTCTCCATGCCACCATGACGACCAGGCAAATTGAAAACTGATAAGTTTAATGGATGGACAAAACTTTCATTGCCATGTTCGTTCCTACGAGATCTTTCAAAGAATGTGTCTTTAAAATAATGAGAACAAAAGTGGATGGTTTCACGATGTAAATAACATGCACAAATGGAGCCTTCAACTTTAGCTTTATTTCTCACTGAACGTTTAGAATCTCCCATGAACCTTTCAAACGGATACATCCATCTATATTGAACAGGTCCACCAAGTCTAGCTTCATAGGCAAGATGCACTACAAGATGCTCCATAGAATCAAAGAATCCAGGAGGAAATATTCTCTCTAACTTGCACAATATCATTGGAATCTCATTTTCCATCTTGATCAAATCACCATCTCTTAGTGTTGCTGAACACAAATTCTTAAAAAATTGACTGAGTTCAATAAGGGGATTCAATGCATGTTGTGGCAAAGAACTAAATGCAATAGGGAGTAAAGACTGCAAAAAAACATGACAATCATGACTCTTCATCCCACGCATTCTTCCATGGTCAACATCAGCACATCTTGCCAAATTTGACGAATACCCATCGGGCATCTTGAGCTCTTTTACCCATCGGCAAACTGATTTTGCTTCATCAGCAGATAAAGTGTAGTTGGCACGAGGTTTTAGGACTTTTCCATTGGGTGCAGTCTTCAACAACAAGTCATTACGTTTACAATAAATCGCAATGTCTTCTCTAGCTTTATCATTATCTTTGGTTTTTCCTTTGACATTCATCACAGTGTTGAAAACATTTTCAAAAACATTTTTTTCAATATGCATAACATCAAGGTTGTGACGCAAAAGGTTGTCTTTCCAATACGGCAAATCCCAAAAAATACTCTTCTTTGTCCAATTGTGTGTTAGCCCGTAACCCCGCGGTTTTAAACCAACACCACCAACTACTTGTACCTTTGGTTTATCTTTAACTTTATCCCAAACTTGTTCCCCAGTCAAATATTCAGGCGGTAATCGGGTTTCAACCTCACCCTTAACAAATGCAGTTTTATTTCTTCGAAATTGATGACTGAGAGGAAGGAATCGACGATGACAATCAAACCACGTAGCTTTCCCACCGTTTTTCAATGTGAAAGCTTTTGTGTCTTCCATGCAAATAGGACATGCCAATTTACCATGTGTCCCCCATCCAGACAACATCCCATAAGCAGGAAAATCATTGATGGTCCACATCAAAGCTGCCTTCATTTTGAAATTTTTTTTGCGGCTGATATCATACGTCACAACACCTTCCCACAATCTCTTCAAATCATCAATCAAAGGTTTCAAATAGATATCAACACCAGCAGTCGGACTAGATGGCCCAGGTATTACAGCAGCTAAAAACATGTAAGGTTTTGACATACACATTTCGGGCGGAAGATTGTATGGGGTAACAATAACGGGCCAACATGAGTATGGAGTGGATGATACTTGAGTATACGAAGTAAACCCATCAGAGCATAAACCCAATCGAACATTTCGTGGATCTGAAGCAAAACCAGGATTTACTTGATCAAAATACTTCCATGCAAGACCATCAGAAGGATGTCGCAACTCACCTGAACTTCTTCTTTTTTCAACATTTTCAGAATGCCATGTCATTTTTCTCGCAGTTTGCAATGATGCATACAACCTTTGCAACCTCGATACTATGGGTAAATAGAACATAGACTTTCTTGGTACAGGTTTTCTCCTACTTGACCGCGAATTTCTTGTTCCACAGTATCTTGGTTCTTGACAAAATTTACATTCAAGTAAGTCACCATCACTTACACCAAATTCATTGTCATAGAACAACATACAACCATTGATGCAACAGTCGATTCTCTTCACTCCTAGTCCTAGCTTCGAAACTAGTTGTTTTGCCTCATAATAAGTTTGTGGCAAATCACCGCGGAAGGACATGGGTGTTGTTACGAAGCATAATTTCGCAATCAAATCCATGGCTAATTCTGGCACTAGATAATTAGATTTTAAACCCAAGAGTTTAATACACACTGTCAACTTCGACTCTGTAGAATCTTCAAACAACGGTGTATTTGTATCTTTTAAAAGTTGAAAAAATCTCTGGGCTTCAGCATTTGGAAGTTCATCTCCTTCATATTCATCTTCTGATCCATTGTTCACCACATTAAACCCAAGAGCATCCTCTATCATATCATTCATAGCGGCAAAGGGGTAGTGCTGATTATAATTTTGTGGAGCTAATAGCACTGGTGCAGCAGTACTACTTGAACCACCTTCATCTCCGGGGAATGATTCTCCGTGACTTGTCCAATTCCAATAATTAGGTTGGAATCCATGTTTGAACAAATGAAGCTTAATCTCATCTTCGCTGCGGAATCGTGTACATTGACATTTCACACACGGACATCTAATTCCTCCCTCACTCAATACAACGGGCCTCAGTTTCACGCTATCAATAAATAACTTCACCCCTAATTTAAACACTTCTTTAACTTGTCCTCTCTTTCCATCGTCATATCTATCATACATCCACCTACGATCCATTTCTGGACATAAATAAATAGATATTATATATCGACGTGCGACAATTAATTTATCTATTAATTAATATTTGCTTTTTTTTTCAAAAGCAAGGGGGTATCAACTATCATAATATATAGATATATCATGTATAGTCATGGGTAAATATATGATTTTATTTAAAAAAGCCTACGTTAAAAAAAATTCATGGATAAAAATATATATTTAACAACTTTATTAAAAAAAGTACATATATTATATATAATGGATCATTACTTTTCTTTAAAGTAAAATAGGATAAAAAAATAAAAATATGGTTACTTGAGTCGAGTAAAAATATAATAGGTAAATATTTATCTATAATCTAAATTATGTTCTTAATTTATATTCAAAGTAAAAAATTAGTTAACAAAAAAGTTATTATATCCAAATTGAACAATAATTTTTCTTTATAATAAAAAGTACAATATATGACAAGTGTTATAAATATAATAAAATAGGATAAAAATTAAAAATATGGTTACTTGCGTCGAGTAAAAATATAATAATTAAGTATTTTCGTAAAACTAACTATAAATGTATAATATCAATATGTTCTTTATATTTAAATAAAAAAATTAGTTAATTAAAATTAGTTAAAAAAATATTATATCCTCAAAGAATAATTTTTTCTTTAAATCATATTAAACAATAATTTTTAAGCAATAATTTTATTTGTATATTAATTGTAATCAAAATTAGTTAAACAAAAGAACATCATCAGACTAAAAAATTATAAAATAACAAATATGACATACTAAATTTTTATTTTTTTTACAATATGGCACATGCTACTTTAATATTAACAAGTTTACTAATCACATGTTACTAATATTTTAATTAAATCACATACAATTTTTTTTTTACATTTCACATGTTACTAATATTTTAATTAAATCACATACAAATATTTCTTTTTTACAATTCACATGTTACTAATATTTTTATTAAACCACATACAAAGATTTTTATTACAATAAAATTTTTATTAATAGTGAACATATCAATTTAGTCACAATAACAATAACCCAAATACGTAACTAATCCTTAATCATTTCTGAAATTAATTATTTTTATTTTATTGTAATCATGTTATTTTTAAAATATCATAAGTTAAAAATTAATTCATATAAAAATATTATATAATCTAAGTTATATTACTTACTTGTTGTGCCGAGTAGTGTCTGACTTCAAGCTTTCAAAACTAACCCACGTATCAAACACAGCAAGAGAAACATCCTCTAAATCAAATTTTAAAAAACTATTAGCAAAAAATACAATTTACTGACAGACACAAACACAGCAAGAGAAACATAGCAAGAAAAACTTACTTATTATGTCAAGCAATGTCTATATATTAAACTCTCAAACACAGCAGGAGAAACAAAACCACATTTTCTGCATTAAAAAAAAACTATTAATATAAATTCGTAATACAATTTAAATAATAACATCAAATAATGAACTTTGAAACTTGATCAAGTAAAAAAAAAACACTTACATTTTATTAAGACATCAAAGATTGATGAAGAACAAAAGCTATTTAGAGAGAAATCACATAGAAGAAATTTAGTGAGATGTTAGAAAAATTTAGAGAGATGAATGAATTGTGTAAATGTGAATTGTGTTAATGAAGAAGGTAGATTTATTGATAGTTGGAGCAATTTTCGTACTCTTTTTCCAAAGCATGCAGAACGGCTATTTTTTTTTAATTCTTCCAGCCAGTACCGACGGCCCAGACCGTCATTAATTCCGTCGCCTGACACGCGGTTCAATTTTCACATCCGTCAGTAATTACTGACGGTCAAAACCGTCACAACGCTCGTCCCAACAATGCTGACGGACGAAGCTGTCGCTAAGCCAGCGCAGATTGGCGGACACGGCCGTCACAAATAATAGGACGGATTTGTTTTTCGAAAATATTAATTAATTAATTTTGTGGCGTTTTTCCATTGTTTTGTGACGGATTGGGCCGCCAGTAATGTACTTAGGGCTTGGGCCGCCACTACCTATTTTCAAAATTCGCCAAGAAATCCATGTTTTCTTGTAGTGTTGGACGAGAGAAAGCGCAAATCAGAGACGATGATGAAGCATTGAACAGTGAGGGAGAGGGCGCGCAAAGTGATGAAACATAGATCAGTGAGGGAGAGCGCATAGTTCAGAGAGATAGTTTTGGTGAAGAAGATCGCAAATGCACAAACTTCTGGTAGTGAACAGCGTGTATAGGGTTTCTACCTCTGAAAATAAAAATGGGTAAAAATTTCTTTTAGCTCAATTAATACACTCTATTTAAAAATTATTAAAAAACATTAGCGTCCAAATTTGTAGATGCTATTTGAAAAATTAAATTAACAAAATATTAGCGTCGACAATAACATCCACTCAACTTACGCAAAGTTTTGTAGAAAAAAATAATTACAAAAAACACATTTGTGTTAGAATTTATGGACGCTAAACAGAAGCTATTAGCATCATAAATTGTCTGACGCTAAAATCTTTGAAGCTAAATCACAGTTTTCTTGTACATAAGGGACCAAATTGAAACTTTTAAAACATAAAGGACCAAGTTGAAACCTAAAATAAACATAAGGGACCAAATATTGAATTAAGCCTAAATATTTTTGGGCTCATGCCATTTGTCATGTTGTGCACATTATCAATAGGTTGCCTACACCTTTCTTGTCTCACAAGTCACCATATCAAATTCTTTACAATCAATTACCTGATATTTCTACACTCAAAGTTTTGGCTCTTTATGTTTTTCTACTACTTTTCCTGCTCATAGATAGAAATTAGACTCACCGTCTAGAAAATGTATATATCTACGCTTTAAATTTTGGTGTGAAGGGTCATCTTCTGTTTGATTTGAAAAAAGGAGAAATTTTCTTATCTAGGGTCATCTTTACACGCACCAGGTCACATTGTTTGATACTTCTCCTACCCATCATATTTCTCTTCCTAATACTACACTAATTCCTTCACCTACTGATACTTCTCAAAACCCTAATTCACCTTTAGCATCACCTATAGTTCTTCCTACTACTCAGCATAACCATATTGACTTTGCACATGACCTAAACCAACCTATTATTCTTTTACCTCCCTTACCACCTTCTCTTCCTATAAGGCATTCCAGAAGAACCATTAAACAACCAACATATCGCCAAGTTTATCATTGTTCCCTATTCAACAATTTAAACCATGATTCCTCAACAGATACATCAAAATCTTCTTCCACAAATAAGTATCTTATTTCTTCATTTCTTTCCTATAAAAATATTTCTTTTACAAATAAACATTTTCTTTTTAACCTCCCTACTATATCTGAACCCTCATGCTATGAGAAAGTTATTTGTGATGACAATTGGAATTCAGCCATTAAAGCTAAGTTAACTGCTCTAGTGTAAAACAACACATGGACTCTTGTTCCCTTACAATCTCACAAGCATACTATAGGCTGTAAATGAGTGTTTAAATTGAAGTTGCATGCTAATGGATCAGTTGAGAGATATAAAGCCAAATTAGTGGCTAAGAGCTGTACACAAAACTGAAGGAATTGATTGCATGGACACCTTCAATTCTGTTGTTAAAATGACCACCATTAGACTCTTATTGGCCATTGCAGCAGTTCAACAGTGGCCTCTCTATCAACTTGATGTGAATACATCTTTTCTTCATGAGGATCTAAATGAAGAAGTCAACATGCATCCTCCTCCTGGCCTTATTTCACCTCATCCTAAACTTGTCTGCAAGCTTCAAAGGTCATTATATGGTCTCAATCAAGCAAGCTGACAATGGAATACAAAGTTGACTTAAACATTCATTTCCTCTGGGTACATTCAATCTAAGTCTGATTACTCCATTTTCACAAAACAAGCTTCAACTGTTTCACAGTTATCTTTGTGTATGTTGATGATTTTGTTTTAGGGGGCACTGATAATGCTGAAATACAAAAGATTAAGGCCTTTCTTGATGAGAAATTCAGCAATAAAGACTTAGGAGTGCTTAAATATTTCTTAGGTTTTGACGTAGCTAGAACACAAACTTGTATATCTCTTTGCCAAAGGAAGTATGTGCTTGATTTAATAAGGATGCAGACCTTTTAGGTGTTAAACCTTGTAGCACGCCTATGCAGCCACAATTACAATTACACAAGTAATCTAGTGAAATTTCTTACCCTACAGCCTATAGAAGATTGATTGGAAGGCTATTGTATCTCACTCACTCTATGCTTGAGATTGCTTACGCAGTAAGTAAGCTAAGTCAGTTCCTAGATAAGCCTACAACTGAGCACATGTTGGCTGGTGTACATGTTCTCAAATATCATAAAAATAATCCTGGTCAAGGCTTGTTTTTTAGCTCTAACTCCTTTCTCATTTTCAAAGGTTTCTCATATTCTGACATCAATAATACATAGTACTCCCTCCGTTCCTTTTTATAAGAAACAATTTGAAAAAGTTACACATACCAAGGAAACACATTGTAAATAGTTCTTTTCATTTAATACTTATTTTTAATTACTCCAAATTCATTTAACTTACTTATTTTTAATATTTTCTTTCATAATAAATAAGGGCATAAGTGAAATTCAACATTTAAAACATTTGAAAATTAGTCAAAGTTTCTTATAAAAAGGAACAAAAAAAATTTCACTTTTGTTTTTTTATAAAAAGGAACGGAGGGAGTAATAAAAAATTTCAACAATATTACTTATACTGATGCAATTCATATATATTTTACTCGTGAAAAAAATGAGGTATTATATATTTATGATGATAAAATATCTTATCATGCAACTAAATATTAGTGATGATTTATACCTTTTTTAAATCATTTCAACCAAGTTTTTGATTATCCAATTTGTCAGGTCAAATTCCTACAATTAATAAAAAAATATAATAAATATGTTCATTCTATAAAATTCCCTTAAATATCCTAGTGGGATATGCTCACAGGGCATTTTTTTTTTTTTGAAACAGCAAAGGGATTTATTTATTAAACAAATAGCGAAACATGAGGAAAAAGTACAAGACGTACTCACCCCATTCAAGGGAAAAGTACACGAAAGTACTCAAACCTAAGAGAAAGGCCTAAACAAAAGAGACGGCCAAAAGGAAAAAAAAAAAAAAAAAAAAAAAAAAAAAACACCACACCTTACAATCCCCTACCAATACAATCTAGAGGGTTAACACACCACTCATAATACAAGCAAGGCAAATTTGATTTCCTAGCCAAAAGCCACTTCCAAGAAACACATTTGATTCTATCCAATACCTCCTCCAAGACAATGGGTTTATTAGCAAAAATTTTGTCATTCCTAACACGCCAAAGAACCCAAATAACCGCATGCCAAACCAACCTAATCCCCTTGAGAGATTTCTTACCACACTTAAGTGACGATAAAAAACCTTCAAAGAGAGAGCAAAAATTCCCCGGAAAAACCTCCACCACACCGAACCACCTATACACTTCTATCCTCACAGGGCATTGCTTGACCCATATTTTAAAACATTTGTTTTGCATAAAATCAATTAATAATTATGGATAATTACTTTTTGACTTGAGTATTTGAGTTGAATATTGTGTACCAAGCGTAAAATAAATGGGAAAAGATTCTCTGCACTTTTAATTTAAACTGTGGGGATTTTAGGGGATCATGTCCAGTGTATAGTAATTGTCAAAAAAAATAAAAATGTCTAGTGTATAGTACGTATAGCAAAAGATAGAAAGCCATGCACCTGCCATATTTCATTCAATTTAGTTCAATAATAATGTTCTGGTCCACACTTTTGTCAAAACAAAAAATGTTCTGGTCCACACTATACAATACACTAAGCAAAGTTTTTTAAGATAGATTCAACCCCAAATAAAAACTACTTTATTTAGACACACATAAATAAAAAAGAAAAGAAACATTAGACAGTGTGTCTCCGAGTTATTAAGAAAATAAAATGATAATAGTAGTGCATTTAATGCCTTCAAAAAACTTTAAAAAAAAATTTACTAAAAATTTTTGCTTTTGTTTTTTAAACCATTGTCTTGATATACTATTTTTAGCATGAACCATAAAAAAATTATATGTAAAATAATTTAGTCATATTATTTACTATTTAGAGTTAATAGGCTTTTACCCCCTGCAAAGTAGACGAGTTTTGCGTTACCCCTTGTAATTTTTTTTTTTGACATTACCCTTTGCAAATTTTTTTTTATTTACCCCCCCCTTTTGCTTACGTGGCAGGTAAAAAGTCAACTGGCAGGCAAAAAGTCAAGTTTTTTTGCTGACATGGCAGTTGACTTTTGCCTGCCACATCAAAAAAATAAACTTTGCAAGGGGGTGATCTCAAAAAAATAATTACAGGGGGGTAACGTAATACTCGCATACTTTGCAGGGGGTAAAAGCTTATTAACCCTATTTTTTAATATCTTATTATAATCTTTTTTCTTAATTTTTTAAAGAGTGAAAATCCAATCTCTAACAATTTTTGTCGGTGCTGAGTTAGACCGTCAAAAGGGCACATATTAAGAATGCAATATAGTAATATTCTTTTGTAACTTATACATTGTACCTTTTAAAAATTAAATTTTTTTATACTATTAAATTGAAAGGTCTATTTTTAGATATCTTAACATGTGTGTTTAACATGATTCAATATTTTTTTACTAATGAGTGTGCCCCGGAGTAATTATTTGGATTTGTTCCTTATAAGTTACTATATTTTGTAAACTAGTAACTCATAATTTCACTTTTTCTCATATAATATTAATTACATTTCTTAATTTATATAATATTATTAGAATTTGGGAGACCTATATTCAACCGCAAAAGCTAGTTTAAGAATTGAAGTTTGCACTATAATTTATAAAAACTATGTCTACTTAATGTAAAACATTTTAATGTGTATCGATCGAGTATATGTTATGTAGCCCCAACCATCTACCGGTCTTTTATTTCTTTGACAGTTGACACGAACGAGGTGTTTTGTACTGACATATGAAAGGTCTGAGTTATGTTGTTGTACCAGAAGACCAGCATTTATTCAATTGAAACTTAAACATATTGATAACAAAAGCAAACAAATTAAGCTTCAAGGTCCAAAGTTCGAAGAACAACAGGTCGGTAAAGTTCATGTGCAACTGTGATGGATAGAAGTCAAGTGAAGTGAGTATTGAAGAGAATTTTGAAAAATATGTAATTGAGTAGAGAAGAAAATTAATTATTTTGATCTTTAAATGGACCTAGATTTGCTGCTGTAGTTTTTTCCACAGTTTCACACTATTTTCAATCTTAATCATTAAATTCAGATCAGACGGTTCAAATTAACTGTATAGTTAAATTATCAAAACTGTTAATTCAGATTGGACAGCTCACAGTTGTATCTGCATGAAGGCTCACAGCTGTGGCTGTGTCACGCAGTTACAACATCAAATCTGCTTAGTATGTTATGTACCAACAAAAAGGAACGGAGGGAGTATGTTATGTACCAACAAAAATTTTAAATAAAAAAAAAAGATTTAGTTTTCCAAATATATAGCATTAGTTGGTTTTATGGAAAAAAATAAGAGCAATTAACAAAGGGTATAATTGACAAATCATACCCTAAAATACAAAAAGGACAATTAAATAGAAACGCTAAATAAGATAATAAAAGACAATTAAAAAGAAACGGAGGGAGTATATTTTTCTAAGGCAGATATGAAGCTTTCATCCTACCCCCACTTAGTCATATCTAAATGGGGTTCTATCTACCCATGCTTGGTAAATTTTGTTCCACCCTCCCCTACATTGCTCAAAATCAAGAAAAGTCCTACCAAAGTTGGATTCCACCAAGTATTGTCAAGGAAAAATAGCCTTAAACGGAAGTTTCCAGAAATTCAATTTAACTTGTTATGTAAAAAAAAAAAAATTGTTATAAATATTCACGAATTTTAGTAAATACCACTTATTAAGTTTCGTGTCTTTTTTTATTTTTAAAAGTAGTTCATCCATGAAACAAAATTTTATCATTAAGAGGAGTGAGATTGGAAATTTACCATTGAGGTGGGCCACACAAAAAGCCCATAAGAAGCCCATTGAGGTGGGCCACACAAAAAGCCCATAACGAAGGAGCAACTTTTGTCACTCGGATTTCTTAAAATCCACACGTTTAATAAATATATTTCAAACATCAGGTAAATTCTAACAAGTTATTGAGACCCATTAAGATTGACGGTTTATTAAATACTGTAAATCTTGATAAATCCCAATAAAATATCAAATGATTTTCAATTTTTCTAAAAATCTTTATGAATGATCTATATGATATAAACTTTCAATCTATCAGTAAATTTTATAAAATTCATATTCAGTAGATCACTTGTACACGGTGGACTACTTGTGAAGGTGGTCCACCGTAGTATTAGCCCAAACAAAACATCATATCACTTCCCAACACAATAATCATGTTTTATCCAAAGGTACATCTGAAGTAATGTTGTGAGTGTAGAAAGTCCCTCTAAGAGGAAATGGCGGCAGAGTCAACCAAAATACAAAATTCAAAGCTTGCGATTTCCTGAGAAAATATTATTTGCTCATCAGCTGAAACTATCTACATTTGTAAATCACATATCTATACTACTTTGGCTGAAGAACTTCTGCAAAATGTCACTGGCAGAACATCATGGGAAAATGGGAGTGTTCCTTATCAAATAAAAAGGAGAGAAACTTCATGCCTCTTGGTAGGACCAATTTTATGAGTATTACAAGTGAAATAAGTGTATGACAAATTCCCTTGGCTTCTGCATTTGGGTTGTGAAGATGAATACCATGTCCTTAAAAAGGTAGGAAAATGTTTTTTTGTCCTACACTAGTAATAGCAATACTCAAATATCAATGAAAAACCAATTTATATAAGGTATATCCCTATTCCTGCCACTGTACATCATGTGAGATATCACCACAGAGAATGCTCATATGGACAATGGCAGCCTTCTTTCCCTCTTCCTTGCCAAGGTATGCCTAGAAGCTCTTAGGCGTATGAGAAGTAATATACTGAAGCTTACAATTAGAAGAAAAATCCAAAAGCGCCTCAAATAAAGGGTCATGCAAGATATGATTGCAAGCATGCAGAACAATAGAGCAATGGAAATTGCCACAGCAACATCAACCCTGCAAGAAGTTAAGGAAAGTGTCAAGCATAGTTTCATGTCCTAACCATCTTCAATGTATTATACTACAAAAAACAACTTTTTAGGTTCATTGAATAAAATATGTATTTGAACAATAAAATGATGATTCGGATACATGTTTTATTCAATGAACTTAGAAAGTTGTTTTTTGCTTATATTCAAAACCGCAGGGAGTAGTTTTATATGTAAATATGATAAAATCATCCCACAACAACAAACAAAAACCAAGCCTATGCCCTTATCACACCAGGAGAGGTTGGCTAAGAGGATCAAACGACGCCATAGTGTTTTATCATGAATCATATATGTAGTTAAACCGTTGAACTTTCATTCGTTCTACATAGTTTCTTTTTCTCGACCTTCATCTGCCTCTAGTGATTAAGCTACCCTTCATCTAATCCACTCTCCTAAGTATAGAGTCTATAGGTCTGCTCCATATATGCACAAACCATCTAAGTCGAAATTCAACCATCTTTTCTACAATAGGTGTCACCTCAACTCTCCCTCTAATGTATAATTCCTAATCCTATCCCGTCTAGTATTTCTACACAACTGGCACAACATTCTCAGCATTACTACACTAAGCTAGTGGCAAGTGCAATAAGATCTCGTCAATGGAACTCCAATCACTCATGGTCATACCCTTGGTCAACTAACATGGAACATCTTTCTCGAGTGAAATTCCGCATTGTAAGCAAGAGCAAAGGAACAGATTCATTGCTTTGGAATGAAAATCTTCCGTATCTTATTGCATGTACTAAATTTATTTGGAGGTATTAGAAGTTCGAACATAATCAACTTTTTAAAATATGAAAATGAAAATAATCGTACCCTAAGAAACATGATAATTTGGATTATACAGAGCAACGATGTCATCAACAAATCAAATCAAATAAACATGAAAGCAGAAGGCATAGTATGATAGTATAGTATGCCCAAATCATAAATTTTAACATTTCGATAGAACACAGATCAGCTTAACTAATTACATATCGACTTTACAAACTAGCTTGACCACAAAGGACATCTAATGGTTGCATCTCCGTTAGGTGATAAACACCTATAAAGTTCACAAGAGATGTATCCTTTCTTCATTTAATCATTTGGCCGAGTTCAACAGCATGTATCTATATTTTTACGCACCCTAAATAACTCCTTAACCTATAAGCACAAAATGCCTTAAAAGATTCTATAATATGTCAAAAATGTGGATGGGAGTTCCAACTTTCAGCATATTTTCAACTTTCAACTATGTCCTCGAATCTAGACCATAGTGTAGGTAGGTGTATTCATTTGCTAATGACGCTTATGGCATATTCATTTGCTAGCAAAAAAACTCAATAGCATTGGCATTCAGATGCCCAGGTCTGAATCAATGTACACAATCCCTAAATGTCAATAAGTTACAAGAACAAGGGTTACACAATCAAATTCTGGAGGGTAACTAGAACATTTTTTTTCCTAAAAAAATCAGGTAAGGGGGGTAATTAATATTAATTAAAGTGACACTAATGACCATTTTACAACCGTCAACCGTTCCCGAAGAGATATGAACTTTGTCCCTTGAAGTTACAACAACAAAATCTTACCACTGAGCTAGCACTACATATACAACTAACTGGGACATTGAATTATCATACAGATGCTATGTTACATACTTACATGATCCGGCAAGGCCACAACCTAATCCAAAAAATCTCAATCTTTTCTACACATACACATAGCGAAGATGACAACTACAATACAATAAGTGCACTAAATACCTTCAAGATAACACAGCATAAGTTGATCCCAATGAAAGTAGAATGTGATCCTAGGAGAACTTTAACATGCACTGTGAAGAGTTCAAATCGAAGAGCAACAATAGCTTTATCTACACTACCCGATCTTAAGGTTAGTCTTACATATAGTCACAAGGCGATAAAGTGTTATATTCAATTACTTCTATTTTCTCAAATTATTACTGGCCTCAACCTGTTAATGCCGTGCCTGGTTCGGTGCTTTATAGATTTCAATAAAATATGTAAGACAACCTATTCAAGTAGTGGTCACGACACAATGCTATTCATATTCTACGGTCAAGATAAACCCCAAATACGATAAACAGTTCTGAAAATCAAAATTGTGAGAGAATGAAATGGTAAAAAAGTGATAGGAAAAGGAGGAGTTATTAATTTACCAAGTAATGATATGGGGTTTTGGAGAGAAGAAAGTGAGCGGAGAGTATTTGTGCTGAGATCGGATCTGGTAATCTCTGAGCTGCTCAACAAGTTTAGAACGGGTTATCATCTCAAGGAACCAAAGGGAATCAAAAACCTCTTTTAACAATTTCACTCACAACCCCAAACAAACCGTGTCTGTCTCAGATCATACAGATGTTACAGCGACTGCCAACATGAACACAACCCATTCCTGGTTCCTGCTGTGCAAATCCGAAAGTGTCTTCGTGTTTTAGAAGATGAATGAATGAACAGAAAACCCCCCAAAAAAATTCAAAAGTCAAAACCCAGTTATTATGACTTAATCTAAAATTTAATGTTTGTCCAATCAAATATCTAAAATTTAATGTTCTTTTATTTTTGTGTGTATCTATATATACTTTTAAAGTTAAAAATTACATTTTAAATTAATAAATTAAATATTAAAATTTGTCAAGAATATTAGATGATTTAATATATGATGATAGAGTATTGTATGCCAAAAGTAGTATGCATCTTCCATTGTCGTCCAGCGGTTAGGATATCTGGCTTTCACCCAGGAGACCCGGGTTCGATTCCCGGCAATGGAATCTTTTTGTTTTATTTAGCTGGCTAATAACATGGAACCAAACCAAACTGGAAGTGAACTAGAACGACGATTTGAATGCTATATTTAGGATTTCGGTATAATTTGCCTTTCTATAGCTTAAAAATGCACTCCAACTACCTATAAAGCTCACAACAGAAACAGATGCATCTTTTCTCCGGCTACTTATTTTATCAGAGAATCAACAGCATATGTCTGTAACTCTTCAACCTTGGAGTACATGCCTATAAACTTTTTTGTAATGTCATAAATGGGGATAGTAATTGCAATTTGGAGCATATTTTCTTCTACATCCTTTAATTTAGACCATAGTGTAGGTGGGTACTGTTATGCTTATGGTGTATAGATTTGCTAGCAGAAAACTCAACATAGCATGGCATTCGGATGCCCAGGTCTGAAAGCGAATCAATGCACACAATTCCTATCTTTTCCGCTCAATGATATGTCGCTCGATGTCAATAATTTACATGGACAAGGAGGTACACATCCAAATTCTAGAGGTATTGAAAACTAGTTGGGACATTGAATTATCCTACAGTTGTTATATGGGGCATGCTAACTAGTGCCCCGGGGTACTAGTTAAGGAAGTATAGAGGAAATTTTTGCATTAAAAAGAGCACTTTCTACACTTTTAAAAAGTTGATTACACAAGTTCCAATAAACTTTTACTTTATTTGGATTCCTTAACTAGTGCCCCACAGGCACTATTTAGCATTTTCCGCGTTATATAGCATGATCCCATAACCCAACCATGAAGCACGGACGCTCCACGGATTAGGTATGTCCCGATGCCGGACACACGTCTTGTCTGTGTCATGTCTGGTGTCCGTGCTTCATAGTAACCCAATCAACTATAAATTTTTTCTACAAACACTTAAGTTGACATCTAAAACAAGTGCATTAACTACATTCAAGCTAACCCAACACTAATTGATCTCAATGGAAGTTGATAGTGATCCTAGGAGCACTTTAAACCTGTAACCAGAAGAGTTCAAATCCTAGTGTAACAATAGATTTATCTAACACTACCCTGTCTCAAGGTTAGTCTTACATATAATCACAACTACACCTATAGGGATACCCTTTTAAAGAAACAACAACAAACAAGCCTTTTCCCAGTAGGCATAGCACTTCAAGATATCTAATTCCTTTACCTAACTAACACAATGCAACATTAGCAGGTAGCATTTCATTAGAATTTTTCTAAAAATAGAAGAAAGCTAATTAACCTACTATGAAATAACAAAAATGGTGAATCGCTAAGAATCTCTTGTTGTTTATCACTTTCAGTAGACACTTCAGATCAAAGACGTGTCAGACTGTCTGGTGTCCAATACAACACTAATACATGTGATTACATTTAATTATTTTTATCTTCTCAAATTACCACTATAAAAAATGTCGGTGACTTGATGTCTGTGTCAGAGCTTCATAGCTTTCAAAAAACTCAGGTAATGAACCAAGTGACTGAACTCAGGTGGTTAATAAACTCTCTCTAAGACAAATCTATCATGAGAACCCGAGTTCAATTCCTGGTAGAAACAATTATTGGCCAAACTTAATTTATATTGCTGCGAAACTCCGGATTACCACAGAACCAGAGGATTAACAGACAAAAAATAAAAAAATATTGAAGTAGTGATCACAACACAACACAACACAATGCAATTGATATTGATATGATAAACAGTTGTGAATGAAAATGGTGAGAGATAAAAAAGAAAGAAAGGAGTGAGTGAGTTAGTTAGTTAGTTAGTTACCAAGTAATGATCTGAGGTTTGGGAGAGAAGAAAGTGAGTGGAGAGTATTTATGCTGAGATCGGATCTGATAATCTCTGAGCTGTTCAACAAGTTTTGAACGAGTTATCATCTCAAATCAATTAATTCTCAAGGAACAACCAAACCAAAAAGGGTATCATCAAAACCCCAAAACAAACCGTTTCTCTGTCTCAGATCATAAAGATGATGATGATGATGATGATGATGATACTGTCAATGCAATTATAAAACACAATTCATTAACGAACGGTTGCTGCAATGTAAATCAGAGAGAGAGAGTGTGTGTGTGTCTTCGATGAGTGAATCAATGAACAGAAAAGAAACCACAAATATCAAAACCCAGTTATTATATCAAGTTTTCTTTTGCATTACTTTAACATATACAATATATAACGAGAGTTGAGAGCAATAAACATCTTCCATTGTCGTCCAGCGGTTAGGATATCTGGCTTTCACCCAGGAGACCCGGGTTCGATTCCCGGCAATGGAATCTTTTTTTGCGATTTTTAGCTGCTACTATAAATATTTCTATTCTACGGAATTTAATTCAATCGGAACGAAACCAATTTGGCATACAAACATAGTTAGCTTTTATTTTATTTTTTTAATAAAGATACTCGGTTTAAAAAAATTAATTTAAGTAGATTATAAATTTTAATATGTTGTATTTTGTGTATATTCAAAATTGTTAATCTAATTTTTTAAGAAAGAACTAATACAAGATTTTTTCTTTTTTTGGTTGGAAAGATATGCAGGTCACAAGGATATTTTTTGAAGTGCAAGACTAATAATCTTGTTTGACAAATTGTATTGTCATTGGAGTGCAACACAAGTAGATGGGTTTTATATATATCCAACATGAGTTTCAATTTAGATGAAGTAGGGATGTTCGTGGTGCAGTTTGATTCGGTTTTGAGCATAAAAATCATCCTAACTGCAAGAAAAAAATGCACGCGGTTTGGTTCGGTTGGTTTTTAAAAAGTCATCCAAACCAAATCAATGCAGTTTAGGGGTCAGACAAATTATCTTTGTATACATTGTGGTAGTTTAACTCATTGAGTTTCTTAGCTACAAAAAGATATTTGAGAAATTGGTAGAATTAAGATTGAAGACTGACTGCCTTTAGAATCACATTGTAATCAAACTCATTGATATAGTGGAACGGATGGCTACTTTATCCTCTAGACGTAGGTCATTGTTGGATCGAACTGGGTACATATCAAATCATTTATTCTTCAATGATTTGAGCAATGTACAATCCATTTTGGGTACAATTCAAATTGATATAGAGGATCTTAATCATTTATTCTTGAATTGTGTTTTTTTGGATCAATTTGATAAGATATATTTTGGTGGATGGGTGTGCATTGGGTTCTCCTTAATGCTATTTCTCTTGCTTATTAATTTTGTGGAGCTCATTTATTTCGTAAAAGATATTATGATGTGTATTGAAGCAATTTGGCTAGTTACGGTTTGAACTATAAAAAAAGAAAGAAACATGGAAATGTTTGAACAAAAGGAATCATCTTGTAAAAAGTTAATCTACAATATCAAAGTTCAAGTTTGGTGGTACCTAAAGGCAAAAAAAACAATTTTTATTATGATTTACAATCTTTGAATGGTCCAGCTACTTGTTTAGGTTTCATGTCTCTTTAAATTTGGTTTCATTTGATTTTTCATGTAATAACCGTTGGTGTTTAGGCACACCTTGTGCTTATTTGTTTAATTTATGTTTCTTCTGCCTTCTTCAAAAAAGCAAATAAAACATAGGAGATAGTAGCAAAATTGTATGTTTTGATATTAGCAAATAAAACATAGGATATAGTAGCTAGAATGTTGCCATAATGTTAGTTTACATGTTGGTTTTAATAGATCATATCCATAAGCAAAATTTAATTTATGAGATATATCAAATTATTTAAAAATGTTTTAATTCTTCATCAACATTAAATCTTACTACCTTTTAAAGCATCATTTTCATTGTACAAACAAGAGATACAAAATGAAAAATCTTTAGAAACCAAATAAGAACACATAATAACAATATTTAGATGGCAAAGAATATAATACAGTCATTGTTGGCGAAAATTAGACACTTCTGCAATGAATACAACAATATTATGAAAATGAAAAATAAATAGGTGACCATTTTTGTCAAACCCCATATTTTTTCCCATGGTGGCAGATATTGTCAAACCCCATATAATCTTCATTTTCCATCTTTTCAACCATGTTCACTATTCCCACCCCACCTGTAAAACCCAAAATGGAGACATTGTTAGTATGCTTAAAGAAACTAATCACAAGAAAATGAAATTATAGAACAAAATAAAATTAAAGTAAGAATAATGTTGATACACTTTTTTACCCTTATTTTATGGTAAAAGTAGGAGAAAGTTTTTATCATAAAAGGGTGGATGTGATGATAAATGTAAAAAACAAAGAGTTTAATTTTGATACACTGCGTAAAAAGATTTATGTTATCAACAAAAGACAATCATTCATACATGTGACTTTAGTTTTGATTAAGGTCAAACAATGAAACCCTTGGAAAAAGAGAATGAATCGAAATATATACGGGAAAAAAATACCATTCGGGCAATATTTTTATGATTGAACGGTTACGGTTGAACATTGATTGACAATATTTTTATACTGACTGTGTATATAAATTAAATAAATAAATAAAAATGTGAAAAAATAAGTACACTTAAAATAATGGGAAGTACCTAGACTGATTGCGCTCACAAAAATAGTGAAGGCTAATATGAAGACAATGATAGATGCTCTACCAAAGATAGCAATTATCTTTCTCACCACATGTTGGCCAGTTAATGCAGCTATGGTTGCAACCAAAACCAAGTATGAAGCTACATCAGAACATAAAACATTTTACGTCAAACACAATTTTAATCAAATCGATTTTACAAAATCGTGTTTACATTCACTTATTTCGTCTTACCATAGGGTACCGGGAAGCGGTCTAGAAGGTAATATTGTACCACTGACATAGAAGAAGAGAAAACCATAGCAAATGTTGATGTAGCACTAGCTACCTGCCATAGGAGAAAACATTCATAATTAGTAAATCAACATGTGCGCGTTTTCATTGTTTGGTTTAACAGTTCGGTAAAATTGAACTACATTGTTAATGATAAAGAATGATTTTATAAATCTATGTTAAAAAACTTTAAACGACATTTATTTTACAGCGACAAGAATAAATTTGTACCTGAGGAGGAATTCCTAATTCCAAAAATAGTGGTCCCAAAATGAAGCCACCTCCTAGACCAAGCAAACCACTAACCATACCAGCTATTATTCCACAGAAACAGTAAAGACAAATCTTATGAAACTTCCAATTAATTTCCTTTCCCCTTGATGCAATTACTCTAGTCCCTTTGCATAAGCTTATGGCTTCAAAAAGTGTAACAGAAATTGCAATAGGCACCTTAAAGTGATAAATAGCACACCAAATTTCAGTTAGACCTTGCAGAGAAATAGTATTATGTCAGCTCCAATAAAGATATGTATTTTAGTTCAAAAAACTATTAGATTTTTTTAAAAGATTTAATTCATATACATTTTGTACACTCTGAATCAACTATAATTGTCTGATCGTTAAAAATATTAAATTTTAATCATAACTACTTTTAAAGTCACACACATATTTTTTCTGTGATTTCATGACGGTGTAAAGTTTTTAAACTGACAGTGTATTAAAATTAAACTCTTTTTTTAATACAAATGTTCTCCAATTTAGGATAAACCTTCATGTATACTTTTTGTGCGTGTCATCCTTGTGCAGGGGTCATGCTAATCTTCTTTGTATCATTCCAATTTTATCGGATGTCCCACAGGGACAACCTTTATGTATTATATCACATTAATGTTTTGGTCTTTTCCTAGGTTTGTTAACTTTACCAAACTATGAAGTCATGCAACTAAATTACATAGCTAAATACATATCATGTGTATTATTATTCAAATATATATTTAGAATATTTACCTGCAAGGAATTAAGAATCCAATACTCTATGGAACAAGTTTTGCTGTATGTCTGCATTGTAATACATAGGTGAATATTCAGTTAAGAACACACAAGATATATATATGGTTGTTTATAACTAATGAATCATAGAAAAAATCAAATGTTAATAACTACCTTAATAATTTGAACAATGAGAAAAGCCACCCAAACATACAGAAGAACTGATAATTCTTTCCAGTAAATGTTGTCTAGTAAAGGCACCTGCATACAAGAATTTTAACATATTGTTTAAACTTAGATAAACTTCAATGAACTTTCTATAAAGAATGATTTTAAAAACCATTGGAATTATTTGTGTAGCACGACACTTTTGGGATTATGTGTATTCTATTGTCGAACACGCGTTGGTGTTGGAAACCATCAAGACACTGACACTTATAATTAGATTGAATTGTGTTATTTTCTCAAATTATTATCAGATTCGACTTGTCAATATCGGTGTCGGGTCCGATGTTTGTGTTAGTGCTTCATAGGGAATTAATTACCTCTTCATCTTGTAGATCAGCTGGTAGTGACTTGTAGTCTTCTTCAGAAGCATCTGAAAGAAGATGTATAAATGCATTATTAATGTTTGCAACAGTAATTAATATCAAACTTTCTTAAGCATATGCAATATGAAATATTCATCTACATATAGTAATTGAAAGGTTTTTTTTTATATTATATAAGAAAGTTTGAAGGCACTTACAATCAGGAATAGAACCTGATTCCAACATTTGGGCTGCTTCCTGAAAGATCAATAGCATAGTACTCTTACTATAGAGTAGAAGGCAATGGAGACTAAATAAAAATTTGTAACTATATAAAGTTTACCTTCTTCATAATTGTTTCCTTTTTCCATGTATCTATGCCTTTGACTAAAGCTTTAGTGGATGTACCTATCACATTGTGTTGCATCATCTGGATATTAGATCTTAAAAAATGAATTTGGATTGTCTGCATTCAGCAATCTCACATTCTCATGCATTCACGCAATCAGTACATTGGTGGTCATTTGGTCGAGATTAGACGGTCAATATTTCAATTAATTTAAAAAGAAAATCTAAAATACCAAACTTGAAAGTTGGGATGACAAATCTTGACTTCACGGCCACCGATGTACTGACTGTGTGTGAGAATGGGTGGGATTTCTGATTGCAGAAATCCCGAATTTGAAAAAAGTACAAAAGACAGTTTACTTTTCAATAAATTTTCTTTCAAGATTAAGAAAAACATCTTTATTAAAATATATAGGAAATTTTCTTCCAAAAGAAAACACAAAGTCACAAACACAATAGAATGATAAACTGATAATGATGATTACCAATGAATAGAATGATAAGCAAAATGGTGACCATCCAATCAGCAAACATGACATTAAATGCAACACCAATGCTTATTCCTAGCATTAGCATAGGTTGGAAGAGCAAAGCAAGATCATAATCTATTAGTGGCATGTCTAGTGTTGGGTGTCTAAGCCTTAGATTGTAGTACACTGTTGACCCTGCTGCTCCTGTAATCATACCTGCAATAACAGCCAAATATGAAAAATCTAGAAATTTGATGAAGTTGCATAAAACCAAACTAATATCTTCATGCTATTTGAGAAAAAGTGAGTTATGGTATATAAGAAACTATATATGTCGGTGCCTTATTGGTGTCTGACAAACAATAGAAATATACTAACACTTGGAGAGGGCTGTAGAAGATTTTGGATCAAAACCAATGATCAAAGTGAGCATAGGGACAAAAATTCCTCCACCTCCTACTCCTCCTACACTTCCCAATGCTGCTCCAAAAAATCCAACAATAGACCCTACTACAATTCTCCAACCAAACTTCATTTCCTGTCCAATAAAATCATGTCAGTATTATATAAAGATTTAACTCATATACAATGTTAGTGTAAAGATCTTTTACATTGTCAATCGATCATAAGCATCATATCATTGAAAATGCGACTTTAATGATAACTACTTTACGGATAATGTAAAACTTGTACACCGACAATGTATCAAAATTAAATGACGTAAACAGCTAAAAACATAACAAAAGTATCAAAACGTTGTTTGATTATAAACTCACAGGCCAAACACGTTCGTAGGAAGACTTTCCACTATACCAGAAGAATTGTCTTTCTTTCATAACAATATTTTCCGATTTTTCGTCTTCCAAAACACTTTCTGCTAAACTAACATGATAGATCATAATAAAACTCCAAGAGATTAGCCATATAAGTGTTGTTGCTGCTCTTGATGCTGTCTTCTTTTTAGCTAGTAAAGCCATGTATGAACGGTTTGAAGCAAGATAAAGCTAAGAAAATGATGATGATGATGATGATGATGATGATATAAATGTTATGGTATTTTTGTTTCTAACTCAATATTTTTAAATGCTGGTTATTTTGTGTATATAAGTAAGGACTAGGAAACTAGTGCATTCCTTATATAACAAAGACACATTTTCTCTATTTCTTATTTCTAGCATTGGTTTCAAAATATTCTCTTTGAGATATGTATGTACTAGCATACCATTAGCAACATTTTGTTTGACATTTTGCAAATCAAGCTGTTTCCTGATTTTTTATATATGGCTATAGTGCTCAAGTATACTTGGTACATGCTAATAGTTTTGGTACAATTGAAGGGTCCATAACTTTGACCCTAGAATGTCCAATTGCATCAAGGTAAATAATAATGAACATTTTCTTTGTAAAAAATAATTACAAAGCCAAATGCGTTCACTATAGATCGTTGAGTCTTTAATAATTTTTAGTTTTTGTTGTAGGTGAAAATCAAATTTATGACCTCCTTATCACTTCACTTCATATTTCATTCACCACTTCCACTAACTCTTTGATGTAACATATATTATTATGTCATCATTATACTACTTTTTTTTTTGTCAAGTAGTCTAATGACTAGAAAGTCACCTTTTGAGGTGAATAAGTGAAAAATCCCGAGTTCGGACTTTTACCCTACATATAATGATTAGAAAGCCACCTTTTGAGATATGCTCACGGGGACGGGGACTTATATTATTTTAGTTCTTAAAATATTTTTATTCAAATCAAGTTACATTGCATGTTCATAATATGAGTAGAGCATAAATATGGCAAATAGAAACAACAAGTCACTCAGCAATGAATTATCATGATGAGATAGAGCAGGTTACAAATGGACAAATTTTAACAGCCCGATACCTTCAGAAACTAAGTGAGAGTAATAATCTTAAGAGTTTTAGGAAGCTTCATGGAAGCAACATTTGGAAGCACTAAAACACCAAGTTTCATGTTGTAGCGTTCATTCAAAGAAATAATAATACCTCCTTGGGAAACTTCACGGCAATTTCATTTGTTTGTTTTTCTTTTAACTTTTAATCACCCACATTAACATTTAACACTAACAGAACAAAATAGGACCGCAGTACCAAACACTATCATTTATGTCTTTTTAGTGTGTTTGATTTCATAAAAAATAAGAAACACAAACACAACTTCAATTGCAATGTAATTTTAAAACTGTTCCTAAAATTAAATATAATGAAGGATAAAAGATTGCTAAGAACTTAAAGTTTTGTTCCTAACTAAACACAATTTTTTGTGCTAAAAAATCATTTGTTGGTTTACCATGTAAATCCTCCATCAATCATCATATAATAGCAGAGTTATTCTATCACGCTCTAACATACTACTCGCAGGGGTAAGATAGCTCAACTAGTTCAAGTTTAAAGAATTAAAAAAAAAAGCTTAAGATTAAATCCCAATGGAAGCAAAAAAAAAAAAAAAAACTAATATTAACAACTAATTATTGATACCGTTTAAAATAACATACTACTCTCAGTCTAGGCAGATTATTGATGAAAAAAATTATAGCTCCATGAAATTTATAAAAGACCTATATAATTTAATAAAATTACGTTCATATTCCAACCAATAAAAGAGTTAATTTGTTTTTCTTGACCCATATGAAAACAGAGTAATTAAAAATGATGACATACTGGATATTATTATGAACGTTAAATGTTAAAAAAAAATAACTCGTTGAAAAATCATCATTCAATTAAACTATATTTTCCGCTTATTTTGGTTGATAAATGTTATAAGCTTTCAAAAAAATTGACAAACTTCTAATGTTTTACTAAGCGCATGTGCTACTTTCAGAAAACCAAACATTCATATTAAAATTCTTGCTTTACAAAAATGTTGCTTCACAGCACCACATTATAAATTGAAAAAACATTATGATCAGCCTTTTAAGCAAGAATAACACTATTATCTAGCATCTTAGAACAAATGTAAGTAGAAATGCCAAGGCAAAATTGGCACCAGAACAAAGGAATGAACAGAAGAAAAATCTTGAAAATAAATCATTATGCTTCATTTTCCAGTTCAAGAAAATAAATCACTGATGATGACCTTCATTACTCAACATCTGATAAAGGGTCTAGTACGATAACTTCTTAATATAAGCAAACACTTAACAAACTCGAGTAGTTCCAATTCCGAGCACATCAATAGACCAAAGATAAAGTAAAATCAAGACAATAGTTTCACACAAAATCTTAAGGGAAAAAAACGTTTCTTAAAATGTCTAAGAAAACAAAACCAACATGAACAGTCCTCGGCCATACTGAAAAACTGAGATCACCTAAGCTGCAGTTCTAAGCTTTCAACATCAAACATGAAAAACAGCAAGTAAATTTGGGTTGCTGAGCAGTAAGTTCTTGTGCTTTGATCACTCCGTGCCTGAATCCATTGGTAACTAAGAACCAATCTAGAATATATAAGCCAGAATGACACCAAGATTTAACAATAACCAAATAGAATACAAAAACATGGACACCATGAATCTTACCAGAGAAATTGAGAAGTATTTTTTGCTCAAGTTCCTAGTAATCATATTCCCGAGAATGGGACCTCTCTGAACGATGATAATCATGGTCCTTGTCACGATTTCTGTCCCTATCACGTGATTTAGATTTTGGTCGCTCAGTGTGATGGTCATCTTCCATCTTATCATGGTCGGGATATTGATTATAATCACCATGGTCATCTCCTTCATCATACTGCCCCCGTCCTCTCTGATGCTCATAATGGTCATAGTGATCAGGATCATGTTCAGTATCTGCATGCCTTTTTCCATGCCCAGGTTGGTTGTACCGCCCACAATGACCATCAGGTTCATAGTCGCGCTCTTTTTCACCATGAGGTTCCTTCTCATGTTTAGATTCAACATGATCATAATCAGCCCCCTTATCATGGGATCGTCCCCGATCAGTATCCCCAACTTCATAATCCTTATCCTTTTCGCGATAACGATCATGTTCTACGTCCCGATCATTATCCCTCTCTCGATCACGATCACGTTCCCGACCACGATCACGTCCTCTCTCTCGATCACGCCCGCGATCTCTTTCTCTATCCCTGTCCTTACCTCTGTCCCTGTCCCTATTCCTATCCCGGTCGCGATCTCTGTGGTGTCTATCCTCTCTGTGATCGCGATCCCTAGGCTTATCACTAGATCGTTCCCGTGATCGCTCCCGTTCTCTATCTCTTTCCTTACCTCTTTCACGTGACTTTTCTCTGTCCCTACAATGAATTTGCCAACAGAAGTCAAAATTTGTTTCAAAATCCTCCATATTATTATAAAATATATAATGCTGAGAACCATAATCCCCCCTGTTGTCACTTTGTCAGAAGCATTGAATGATCAGCAAACTAGTTGAGTACCAAAACCAATTAAGTTAAAAATTGAAGCAGAAACACAAATTATTACCGATCAGCATGCCGGTCCTCCCGCACTCTTGGTTCTTCAGAACGAGAAGGTCCTGACTGCTGTTGCTCCCTGAATAAATCAAGACATGTCAGAATTTCCCTTCACCGTTACAGGGGAAGCATCAAAAAAATTAATTACACACACCATTCAACAAGACACCAAGTATATGACAATTTGAATCTAGGGTATTGCTCATAAGCTAAGCAAACCAATTCTATAATGAACCAAAAATATTATATGCAAACAATTCTTGATGCAAAAATTATTCAAATTTAACAAAGTGGATTTTACTGCTTTGGAGTTTGGGGTGGGATGGGGGAGATAGCCAGGTATGTGCCAAATTTCAACAGAGAACATAATATTTGTCGAAGGTCAAATTTACATATACAGCAACTTAGAAATATTCACTTAATTCCAAAAAGCAGAAGAATAACACAATTGCCAGGTCCACCCATGTGAGAATTTAATTTGTTGCAAATATCTCAAATTATCAGTCAATTACACCAAAAATTTACATATCATAGAATAAAGTCGCAACAGTTAATGTTTTCAGTTTTCAAATTTAGTTGGAATTCAACTTCAGGTTTAAAATAAATCTATAAAGCACACACACTGAGACGACACCGGCACGTCAACACCGGTAATAATTTAAGAAAATTAATTAATTGAATGAACAATATCAGTGTCATGTCGGTGTAGGAAACCGACACATGGCGGATACCAGACACGCCTTCAATTTCAGAGCTATATAAAATGAAATCCTTTTAAAAAAACCATTACCTTCCCGAATGTCGCTGATTGACTTCTTCGCCCCCCACTCTAGTAGTACCAAGCCCACCGCCTAGACGGCGGGGTCGCCAATTTGGAACAGTCCTCCCACGCTCAACATCCACAAGCACTCGTCTACCCTCAATTTTCCTACCATCAGCTTGTTTATAAGCAGCTGCATAATGAACAAAAAATGATTAAATAAAATGATATATATATATATATAGTAATAACCAGAAAAAATTTACTAAACCACTACCAACCTTTCATGTCTCTGGTGTGCAGGTATTCAATGAATGCATAACCCCTAGGCTTATTTGACTCGGTATCAGTAACCAGCCGAACCTAAATCATAAGAAATAGGAAAAAGAAGATAGTCAGAAGAGAACATTTTCGAAATCAGCTCAAAAGAAAATAACACAAGATGCTCTCTCACAGTCTCACTTCAGAACCAATAAAATACAGCCAAAAAAAATACAAACACTAAAATCCTAAATGGCACGGCAGACAGGCTCTAATGCTCTATGCCTAATTAGCCGTGCTCACCTTTAAATCACACAGCTCCCATCATGAGATGCATCACCACCAGCAATAGTTGCAGAAAAACTGATGTATTTGGGCCCCAATTAACCAGTTGTTGACTAGTGTCCCCTTACCAGGGATATTTATTTTTAAAATTGATAAAATGAAAACAACTACGGATAATATAGAAAATACCATAACATCTTCTCTCAACAGCTGATTTGGTTTGATAGCCTTTAAAGCCAAAAAAAAAGTTTTAGAAACATGAAATGTAGGCTAACTAAGAATTTAATCAAAAAGGGAAGAGAATGAAATACTCCCAACATATTTTACCCAGTGCAGGAAAAGAACAGAAGTTGTCAGTCTCCTTTACTTGCTCGAAAACAAGGCCAAAAGGCACAATTTTGCATCATTGCTCTGCCCAACTAAAATACCATGCAGGAGAAAGCACTTGAATGGAATTTGGGTTTTATTGATATGAGAATCATTTACCAATTGAAGTATAAGATGATCAACCATTACCAGGGATGTATGTATATCAAGATGATCAACCATTACCGGGGATGTATATCAAGATGAATAACCATTACCAGGGATGTGTATCAAGATGTTAAACTTGCAGCTAAAAACTCCTAGAGACCCTAAGCCCCAAGATTTCCAATCCATATATATTAACAGTGGAATGGAGCAAAGTGGAAATTGACTAGAGCAAATGACAAAAATGTCATACACAACAAATTGGTTGCGCAGCAAAAAGCAGTGGTTACCATTTCAAAGCCACTAAAAAATGACAAATCAAATCATAAACATTCATAATCTATACCCTTCAAACTTCGAATAGGATGAGATACATATTATCCGTAGCGGACTGATTTCCTGATAAGCTAGTAGTTAGTCATGAAAACCGCTTAATTCACATGAAACAGTTTCTTCAGCAGCAAAAGAAAAGGTAAAATTTATTTTTATTATTATTATTATGCTAAAATAAGTTACTTTAGTTTTTCATTATGCACTACTGCATGTGGAAATTGTTGAATTTGAAAATCCATTTTAAAGACTCATAAGTTGTGAAGATGTCAAATAGACGTAAAATAAAATAAATTATCAACCGAACACAAATGATAAGCTTACCGAACCCTTTTGAGCATATTCAAAATACCTACCCGTTTGATTGCACCATATGACTCAAACTCCCTTTTGATTCTGCTTTCAGTAGTCTCATAACTCTGTTGGAAGGTGGAATCAATAAGATATGACAAGACATATGAAAAAGCACCATATTTACTATATTGGAAAATATAACTTACGAGTCTGGCCACAAATAAAGTCTTGTATGGATCTCCTGATATATTTGGATCGGTATGTGGATCATCTACATTGAAGCAGAGAGAAAAACAACATTCAGAGAACATAATCCATGAAAATCACAAATTTATAACAGTATATAAGAGTCATCACATTTCTCAAGCTCCTCAGCAGCCTTCGCAGCTCCCTTCTCTAGTCTTAACTTGTGCACTCTAGCCCTTCTTTCTGCCTGAGTACACCAAAATGGATCAGAAAGTGTGCATCTTACACTCTTCAATATTGAGGCAAGAGCATTGACATTTAAACTACTTTACTTCTTTTATTTGACAATTGCCACATTAACTCTATCCAAAGCAATAGAAAATCAGTATGTACTATGTAGCAGCTATGTCAGTCCACTATACATTATAATCACTTGTTTAAGTAAATTGAAGAAAAACTGGAACCTAGTAAAGACTGAAAAAGCAATAGTGATTATATTTTTCAACTAATACGTTGAGCATCCAAACTTTGCTAATTGTTATTCATGACCACAGAATATTTATTCAGATATTTTCTTAGAATGAATTAGCACCATATGAAAGAGCACCCAGGCATTGTGCTTGCAAGATAGTATTACACAAAGTAAAACTTAACTACAAATTTATAGCTATAACATAAATACTCTTCTAACTTCTAAGCACAAATATGTTTGTGCGAATCAATAGTTATAGTAATTGTTTCACAAAAATCTCTTCAAAAAGGCCATCAGACACAACATGGACAACACAAATAGACTAATCAACCTGAAGTAACAAAATATTGCAAAAATTTTAAACTCATTGCATCAAATCAAACCTCGACAGAAATGGCTAATCCAAAAAATCACACCAAATTATGAAGCTATGCATAACAAAATCAAATTAATAACTCCAACATAATTAGTCTCAAAGAACTGAATATTACCGGAGTTTCAACTACTGGTACAGGTGGAGAATATTCCGGTTCACCAGGCTCTGCAAACTTGCTCACAAATTGCGCCATCCCTACACAAAAACCAGAAACAAAGTCTTAATTGGATACCAATTATCAATAATCATCATTAATCAAAAACAAAATAATAAAATCATCACAAAAACATACCTGTTAACGGAGGACATTTTCTTTTCTCCGGTGGAGGTTTATACTCCAAAGGAGGCCGAGGCTCAAACAGCTTCAACAAATTCGCGGTTAAACCAGTTGGATGACTTTGTCCAATCTGCATCAAATCAATTGCAAATAAAATCATCAACAAAAATCAACTGCCATATCTAGGGTTACGAACAATAAACCCTAACTATTATAAATAAACAACAACAACAGCAACAGAAACAATTTCGTTGATTATTAAGAGGAGGATTAGGGAAAATGAAAAACGAAGAGTGAGGGAAAGAATGACGAATCTAGGTACCAGCTTGAGTTGAAGAACGTTGGCGCGATTCTGAGCTTTGGTACGAGCTTGAACGGCGGCGTTTTGGTTGCGCATGAGAGGATCGTTGTTGGGGTCTGCCATGGTGAAGATTTTGATGAAATTACGAAAGAATTAAATTGGATTGATTCTTATTCTTATGAGATCGCAAGATCCGATTTGCGTATTCGCTATGAGCGAACGCTAGCTGAATCTCGACCCTCACTGCTACTGTTGGATATTTATAGTGAAAAGAAAATACACCCTTTTTTTTTTTTTTTTGACGCAAAAATACACCCTTTCAAGCACACGGAAAATATACCCTTTCTGTCATATTTACTTATTTTTTGCTAAATTCTTCGGATTATTTGTATTCCATTACAAATTTTTATTAAATAAAAGCAAAAACGTATTTTGTTAAATATTTGGACTAAATACATTCATTTTTGTTGACTAATTTTTATTTATATTTTGGGACAGAGAAAATATGATTTTTATTTTAATGATATTAAATATGATTCTTTATTATAGATCAAAATTTAAAATTTTAAAGACTACACAATACCGTTTGAAATGTAAGTTAATCATTTTATCAATTGTATCAAACTAACATTAATTGTTTTTTTTTAACGGTAAAGCATAAGAAAAAATTTATTTTAAATTTTAAATTTAAATAGCAGTGTAGACAATTATTAGAATTTCAAATAATTTTAAACATATTTTTTCTCTCTCTGTCGGCCCTAATTTCTCAGAATTTATTTTGTCTCCAAGTTTTCTCTGTTCATCATAGAGGGGTGATTTTGAATCATTTTTGGCCTAAAGTCACCCCCTCTACCCCTTTTTTTCCTCTTCTTTTAATATGAATAAATGATTTTCACACAGATTAATAGATCACTTGTAGTTGTAACTAGGGGTGTACATGGATTGGGTAAATCCACTCGATCCGATCAAACCCATTCAATCCAACCCAAAAAAGTGGGTTGGGTCGGGCAAGTTGGTGGATATAGATTTCAAAAATGCAAAAACTCATAAAAAAAATTGGATTTTGGGTAAAACCAGACCCAACCCAAAAAATCCACCGACCCAATAGTGTTATGTTTTTTGAAATATTTTTATCAAAATACTAAAGATTTTGACATTTGATCAATAAATATATTGAAAATAAATTATACTATTTTTTTAAGAAAAAAAAAGATTGAATAATTTTTATAAACAAATATGATAATTCATCGCACTATTTTAAAAATAAAAATATTGAATAATTTTATAAACAAATATGATGATTTTTCGTTTAGTCATTTGATATTATAAAAAAGGAAAAAAAATCATTTGGATAACACACTATCTAATCCATAAATTAGTGGATATACATAAAAAATAGGTGATTATTTTTTATATTGAAAAAAAAGTAACACTATTTTTCAAAAAAGTACAATGGTTGAGTTATTTTTATGAAAAAATATGATGATTCGATATTTATATTTTTAATATGAAAAAATAGAAAAATAGTTCGGATAACCCACTACCCAACTCAATCCAACCCGAAAATTAGTGGGTTTACCCAACCCGACTCAATGTTATAACGGGTGACTATTTTACTAGACCCAACTCATAGTACTTTATGTGGTTCGAGTTTTGTTTTTGCCCAAACCCAATCCGGCCCACGTACACCCCTTGTTGTAGCACTAGCCTACATTTTTTTTTTTTTTTGATATATAGCCTACTTTTTCTAGAATTGGATGATTAACATGGTTTTTTTTTCATACACTACAAAATATTGAGAATTAAAAATTTATAAGTTGAATATTTTAGTACACTATATTAACTAAATAACAAATAACAAATTTCTCCCTTAGATTGAATCACTTTATGTCAAAATATTTTATTCCTCGAGTAATTTTGTTATGAATGTAAGATGTGTTACATTAAATGGTGTTGTGGTTGGTCCACATTGATTACACACTATAGGTGCATTTAATCAGCTAAAAAAATAAGGATTTGATAGGACAACTATAACAGTACTGTGTTTGATTTTAAAACTGTTTCTGCCCATGAAGCATGAATACCTCTAGGTGATGGCGTGTCGTGTGGTGTCCGACACGCGCCAGTATCTGATATTTGTATGACACCCGTACGACATATGTTTTCACCAAAAAAATAAATTTTTTATTTGTTTTGACACTCTTAAAAAGGTAAACATGTATTGAAACAATGTTATCAATGAAGAATTAAAGATATTAATTTTGATTAGAATATTTTTAATTTTTTTAATAATAAATAAATCAAATCAAATTTTATTATAAATAGCGGTGTCAGTGTCATATGATTTTTACATTATCGGTGTTGGAGTATCCGTGTCGTGTCGCAGTGTCCGTGTTAGAGTATGTACTTCGTAGGACTTCCTGGTATTGGACAAATTTAAAGCCAACATGACAAAAACTGAAATTCTTGTCCCCTATTAACCACAGAACAACTTTTTGTCTTCAGCACAAGTTGTTTAAAATACTAAAATAACATTTTGTTAATAAAACATCGTACAACACAAAATTTGTCCAATACCTTAAAAATTTGCATGTGCTATTCTATGTTGTATTATCTTGTATTGTTTTGTCCAATATTTAGACTTTGCAGATCAAATGTATCCTATATGAAATTAGAAAATTCTAAGTGCAACTTAAGAAATTCATAACTCATTCTCACCTGTTTAAAAAAATTAGAAAAAGTAAGACCAATAAAAATTAGAAATAGTATTTTCACATTTGAATTACTTAAAAATAAAATGCTAACTGCAACTTAAGAAATTGTCCCTAAAAAATTAATGTGATTTAATTTGAGGGCGAGATTTTCTTTTCTCAAATTTGAGGTTCCAAATTGTGTGACACTCACAATCTTAGATTTCAATTGGCAGTTCACTCCATCGTAATTACATGGCTAAGTTCCGCGTACCATCCCCACACAGATGGTCAGACAGAGAGAATAATTCAATCTCTAGAGGATCTACTGAGAGCCTGTGTTTTGGACAATCAAGGAAGTTGGGATAATCTATTATCATTGATTGAATTCACATACAACAATAGTTTCCACTCAAGCATAGGAATGACACCTTATGAAGCTCTATATGGGAGAAAATGCCAGACACCATTGTGTTGGTACCAGGATGGAGAAAGCGTTATTTTGGGACCCGAGATCGTACAACAGACAACAGAAAAAGTCAAACAAATTCGCGAGATGTGTACCACTCAAAGTAGGCAGAAAAGTTACGCTGAGAAACGGCGAAGGCCTCTCGAATTTGAAGAAGGTAATCACGTATTTCTGAGAGTCGCTTCGACGACTGGGGTAGGTAGAGCTATTAAGTCCATAAAACTCACTCCTAAATTCAGTGGACCATATCAAATTCTCTGTCGTATTGGCCATGTGGCATACCAAATTGCTATACCCCCTTTTCTTTCGAACATCCACAATGTTTTTCATGTTTCACAATTAAGAAAAATGTTTCCGATCCATCGCATTTAATTGAGCCTGACGTAGTACCATTAAAAGATAATTTGTCATATGAATCATCACCTATAAGGATTGAGGATCGGAGGATAAAATAACTTAGAGGCAAGGCAATTTCGTTGGTTAGAATAGTGTGGGATCAAGCGACAGGAGACACTACGTGGGAGCTAGAGGATAAAATGAGATTACAATATCCTGAACTTTTTGAAGGTATGCGAATTTCGAGGACGAAATTATTTTTTTTGTAGGGTAGTAATGTAACACTCTGAAATTTTATTTCTATTATCCGTATAATTGTTTAGATTTATTATACTTTAGAAAATAAATAATTGTTATAATATTTTTAAAATAAGAATAGGTTTATTTGTATACAAAATCTTGAGTGAGAATTATAAGGAAAGAAAAGATTTAATTGTAACAAACTTATATAACTACCAATTAGAAAGAAAAAAAAAATCAAATAAGAAAGAATAAGAAAAGGAAGGATTATGTGGGTTCTTCTAAGAAACAGATATTTTGGAGTTAAGGATGTAGTGTGACTATTACACACCTACACATCCAAACCCTTATAAAACAAACCTTCTGGTCCCAGAGAATACACTACACGCTCTTTTCACCTGAGAAGGAATAGAAGAAGAAAGGTAACCTCGGAACTATCGACGAAAGAAATCTCGCAACCGAATCTGAAGAACTTGAAGGTAAGGTGAATTACTTTTAACAAGTTTAATTGTTTGCATAGATTTATGAATGTTTGATTAAGTATAAGTAAAAGATTCAAATGAGGTCTTTCTTGTTAAGAGCTTAATGAATACAATATGTTAATAAAGAAAGGAAACAATTTGTAAATAAGTTGGTGTAGAATAGTCATAATAAACTTACTTAGAACTTTATAATTGACAAGATAAATATATGAATGGAGTACTTTGAAAGAAAAGAATGCTTACCGAATGATTTTAGTTAAGAAATTTGTTAAGGACTTTAAAAAAAATGTAGTAGACACCCTTGGAAGAAGAACACATAAATTTACTAATTAAAGACCTTAAAATTTGACTATAATATAAATAGAATTATGTTTAAGTTCTACTTGTGAAGAAAAGTTTTCAAATAGTTACTACTTATCTGACTCTTCAATGTATATGTATCTAAGTATAACACTATCTTGCCTAACCCTATAAATAAATTACTTGTATGTTGTTCTCTGGTATTAATTTATATGTGACATGAAATCCTTATTCATAGGGAAGGATATGTAGGTCTTCAACATATAATTAAATGGACTTATTAGTAGGTGTGACTTGTAAAATTTAAAAACTCATCTATTTACTAATTCAATCCAAAAACTTTTTTTCTAAATATGGTTTAATTCTAAAGTGTAGATTTTTGAATTTGTGGTTAAGCTATGGTTGACTGATATGTATGTGTTCATTTAATGATTTTGACTGAAGTATTCATGCTTGGATTTAAATTGTTACTTCTGTACTTAATATGAAAAATTAGCTAAAGTTATATTTAAAAAAAAAGATTGAAAGTTGTTCTGCCATAACAAACATCAAAATAACCTAAACTATAATAAGGAGTCATTAAGTGTCTTAAGAGTGGTTTTAGTCATGAGGAATTTATAAGAACGATTGAGGAGCTAAACAGGTCCTAATACACCTAGGTGTAGATGGGAATGAGGATAGTTATGGTTTGGTTACTTCGAGGACCTATCGAGGGCACTTGTGTTTCGAACACCTATCAATAGTCGGGGATTGCTTCCGGACTGAAGGTACTCGTAAAACCCGACACGGTGAGCCTGACAAAACTAGACTATCTATAAATGAGGTAGTGCAATCGGACTAGAATGATTGGGGTTAACGTTTAAACTACCTAAGTACAAACAATCATGTTATAGTCGCCGAAACGGCCTTATGCTCATTAGGAAATAAATCTCCATGGAGTGGTGGTTGTGATTAAGGAGAGAAAAGAAACAGAGGGAAACATATATTTATGTAAATATATAAGTAAGTTCTTGCATGTGTCTAAGAAAGTCCAATAAATTTCATAAGATGACCTATGAAAGAAAAGGTCAGAATCTGTTATTTCCTTGGCTACAACTTGTGAACCTCTAATTACTTTGATTATCAATAAAGTGGTAAGAGAAAGATGATTCTAATTATACGTAAATTATTTTGCTGAATATGTGTAATTTTAATATGCCTTTTTTCTCATGCTAAAATTGGTATTAAACTTGTACTAGTAATTCACCTTATCTTTGTTTGTTCTTGGTATTTGTGTTTCTTGTATGTATTTGAATATGGTACAGATGCTGCCCGGAGGTCAATTGGTTCATTCTGGAGTCCGCAGAATTGAGTTCTTGGAAGATCCGAATCACGACGGATGGGAAATTGATCGTGATAATAATCGTCTAGTTTTTTCTGGACTTACTAGTTTTACAACCGAGTATGGTGTGGTGATTATCCGCGAGAGGCTAGAGCAGATTTTACCAATGAATATGCTACGTTTATCACTTCTAGGAGATGTTAATAACGCTCCACCGGAACAAATGGGAGCAAATCCTATTGTGAATATGAATGTACCTCATCAGGAGCTCTTGATTCCACAACATGAGGTGCAATTCAATCGAGCTGAAATGGTGGCTGACAGTGAAGTGGAGATGAACTTCTCATTTGAGGAAGAGGAAGACCCGGAAGAAGACCCGAATAGCCACTTAGAAGAAGGAGAATTTCGTTCAAACGGCCACTAATTGGCGCGACCATTCCAATGTGGATTAGAGTTTTAAGGATGCAAACTAGTTGTTTTGTTTTATAGTATTCTTAAAAACTCTATTTTGTGATAATCTAACCGAAGTGATCTAATATAGTTAACTTAGATCGTAACTAGCATGTTTTAAATAAGTTCCGCAAAATCTATAAACTCTTGTAAAATATTTGTTAGGACTATGAACTTCATGTTTAATTATGTGTAAGCTTTAATACTTCATTGATGCAGTATAAAGTAACTATGGAATATATTAGTTGTTTATATTATGGAAAGGAATTGATCATCTCTAATCAGTAAGTAAATATATATAGCAGGCTTATTACTAATGATACCATGCGATTATCCATAGTTATCCACTACAGAAACACCAAGTGCATATATGGATACCATATAAATTAATTGAAACTATAGTATCATATTGGTAAGATATAGTTGTGTACAAATCTTACCATCATATTATAAAATTAAAACAAACCTTTATTTGGATAATTGAGGTGTGTTCTCTCTCTCTCTCTCTCTCTCTCTCTCTCTCTCTCTCTCGACCTCCGCTCTTTTCCGATCACTCGACCATTGTACTCTCCATCCAACACCACGTGTTCAATTTCTACTTTCTCATTCTCCCAGTTCGACTTCCAATAGAAATTACAGAACAAAAATAGTATGAATCTCCTCCATTTTTCATCGTAAGTTTTTTTTTATTTGGGGTTTTGATAAGGGATTTAATTCAATAGTTAAATTCTACTTATTTACTTTTATTTGGGGTTTTTTATTAGGGATTTACATCAATGAATCTCCATTTCCCAATTTGGCTTTCACAATTTCGATGGTCAAATGTTTCTGCCTAAATACCTCATGTTGTTGTCCTACAACAATACATTGTGGATAACACAACTGTGATTAGGAACGAGATTGATCGAGGATTGTGGTTTCTTAAACATGTTTATTGTGAAGGAAATTTGAATCCATTTCTCATTGATGTATCAAGTTTGTGGGTTGTTGAATGATTGAAAATTGGTACAGTTTTTTGACTATTATCTAAGTTTGTATGATGATAATGATGAAATGTGAGTGAAGAGATTAATGTGGTGTTGAAGATAAAGAATGTGGTTTTTTTAATAACAAGTGTATTTTTCTGATCTGTTTCAGTCTTTCAAAAAAATAATTGAAAAGCATAAAACATAATGAGTCATAAAAAAAGGTTAAGTTAAAGTCCCTTACAAACTTTACACTGATCCAGTTAGCAGATCCATAGCCAAGACAATTTTTTGCAGTGTTTTAAAAACCGAACCGGACCGGCCGGTCGAACCGGTTGAGTGATGTGTCAAAATGAAAGACTGAAATGATAGGGTTCCAATATTATAGGGGTAAAATGAGGAGAGTTTTTTAGGGATTAAACCCAAATTTACAAATAATACAAGGACGAAATTAAAAACACATGTTGGTCTTTAATATATAATTAATAAACCTTTTTAACTAAAAAAAAATAAACAATCTATTTTAAAAATACAAACAAATGATTATTTGCTAAAAACAAATAGACTTACTACTATTTAATTAAAACATTGATTTTACTAAAATTAAAATGGGAAGGGGCCAAAATTCATTCCTAAATTTCTTCTTCAAATTTCAATGTCTCGTGTTTCTAAATGAAATTTTTTGGATGAAATGGTTTTGGAAGTAGAGTGAAAGAGTGCAAATAATAAAAAATCATTAATGAGGAGTGTGTGTCTCTGTGTGAGAGAGAGAGAGAGAGAGAGAGAATTGTATATGAAAAAATAGAGAGATTAGAGATTATTTCTTTAAAATTCTTTATTTTTCTTGTTCTTGGTCCAAGTGGTAAAGAACTTAAATTCCTTGAATAAGTGGTCACGAGTTTGATCTATAGTTCTTGCGTATAGAAAAAGTTCAGTTGAGAGGAAAAAAATCCACATTGTATAATTCATATATTTCCATATTGTGTATGGAAAAACTTTGTACTTATAACATTGTAAGTCCGAAAAACACGCTAGAGAATATTTAAAAATTATAATAAAATATTGATCACGTAAATAAAACACATGTTGAAAGGAGTGTTGACACTATCATGAGGTCGCACATACATACATACATTCATATATACATACATACATTATAGTTAATACATACTCCCTCCGGTTTCGAATATAAGCAACAAAATAAAAAAATTGAAAGTTTCAAATATAAGCAAAAGTTACTACATTTATTATAAACTTAAAATGATTACTCTATTTTGTACGATTTTCAACATAATTTTCCTCCACTCCACCAATCCATGCAACTATTAATGTCATAAACAAGCCCAAAAACATATATCACATTTTTCTTTTGTGTTTTTTCGCCGTCTAAGTGCGGCGTTATTTGATTTCTCGTATTGTTACGGTGTTCATTTGATTCATATTGAAAGATCAACTTCTGTCAATTACAGATCCAGTCAATGATTTGGACATCAAAGTTGCATTTCTGGAAGCATGGATATTTCGGTAACTTCAATTTTATCATATTATCTATTGTAGGCATTTTGTCGTTGCATGTCATTAACTTGGATGTTGTGAGTTTGTTCACAGATTCATTCTTTACGTTTTAGCGATATTGAATATGTGATTGTATTTGATGTATTCAATCAATTTGAATTGAATGAATGAATATCATTTATTTTTGTCAAAAAAAAACCTAAAAACAAGGATAAAATTGGAAATGAAATAATTTTTCTCATCATTTAATACACTTTATCAATTTCCTTAAACGGTATGGTTTTTTTTCGTTTACATACAACACTAGAGGGAGTAACTACATTATAGTTAATACATAATGTGACAATGTTGTTAATATCATTTATAAAGAAATGTTAACAAGTGTCTTCGAGACACTTTTTAAACATCTGAAATATATAAAGTTAACACATTGAGAATTAAAATGTTTTATTTTTTTAATAAATAATTTATTTAAATAAAATAGTTAAAGAGTATTCGAACGCACTCGTTAGCAATACCCTTATTTATAAGGGTGTCACGACTTAAATGATACATTTATAATGAACTGAAAATGAAGCATTTATAATGAATTGTGATAGTAGATTATAGTTTTGATCTAACCAACAATTGTTCAATGTTCATAATGTTAGAATCAAATATATAAAATAGAAAAATATACAATGGAGACTAGAGTTTCATAGAATACTAATAGCTTTAACATAATGAAAGTTACAAGTAAATATATATATAGTAAAATCTAATGGACTATCATAAAGGGTCAAATAACATAAGCCCAATATTTTATTATCTAACAACGATCTTCTCAAACTCATGATGCAACAACAAGAAACATTATGAGTTGGTAAAACGAAAAATGAAAAACATACTAAATAATATAAACTTATAATACTACCCCTCAAGCTAAAGCTTACTAAGCTTTAAGCTTGTTACAAATTAACCCTGGAAATAAACCAACCCAACTAATAACCAACCGAGAGAAGCAATTTGAAGTCAACAGAGAAACCATCGAAGAGAGGAGAACCAAATTAAATTATTTCAACATCCAATCCAATCCAAGCTAACCAATCGAATAAATCCAAACTAAACCAAACATAAGAATCAGTCAATAGATAGATGCAATCAAACAGAAGAAACCAATAGGGAGAAGTGCAACCAATCAGAAGAAATCAATAGGGAGAAGTGCAATGCAATTATAAGAATCAATAGGTAGAAGTGCAATCAATCAGAAGAAGTGCAATAGAGAGAAGTGCAATGCAATAAGAATAATTAATAGGGAGAAGTGCAATCAATCAGAAGAAATGTAACAGGGAGATACTCGATCAAACAATCAAATAGAACAAAAATTAATTAACCAAATCATCATTATCACGGATTATTCCAATATTGCAAACAATAACCAACCATTGCAATAGTGGCACACTAGAAACACACTTGTTACTGAAATCCCAAAGATCAAACTGAAGCTTTAATTTTGTTGACTAACCAAAGAGAGCAAACAATGAACTAGCAAACAAGACAAAACAAACTGTTGCTCATCCAACAAAATTAAAGATGACTACCTCACAATTTTTTGGCTAAACCGTAAAAGCAAATAGACAGAGCAAACTGATTCCAATCCTTTCAATTGCTATATCACCACAAGAAACAAAGAAGCCACACAACGTCGAAGATGTGTGATATAAAACCGGATGAGAAACAAATAATCAACTACAGATCCAACACAAGAGAATTAAACCAAAATCAATCAACTGACCTTAACTCAAGATTCACAAATCAAACACAATTTTATTCCCAAACTTTTGAGAACTCGGACAACGGAAGCAACAAACAGTTCAAGGCGGATCGTACCATGCTCTTGATGCCAGTTAGAATTAAAGATATAAAATAGACAAATATTATACACAATGGAGGCTAGGGTTTCATAGAATACCAATAGTTTTAACATAATGAAAGTTACAAGTAAATATACATAGTAAAATCTAATGGACTATCCTAAAGTGCCAAATAACATAAGCCCAATATTTTGGATCCGGATCCTCGGCAGCCATTATTCCTGCAGCTCCCTCTGCTGCTCAATTTCTGGCTGTATGATTGAATCAACGGATATAACTTAAAAAACAAAATTAATTAAATAGTAAAAACACTGTATAATTACTTCTTCCCTGTTTTATAATTCTTTTCCATTACTGACTCATGCTCTCCGCTGCTTTCTCTCATTTAAATTGTGATTTCTCCACTAGAAATTCAAAGCATGTCACCAAGAAGCTGTCGTAGAACTCATAGATTCAAAGTCTTCTTGTAATTAGAAGCCAACATATTAATTAATTGGTGATTCAAATCTAAATTTTTCTTTGCGGTACAAGTAACAAAAACATACAAGGATCCGGTGGAGATGGTACTGATGCCACTGATGGTGACCAACCTACGGTGAAGTACGACGACAGAATCACACCATGGAGGATTTTTTTTTTGTTTATTTATGTTAAAGTACGGCAACAAGAACTAATTCTCAGTTGTTGTGTGGGTTGGATTACTTCACTGTTTCCATTATTATGATTCAAGTTGTTTCAATTATTTCTTTATTCAATTCAATTTAGCTAGCAGAAACTGAAAGTGCACAGGAAGAAGAGGAAAAGCAAAAGAATGAGGGTTAGCGCGCAGGAACAATGGGGTTAAGACAAATTGTGATTTTTTTCCTTCTAACGATCTCACCCGTTTAATTAATCAAACGGTTGTATACATCGCTGCAGATATAGCAGCAAACATTTTAGCTGCTGAGGATCCATATTCCAATATTTTATTATCTAACACATAAAATACAATACAAATGAGTAACAAACACAACATTTGAATACAACCTACAAGTAACTTCCATGAATAATGAATTAATGCTATATTTTTGTCAATCTCTATTTCAAAAAATAATCTTGTCTAATGTAAATGTACATACTTCATACAAAAAAAATTATAAAATGACAATTAATGAACAAATCAGCTTGTATTAAATTATGCCCCGTAAAATGTGAATCTCAAACACTCCAAAATCCTCAACAATGCTCCAAAACTATATATCCATTCTCAAATTTCCATAACAAAACACGACATTTCATATCAACACGACCCCAATATATTTAATATGTTAATTTTTTTTTTCCCTTTCCTATCAAGTGTGTAATTAACAAAATGGTTATGTGATGAAAATCAACCAAAATTAGTTGAGGTGTATTATCATCAATCTCTTTGATTTGAATTAAGTTGTAAAAAGTGGCACCCCATGTTTCTAGTGACGACCCATCTCCTTACTAGGGAGCTCACTGCTATCACCAAATTCTTGACTTGACATTATTGCCATTCTGAACTTCATCATATCTGCATTGTATTGTTTTGTATCATATTCTGAGCCAGATGAAGAGGTGTAAGCACTAGTATGCCCTGAAGATTTAATCATCCCCTCCTTCAAGTCTTCTAGTGACACATCACCTTCTAATGCCCTTACTATCTGCGCATGATTAAATCATACTATAAGTTATATCATATATAATTTGTTTCTCCTTTACATAAATCTTAGTTCAACTTGTAGAACTGTCGAAATTGCTAGTGTCAGGTGTTATTTTCAATGGTTTATCATTTCGTCCATCTAACAAAAAAAAATCTCCTTCTAGACTACAAAATTAGAATTTTTCATTTAAGTCCAAATGAAACATCAAACATAACTATATATTACCGAAATAAGGCATCTACTTGACCATACCCTAAAAATATATTATACTTTTCTATTATGTATATTGAGTGTCACATTAGCAATATTGCTTTAAATTTTCAATGCAATAGTAATTATTTTGTCAAGTATGCCACTCATAAAAAACATATTATGAGCTCCATTCTCAAGTTCATTATATTCCACTATTAATTTATGACAATGGTTAACATTCTATAAATTATAAGGATAATTTTTTAGTAATGTTGTTATATTATTTTATTTGTTTATAATTTTTTCATGTGAAATAATCTAAAATGGCATTCAATATGAGACAAAGAGTATTGAATTTTAAATCTTCAAGATTTTATAAATTCATAAAATATAATATCAATTAACTTCATCTATATATATTGTTTATGATTAAGTATACCTGACTCATTTTTGAACGTTTCTTAGCAGAATGACGAATGCTACTAGAAGCACAAGCTGCCAATCTTATCATTTCTTGATGATTGTAGTTCCCTTCCAAAAATGGATCCACCAATTCACTAAAGTTTCCATCCTCCTCTAGTGCTTGACTCAAGAGTGGTCGAGCCTGATCAATACATAATTTCACATTAATGTAAATACTAAAATATTTTATGAAACATTGAAAAAACTTAAAAAAAGAAAAGAAGATTAATAGGAGTTTAACCCCCTGCAATGTGAGTGAGTTTTAGTTTAACCCTCTTATTGGTCATGTCATGTCATCACATATGTGGAATCTTAAGCCAGCATATTTCATGAAGGGGTAAACGACAGAATATTCACATTACAACAAGTTTTGAAATCTATACGTATGTTTGGATCGATGAATGGTTTAGACACGGATACTATAAAATATTTAAAATACTTGAAATATTGTAAAATATTTTGAAAAATGAAGGAAATGTGATATTAGTGTAATTATGTACTCCACTCGTCTCAAAGTATAAGCAAAAATGCGTCAACAAAAATTAATGGATTTGGTATAAAATTTAGACCAAAAACATTAATTTTAGGTCTAAAGAAGTATCATGTATAGTTTTGACCCTTTGAAGCCCTCCTCCAAAACCAACTCCTAAATATAAAATAAAAATTTGCCTAACAAGAGCCCGAGGGAGAGAAAGATAGTAAAATATAGATTAATAGTACTAACCCAATCGACTAAGCTTTCATCCATGGCATTGGTCAAATCCAAAGGTCGTTTACCAGTTAATAGTTCTAGTAGCATAACCCCAAATGAGAAAACATCTGATTTCTCTGTCAATTTTCCACTTGATGCATATTCTGGTGCCATGTACCTATGTCAACATGAAAGTTTAGGATATTAAGTTGGACTAATTAATTTAAAGATATTTGTTCCTAAATAATAAATATTATTTCTAATGTAGTAATTGTTAAATAGGTTTGGATTTCATTCCACAAGTTATCTCAAAGAAAGAGAGTTATCAAACACATTTAACGGTCTAGGAATCTAAGTAATGTGTGATGAAGAATTACCCAAATGTCCCCATGACACGAGTTGAGACGTGTGTATTAGTATCAGTAGTCAACTTAGCCAATCCAAAATCAGCCACCTATTTTAGATGCATAGTTGATATAATCAATCTCTAGCAAGAAAAGGTAACATATGTGATAACAACATAGGAGAAAGAGTGAATAACAAATGTAAATATGAGAGACCTTAGCTTCAAAGCTATCATCAATTAAAACATTAGCAGCCTTAATATCGCGATGGATAATGCGAGGACTACCTAAATAAAACAAATTAATATATAAAGCAAAATGAGAAAGATATGAAGAGAAAAGAATTAAAAAAAAAAGATTATATATAAATTGTATCTTAATCTTACAATCTTCATGAAGATAAGCAAGCCCTTTAGCTGATCCTAGTGCAATTTTCATTCTAGTAGGCCAATCCATGGTAGGCACACCCTTTCCTATAAATCAAGTATATATGAAATTATGAATGTGGGTTCATAATTATTTGATGCCAATGTTTTATATATTTACACCTTTGATCTTTTAAATATGATTAAGTTAAATCCGTCATTTTAAGAAGACATGCTAGAACAAATATTAATCAAAAGAAAAACTATATATAACACAATGTGTATATTACATTACCATGAAGGTGATGTTCCAAAGTTTTATTTGGAACGAACTCGTAAACCAACATTCTTTGTCCACCGCTAACACAATATCCAACAAGCGACACAAGATGACGATGATGAACACGACTAATAATATCAATCTCTGCCTGAAACTCACGTTCGCCTTGCCCACTACCCGATTTTAAACTTTTAACAGCAACTTCTTTTCCATTAGGCAAAATTCCCTTATGGACATAACCAAAACCACCTTGTCCTATAATATTCTCATTAGCAAAACCCTTAGTAGCTGATGCCAATTCCTCATAAGTGAAGGTACCACCCTTGAGAGTAAGAGATAGGCCTGGTGAAGGAGGAGGCATAGGTGGGCCCATTCCATATGAATAATTGGCACTCATGTCACCACTATTCATTAAAGGGTGTGGTGCACCCCAAACTCCACTTCCATTTGGTGCTTGTTGGACTCTAACTACATGATCCATTCCATGTGGGCTTGGGCCTGGGCCTCCTTGCCAATTTGGATGAGGATGTTGTCCACTGTGGTAATAATTGCTCCCTGTGCAAGTTATATTAGAGGCCCAAAATAACTATATATCAATCAATTATTTAATATGCTTAATTGATTTTCTTTTTTCTTTTTCTTTGTCAAACACAATTTGAAAATAGAACCCAAAATCATTTTAACCAATATAACACACTTACATTGTCCTGAATGATCTCGCCATGAAGTACGAAATAAGTAGTCTAAGAATCAAGAATCACTCTTCATTCTTCCAATTGTTCTTCAAACAAATTATTCTAAACATGATATAACTATGCATAATGCCAAGTAGGGGTGGCAAAAAAACCAAAAAACCAAACCGAACTGCCAAATTAAACCGAACTGAACCAAAAAAAACTGAACCATAACCAACAGTTTTAAAACCAAACTGAAACAATTCGGTTTGATTCATGATTAACAGTTCAGTTTGGTTTAGTGATTCGGTTTTTTTAGTGAAAAATTAGTTATGGTTTGTTTTAAAACCATAAAACCGAACCACTTTAACAGTTCGGTTCAGTTTTAAAGACAAATAGTTCGGTTCGATTCAGTTATTATAAATTTTGAAAACATTTTGGTTCAGTTCGGTTTGATTTTCCTCCAAAATCAAACCATCCTCATCCCTAAGTTCGGTTTGTTTTCTTTGGCATGCATATATAGATTAGAGAATAATAATTGTATATGACAAGAATTGTTTGTCTATGCAAAAATCTATTACATTGGAAATATAATTACATAAATTAACCTTAGCACATGTTTGGCTTGAGTAAACAGACTTCATGTTTTCAAATTTATTATTTTTTACTTTTGATTACAAAACCAGCACCATGTTTTCAATATATGTTTCTATTTTACAATTGCTACCTAAAACAAGTGTTGTTATTCACTTTGTTGTATACTAAACCGCATTTTATGGGTTGGAACTATAAGTTGTGAAGCTTCAATCTGCAACGGTAAAGTTCAATGTAGCCTATATTAAAGAGAAATGCCAACAAGTACCCCAAAAACAGTTTGTTACCCTATACTAAAAATTGTGCTAGTTCAACTTCTTTTTTTAGTGAAAGGTTTCACATGAGATGAATAATTATTCTATTAAATTATAATTAATTTATATAATATAACTAGCCTATCATCTGATACATATCTTTAAAATAAAAAGAATTGTGACAATAATTAATAGTTGAGTGGACATGTATGTTACCTTTTCCAAGTGAATGTTCTCCAGGACCATAATAATAATTTTGTTGTTTTCCCTTCTTTTTCCTCCTCTTACAAATTAAACAACAACAACAAACCAAGATAAGAATAATAAATCCAGCTCCAATAGCAGCTCCAACTAAGGCCTTAATATCATCTTTATTGCTACCATGTGAAGAAGATGAACCTTTGTGTGATGAAGAATGTGAATTTCTTGATGATGATCCATCAGCATCATCAGGGGTAGAATTATCAGGTGTGGCATCATCTGGTGAAGAGTTGTGTGGGGGTGAGGGTGCCATTCTAATTTCCTCTTTTTCTTTTTTGTGTTTTGTGTTGTGTTCCGGCTAAGAGGTTAATTATACTGCGTTAGAACCACCACAATGCCGGAAACACAACGTTATTTTACCCTATCAAAATGGTGTTGAGAACCCTAGCATTACAATTATAATAAATAATAATAATCAGTTTTAGAGATTAATTAAATTATATTAAGTATCAAGATCGAGTTTATTAGCTAGTGACAAAAAAAATATTACTGAATTAGTGTTAATGATTATACTAAATTATGACATTTTTTCAAATTATTATCAATATTGACGTATCGGTATCTCTGTCGTATCTAATATTCGTATTTATGTCCATGCTTCATAGTGTACGAACATATTGGAATTGGCGATAAATTTCACATGAAACTACCGTGTCAACAAACATTTAATTAAATAAAATTATGATTTAGAGTTTCAACAAAATCCCAATGATAACGCAATTTTGTGAAACTCACGGCCATTTCAAACATACATAGTCATTGTTTGGATATGCATTTGTAACCCCTTTCTTGCATCGCAAGACTCATTTTCGAAATTACAAATGGTAGCTTGTGCTTGGACGCGCGTAGAAGCTTTTTGGCCGCGGTTCCAAATACACAAATAGTGTGGTGTAGTTTTTGAATGTCATTAAAATTTAAATCAATTTCATGTTCATGTATCGAAACAAGGGAAGAAATGTTAATTACATACCTGGATAGAGGTGTACAAGGGTTCTCGAAAGAAAGAAACAAAGAAAGAAGGAAGAGAAGTTTTGTTACATGACAAAAAATACACACACAAGGAAATGTTCTTTGTCTTTCCTCAATGGTCTCCTACAAAGGAGGACCTCTATCTCTGCCACCTCTTGCTTTGTTTGACTCAATTATAGGTTTTACCATTTTCTGGTTGGTGTTTATTTCATCATCAAAATTCTATAGCCATAATTTTATTTAAAAATTGATTGATATATATATCCAACACATAACAAATATTGACCTAAAATAGCTTACTAACACCCCCTCGCTCTCAAGTAAAATACAGCACATGTAGAGAAAGTACAAAATCTGCTCAAATCCTAAATAGTCAACTTTTGAAGGCTTTATAATAATTTTTCAGTAATATTTTTTTAAAAGGGTGTTTGATATTTGCTAAGATTCAAGTGCAATGGTTAGTGAGTTTTGAGAATGTATTCTCTCAATTTATTTTTTCTTATGTTCCTCATGTACCTCAATCTCACCCTTAAATTTTTTTCTCCCATTTTTTATTTGATATCTCAATTTTATTCAATGCAAGGACAAATCCAGAAATGTATGAGGTCGGGGGCCAAAAAATATAATATTAAACACTAAATAAAATATAATAATAATTTTTTTGTTAACCTTTCGGTTCACAGGAGAAGAGTGTTGATAATACTAGATTCAATAGCAAAATAAGTAAATTCTGACAAAATATTGTTCCTTCAAAAAATCAAACTTGATTTCTTCAGTATGATTCTTTCTAATAGAAAATTATTAAATATTAACCGAGTTGAATCACTTAATTAAAATAATATAATGGTTAAATACATCCAATATAATTGACGGATTTAACATATATACTATATATGCCTTAGAAAAACATATTATTTGTTATAAAAATATATAGAGTAAGATAAGAACCTGTGTGCATAGAAATCTCACCGCATAAATATAATTATAAATATAATCATTTTGGTTAATATGACTACACATATGTTTATAATTATTACTAGTATTAGTATTATGGTTTGTTAAAAAGGTAATGAATAAGATGGAGAGAGGGGGCCAAGCCCCTACCCAAATCTGTCCTTAATTCATTGGTTAAGATTCTACTATTTTTCTCATTCTAATGGAGAGAATCCATTTTTGTCAGTCTTATATCACTGTGAATGATAAAAAAATGTTAAATATATAGAAGATAGATTGTCCATATGGAATTAAAGTTTTTAGTGAAGATATATTGTCTCTCTTGTAGTTTTTGAACATTGGTATATTGTTGGTTGTTGTTTCCAGCGCTCCGGTGGACTCCCAACGAATGGTACTAAAAGCTTTGTTCGGTTTAATGGGAGAATATGAGTGGATCATGGTTTAGATAGATTAATTATAGGAGGTGAAATCTTACACTTGATAGACATATTGTTGAATTTATGGATGTCAATTCCATAAGTAAATGGGGATCTCCGCGAAGATTGCCCCTTTTGGAGATCCAAAGTTGGAGACTTTTTCCCCGTGGGGATGGAGGAGAAAGTTCCCCCGAAAGAGATTTGGGAATGGGGACGGTATTTCATCCTCCTCCCCGCGGAGACTCCGTCCCCGAAAACTATAAAATAACACTATAAATTTATATTTAAGTATTTTTTTTTAAAAAAAATTAATTATATTTTCACACAATATCAATAATCTTGACACAGCAAGATAGCTAAAAACGCACTGTAGATTGATATGGGGCGTTCCACGTAAGTACTTCTGGTGGTGAATTTTCGGTTTTAAATTTATATTTTTGGGTTTTTATTTTATTTTTTTTGGGTTTTTATTTTATGGGTTAGTAATGTGGTTAATTTTGGTTAATTTGTCCTAATATGGGGCAGGTTGACAGTTGTGCCGTAGGTCGGCTACTCCTATTTGTAATAGGGTATGTCAGTTACAGATGCATTGTGTGTGTTCATTGTATTTGGCTATTCGTGGCTTGGAATCAACTTGGGGGAGGTTGCAATTGTTGTCAAAATTTCCCTCCAAGCGGATCAATAGCTTCTAAATTTGAATTTCAAATTTTTTTTAGTTGCTAATTGGTGTAGGTTACAAGTGGAGACCGTAGAAACTTCTCCAAGCCGGCCCTAATTTCCAAATTTTTTCTTGTCTCCAAGCTCTCTATGTTCATCATAGAGGGGTGATTTTAGGTCACTTTTGGCCTAGAATCACCCCCTCTACACCTTTTTTTCTTTTCTTTTAATTTAAATAAGTGATTCTCATATAGATTAAGTTTTTCTTTTGTGTTTTTTTGTGATTTCGTCGTCTAAGTGCGGCGTTGTGTTAGTCGTCGTCTTGTGCGGCGTTATTTGATTTCCCATATTGTTGCGGTGTTCTTTTGATTCTTCTCGAAAGATTATCTTCGGTCAATTACAGATTCAATCAATGATTTGGGCATCAACGTTGCAGATCCGGAAGCATGGACATTCCGGTGATTTTAATTTTATCATATTATTTATTGTAGGCATTATGCCGTTGTATGCTATTAACTCGGATGCTGTGAGTTTGTTCGCAGATTCATCCTTTACGTTTTTAGCGAAGTTGAATATGTGGTTGTATTTGATGTATCTATCGATTTGAATGAATGAATATCGTTTTGTTTATGTCAAAAAAAAAAAAAAAAAAACTGGTGTAGGTTATATTTGTCATATACGCATTGTCCATCCATTATATAAGTCTTCAAGGAGGTTCAATGTTCTATGTCCACATCGATTTAACCTATTCCGTCAAAAATGGTGTATAACGAGCAGAAAAATGTTAATGAGAACTGTGTTGATGTTTCAGAGATATTACCAGGGAAGGAAAATGCAAGCATTAAAGTGAGGATTGTTCGTATGTGGAAAGCTCCTACTTTCCTTAATCCTTCTGAGACAAATTCCTTGGAGATGGTATTGATTGATTCTAAGGTGAGTTGTTGAGTCAGTTAATTTGAGTTGCATTGTTTTGTATATGCTCTGATTTGTGGTGTATATTATTGTGATTCAGTATTTGATTAGTAGTTAATATTTTGAGCAAACAATTCTAAAGTAATTGAGATAGAATGCACTGTAGGTGTTTGATAAAATGTCCATGAGGAAAATTGTGATAGATACAATAGAAATGTGTGAATCACTACGTAACTTATTTTTCATTGTATCTGGTCAAGTCCATATATAGAGTGAAGATTATTCTGATAAGCTTATCTCGTGTAGGCTATATATGGTATTAATTTTTCCATCCGAAACAAAGTAATTTGGATTTTGAATTTCGGATTCCGTATCAACTCGTGTGGGCTCTATCTGTGTGTTTGAAGGTCTATAAATATGTAGTCAGTGTGATTCATTGTATTCAAAGAAGAAATCCTCTTCAAAGAATTATATCTCGTCTTCACTAAAATGGTGTATAACGAAGGGGGAAGTCTAATTTCAAGTTTAATAATGTTGCTGATATATTGCCCGGTAAAGAACATTTTCATATCAAGGTAAGGGTTCTTCGCTTGTGGAAGGTTCCTGTTTTCCTTAATCCCCATGAGTCTAACTCTCTTGAGATGGTTTTGATTGATGAGAAGGTTAGTTTTTACATGTTTGTCTCATATTTTTGCTTCTATGGTATGGTTGGTTATAACTTTGTCTGCACATTTACTTTGCATGTACTGATTTGTTGATTATATCTTAGGGGGGAAAAATCATGCCACTATTAGGAAGCAGCTGATTTATATGTTTGAATCGAAGCTCAAAGAGGGTCAGGTCTATGAGATGTCCTCTTTCTCAATTTTTTCCCCAAAGCGGTTTCTATCAACTCTTCACCCATTCAAACTTGTGTTTCAAATTAAGACAAAGTTGAAGTTATCTGAAAGTTCTGATATATCCCAGCTTGGTTTAATTTTCACTAATTTAGCTGAGATTACAGCCCATACTCATGACTATGAGTATTTGGTTGGTAAGTAATATACGAACTAGGTTTGATTTTTATGAATTATATCGAAATTGATATTTTTATAACAATTAGTTAATGAATTGATATGCAGATGTAATTGGACTTATGATTGGGATATCTTCTGAGCAAGAGTATACTAGGGATGGTAAGATTACTAAAATGTTCATTGTTGAGCTTACTGATCATAGGTAAATATTGTTTTATTTATAGTGTAATCATAACCTTTTATGATTTGCATAATTATTCTGCCATGTTTATTTTTTGTGGATCATTGAGAATTAATTTGTTGTTTTTTATATACTAATACTCATAGTAATTCACAGGTTCAGGGTGAAATTGGAAGTGTCCGATGGTAGATCTACATGTGTGTTTGTTCTATTTGATTCTGAAATGAGTTACATGATGTAAAAGTCATGTTCTTATTTTGTTGCTCAGTTGAAGGTAATACTTAGTTTTAATTGATTTTTGTACATGGGGTTAAACATTATCTAGCTGATGTTAATGTAATATTGTCATAGGCTAAGAACTCTGGTCCACATGCAATTTGAATTGGAAAGTTTGGTTGGAACATTATCTAGCTGATGTCAATTTGAATTATCTAGCTGACGTTTTCCTTGCAATTGTAATGTACATCTCTTTCTTTCTCCTTTCCACAAGGTTGTATAGAAGCGGCTATCTCTAGGGTTGTCAGCTAGAGTTTGCAATCAGATTGTTCAATGTATCTGGTCGAATTGCATATTTACTTTGCGGGTGATTCAAGTAAACTCTTCTGGTGCAGGCTTTATTGTTATTTAGGCGTTATCTGTTCTTGAATATCTCCCCCCTAAAAACCTTAGTTTGATTTTGATATAACTTAACTGAGATCACTCACTCATCTCATCACATGAATAAATAAATATCTGAAAAGAATACATGTATATATAAATATATATAGCAAAAAAGAAAGAAAGAAAGAAATCAAAAGGGTTCCACAAACAAAAACACACTCCTCCTACCATTCTTCACTATATCAGTAAAGTTCCTCTCATTCATTCATTCATTCTAAGTCACTCACAACCTCTATTCTCTGCTCCCTCAACTCATCTTCTTCGGTTTGTTCTTTCTTTTATATATCTTCTTGTGTTTAATCAAGTGAAAATTGATTTTATCTGGTTGGTTAATTTGTATTAGGTGAAACAGAAATCAATAAAGTGAAAAATGGCTAGCAATAACAACAACATAAGCAATGAAGAAACATCAAAAGGAAACAAGAGTGTGGAATTGCCTTCAGTTGTTGCGCTCAATGAAAGAATACTTTCTTCCATGGCTGATAAAAAAGATGCTGCTGCTCATCCATGGCATGACTTAGAAATTGGTATTCATACTTCTTAATACATATTATTTTCTCATTCTTAGCTTCTTTTTGCTTCAACAATGAAGAAATCTGCATATACTCAATGCTTTTAATTTTCATAAATGCAGGACATGGAGCTCCATCAGTTTTCAATTGTATAAGTTTCTGTTATTTTATTTTTACTGAATTTTCTTTTTATTATTTTTGGGTTCATATTATTAATTTACTATTATGTTGTTTTATTCATCCTTAATATAGCTTAGGGAAGATAATTAAACATTTTGATAAGGTGTCTTGTTTGTCCCGGAAATTAGTCATCATCATGCATGACCCTTCTAAGTTTAACACTTTTAATAAATAAAGGGATATCTATTATTGTAGGTGGTTGAAACTGGCAAAGGAAGCAAGGTTCAGTATGAATTGGACAAGAAAAGTGGACTTATAAAGGTGCCTTCTCATTGCTTAAATTTATCTGCTTCAGACATTAATTAATATTAAGGCCATTACTTTTAATGCAAATAGCTTATTCTTGGGAGATGGGTTCCTAATTGAAAGGAGATATATAATTGTGCATCCTGCATAATTATGCAGGAGATGTCTTTACCTGTTGAGTTTAAGCATAAGAAAATTAACTAGCACTCTTGGGGTTTCAAATCTTTAAATCAAGTTTGAGTGTGCTATACAAGAGTACTCAATTTATGAATGGTATATTAACAATAAAATTTAAAGTGATTGTCAATATCTGAAATTATAGTTAATCAAGTTCTAACACCTTTTGAATTAATTGATTTACTGTAGTTGCTAATACTCAGATTATTCATAGGTTTAAGGTTAAAATTGAAGTTACTAATGGTCAAGCTACATGTGTATTTGTTTTGTTCAATTCTGATATGAGTTAAATGATGGAAAAGTCGTGTGCGTTTTTTGTTCCACAAGATTATATCTATCGTGTAGGCCGTACTGCAAGAGCAGGTAGAGGTGGACACTCTTTGAGCCTTGCCACACAGGTAATGTTAAAAGATTTGTAAAGAAAATGTCGAGAAAAAAAACAGTTTTATGTGTTTCTCCAAAAATGGAGCATTCGTGCTCTATAGATAAGTGTAGCGTTATCAACAAGGCAATTCAAACTTTGTTATTAGTCGTAACATAAAGGTATCCGTATATTTTCATGTGGTCATGCTTTTGTTTGTAGAGGCATTGTTTGGATTGTTTCAATTGTGATGATGTCGTTTCAGATATTAATTGAGATCACTTAAGAATTCTGATGTTTGTTTTGCATTGATTTCCTCTTTTATATCCATTTAAATTTGGTATTTGCAGAATGATATTGATCTCATTGGTAAAATAGAGGGCCTTATTGAAAAGAATCTTGAAAAGATTGAATGTAAAGAAACTGAGTTGCTTTCTTTGATGAAAAAGGTATGTTTTATGGGTTCAGCTTTTCAGTCCAATGGTTGAATTATGTATTAGATTTTATTTTATTTTCTTTTCATGATTGTAGCTTTTTCAAAATTATGAGCTATTTAAGGCTTCTTTACTATGATGCATTGTAGGTTGTTAGTGTTAAGAATGTTGCAGAAATGAAGATCATGGATGATGGTTTTGACGAGAAAGCGAAAGAGCGAAAAAAAATAGAAACTGAAAATGCTAGCAGAGAAAGGATCATCAAAGGAAACAAAGTAAGAAGAGAAAAAGAAAAAAAGAATTTGCAGAGAAAGGAAAAAAAACAGGAAAAAGTGGAATTGAAGAGAAATATCTAGGAATTGATACTTAAAATGATAGTTTCCTCTTATCATAGTATTCAAATATTTTGAGGGTAATAGATTTTGAGAATGTCAAATGTCATTAATTAATGATATCAATTTTCTTTGTCTGTACGTTTTGCTATGACGATTAATAAAAGTCAAGGGCAAATGCTAGGTCATGTTGGATTGTATCTTACTCGGCTAATTTTTACTCATGGTCAGTTATATGTAGCTGTCTCAAGAGTTAAAACTCGAATTGGATTGAAAATTCTTATCAATCAATGATTTCAACAAGAAAAAAAAAGAATTCTACCGTAAATGTTGTATATCTTGAGATGTTTTAGAAGATTTTTAAAAAATAATGTGTACTTTATAACCTTTTTTATTTTTTAATATTACCAATTTCTTTTATAATAGTTTAAAAAATTATTAGTAATTTAAATTTCAGTTTATTATTTTGTCATTTATAATTATTCATTTACAATTTGTGAGTGTTTTATTTCAGTGTTGGGGTATTGGTGGCTGTGTTATGATAATTGTGGAATAGTTTACTAGGTTGTAGGCCTGATTAAAAAGTATTAAATTGTTAACGGATATATGATATTTTTTTACTTATTTTTTTTATAGATTTGCGGAAAAAAAAACTCAATGTCAATATAAAAGAAAAAGTCATCCGTCATCCGTCATCCGTGCGATGCACGGGTTAAAAAACTAGTGTATATACATTTGTTTATATAGGATGTTTATAACTGTCACAAGACTCACAACAATATTTTAATATTTTAATTTGTTTTATAATTACCCTTGAATATGTTTTTACAACTAGTTTGATTGAAAATAATCGAAATTTGATACTTTTCTTAAAGTTGATAGATATCCGCGAGAACTGTGGGGATTTGTGGGAATGAGGATGGAGGAAGAATATTTCATGAAGCGGAGAATGGGGACGAGGATGAGTAATATTTTAAATAGTGGGAAATGAGTGGTAAAGTATCCTCCGGTCAATTGTTAGTTTGTAATCTGAAATAAAGTTTGTGTAATAGCTAGGCTTAATGAGTTTTAGCTAGATTAAGTTTTAGATAGACTTGAACACAATAGCTTGGCTCACAAGTAATAGGTTTGTGTCCCTTATCTTGATGTAAACTCTCCTATATAAAGAGCATTGCTCTATGTGAATAAACAAGGTGATCATTTCATGCCTAACAAGTGGTATCACACCTGAAAGGACCTGTAAAAATTCGCAAATTTGTTACACTCCGTTTTGGCGCGAAAAACGGTTATAACCGTTTTCTTCGTCTTCAACCTTCAATCTTCTTCTTTCCTCAATCTTTCTCAATCTTTCTGTATCTTCTCATGGCGGATTCAAACGATTTCCAACGTCCATCAATTCCAAAATTTGATGGACATTATGATCATTGGGCATTGGTAATGGAGAATCTTCTCCGGTCAAAAGAACTTTGGGATTTGATTGAAACCGGAGTCATGGTGGCACCTGAAGATGCTACGGTGGAACAACAACAATCAGCAGCGGCGAGCCAGCTAAAAGACTTAAAGGTCAAGAACTATCTTTATCAATCTATTGATCGAACGATTTTGGAGACGATTCTTACGCGCACCACTGCAAAAGATATTTGGGATTCAATGCGCAGCAAATACCAAGGATCAACGAAGGTGAAACGGGCTCAATTACAAGCATTACGGCGAGAATTCGAGATTCTTGGGATGAAAGACACTGAAACGATTGATGAATACTTTGCTCGAACTCTGGCGATTGCAAATCGCATGTCAGCTAATGGTGAAACAATGCAACAAGTTCAGATTGTTGAAAAGATTTTGCGATCTTTAATTCCAAAGTACAATTACGTGGTGTGTTCTATTGAAGAATCAAATGATGTTACCACTCTATCTGTTGATGAACTACAAAGTTCTTTGTTGGTTCAAGAACAGAGATTGAAGGCTCAGAATGATAGAGAAGAAGAACAAGCTTTGAAAGTCACTCATGGTGGACGTGGTGAAGGCTCACGTGGCCGGGGTCGTGGTGGTTCTCGTGGCCGGGGGAGAGGAAGAATAAACAGGGAGGATGTTGAATGTTATAAATGCCACAAGAAAGGACATTTTCGCAATGAATGCCCAAGTTGGGAGGAAAATTATGTTAACTATGCTGAAACTGGTGAAGTCTTGCTCATGGCTCAACACAATCCCAACACAAGTGCTAAAGATGAGGTATGGTTTTTAGATAGTGGTTGCAGCAATCATATGATTGGTACCAAAGAATGGTTATTTGATTTTGATGATAGTGTTAGAGAATTTGTGAAATTGGGGGATGATTCTAGAATGGAAATTAAGGGCAAAGGGAATATAAAACTATGCATCAATGGCTTAATTCAAGTGATTACTGAAGTATATTATATTCCTGGATTAAAGAATAACTTGCTCAACATTGGTCAATTGCAAGAGAAGGGATTATCCATTCATTTTGAAGATAATCATTGTGTTGTTCATCATAAAGAAAGAGGGGTATTGTTAATGAGCACTAAAATGTCATCAAATCGTATGTTCATCATATATGCACCTGTGATAAAGCCAACATGCCTCAAAATTACTCAAATGGACAACAATGAGTTGTGGCATAATAGGTATGCTCATCTCAGTTTCAAAGGCCTCAACACTCTGGTGAAGAAGGATATGGTTCATGGCCTCCCTAAGCTTCAAGAGAAAGATAAGAAATGCTCTGATTGTTTAAAGGGCAAGCAGCATAGAGAAGCAATTCCTAAGGAAGCACAATGGAGAGCTACTAAACACTTAGAGCTTGTTCACTCTGACATATGTGGACCTATAACCCCTCAATCTAATGGAGGATGCAGGTACTTTATGACCTTCACTGATGATTTTAGTCGCAAAACATGGATTCATCTGTTGGTTGATAAAGCTAGTGCCTTCACTGAATTTAAAAAGTTTAAAAGCATGGTTGAAAATGAGTCTAATTGTAAATTGATGTGTTTAAGGACAGATAGAGGTGGAGAATTCACATCTAATGAGTTTAATGAATATTGCAGCAGCAATGGCATTAAAAGGCAATTGACTACAGCCTATACTCCACAACAAAATGGAGTTTCTGAAAGAAAGAATAGGACCCTATTGAATATGGTTAGGAGCATGTTGAGTGGAAGAAATGTACCTAAGCCATTTTGGCCTGAAGCATTGAAATGGGCCACATATGTGCTTAACAGGAGCCCAACATTATCTGTGAAAAACATGACACCAGAAGAAGCTTGGACAGGAAGAAAACCAACAATGCACCATTTTAGAGTATTTGGGTGCTTGTCTCATGTTCATATTCATGATGTTCACAGGAAAAAGCTTGATGACAAGAGTATTCCATGTTTTTTACTTGGCATTAGTGAAGAGTCAAAGGGGTATAAACTCTATGATCCATCAACTAAGAGAGTCATCATCAGTAAAGATGTCATTTTTGAAGAATCAAAAGGGTGGAAATGGAAAAATGACAAACCTAAACCCCTTGATGATACAGCTAGTTCAAGCAGCTCTGATGATCAGGATGATGAACAAGGTGCAGACATAGAAGAAATTGAAGTTCAAAATGATAATGGCAACAATCAGCACAATGACTCAGACAACAATTCTCAAGCAAGTGAGGACACTATCACTTATAGCAGTGATGAAATGACCCCTAGAGTCTCAAGAAGGCCTAAATACTTAGATGATTATGTAACTGGTGAAGAACTTGATGATGGTAATGCCCTGCAGAATCTAGCTATGTTTAGCAACAACAATGATCCTGTCACTTATGATGAAGCAGCAAAAAGTGAAGTATGGAAGAAAGCTATGGATCAAGAGATTGAGTCCATTGAGAAAAACAATACCTGGGAGCTTGTAACCTTACCAGAAGGAGCTAAAACAGTTGGGGTCAAATGGATATACAAGACAAAACTTAATGAAAAGGATGAAGTTGAAAAGCACAAAGCAAGATTAGTGGCAAAGGGTTATTCTCAACAACTTGGAGTGGACTATAATGAAGTGTTTGCACCAGTAGCAAGGTGGGACACTATCAGAACAATTTTGTCACTTGCAGCAAGTCATGAATGGAAAGTGTATCAGTTAGATGTGAAGAGTGCATTCCTTCATGGAGAATTGACAGAAAATGTATATGTAGAGCAGCCACTAGGTTACAAGAAAGTTGAAAATAAAGTGTACAAACTCAGAAAAGCTTTATATGGGCTCAAGCAAGCACCAAGGGCATGGTACAGCAAAATTGAGGCCTACTTTCATAAAGAAAACTTCATCAAATGTCCACATGAGCATACCTTGTTTGTCAAGAAAGATGGTGATTGTGAGCCTATATGTTGATGATCTTATTTTTACAGGAAATGATTCTAAAATGTTCAAAAGTTTTAAAGAATCAATGAAAAATGTGTTTGATATGACTGATTTGGGAAGGATGAGATACTTTCTTGGTGTAGAAGTTAACCAAGGAAGTCATGGTATTTTCATATGTCAACAGAAGTATATCAAGGATATCTTGTCTAGATTTGGAATGGAAATGTGCAATGTTGTATGTAGTCCAATTGTGCCAGGCAACAAGCTCTCTAAGGATCAAAATGGAAAATGTGTTGATGCTACTTACTACAAGCAGATAGTAGGAAGTTTGATGTATCTCTTAGCCACTAGGCCTGATCTGGCTTATTCAGTGTGTCTTATAGCTAGATTCATGGAAAAACCCACTGAGAATCATCTTATTGCTGCAAAAAGAATTCTGAGGTACCTTAAAGGGACTGCAAATCTGGGTATTCTATATGAAAGAGGTGTAAAACAAGCTCTGCAAGGGTGGACTGACTCAGATTATGCTGGTGATGTTGAGGATAGAAAGAGTACTTCAAGCTATGTGTATACATATGGATCTAGTGTTATCTCTTGGTCTTCAAAGAAACAACCTATTGTGACCCTCTCAACTACTGAAGCTGAATTTGTTGCTGCAGCCTCCTGTGCCTGTCAAGGTCTATGGCTGAAAAGAATCTTATGTCAATTAGGAGAGGATCAAGGCAAAGGAATTGTTATTTTCTGTGATAACAGTTCATCAATAAAACTGTCAAAAAATCCCATCATGCATGGAAGATGCAAACATATAGATGTGAGATATTTCTTTCTTAGAGATCTTGTCAAAGATGAAGTATGAAGCACTGCAAGACTCAGGATCAGATTGCTGATGTTATGACAAAGCCCTTGAAGCTTGAATCGTTTTGCAAGTTCAGAAAGTTGCTTGGAGTTTGCAGTCTCCAACAAGAGTCTTAGTTTTGATTTGTTTGTTTTTGGTTATTACAGATTAGGAGAGGATGTTAGTTTGTAATCTGAAATAAAGTTTGTGTAATAGCTAGGCTTAATGAGTTTTAGCTAGATTAAGTTTTAGATAGACTTGAACACAATAGCTTGGCTCACAAGTAATAGGCTTGTGTCCCTTATCTTGATGTAAACTCTCCTATATAAAGAGCATTGCTCTATGTGAAATAAACAAGGTGATCATTTCATGCCTAACATCAATCACCGCCCCATTGACATCCCTAGTTGAGTTCAAGTGTGAATAATTAATCTCACATTAATTATAAATGTAACAACAGATTTATAAAAGAAGGAAAATGATACATGGTGCGAACCAAAACCACGCGAAAATTCACGAATAAGTATCATAGTCTCTCTACTGAATTTACACATAGATTTCAATTAAAATCGAACTCTACTAAATTCAGCATACACCACCAACTTCTTTTACAGTTCAAATATGTTCACACGTGAATCCAGCCACTTGCATAAGGTTCTGATAAGCTCACACATCTAACAATATTGCATATTCGGTCCAGAGGAGAACGTGCGAGAAAGACTGGAAGCTCTCTATTAGGAGAACAAAGCTCTACTACAGGAGTAATGTTTTTTGCTTGATGAGAGAATAGTGACAGTGAGCAGCAGTAAAACGGTGGTGATATTTGTCTATTTAATGGTGACCACATTTGATGGTTAATTTTCCCATTATTTTACAAAAACTGGAAGCTGCACCGACTGAACGTGGGAGAAAGACTGTGCACGCACGTTTCGTGAATTTTCGCGTGGATGTCTGTCGCACTATTTAGCAGCTAACTCTATATTCCTATGTCTTAAAAAATTTAAAATTTTAGATAGAGAAGTAGTGATGTAATATTGACAAACATAAAGAATTCACAAAATTATATTAATTGTACCAATAAAAGTACAAATCAATTATAGATCCAAATTATATTGAGAGTTCAATTTCTAATAAGCGCATATCAATAAACATATGTTAATCCCAATTACATTTATATATCTGATTATTTTTATTTATTTTTATTACATATATCTGATTATTTAATATCATAGTATTATTTTGTTTATTAATCATTGTTAAGTGAATTTAAATTTTACATTAATTTTACTTTACAAAAAAAAATTAATTTTACTTTAAAATACCTAACAAAACTCTAGGTTTAGGGTAGTAAAAAATTCTCATTTGTTCCACTTTTTTCTCACAACCATATACAAAACATAAATGAAAAGGATTTGATCATTAATTAATCATATTTTCAGATCGAATTTGTTACAAAAATAGTGTGGGGATACATATAACGCCACTATATAGGCAGATTTTTGTAACACGGCACCACTTCAAGGAATGCTTATGGACATCAAGGCTTGTTAATGCTTCGCACAAGATGCTGCGTGCGGGTCACGCGAACTTTCACGCTTACTCCTAAGAAAGAACAACAAAAGAGCAAAGTTAATTTCAACTATGAATTGATTTCGTTCCAAAAGTTTGATAAAACAAGCAACAATAGAATAAAATTAAATGCTATGCTCATCTCACCGTCCAATTGAAGATTAAAAAAAATCCAACTAAACCACGTGGCAAGATGAAAAATTAAGATATGCACAATTGATGGAAAATTATGTGTTGGAAGCATAAATAAACAATCAAATACCGTCTATTTTTTGTTAGACACAGACACAAACACTAGTAGTAAAACAATTTTGCATACACATATGGAGGGGCCCATTGGTACATTACCTGGCATTTAGACTATTACGACGGGACCAAGGTTTTGGTTTTCTTTTCCTCTTAAATTGGCATCAAGCACAATAATAAATTTAAGAATGATAGAAGCTGGAATAATAAATCCACGTAACAATGGCAATAATTTATGAACTGGCCACGTCATTACAATCACCCAACTTGCTTCATCATAGGAATCAAGTTCACAAGACCTATTATATCTACATGTGTTTTACAAGCTTTTTTTCCTTTTTTTTCTGCCGCCAAAAAGTGCTTCCATTAAACTAGAGAAGTTTTGGGAAAATTTTAAAAGGTTCGCACCCTTTGGTTCCCTCCAAGAATCAGCAAACTCCTTTTTTACAAGCCAAACACATACCTGCATTGAACACATGAGCGGTAAACCTATGGTAACTGACATTTGAAAATTTGATTAATTGAGAGCAAACGGCTATTTATGTGAAAGGACACTAACGATTTTTTGAACTTAACACATTTCCACCCAACACACAATTCTTTTTCCTAATATGTCCTCTTTCCAACAGCTAAATTTCTTCTACAAACTAACCATTGTTCTATTATCTAAACTGAGGTTTCTCTGCTTCCAATACTTGGAAGTCATCACAGAACAAGAACATGCATGACATAATTTATAATAGTGTCTGCGGTTAGTGGTGCTTCTTGGATGGCTTTGTGAATCCTTCTTCATCTTCATCGTCCTCGTCGCCTTCCTCATCATCATTGTCCCTCTTTCTCTTGGGGTGTGAAGAGGCAGGAGGCAACGCTTCTTGAACATCATTGTCTTCATCATCGTCATCAACTTCTTCCTCCTCTTCACCATCCTCGTTTTCAACCTCATCAGTGTCAACAACCCCATCATTGAGAGCCTCAGCCTGTCCAACTGGCTGAACAAGATATCCAGCACCAAAGTCTTCTTCCTGTAGTTCCACCAAAATTCCAATGTATGGTTAAAAAGTTGAGATGAAATAATAAATCAAGAATGAGGATAAAATTACACAAAATGGAAAATAATTTTTTTCAAATAAATACATTAAATCCATATGACACAAGTATTCCTACATACTCACCAGCCAAATAAATGGTGAAAGCTCAGTAAAAGCAATTCAGTCACAGGGCACACAAACACAAAAAACTCAAAATCCTTCACTATATCAGTATACTTAATTTAACAAATCTGCATGTTTTTTCGGTAGAAAACACATAGTTATAGCAGTTCAAAATTTAGAAAAAGCAAAAAAAGTAAAAATGGTGTAATACAAATCAAATCAAGCTTAGTCAAGATGAACAACCAGTATTTGAAAACAAGAGAACCGTAGGATAGACCAATCATGATTAGATAGTACAAAGACACAAGCCTAACCGTAGAAACCTCATAACTTTAAAGACACCAATCATATTACTATAATGAGCCCTATACATATTTATCCAATATAAAATCACAAAATCGGGTACATAACAAGAAAAATTAGCATAAAAATCCTTCAGTACAAAATTTTTAACAAATCAGAATTGCCATATACACATCAATGGAAAAGATCATCACATCAGCTACAATAGCAAAATAATGATTTCTACATATCATTAAATATTAAGGGCCCGTTTGGAATGACTTATTTTTGAGCTTATGCAAAAAAGCTTATTCAAATAAATAAGTTTTTATGTATTTTTATAAGTTTGTCAAGGTAGTTTCTGAAATAATAGCTTATTAAAAATACAGTTTTTGCTTGTGAAAACTTATAAATTATCATAAAAACTTATTTATTTGCATAAGCTCAAAAATAAACTATTCCAAACAGGACCTAAATTTAGATAGTTTCACAAATGAAATACCAAAAATTTACAGAAATGATAACTAAAAAATTGTCTACCAGCCAATATTCAAAGCAGAAATTGCAAATTAAACTGATGTGAAATTTCTTTTGGCAAAATATCGAAGGACCTCAAAAGGCCTCAACTGTAAAATCTCTACCAGACCAACAAATATAAAAAAGAAACAGCTGAGCTACACTTAAATTTCACATAAAAAAGGATCACATGATACATCAATAACACACACAGTAACAATATACACTAATCATACATTAAGTTAGTGACACATGTAAAGCATAGTTTCAAAAACTGGTATAAATAATTTGGAATGCTGTTGCGCAAATCAGGCAAAAAAAAATTGGTTAAAGCCCACACAAAAATTTGAAAAGAATCATACAGCACAAACAAAAGTTCAAATCCAGTTAGCAATCAATTAGCATAAACATCAACACAGCATAAATTCAATCAATATCAAGATAACCAAAAATAACTTCAACAAAATAAACTCAATCAATATCAAGAGAACCAAAAATCATCGCCTTCAATCCACCATTCTGACAACATCAAGACAAAATACCAAACAGAAACAATTAGCAAAACAGATATATGAGTAAAACCAACAAATAACAAAAAAAAAAGTTTCTCAAAAGGAATATCTCACTTCATCATCATCTTCAAACTCTCCATCATCGTCATCATCATCATCGTCATCTTCTTCAACCGCCATCTCATCTTCTCCAGTTTCTCCATTGTCATCTTCATCTCCATCTTCCTCCCCTTGCTCATGCCCATCAATCTCGCCTTCAGTACTCACCAACCGTCCAGAAGTACTCTCAGGTTCAGCAAAATCCCCTTCATCATTATCCACCTCATCATCGTCCTCATCATCATCATCATCCTCATCATACTCAACACCGTCCTCATCATCATCACTATCATCAATCTCATGGACCTCAACCACATCATCATCATCACCCTCCTCCTCATCAATCTCTTCCCCAGAATCCTCATCATCATCTTCCTCTTCAACATCAACAGGAACAACATGAAACCCATTCTCCTGATGGTTCAGGTTCACCCCATTCACTCCGCCCCTCGAAGTCTCGGTCACTTCCTCATCGGCGTCACTCTCCTCATCCTCATCAGCATCAACAACTCCATCAACATCAAGACCTTCACCATGTCCATTATTCATCCCAAAATGTCGATCTTCCTCTCCTCCATCAATCTCACCACTACCAGGATCATCCTCTTCTTCCTCCTCCTCTTCCTCATCGTCCTCTTCCTCATCATCAGACTCCGGCCTCTCATTCTCATCCGCATCCATCTTATCCAAATACTTCAACGACTTAATCAAACCAAAAACCCTAGATCGATAATCCTTAACACGAGTAACAGGACACTCATACAGATCCAACGAAACAAGCTTCACCTGCGCCAACGGAGCAAGATCTTCGATAAACTGAATCCTATTGTTCGATAAATCGAGATCACGAAGCGAATCGAGTCCAGCCTGAACCAAAAATTCCAAACCACCGGCGATCCGGTTATCGGAGAGATTCAACTTCTGCAAACTCCGGAGCCTCGGGAACTGCTCCAGAGAAGAAACCCCGACGTTTGCAATCGAAAGATGCTGAAGGTTCTGGAACCTTTCTAGAAGGCTCGGAGGAGGTAAACGTCCTTGAACGCACTTAACGGCACCGTCAAGTGTTAGCGTTTTAGCGGAAGCGTGATCCTTCTCGCCTTCTAACGCCGTTTCCACAGCCTTCTCCCAGATCTCATCCATCAAATACGAAATCCTATATCTCATACAACAACGAAAAACCTAAATACCACAAGCTTTCAATTTCACCTCACGAATATGAACGAAAATGAAAAATTCGTGTACGAAAGTCCTGATTTGAACGAATTCGGAAGTTCTAAAAGAACCCTAACGTATTTTCGTCTATTGAAAATTGGAAATTGAAATCAACGGTTGTGGATAGAGAACGAAGGTGATTGAAGAATCGAGATTGAAAATTGAAATTTCTAGTGTGCAATTTTGAAGACACTGGTTTTTGCAGATTTTTGGGTTTGGTTTCTCTCTCTAAAAGTTCTGTTTTATAATTTTCTCTCTCTATCGTTTACTGGTTAGGGCATGCAAATAGAGGATAAACCTCTCTATGGGGCGAACCGGTTCAGCGCTAGGGTTCAAGTGGGTTCAACCATTTGCGGTTTGATTCGTTTTTGTCTTGTTGTGGTGAATACCGTTGGATCTAGAACGACGAGGATCGATGACGTGGAGAACTATTGAACGGTTTAGATTGTAGGGTTGTGTGTTTGTTTTCGTGAAGGTTGTAAAGAGTGCGCGTCTGGAAGAAATTGTTTGGATTTTAGAATAAAAAAATTCTTCAAAAACTTTTTGGCTAGATAATATCTTCAATTTAATTAATATTTTAATATAAAAATGATTTTGAATTTAATTGCTGATTTGAATCTAAATTCCATTTATATCGCCATTAATTTTTTTTATTTTTATTTTTTTTTGATAGAATTTTATTTATTCTAAAAATGTTCATTAATTTTTTTAAAATATTTTGTATCCTTTATTTTTATTTATTTGATTTAATTGTAGTTTTAGTCCCAATCTTTTTTAATTGTTTTGCATAATTGATTTTTCTATTTTAAAATTTGACAATTTTAGTTCATTCATCAAATACTTGTCTAAATTATTATAATATGATATACTTTTAAATTAAGTTGATAAATTAACTTTCTTACAATTTTGTCATGTTGGTATATTTTTCATCATAAAATTGAGAGACAAAAATGCAATACTTATTCATTTTCATTATTTCGTCATATACATTAAAAAGTTTCACGTTGCTTATAAATATAAATTTCTTTGTAAATAATATGTACTCGTACTTTTGAACTTGACATGCCGATTTATAAGAAGGCCAATTAGTAGAGACTTATATGTAAAGCGAACACGTATCATGAAAGGTGGTATGACAAACTTGATGTGCGGAACATTGGGTCCTTTTTGTGGAAATCAAAATCACCTTAGCATTAGTCGGCCCTAACTTTTTCTATGTGAGAAAAAATACTCCCTTATTTCTACTTCATTTCTCCATTATTATTAGTAAGAGAGAGGTGCGTAGAATCACCTATCTACATCTTTCTTTCATTCTTTTGACATAAATAAGTGGTTTTCACATATATTGAATTTTTCTTTGTGTTTTTTTTCTCATGATTTTGTCGTTTGAGTGCGGCGTTTTATTGTTAGTCGTCTTGTGTGGTATATTTGATTTCTCGTATTGTTGCGATGTTCGTTTGATTTCTATTGAAAATCCGACTTCAGTTAATTACAGATTCAATCAATGATTTGGGCATCAATGTTGCAGATCCAGAGTCATGGATATTCCAGTCATTTTAATTTTATAATGTTATTTCTGGTAGGCATTTTGGCGTTCTATACTATTAATTTGGAATTGGATGTTGTGAATTCGCATATTCATCCTTTACGTTTTTAGCGATATTGAATATGTGGTTGTATGATGTATTCTATCAATTTGAATGAATAAGTATTGTTTTGTCTTTGTAAAAAAAACAAAATAATCACCTTAGCATTATATTATGGAGTATTTTAAAATAGAGGTTAGTGATAGTTTTTTATTTGTACGGGTAAGAAAGGTTAATGATAGTTTATAAACAACACTCAATAAAGACATTTTATAAAGGATAAATTGTAAAATATTTACAACTAAAATGAATAATACTTCAAAGAGAAATGCTAATATCACACTCTCAAACACACTCTTTTAACACACTCCAATAATATAATGACACATCACCCCATGTTTTTGTTGGAGAAGAGGAACAATTAAATTCAAATTTATTTTAAAAAAATAAAAATAGAAAGTGGGGTGAGGTGTCATCATATTATTAGAGTGTATTAAAGGAGTGTGTTTGAGAGTGTGATATTAGCACTTCTCATACTTCAAAATATGATGACCGTGACATATTTTTAATACTAGCATCAGATAATCGTGACATATTTTTTGTTCATCACAAATGAATATCATAGGCGGTCTCCATCATTTCATTGCTTTATTTTAACAAGCAAAAGTGAAATATATTAATATCAACTGCTAGTCCTAACTAGTCAGAGAGAACCTCAAAAGTTTACAGTCCACATAAACACAAGGGTAAATAGGTCTTTACCCCCTGCAAAGTATACGAGTTTTATTTTAGCCCCCTGCAAAAAATTCCTTTAAGATTCTCCCTGCAAAATATTTTTCTTTCCCCCCTTAGATGCACTTTTTAAATCGGTTGTTGTATTCGACCGATTTAACAAGTGATTTTTATTTTTTTTATAAGAAAAGTTAATGATAGTTTATAAACAACACTCAATAAAGACATTTTATAAAGGATAAATTGTAAAATATTTACACCTAAAATGAACAATTCTTCAAAATATGATGATCGTGACATATTTTTTGTTCGCCACAAATGAATATCATAGGCGGTCTCCATAATTTCATTGCAATTTTTTTAACAAGCAAAAATGAAATATATTAGGCTAAACTGTTCATTTCGTCCCTTACGTTTATTTTAGGTTTGAATCAAGTCTCTTACGTTTTAAAAGTTTGAATTTGGTCCCTCACGTTATCAACGTTTGCATTAGTTAGTCTCTTCCGTCAAATTTTTCACTAATTTTGTTTGATCCTTACACGTGGCTGACGGTTTGGATAGGTGGAAGTGATTTTGGACACGTGGAATGCCACAAAATAAACAGAACCTTCGCAAATAGAAAAAAAGAGTTAGTGTTGGCAAAAATCTTTGTCGTATTTTTTTTCTATTTGCGAAGGTTCTGTTTATTATATGGCATTCCACGTGTCCAAAATCACTTCCACATGTGTAAACTGTCAGCCATGTGTAAGGATCAAACAAAGTTAGTGAAAAATTTGACGGAAAGGACTAACTAATGCAAATGTTGATAACGTGAGGGACCAAATTCAAACTTTTAAAACGTAAGGGACATGATTCAAACATAAAATAAACGTAAGGGACCAAATGAACAGTTTAGCCAATATATTAATACAAATTGCTAGTCCTAACTAGCACAAGGTGTGCCAGATAGAACCTCAAAAGTTTACAGTTCACATAAAAACAAGGATAAATAGGTTTTTACCCCCTTCAAAAAATTTCTTTTAGATTCCCCCCTTGCAAAATATTTTTTTCTCTTGGATGTACTTTTTAAATCGGTTGTTGTGTTCAACCAATTTAAAAATTGCAAATCCCTTGCACCGAAGGGGGGAAACAAAAAAAAATTGTAAGGGGGGAATCTTAAAGGATTTTTTTGCATGGGGTAAAGAAAAACTCGCATATTTTGCAGGGGTAAAACAAAACCCGCCTACTTTGCAGGGTGGTAAAGACCTATTTACAAACAATTATTCCGAAAACAATAAGATTAATTGATACCCATGCAAACAAGAGGGTTCGATCACCACATGTGAGAGTTTAAACCAAGATTTACATCATATGCTTTCAACCACCAAAGCGAGTGAAATTTAACTTTATCTAGCATTTGGTGTGTTGTACTCTCTTTAGCCTTGAAAACTCTATTATTCTGTGCATTCCACATTACCCAAATGCAATATAACCATATAAGTTGCAAGAATGAGCGGCGCGCACGCATTCCTCCAAACGAATGAGTGAACTGAACAAAATGATCCTGTCACGAATTCGGATCAACTGAGGAAATTACAATCCAAGATTTAACCATACGCCATAAGGGGGCAAAATCAGCGCAGAAAAGGAACACATGATGAGATTGTTATGTGAAGAAGGTTAAAAATCTATTCAAGGAGAGGTTTAAGGTATGAAATACGGGTCGATATTCTAATGATAATAGTCGCCACAATTAATCAATCAGTTTTAAAAGTGACTTGAGATAACTTCATAGTGCTGAGCTAATCTAATGCCAAGGAGAAGTGCCAATATTTTGGCATAAATAACATTACTGCTTTGTGGCTAATTCTAACATGGGTGAGTGTCATAGGTCTCCCACCATAGGAGAATTATTTTCGCTCTTAGATTATGAAGTTCCACAATAAACTATAATAAAGTTTATACATTGTATTCTAATCTATATAATATTTTTTTAATAATAATCTATATATCTGTATTTCTATCTCGGTATATACTCCCTCCGTGTTTTTTTTAATTGTCTTTTTAGAATGATAACACCAAATTAAGGAAGTGTATTTTTGCACATTATCTTCCTGTTATACCCTGGTTTTAATCCCCAATAAATTCCTATTTTTTTTCCCACACTTTCTTTTTCCAATAAATTTAATATATTACAACCAAGTTGCTTGGGCTCCGGTGGCAAGGAGCTCCTTCCAAGGACGTGCCTGGGGAATACCGGGTTCGATTCCCAGGGGGAACAACGCTTGGCCAGTGCGCATGCCTCTACGCACGAGCCGGATTAGTCGCTCACCTTTCGTGGGTCGGAACCGGTGCGAAAGCAAAAAAAAAAAATTTAATATATTACTAGCCGCCAAACCGTGCCCGTTTGTATAATCGATATTTTTTTTCTCGTGTGTGATCGATATTCTGTATTGTGCAAATATAAATAACTACTTAATCTCCTTTTTTATTGGACTTTGTTAATTGATAACTACGTAACCTCTTTTTTTTTGTGGTTAGTTATTAAGAATAATTTTTTTTTTTTTACTATAAAAAAACTGAAAACCTACTTTTATGTGGAAGTTGTGTTTAGTTATTAAGAAGAAAAAAAAATTATTTACTAAAAAAAAACTGAAAATCTATTTTTATGTGGAAGTTATTTTTTAAGGGTAAAATTGGAATAATAAAAAAGCCATCCCAAAAATTTGTATCATCTTTATATATTAGTATAGATATACAAAAAACAAAATTTAATAGGTTATGTACCAACAAAAAAAAATTTAAGAAAAAAAGATTTAGTTTTCCAAATATATAGCATTAATTGGTTTTATGGAAAAAGAAAAGAGCAATTAACAAAGGGTGTAATTGACAAATCATACTCAGAAAATACAAAAAGGACAATTAAATAAAAACGCTTAATATGATAATAAAAGACAATAAAAAAATGGAGGGAGTACTTAACGAGAATCGGGAATTTTTTTTCCAAAAAAAGATCCGATAAAAAAGATCCAAAATTTTTTTTTAAGAAAAATCTCTAAAATTGTATTACTCTGAAATCGAAAAAAATTTCCCATAAAAGATCGGAGTTTTTTTCCGGAAAAAACTCCCAAATTATTTTTATCTGAAATCGAAACTTTTTTCCCGAAAATAAATTGAAAATCTTTCTCGAAAAAAGATTGGAAAATTTTTTTCCGAATAAAATGACTGAACTTTTTTCTACTCGAAAAAATATCGGAAAAATTCCAAAATTGTGTTTATTTGAAATCCGAAACTTTTTTTCCGAAAAAATTGAAAAAAAAATTCCCGAAAAAAGATCGGAAACCTTTTTTCGGAAAAAACTCCGAAATTGTATTTATCTGTAATCGAAACTTTTTTTTCTGAAAAAACATTTAAATTTTTCCCAAAAATGATCGGAAAGTTTTTTCTCGGAAAAATATCAGGAACTTTCGCGGAAAAAGATCGAAAACTTTTTTCAGAATAGATTATTGTAAAAAATAATAATAATATAGATTAGAATACAATGTACAAACTTTATTATGGTTTATTGTGGACCTTAATAATCTAAGAGTGCAAATAACTTTCCCATAATGGGAGACTTGTGACACTCACTCATACTAGATTGCCCTTGCTTTATAGGTTGCGGTAAGAACCTCTAATTAATTTGTCTTACGAGTTAGACAACATTAGTGATTAGTAATAAAACTCACCTAGTTAGACAACATATGCCACCAATCAAGTTGGTTTGAATAATACGAAAAAAGTTATGAAGCATGGGTACTCTATTTTAGGGAGAGTACCGATACTGGGTATGTATCGGGTACCGGTACGCGTATGGTACTCTTTAGGTACGCACCGATGGTGTACCTATTTTTTTATTTTTTATTTTGCAACGGGTACACGCGTGGTACTCCTGTGGTACGCGCGTGGTACTCATGTGGTACACGAATCCAAAAAAATGCCATTTTTTTTCTTTTTCTTTTATTCATTTTTTTTGTTTATAGGAAGATTTGTGATTTTTATTTGTTTAATATAAAAGTAGCAGCTTTACTGATAACTAATAACAAAGTAGTAGCAGAATTTATTCACTCATTCATTGGAAAGAAATAGGCTCAATCTAATTTTATTCATACAAATCTTGATGTTTTGATGTTTTTGAATAATTTGAATTACTTATTTGGTATTTTTTATGTTTAATTATTTGTTTTAATAATATACTTTATATTATTTTATTTATATAATTATATTAAAAAAATATTTACAGACGTACCCGTACCTTTATTTTTCTTTAAATACCGTACCCCGTATCAGTACCAGTACCAGATACCGGTACCGTACCCGTATCTAAGGCAACATAGGAAAAAAGTAAGGAGCTCCTATCCTTCCAAAAAGCATTAATAGCAACCCCAAAGAAAATTTTCAAAGGAAAACTGAAGTTATTTTATGTTTGCCTACTTACTAGAATGAATATAAATTTTATTTTCATGATAAAGCATAGATGGATCCAGAAATTAATTAGACAGGGCCGATTTTTTTAATAAAAAAAAATAAAAAATAAAATCACTATAATATTTTTTGACAATCACCTAAAACAATATAAAATTTTATTTATACTAATATATAAAGGGGATATAAATTTTTGGGATGACTTTTTTATTATTCCAATTCTACCCTTAAAAAATAACTTCCACATAAAAATAGATTTTCAGTTTTTTTTAATAAATAATTTTTTTTCTTCTTAATAGCTAAGCACAACTTCCACATAACAGTAGGTTTTCAGTTTTTTTATAGTAAAAAAAAAAAATTCTTCTTAATTATCAATTAACAAAGTCCAATAAAAAATGAGATTAAATAATTATTTATATTTGCACAATACAGAATATCGATCACACACGAAAAAAAAGAATACCGATTACACAAACGGACACGTTGGCGGCTAGTGATAAAATAAAGAAAATGCTAACATGTTTTTTTTTTTATCAAAAAAATGCTAACATGTTAAAAAATTAGATATGGTAATTTTGACTCAAAAATCGTGTAATCAATTTCTTTAAATTAGAAAAAACTCCCTTATCAATACAAAAAATTTCTCTTTAAATTCTTTAACATTTGTTATTAGAATGCAACCGTCAAAAAAAATTGTTATTAGAATGCAGGTTAGCAAGACTTTGGAATCAACATAAAATTTTAGAATTATTAATGAGAAAAAATCGTTTCTTTAGTTTGTGTGATTTTTTCAAAATATTTATTATAAAAAAGACCGGAGAAAATATTTTAGATTAGATATTGAATAAAAACCTTACTAAAAAAAATCTACTTACAATATATTAAAAGAAACTACTATTAAAAATTCAAGTTTGTCGATCGCAAGAATCTCCTTCATTCTTGCCTGTTGTTCTCCTTCTTCTATCACTTCCCTTCTGTGATCTTCTCCTTCCTTAAGCATTACTTGCTCAGTTGTTATCTCCCTTGGTGGATGGTTCATGAAGTTTTGATCTGATGTGTCTCCGTATCCAAACTAGCATCAATCAGGTTGTGTTTTCTTCCTTCGTCTCAATTTTTTCTCCATGATCACCATGTTCTTCTGTTACTTTTGCGCTAATTTTGACCGCAACTGTTCTATATTTCTTTGTTATCTTCTTTTATAACAACCTTGGTTTTGGCTTTTTTTCCTCTCCTTTACCCTCTTTGATTCCACCATAACCTGCAACATAACAACCTTTGTTTTGTCTTTTTTTCTTCTCCTTTACTCTCTCTCTACTTCCACCTTAACCTGCAACATGAATTCCCAAGATCACAAAAGAACACTATCCAAAACCAATCCTATACCTCAGATTAACATCCCTCATAATCAAACCTACACTACCTTCATACAAACACCTCCTGCAACTCACCAATCCTACCAACATCAGCAAGATGACATACCAGAATCTTCAACTGCAAGAAACTCTAAACCCCGACACCAGAACCTTCCAAGATCTTTTCTTTATGAAGAATCTGCAATAAATGAAGGTATCAGCACATGTCAATGCAGCATCATAGGTAAAATTATTACTGACAAGCCTATACATGCAAAATCCATTCATAATGGCCTAGAGAGTATCTGGGGATCCCCACCAGGTCTCAAAGTCCAAGCTCTAGAGGGGAAATTGCTACAATTTTTTATGAATGACATTGCTGACCATGATAGGATCATAGCTGGGAATCCCTGGTTATTCAGAAATGCATGGCTTGTTGTCAAGCCCTGGGACAGAGAAGTTGACTATCACAACATGGATTTCGACCATGTCCCCATTTGGATACAGTTGTGGGGGCTTCCTCCTCATTGTAAAACAAAGCAGATGGGGGAAAACATAGGGGCTATTCTTGGTAAAGTGGAAGCGGCTGAATTCTATGAGTATCCCGAAAAAAAGGTCATCATCAAAATTAAAGTTGCTATAGATGTTCAAACCTATTCTCTCTGGTATTCATATAGGAAATCCTACAGATGGCACCAACTGGATAGACTACCGGTATGAAAAATTGCCTCAGATTTGCTTCAAATGTGGTATGATGGGTCATGCAGAGAATTTATGTAGAAATCAGGCCCTAGATCTGATCACTCTAGCCCCTTTGAGTCCATGGATACGATCTACACAATATGGAAGAAGGAAGATGGCTGACAAGGATAAGAAGTACTATTGTAACTCTTCCCATGCAAAAACCTTTGGCCAATACAGCCCACCTGTTCCTAAAGATTTACTAGCAAAGCTGGCAGCTATGAAAGTACAAACCAATGCCTCTACCAATGATTCCCCTCAGCCTAAGAAATCCCAACACTATGAACAGAACCACAAAAATTATCTATGCTCAACTACTAGCCCTATGGAAGGAATTATATCTCAGCAAGAGATCAAAACTCATGAATCACATAGAGTCATTACAAGGTTCAACACACATGACAAGCAAAACAATGATCAGACAACCACTACGGAAATCACAAGTCAGACCAAGAGACAGAACAGAAGACAATATAAGGGCAGACCATGCTATGCAGGCTGGCCCAAGGCAATGAGGCTCCTATCTTGGAACTGCCGGGGGCTTGGTAATCCCAGGGCAGTGAGAGCTCTTAAGAAGCTCATGGCTACTCAACAACCAGATGTCATTTTTCTCATGGAAACAAAGCTCAAGATAAACCAGTTCCAGTTTCTTAAAGCTTACAGTGACACTTACAGCTACCATGTTATTGACTGCTCTGTCAATGGTGGAGGTAGAGCAGGGGGTCTAGCTATTCTTTGGAAACCTTGTACTTTAAATTTGAATATAATGAATTACGATTTGAACTATATTGACATGCTTATCTCCTCCAATCATGGTCTCCACAATTGGAGAGCCACTGGCATTTATGGCTACCCTAAAACTCAAAATAAATTTCTTACTTGTCAGCTTATTAATGATTTATCTGACCTGACTAATAATTCTAACTGGCTACTTTTTGGTGATTTTAATATAGTTCTCTCTAATGATGAAAAATATGGAGGCAACCCTTTGGAGCCTAATCTAACTACTAGTTTCAGGAACACCATTAATCACTGTGACCTACAAGATTTAGGCTACAAAGGCAATATCTTCACCTGGACAAATAGTCAACAAGGGGAACAACTCATTAAATCAAGGCTTGATCGCTTCTTGGCAACTTCTAACTTGATAGCTATGTTTCCTAACTATAACACTACTCACCTATATAGATACCAATCTGATCACTGTCATCTTCTTCTTGATTTTTCCCATTTAATGCCTAATAGGTACATCCCTCAGCACCAGATTGGCAAAAAGTTTGAGCAAATGTGGACCACTAATAAGCAGCATACTACAATTATGAAGAGAGCTTGGAATAACAAAACTGGTAATATAAATGAAAAACTCCAGCATTCTCTCAATGAGCTGCACAGATGGGGAAAAGCTACCTTTGGTGACATTCCTAAACGTATCAAGGAATCACAACAGGACCTAGAAAGGCTTCAGAACTTGGCTGATACTCAACACACACACACCAGCTAATCATTAACAAAGAAAAAGAGCTGGATGATCTTTTGGAAAAAGAAGAAATGTGGTGGAGCCAGAGATCCAAAGCCCTTTGGCTTGCACATGGAGATAAAAACACAATTTTTTCACCTAAAGGCCAGGCAACGTAGAAGAAAGAATAAGATTGACGCCATAACCGACTTCAGGGGCAACATTCACACTGACAGGGATAAGATTGAACAGACTTTTCTCAGCCATTTCCAGCTATTATTTACTAGCCAGCCCACTACTAATGTTGAGGAAACTACCCACCTGGTGCATAATAAAATTACTAGTGACCAACACATTTTTCTGGCTCAAGAGTACTCTGAAGGAGAGGTCATAAATGCTATCAAAGATATGAAAAGCCTAGCTGCTCCTGGCCCTGATGGCCTCCCAGCAAAATTCTATCATACTTATTGGGATATTGTGGGAAAAGATGTCATCTCAGCTGCTCTAAATATCCTTAACCATAATGGTGACCCTTCCCCTTTCAATACCACTCACATTTGCCTTATTCCTAAAACTAATAACCCCACCCAACCTAGTGATTTCAGGCCATTTCACTCTGTAATGTCACCCTAAAACTCATAACTAAGACTATTGCCAACAGAATGAAGACTATTCTCCCTAACACCATCAGCTCTAACCAAAGTGCCTTTGTCCCTGGTAGGCTAATAACTGATAACATCATTATAGCCCATGAAGTTTTCCACTACCTTGACCAGACTAGCAGCAAAAAGGGGTATATTGGTATCAAAACTGACATGGCTAAGGCTTATGACAGGCTTGAGTGGAATTTCCTTAGGGCCACCCTTGAAGCTATGAACTTCCCCTCTAATATGGTGAACATCATCACGAAGTGTGTGTCCACTGTTTCTTTCTCTATTCTCATTAATGGGGTTCCTACTAGCTCTTTCTCTCCTCAAAGGGGTCTCAGACAAGGAGACCCTTTATCTCCTTATCTCTTTATTTTATGTGCTGATGTGTTCTCAACTATGATTTCTGCAGCCCATGCTAATAAAAGCATTCATGGGATTAAAATCGCCCCTAGAGCTCCAGAAATCACACATCTACTATTTGCTGATGATAGTTTATTATTCTGCAGAGCAAATGAGGAGGAAACTCACCAGATCAAAGCCATTATAACCTCTTACCAACTGGTCTCAGGACAATTGGTTAACTATAGCAAATCAGAGATTATCTTCAGCAAAAAAGTGCAGCCTACCTAAAAAAATGCTATTCTTAATATTCTGCCCATGCCAATGGTGGATCATTTCAACAAATATCTGGGTCTACCTACCCACGTTGGTAGATCTAAAAATCAGGTGTTCAATTACATTAAAGATAGGGTCTGGAAGAAACTCAAAGGTTGGAAGGAAAAAAATCTTTCTTTTGCCGGAAGAGGCACCCTTATCAAAGCTGTGGCTCAAGCTATTCCTACCTATCTAATGAGCTGTTTTCTCTTACCAAAAGGCATGTGCAACCAACTTGATAGCATGATAAGCAGATTTTGGTGGGGGAGTAACATGGACAACAGAAAAATCCATTGTGTCAACTTGAAGAAAACCTGTAAACAAAAGAACTCAGGTGGTATGGGATTCAGGGACCTAGGGGCCTTCAATGAAGCCCTCCTAGCAAAACAGAGATGGAGAATCATGACAGAACCTCTCTCTCTGATGGCCTCAGTCCTCAAAGCAAAGTATTTCCCAAACAACCACTTCCTTAAGGCAAATTAGGGTCACAGACCTAGCTATGCTTGGCAATGCATTTTAAAAGCTAGCTGGGTTTTGAGAAAAAGGTGTATATGGCTGGTGGGTAATGGTAGCAACATCAATATCTGGGAAGATCGTTGGATTCACCATCAGATTGGATCCAAAACTTGGACCACTAAGCCAAACAATACAAACCTAATTCATGTTAAGGATCTTCTAAACTCTCAAACAAATAGCTGGGATAGTACCATCATTAAACAGGTTTTTTTCCCTATTGAAGCTGAGATAATCTGCCAAATCCCCACTAGTAATATTGAGAATGAGGATATGATAAGTTGGCAGGGCACTAAAGAAGGTATTTATACTGTCAGATCAGGCTATAATGCTATAATGGAGTGGAGCCAAGCTGATAGTGAGCAAGCTCAACACTGCAGCAACAATGATAACAATACTAATTGAAAGTGTTTTTGGAAACTACCTAACCCCCCCAAACAGACCACCTCGTGTGGAGAATCATTAATGATGCTATACCCGTCAAAACTAAGCTCCTATCTAGAGGCATACTTTGCGATTCTCTTTGCCCAAGATGTCAACTTGGGCCAGAAACCATTGACCATGTGTTCCTCTTATGTGAACAGGCTAGGCAAATCTGGTTCAGCTCTCCCCTAAATATAACCATTTCCAACAGCAAATTCCAAACATACAAAGATTGGTTCAACTACATGCTTACAAACGCTACAAAGGAATGCATACAAATTATTACAACTATCACCTATGGAATATGGATTGCTAGGAACAATAAGATTTTTCAAGACAATGACACGCCTGCAATTGAGACGGTTGAAAAAGCCCTCACAGCTTTACATGAGTACAAGCACAATATCTCCCTTGACAACACCAACTCTCACAGGATCCAAACTTCGCCGAGCTGTAACAACACTAGCTGGAGTCCTCCCCCAGGAACAGTTTGAAACTAAACGTGGATGCTCACCTTATGGGTGATGGCCGTTTAGGTTTAGGTTTGGTCCTGCGTGGGGTAGATGGAAGCATTGTTGAGCAGCCACGAAGGTTCAACAAGGATATGACAACGTGGAGTTATCTGAAACCATGGGTTTAGTGGAAGCGGTGAAGCTAATAAAGGATCGGCAGCTCCAAAATGTCATCATCGAGATGGACGCTGCAGTAATTGTTCGAGCAATCCAAAGTAACTCATACCCTAGGAAGTATTGGGGTAAGCTTGCTCAATCGTGTGCTAGGGAGCTGGAAGAACGGCGCGATATCACCCTGCAATGGAGCTCTCGGAAGGGAAATGAAGTGGCTCACCAACTAGCGCGTTGGGCTAACAGAGAACCTGATAGATATTGGACTCAAAATTTTCCTCCCTGTATAATGCTTCAAGCCCAAAAAGACTTGGCCCTTTGTAACTTGAGTTGATTAATGATATTTGTTTGTTTTCAAAAAAAAAATTCAAGTTTGTCCTTATTACTTTTAACGGTGTTCCAAGTTTGACGCCATTAAATGTAATTTTAACTCTAAACTAATAAAAAAAATACAAAAAAGGAAAGAAAGATAAGCATAAAAAAAACCTTCCCATAAAAATAGCATCAGAAACCACATCTCTAAAAAAAACACAAAAGAAAAATAGGAAAAAATAAAGATAAGCATCAAATAAATCTTTTTATAAAAATTTAATTAAAATAAATTTACATATAAAAATATGAACATGCCCAATCGATTAGTAACTATAATAGTAACTTTTTTTTTAATGAAAGAATAATAACTTAATCTAATATGTAAAAACTTATATATAAAAATAAAAATAGAATAACATAATAAAAGAATATACTTATTTATGAGCTTAAAAATAAAAGAACATAAAAATAGAAACATAAACGTACACAATCGACCCATTTTGATGATGATTATATAAGTGTTTGTTAAATTAGCAAGCTACAAGATAATCTGCGAATATAAGTGTTGGTTAAATTAGATCAAACTAGTTGATCATAAACTTCATTTAGTTAGTCTTGATTTTCTACTTCACTAGTACTTGTTTGGATACACGATTTCAATTTGAGTCAAACTAGCAACATTTCAACATAATTGTTCTCAAACTATGCCAACTCTTCAAATTATTTGTCGGCAAATGTGATGGCCAAATAATCGGTGATTTTGTATTCATATGTTTAAATCGTGCAACAAAAAAGTGAAGCGCAAAGTAATTGCATTGTGAAACATAGTATTATAAATTAAAGACTAGTTAGTAGTTTGCAAAAAGAAAAAACATAATTCATATTTATCTAAAAGTTTAATACATGATTATAGAAAAAAGGTAGAACACGTAAAAATACAATAAATATTTCCTTAAGTTTAATAAGATCCTACATAATTCTGTCTGACTGGAACATGCTAGACATTATGTGTTGGATCATTTTTCATTTCTACATTTCTACTGCTTGATTTTTTGGTAAAAACCATTTCCATCTCCTCCAAAGCCCTGCCTTTCGTTTCAGGAAGGAAAAAATAGAAAAATATCCAAGCTATTATAGATATACCAGCAAACATTAAAAAGCTTCCACCTATTGTGATTGCTTTATATATAGAAATAAAAGTCATGGAAACGACGGCGTTCATGGTTCTATTCACAGCAACACCTATGCTTGCTCCTTGAGCCCTCAACTTCAAAGGAAATATCTCTGAGCTATAAACCCAAGTAACCGGCCCAAGCCCAAGATTAAAGAAAGCAACATAAGCATAAGTTGCCACAATACTAAGCGGCAAGGCCCACAAAACCTTTTCATTGGATTGATCCACCATAGTCAAACTAAAGCCCAATATTGTAAGTCCAACAATCATTCCTCCGACACTAATTTGCAATAATAGTCGTCTACCAACTTTATCAAGAAAAAACAAAGCAATTAAAATGAAAAATATCTTTGTTAATCCCACTCCAACGGTTGCAAGCAAAAGCTTCTCATTACTTGTAACACCAGCTTTTCTGAAAATTCTTGGACTATATAACATAACAGCTTCAATTCCAGTTGCATGTTCAAAAAAATGAATTCCAATTGCAGCAAATAACATCCAACGAACACAAGGTGTTGGTCTTAAAATCAACTCTTTCCAAACCCCATCACCTTGGTGAAACTTTTCAGGTAATTTCACAATATCATCATTGCAATTTTCATGTAAACCAGATGCAATTTTTATATCCTTGAAGCGGAGTTCTGCTTCTTGTGTTGTATTTGAAACTTGCAATAGAACTTTTTTGGCTTTCCCTAATTGACCTTGCATAACCAACCACCTTGGTGACTCTGGCATCATTAAAATACCAAAAGCTAATACAAGTGAAGGAAAAGCTGCAATACCAAACATTATTCTCCATCCAAGTTTCAAACTCAAATGGTTCCCCAAAAAATAATTTGAAATATAACCCAATAAGATTCCAATACCAATACAAAGCTCAGGCAAAGAAGTTAGAAAACCTCTTGATGATGCAGAGGAAATTTCTGCCGAGTAAACTGGTGCGATCATAAGAGCAAAACCAACGCCGACACCACAAACACACCTTCCAGCCATTAAAATTGCATAGTTTGGACCATAGCCCATTAAAACTGCACCAATGATAAAAAGTACAGAGGCTAAGAATATTGTGTAGCGACGACCGATGTAATCTGATGTTCTTCCTGCTGTTAAGGATCCTACTAATGCGCACAAATTTAAGATTCCAGCTAAAACCTCTTGTTGCGTGTCGTTGATTCCCAGGTCATCCTTTATGAACATCATTGCTCCACTCATAACACCAGTGTCTGAAATTAACCATACATATAAAATAGTTAGACTTACAATTATTTAATAGGTAAATGTTTTATTTAAAATATGTTATTATATTCTTAAGGAAGAAAATTATTTTCGTTCTCATATATAAAATATATATAGGGGAGTCTAATAAGGATTTGATCCAAAAGATAGCCTTATGATATTTCTAATAAAATTTTATAAAATATTACATTTGTTCTCTATTTTTATTATTATAAAATTTATTTTTTATAAAATAATAATAAAGTTCACCTTCAAATCATTTTTTAAATGTTCATATTCAAAATACCCATTCGTGACAAAATATAAATAAAATTCATATTTTTAGATTTATTACATCTAAATATAGACTAAATATGTAATGAACACAAACGATAAGTTTTGCTTATATATGTTATTGAGATTTGAGAATACAAAGAGCTCTTAAATAGTAAAAAATTTCTTTCAACATGCATGTAAACAAACAACGGGATTAAGAAACCGGTCACAGACAAGGTTTTGATATGTGACATATGATCCTATTCACCTTCATTAGTTTGTCGTGAAAAGTTGAATTAACGACTAAAATTTATACTCGGAATTACAAACCATTTAACTTTTTCTAGTGTATATACTTTGACCCGTAGAGATCACAAAATAGTGAAAATTAAAATAAATAAAATAATGTTGGAGCAATAAGTACTTATGGTCTGTTTGGATTGACTTTACTTATGAAAAATAATTTATGTAAAATAAGTTGTATTTTTATAAGTTATTTCTTCATAAACTATATTACAAACTTATAATAATACATAAAACTTTTGTTTTTCGTAAACTATTTCACATAAGCTCAAATAAGTTAATCCAAATCAAGGGTATAAAATTACGAGCTTTTAAGTTTACTTTCTGAAAAAACAATTATTCATTTTTAATCTTTGTTTATATTTTATAAGAACTATTTTTTGTAACACATTTATAAGAACTATTTTAAAAGACTAAAGAAATACAATTTTGTATAAGTTTTTAAAATAGAGATTATTCTTACAAATTGTAATAAGATGAAGTACTAAAATTATCATTAAAATTGAATAGAAATTAAATTTTAAATAATGTAATTTTGTAAGAATTAAAAAAAAACATATTTAACCCTAGTTAAAATACAAAGAACTTTAAAAATAAAATTGAAGTGAGAGGTAATAGAGATCGAATGCGAGAACATTACCATAACCAGAAACAATGGAAACCATTGAAGCCACTATGGCACAAGCAAAAGCATATTTATTCAACGTGGTTGTTTGGTTTTCTTTGTCACCTTGATCGATTTTCATGATGAGATATTGTTAAAGGCTTTCTCTTTCTCTCTCTAGCTAAAAATTCCAAACCCTTCAATGTGATTTCTTTGTTCCAAAACGTGTGAGTATATATAAAGGACTAATTGGGTGAATATATAGGCATATACTTTTTTTATAAAAGGTAGAGATATATATTGTAAAAGAAAAAAAGAGAGAGATATACTTGTTGGCATGGGTAGGTTTTGATATACTCTACCGGAAATAATTATAAGAGACGCATAACCAACGGTAGTGAAAAAATTGAGAATATTTATTATTTTTTGAAAAGATCTTGAAAGAAAAAGATAAAGTTAGGCTTAATAAGGAAATGGTATGTGGTAGGCACAAGAATCAAAACCAATGAGGGAGGGTTAATGCAAAATCATTAAGATTTTAGATTTTCTTTTTTTGGGTACATATCAAGATTTTAAATTTATATAGCAAGATAGATTACCGATATTCTTATGATTATCCCAGCCAAAAATATAAAAACAAACCTCTTATGATTATCTTCTTTGAAGGGTCGTTTGAATTCGGAGTATTTTTGAGTTTATGAAAATAGTTTATGCAAATAAATTAAATTTTGTGTTAATTTATAAATTTTAATTAATAAAAATTATATTTTTATAAGCTATTTTTTCATAAACTACCTTAAAAAGTTTATAATAATACATAAAAGTTTAGTTATTTTTATAAGCTGTTTTGCATAAACTCAAAAATAAATAAATCCAAAGAGGCCCAAAATCATTAATAATAATAATAATAAAAAAATAGTTTTTTGGTAAAAAAAATTAAATTTCTACAAAAAGAAAATATTAAATAGATTAGGATAATGGGTTGTACCAAAAAAATTAGGATAATTGGATAAAGATTGAGCGCAAGACATTTAATTTGCAATCTCTAATAACCGGCCAGATTTTCCGCATTGACCAGGAGACACGTAATTTACTTATATGAAAATGCAACAATAGAAAAGAATTTACTATCACATTGAAGATTAAAAAGGAAACTAATTAAGTTTCATTGTTGTCATCATCTGCTCCGGGATGTTTCTTTAGTAGGTGTTCGGTTTAATTGTAAGGTTGTTTTTTAGTGGCATTTGGTCATCTTTTTGCAATTAAAAAACATAATTAATAATTATGAATGTTTAAATGATATGATACAACTCAAAAAGTTTGATCTAATTGTAATAAGATGGATCTTGAATTCAAGAGATTCCGAATTCAAGTCCTCTTAGTGTCTTTGGAGGGTTGCTAATGTAATTACTTTTATAAGTGCTTTTTGAACTCTAAGGTCTTCCAGCTCTTGGACTGAGAAACCATCCCTTACTCTAAAACTTTGTAACAAAAAAAAAAAGATGATACGAGTATTTTCTAGCTTAACCAATATTTCGAGTTCAATCTTTAACTTAAACATGTGTAACAACATTAAAACTTTTTAGAAAGAGTTGGCCACTCACATGAATACTTGATGGTTGATTTATGCAAAACGAAGAAAAATCCACTAAGCGGTAAGCTCTATTTAGTTTGCCACAATATTTTCTGTTTTTATTTTTAAAAAAATATGTTTTACATTTGAAAGGAAAAAAAAAATGTACAAACAGTGTAAAATAATTTTACACTGTCAACCAATTATAACTATGTTTTTCGCCAGGTCATTTCACTTAACCCACTTTCTTGTGATATAATATAAAAGGTTGAAACATTCTTATTGATTATCAGTATAAAATTAATTTACACTGACAATACATGTTCTTTAAACTCTTTATATTTTATTTTTTTTAAAGAAATTATTAAAAAAAATGGCTCAAGTACAACGATTGTTATAACAGAAAGAAATAAAACATTAATTCAAAAATCTCTCATAAGTCTACGAATTTTATTGCTCCATTTATAATTGTGCAGTCTCCATTATAAAAAATTTGACAAATTTTTTATTGTAACCATTAAATTTAGGCTAAACTGTACTTTTGGTCCCTTACGTTTATTTTATGTTTGAATCAGGTCCCTTACGTTTTAAAAGTTTCAATTTGGTCCCTCACGTTATCAACGTTTGCATTAGTTAGTCCATTCAGTCAAATATTTCACTAACCCCGTTTGATTTTTACACGTGACTGACAGTTTTGACACGTGAACGTTATTTTAAACATGAGAAAGTTGAATACTTTCCCACCATGCACAAATTGGATTTTTACCATTAGATCAAATAAAGAATACATCATTATCATAGTCTCTCAGTACTAGATCTAACCATCCACTCTACAACTCATCACCCTCCTTGCCTCACCACTCACCGGATCATAACCAAATTCAAGACCACCTCATGAGTCACCGGGGCATCTCTTTCCATCCTATCAATAGCTCCTATCCACTATTAGAAACCCATTTCATAATTAGACTCATAGAAACCAAAATGCTCTGCTATTACATCAATTTTAATCTATTTTTCGTTTAAATGTTTTTCTTCATAAGCTGTCATTACAATGGGCACTACTAATCAGACATGCCAATTTGTATCGAAAAAAATACTGTGAAAAAATAGTGTGATGGAATAAAATCTAGTGTTAAAAGTATGATAAAAGTGTTGATGTTGATGTTGCTGCTGGTAGTGGTGGTGGTGGGTGAGTGGCCATGGAGGAGAGAGTGTGGCAGTGAAGATAGGGTTAGCAAAAAAAATCTAGCGTGGAGTGTCTATGATAAAAATGTGCTCTTTATTTGATTTAGTGGTGAAAATCCAATTTGACCGGTTGCTTAGAGTTCTTGCAAGCCAATGGTAAAATGGCAGGTTGCACGATGATTGAGAGATAACCCTTTCAATTAATGAGCGAAAAACACAAATGTGAGAGAGAGAAAAGTTGGACATGGACTCTTACGGGCATTTGTCCAATTTTCTACTATTGACGTCTCCTGAGCCTAGCAGGACTGAGCATGATCGCGGCGGTAAGAAAATCAGCGGTACCATTGCTGAAATACAAAAAATGTTGTGAAATTCCTATCATCTTTATTTATCTCTTGTTTTTCTAACGATCTTGTCTGACATCATGTTACTTGAGGACAAGCAACAGTTCAAGTTTGGGGTTGTGATGACAGGAATTTCTACGGTATTTTTAGTATTATTATTAGTAGTAAATTGACCAAGACAGACCCAAATACGAAGGAAAACCTACAAAAGCAAGAAAAAGCATCAAGACAGAGTCCAAGATGCAAAAAGACAAGAAAAAGCCCAAAAAGTGAAGAAAATCAGCATTCCATCGCAGCACGATGGAGTATATCGCAGCACGATGGAGTAACTTGGCGCCCAAGCTGATGAAATGCACAGGATCAGTTATAAAAATAAACTGAATCTTCACATCGCACTGCGATGAGTTTATCGCAGTGCGATGCCTTGCTGAGGCCCATTACGAAAACTATAAATAGAGCCTCCCTTTCATTGTTTAAATCATTCAGAAATAGTAGAACACTCTCTACTATAAGGAGAGGTTCAGAGGAGCTTTATTGGGCATAGTTTTCTCCCCTTACGGGAAAACTAACTCAGCAAGGTATGTTTTCTTTAGGCTTTTGTATTTAGATTATAATTCTTGTAATTTAAATATGTAGTCTTTATAATTTATGCCTTAGGTTGTGGTGGAGAAGATGAACTCTCCTATGAATATTTGGAGTCTGTGATTGAGTCTAAGTTATAATAAATGATATTTAAAGTATTATGTTTGTTATTTACTTTCGCGCACTTTAATAACGTATATCGTAATCTGGCCAGATAAGCGGGAACGCCCATATAATTGATATCAGGTTTTGACTTGGTATGGTCTGGAACTCGTAGTAAATAATGCTAGGTGTATATAGACGGTAACATCCTGAACTAGTCGTGAATTGAGCGGTTAGAGGAGGAATCATGCACTAGGTGTGATCTGAGCACTTAGAAGATGAACATCCCGATACTAGGACCTAAAGGTTAATTGGTGAAGGTTATAATGCATGTTTATAAACAACTCACTTAGTAATTAGGGTATGTGACACATCGAGGTTAGGCTCTCGTAGGTACCTTAGTTGTTAATGTAGGGAAACTTTAATAAACATAGTGTAATAGTAAGGTATTACTACAACAAGGATAATTCACCGCCGAACATAATCTAAGTAACTATGTTATACACCGGTCATGCCAAATATGAAGAAGGGAGGGAGTCCAACCACTATACCTAGCCTCTATATTTCTTGAATCTATATTTATACATTCTGTTATTTATATTTCTGCAACGCATTACGCTATTTTTATAAAACCTTTTCCAAAAACCAAAGCGAATGCAAACTATCACAAACTTAAATAACGCTAGTGAAGCTTCGGCCCGATCCCTGTGGATACGAACTCATTCTATACACTAGAGTGTGAATTATTACTCGACGACAGACTTGTGCACTTGCTAGACCCTAGTCAAGTTTTTGGCGCCGTTGCCGGGGATTGTGTTTACAAAGCCTTACTAGATTTATTTAAGTTTGTCAAAAAAATTTCAAAAATACAAAAAAATTTAAAAATTCAAAAATCTTGTTGATGATTGTGGATTTTGATCTGTGAAATTCTGGCTAAGGATAAGTCTTGGTATTTAAGCGATCCGGTGTGATCCACCTCACTTACCTGGGAATTTTCATGGTGACAAAGACACATGAGACAAACCAAATATAGTTTCATAATTTACTTTTCCAGTGGTATTCATTTGTTGTGCTTGATAACAGGATATTCTGGAGTTAAAGTACGACCCTGAACCCGAAAGAACGTTCCGGAAAAGAAGAGCAACACAAAAGCTTGCAAAATCCAGTAATCTCAACACAGAAGAAGAGCCTACCACCAAAGCCATGGGGGACGAGCAGAGAGTTACAATGAGAGATTACTGCAAGAGGACTGACACAGATCAGATCTCACTGGGATTCCAACCGGCGAATCCAGCTAACTTTGATATTAAGGGTAATGTTCTTACAGGTTTGCGGGAGAACTAGTTTGACGGACGTGCCAACAATGATCCCTGGGATCATCTTGCAAAGTTTTCAGAGACATGTCAGATCCAGAAGGTGCCGGAAAACGTTTTTGATGACAAGAAGAAGCTGTGTTTGTTTGCTTTTTCTCTTACAGGTCTAGCTAAAGATTGGCTTCAATGCTTGCCAAGGGAAACAACTACAACCCAGGTTGGAGCAAACACCCAAATTTACGCTGGGACCAAACAGGGAACCAGGCTCAAGCTGCACCTCAACCTAGAAAGCCATCTCCATTGGAAGAATTACTCAACAAATTTGCTAACATGAGCAAAACTAACTTTGAAAATATCGAAACTACAGTAGCCAACCAGGGGGCGACGATAAAAAGTCTTGAAACCCAGATTGGTCAACTCTCTAAACTGGTAAGCACTCATGTTTCTAAAGATATTGCAGGTAACACGGTGGACAATCCAAAGGAGGAGTGCAAAATGCTAAGAGACATGAACACAGGGAATGTGTACGATGAAGGGAAGCTAAAAGAGTTCGAAGAATGGTTTGAGGCTACGCTGGGAATGACCATGGAGAATTACTATGATGATTACTTAAGTGAGCTAGAAGAGTACAGAATCAAACCAGCGGCGAAACCATACCTGCCACTCAAGAAGACAGATCCTGGAAGCGTCACCATACTTTGTCAAATTGAGGGAGCAGAAGTCAAAGCATTATGTGATGTGGGATCAAGTGTGAATGTAATGCCATTATCTCTAGTAGAGAAATTTAAACTCATAACACCAATTGCAGGTACAAAAAGGGAACTCACATTAGCATATCAATCCACTATTCATGTAGAAGGCTTAATGAAGGATGTCTTGGTGAAAGTCAAAGACCTGGTATTCCCAGCAGACTTCATGATCCTTGATATCCAAGAGTACGAAGAGCATCCCATCATTCTGGGAAGACCATTCTTAGCAAATAGCAGGGCACTCATTAATGTGGAGCTCGCTGAGTTGACTCTAAGAAGTGGAGCAGAGGAAAGACCCATCAAAGCTTCCAGGACCAGAAGGGAAGTATGCTTTATGCTAGAGTGGAAAGACAGGGAAACTACACCACCGACTCCAGATCAAGAAGTACAGGTAAAAGTAGAGATAGCAGAACTGGAGAATGAAATGGCGCAGCTAGAGATATAGACAGCTCAGGAAGAGGAGGTACCCGAAGAACTCACTGAAAAATTGAAGAGGCCTACCATTGAAGTGGACATCCGAGCAACATGGGTCAAAGCATGAGGAAGAAACCAAAATGTGGCTAGAAAATCTAAGTTTGGGGTTAATACGCCACCTCTGAAGAAGCCTGCTAATGAGAGAAAAGAGGAAAGAGAAAAGAAAAGCTGGGTTAATGCACCAAAAGAACAAAAGAAGGAACATCCACCGAAAGGCAAAGGGAAGGCCATCAATAAAACAGTACCTTCAGAAGATGATGGACAACTCTGTTTTGCCACCTTCAAAGAAAAACAAAACCCAGAGAAGTATGATATAAGCAACAAGAAAGAGGGAGGAGCTAAGGCGAAAGCTCATACAGAAGAGAGAGACATGCGAACCTATCCTCTGTAATGGAGGAAATGCCTCAAGCTAATGAGAGGCTAAACAAGCGCTGCTTGGGAGGCAACCCAAGGATAAGTATTTAATTAAGTATTTCAATTCAGTAATTTCAATTCAGTTTTTTAATTCAATAATGTATGCCTAGAATTCCGCATGTCATCTTCATCTGTCAACAGCCCTTATTCAAACTTATAAAAAATTAAATAACTGCTTACTGTTTATTATCCAGTGCATGACTAACTGTTATAGGTAAGATTGCAGCGAAATAAGTTATAAATCTTGATGAGACGAATTTCACACCTTCATACAGAAAACCAAAGGTGATTGCTTCGAATTGCGAAGTTCGGGAGACGGAGAGACGAGTGATGAAGCTGATGTCTGTGAGACAAGTGTTCAACTTCAGATACCTAAGCCATGTGAGGATTTGAGCCAAATATTTCCAAATGGTATTACCACTTTCTTTCGAATTACTATGAGAGTACCATGCACTTGTTTATTTTCTAGAACTTGCTCTAATTCTCTGCTGACTGGTTAGTTTGATATTATATGCATTGAGGCAATTGTTTGTTATAACCCAGAGCCTTTTCAAGCCACCCTTATTATTATATCCTTTGCTAGCCAATTTTTGACCACGATACAAGCCTATAGACCAAAAAAACAAAGAAATTACCCTCTTTGGAGTTAGGTAATAGTTCTCAAAGTCTTGACAACAAAATAAGTTTGGGGTTGCTCATGGAACTAGCAACGTTTAAGTTTGGGGTGGGTATACGGAGAACTATCACTATAAAAAGAAAAAAATAAATGAAAAAGAGACGGGAAAACATCAAAAATTCCCTAAAAAAATAGTCTCTTAAAAAAAAAATGAATGAAAAAAAAGAGCCAAAGGGCAAAAGAAAGAGCCAAAGGGCAAAGAAAGTGATAGAAAAGAACCACACAAAGACACATCCGGTTCTTATTTTCCGATACCAACACAAAAAGGCACCCAGAAGGCACACAGGTTGCGCACACAAAAAGGAACAACAAAGTAGAACCTAACTCCAATGTTTAGCCTACTATTCCCAAAAAATGTCCTACCTTGACCTAAGCCACGTTATAACCCTGAAAAGACCTCCAATAATGCATGAGTATTAAATTTTGACCGGTTGCTTAGAGTTCTTGCAAGCCTATGGTAAAATGGCAGGTTGCACGATGATTGAGAGATAACCCTTTCAATTAATGAGCGAAAAACACAAATGTGAGAGAGAGAAAAGTTGGACATGGACTCTTACGGGCATTTGTCCAATTTGCTACTATTGACGTCTCCTGAGCCTAGCAGGACTGAGCATGATCGCGGCGGTAAGAAAATCAGCGGTACCATTGCTGAAATACAAAAAACGTTGTGAAATTCCTATCATCTTTATTTATCTCTTGTTTTTCTAACGATCTTGTCTGACATCATGTTACTTGAGGACAAGCAACGGTTCAAGTTTGGGGTTGTGATGACAGGAATTTCTACGGTATTTTTAGTATTATTATTAGTAGTAAAATGACCAAGACATGCCCAAATACGAAGGAAAACCTACAAAAGCAAGAAAAAGCATCAAGACAGAGTCCAAGATGCAAAAAGACAAGAAAAAGCCCAAAAAGTGAAGAAAATCAGCATTCCATCGCAGCACGATGACACCCATCGTGCCACGATGGGAGCTGCTTGTTCGCCAAGAAATCAGAAGCAATAAATCTGAAGAAAATCTTTGCATCGCAACACGATGGAGTATATCGCAGCACGATGGAGTAACTTGGCGCCCAAGCTGATGAAATGCACAGGATCAATTATAAAAATAAACTGAATCTTCACATCGCACTGCGATGAGCTTATCGCAGTGCGATGCCTTGCTGAGGCCCATTACAAAAACTATAAATAGAGCCTCCCTTTCATTGTTTAAATCATTCAGAAATAGTAGAACACTCTCTACTATAAGGAGAGGTTCAGAGGAGCTCTATTGGGCATAGTTTTCTCCCCTTACGGGAAAACTAACTCAGCAAGGTATGTTTTCTTTAGGCTTTTGTATTTAGATTATAATTCTTGTAATTTAAATATGTAGTCTTTATAATTTATGCCTTAGGTTGTGGTGGAGAAGATGAACTCCCCTATGAATATTTGGAGTCTGTTATTGAGTCTAAGTTATAATAAATGATATTTAAAGTATTATGTTTGTTATTTACTTTCGCGCACTTTAATAACATATCTCGTAATCTGGCCGGATAAGCGGGAACGCCCATAGAATTGATATAAGGTTTTGACTTGGTATGGTCCGGAACTCGTAGTAAATCATGCTAGGTGTATAGAGACGGTAACATCCTGAACTAGTCGTGCATTGAGCGGTTTGAGGAGGAATCGTGCACTAGGTGTGATCTGAGCACTTAGAAGATGAACAGCTCGATACTAGGACCTAGAGGTTAATTGGTGAAGGTTATAATGCATGTTTATAAACAACTCACTTAGTAATTAGGGTATGTGACACATCGAGGTTAGGCTCTCGTAGGGAAACTTTAATAAACATAGTGTAATAGTAAGGTATTACTACAACAAGGATAATTCACCGCCGAACATAATCTAAGTAACTATGTTATACACCGGTCATGCCAAATATGAAGAAGGGAGGGAGTCCAACCACCATACCTAGCCTCTATATTTCTTGAATCTATATTTATACATTCTGTTATTTATATTTCTGCAATGCATTACGCTATTTTTATAAAACCTTTTCCAAAAACCAAAGCGAATGCAAACTATCACAAACTTAAATAACGCTAGTGAAGCTTCGGCACGATCCCTGTGGATACGAACTCATTCTGTACACTAGAGTGTGAATTATTACTCGACGACAGACTGTTGCACTTGCCAGACCCTAGTCACTTACCTTACAAAAAATTTCAATAAATCTTTGAATAAGCTACAAGTCAGGTATAAGCCAAATGTCCTAGACAAGAGGTCCAACATTAAGTCACAGGGCAAGACCAAGGAGGAGAATACTTCTGAGCAAATCAAGGAAGTAAGATGTTTTGAATGTGAAGGATTTGGACACATCATACCAGAATGTCCAAACTTTCTCAGGAAACAGAAAAAGGGAATGTCAGCTACTTTATCTGATTCTGAGGAAGAGAAAGAAGAAGAACCATCAAATAAAGCCTTCGCTGGAACATTTGAAACTAGCCAGACCACATGTCCCAACATCATGTTCAACATGTGTCCCCTCAATACAAAGAATATAAGGGACGACTGAAAAGATGTAAACATTGTAGAAAAACTGGACATTTAATCTCAGAATGCTTCCACCCCCATGGATACCCTCAAGCCTAAATCACCAAGTCAGAACAAAAAGAAGACCCTATCTCAAGGGGTGAAATATAAAGAAGCTCTGACTAAAGTATGGAAGCCAACACCACCCCAAAAGGTTCATACTCCTCTAGAAATATCTCCATCCAAAAATTGGTATTTTGACAGTGGGTGTTCTAAATACATGACTGGAGATAAGAGATACCTTAGAGAATTAAGGTCTCACTCAAAAGGAAGTGTTACCTTTGGGGTGTGTTTGTTTCAAGTTTAGAAATTATGTTCCTTGGAATATATGGGTAGGAATGTATATACCCATGTTTGTTACAAAGTTAACATAAAATTATTCCTAGGTATGAAAGTTCCTTGGAATAAAATAACTTCCAATAACTTCTCTTATTCCTACCATTTTATTCCCTAGGAAATGGGTGGGAAAGAAAAATTCCCATGAAGTGGGGAATAAAAGTTAAGTAACTTCTAATAACTTCCCAATTACCCATTTTTATTAATAATTCCTAGGAATGTACTTATTATCAACCAAACATGATTTTTTTAAAATACCTAGGAATAAAATTCTCATTATTATTTCCTAGGAATATTATTCCTAGGAATGAATTTAATAACCTTCAAACAAACACCCCCTTGGTGATGGAGTTAAAGGTAGAGTCATAGGCATTGGAAAACTAGCCAGTCCAAACACTTCATGCCTAGATGATATTCTACTAGTAGAAGGTCTCACTGCAAACTTGATTAGCATTAGTCAACTATGTGAAAAAGGACTAAAAGTGCACTTCAACAACCATGAATGCAACATTGCTAATGATCAAGAGGTAGTGATGAAAGGGACAAAGACAAGTGATAAGTGCTATACTTGGACACCTTAAAAAAATGGTCCAGAAATAGCTTGCTTGTCTGCCAAGGAAGATATTGACAAAATGTCCCACCAGATGTCCCAACATCAAGAAGCCGAAGAGATTTTGATTGGGAGTGTTAGAGTGCCTCTGGGTATTCACATGCTCAAAAACGTGTCATAAGCATTATAGAGGTAACGTGCAGAGTAAAGAAACGTTAAACATTTGCACGTAAAAAGAGGTAGCCTTAAGTTCTCAATTAATCTATAAAAGGCTACTATGACCTCATATGTGACACTACCAAACGTCTCAACATCTTGTCTGACATCCTCCTAAAAAAAAATAGAAACTCTTTCTTCTCAAGAACACTCTTCAACAATGTCTCAACAATCATCTAAGAACAACAATTCAAATCCAGATGATTCAAAGACGCAAACGGAAGAGGCATCCTCTCAAATGCCTCGGGTTTCAGACGCATGCGTTGATCAACAAGGGGTTATCATCAACGTTGTACCAATCAGCATGATTCCTCCAACTGAAGGCGAAATCAAGAAAAAGAAACCCAAAGTTTCCTCGCCAAAAAAGAAGAAGAACCCTCGAAAAACGAAGAGTCATGCCATGCAACTAGGAATGACAAAATTCAGGAACAAGAGCCTTCAAAACCTGAATGTCAACCTTCTGAGAATCAAGAATCACCAAAGAAACCAGAAGGGTCACAAGTCAAGCCATCTGATGAAGCAACAACTAATGAACATCATGACAAGACAGCTGAGCAGATTTCCCCACCAACCAACGAAGTTCCTCCATCAGAAACAACCACCAACATCTCCTCAAGACCTCAGGAAGATGATCCCAACTTGGATCAAACTACACCTTCAATAGAGGTTCCAGCACAGGATGTTGAACCCAATGTCCCAACATCTGGTTCTACACAAATTTCAGAACAAGAAAAAGTTCAAGACTTGGGACAAGATGATCAAGATGATGAAGATGAGGTCCATCTGGCCAAGATTCTTCTAGGGGTGAAGAAAAGTGGTGAACCACATCAAAGCATGGAAGAATAAAGCTTAGAAGAAAGTGAAGGAATACGCATTAACATTCCAGTCAAAAGAAGAGCTGAGACGTATAGGTCTAAGCAAGTGGAGACACCTATCACTGAAAAGAAAGGGAAGAGAAAGGCAGAGAAGAAGGCTTCTGGAAACAAGAACTCAAAGAAGAAGAAACAGGTCGTTGCTGTCAGTAACTCTGAATCTGATGGTGAACCAGATATCCTAGACATTACGACCCCAGGAAAGAAAAGAATTGGAGTAAGAAAAATTCCTGCAAACATCCCACCAGCACCAATGGATAAGGTTTCCTTCCGTTCTAAAGAAAGTGCTCAAAGGTGGAGGTTTGTTTACTATAGAAGAGTTGCTCAAGAAAGATAGCTTAATCAAGAAGCTCTAGAATGCAAAGAAACCATCGAGCTCTTAGAAGCTGTTGAGCTGATGAAGACTGTGAAAGACTTAGGCAACTGCTATGAGATGCTGGTAAAAGAATTCATTGTAAACATCACCAGTGCTTGCAGTGAAGGAAGTGAGGAATTCAAAAAGGTTCGAGTCCGAGGTAAAGATGTGAAGTTCTTTCCAACAACCATCAATGAGTATCTTGGTAGGAATCCAACTATGGAAGGTGATGAAGCTGAGTTAGTCAAGGAGGTGACCAAGGAAATTACTAGAGGGAAAGTAAAAGAATGGCCTAAGAAAGGATTACTGTCTACAGGATGTCTTAGTGTCAAGTATGCAATTCTCAACAGAATTGGAGCTGCAAACTGGGCACCTACCAATCATGGTTTTGGGATTACCCCTATGCTAGCAAAGATGATCTTCCTCTTAGGAACAAAAAGGAAGCTCAACTTTGGTGATCACGTCTTCAACCAAACCATGAAGCATGCTGAGACATATGCAGTGAAGCTGCCAATTGCCTTTCCCTGCCTAATAACTGGAATGATTTTAAGGCAGTGTCCAAACATCCTGTACCCTGATGAAGTTCCAACCAAGAAGCCTCAAGTTCTGAGTTTTGACTACAAACTCTTTGTTGGTACACATGTCCCATACATCGTGTTCCCAAACATGAAGGAGATTGCTGAAGCATCAGGCTCCATGCCTAGAGCAAACAAGAATGATGTCCTGGCTGAACTAAGGCAAATCTCAAAAATCTTGGAAGAAACCATCAAGATCAGCACAACAAGAAAACATCATGTGGATAATCTGATCAAGTCCATACAAGATACTTAAGGAGAAGAGAATGAAGAAGATGGAGATGGTGAAGAAGCAGAAGAAGCTTGAAGAACAGACCCTGGGTAATGTAGGAAAATAAGTACTTTTGTATTTTTCCTTTTCTATTCATCTTCTTGTATTTTGTGGCCTACCAAATGTCCTAGACATTGGAGGATTTGACATCCGGCACTAAGTGTGCACTTTTGTAAGTTGTTCTCTCTTTTTAATCAATGAAGTACTTTCCTTTTAAACCTTTGACAAATTATGGTAAAAAGGGGAAGAAATAATTGATGATAAGAACAACTCTTTGGCAAGAAGAATCATTCTCTTGCTTTACGGATGAATATGGCAAGCTTTAGAAAAATTTAAAACTAAAAACTATGCTTAATAAGTGTGTCCAGAGCATAATTAAAATGCCAAAATTGAACCTCTAAAAAGTCTAGTGAGTCTTTATCACTCTGACTAAGTACTTTCCGCTGCAACTCAAGACTTTGGTTCACTAAGTCACTAGGTATCTCATCTCTGGACTTAGAAAATTCATTATGGATCATATGAAGACAAGACTAAGATTGTCTCATACTAGAATAGGTTCATCACACAGTTAAGATTAGAGAAGTCTTGAAAATTGAAGACACACAAGATTCTGAAGATCAAAGACCTTGAAGACCTGAAGATCTCATAACAGAAGATTGCATCAACAGAGATCAATTTGAAGATTGAAGAATTTGAAGATTGAAGACTGAAGAGTGCACATTCAACAAAGTGGTTTGTGGTTGTTTTAGCCATAATTTGCCAAAGGGGGAGATTGTAGTTCTTCTGAGATTGGCTGCATCATAAGGCTAAAACAACTTGGTTAGAGTGACTTAAACTGAAGCACCAATGCTAAAGCAACATGTTGAACAAGATGTCCTAGACATCTTGTCACTGGCTTCAGAGCATGTTAAGGAAACATGTCGAACAAGATGTCCTAAGACATGTGGGTAGGACATCTTGACCCAGTTCATCTTAAAAGATAAAGCTTATCCATTAAGCACGCGTGTTTGTTCAAATTTGAATAAGGCGCGAATATTTAAGTAACAAGCTGAGATTAGGATTAATGATAAAGTTTGTTATTAATTCTAAGTGTTAGATACGATTGGATTCATATTTAATTTGTGGATAATGAAGGTGGAAAAACACAAGAAGGGGGGGGGGGTTGAATTGTGTTTTAAAAATTGAATCTTTTTCTCAAATAAAAACGAGTTAGCAGCGGATATAAACACAAAACAAAAGAGATGCTGAGAGGGAGAAAGAAAGACACAGAATTTATCCTGGTTCCTCTCATAAATTGAGAGTACGTCCAGTCCCCTTGTTAATAACAAGAGCTTTTCACTATAATCTTTACAAGATTACAACTTGCTCAAGCACACTTGCAAGATACTTCTCAAATGCTCAAGTTACACTTAACGAGAGACTTCTCAAACAAACTTACAAGTAAGAATGAATGTTAATGGACACTTGATATACTATCAGAGGTGTTTACAAAATACAACGCAAATTTGCTTAAAGAATAAGAATGACACATAGAATCTTGAATGTCAGAATGTTTTAGAGCATTTAATGCAGTGATAGAACAGCAGTCATTTCTTCCATTTGAGTCTTCTATTTATACTTCAATGGAATGTGATGACCGTTGCAGAGAGATAAGATGCCAGCTGGAATTTGATTGTACAATTGATAGCTGTACATTGCCTTCTTTGGTAAAGAACTTCAATTCCACTACCTTGCAATTTGAATTATCACTCAACCATTTTGAGTAATAATAGTACAGTCGTACAATCCTCAAATGCGCTCCACTTATGGATAAGGTTAACGTTGTACCAACGAATATTCTTTCCTGTGGATATGACAGAGTCCCAAAATGGATTGTTCTTCAATCATTGATTCTGACTCTGTCAGTTCTTGAGTGACGCAAATTCCTTTTGTTTCAGAGTCTGTAGTTGTAGCTTCTTAATGTCTTCAGCTTCTGAGTTCTTTCAGAGCCTAGCTGTTGTCCTCAGTGCCACTTACTTCAGAACTTGAATTTTAAGCTTCTGACGATCAGCGATATACTTTCAGAGCTTCTTAGCTTGGCTTCTCTGCTTTTATTCATAATGCTTCTGAATGAATTTTAACTTTTAATTCTCACTAGAATAATCATTAGTAATACCAATTGCAATTTTAATACTTTGTTATCATCAAAACCAATCAAAATACTAGAGATTTATGTCAGATCCACTTTGTTCCAACAATCTCCCCCTTTTTGATGATGACAAACAAAAGCATTAAAATTCAATTGTTGTTGCTTTAATTATTTATGTTGACTTCAGGTTTCAAAGTTTTGCAAGCTCCCCCTGAGTCTGATAATCCATAGGGTTAGGTTTGTAAGCTCCCCCTAAGTCTTATCCATAATTAATTAAAACAGTTTAAGAGTTAATTTATTAACTTGAAATAAATTTTCATATTTAACCCTAAGAGGCAGAGGTTTGTAAGCTCTTCCTTCAGAGTCTGATAATATTCAGAGAAGGTTTGCAAGCTTCTCTCATTTTATCTATGAAAATGTATTTCAAATCTAAAATTTTCTCCTCTTTCAATAGAGTTCAGAATTAATGAAGATCAAAGAGGGATAATAATTGATTCAAGATGCATAAGCATAACAGTCTCAGATTTTTGCATAGTAACAGAATCAATTATTATTATTATTTTTAACGCTATTCTTACTCCCCCTTTGGTCATTAATCAAAAAGTAACGAAAAATAAGACAAGTAAGTCAAATAACGCCTTTCTCAAGACAATCAAGTCAAAAGTTGGTTACAACTATGTTCAATTAAATGAACTTGTTGATTTCCAGGCAGACATGGGTGTTTTGAGAGCATTATAAAAGGAGATGATTCTTCTCACTTTAGTCATAACAACTAATCAAAGAATACATTCACAAACACACAAGTGAAAATCAAGCAATGGAGAAGGCTTCAGGATCAAAGAAAGAGATCAAGAAGGAAGTGCCCAGAAGTACCTGGCTGAGTTTCACCAAGCCATGGTTGACTATCTTTCTGATGCAAACACTGCTGGGGATTCAAGACCAGAAGTGCCCAAGAAGGATGAGTCAGAGGCTAAGTCAGATGTAGAGTCTGAGTAGTGTTCTCACTATCAATGTACTAAGACTTTGTATTAATAATAATAAAAAGGCTAAACTATATTTTTGGTCCCTTACGTTTATTTTAGATTTGAATCAGGTCCCTTACGTTTTAAAAGTTTCAATTTGGTCCCTCACGTTATCAAGCTTTGCATTAGTTAGTCCTTTCCGTCAAATTTTTCACTAATTTCGTTTGATCCTTACACGTGACTGACAATTTGGACATATGAACACTATTTTGGACATGTTCAGTGTCATTTGGGATGCTAACTAAGTAAAAAAAATAATTAAAAATAATATATATTACTTATAATAATGGAATTGACCCCAAAAAAAGTGTCCAAAATAGTGTCAACGTGTCCAAAATAACATTCACGTGTCCAAACCGTCAGCCACGTGTAAAAATCAAACGAAGTTAGTGAAATATTTGACGTAATGGACTAACTAATGCAAAAGTTAATAACGTGAGGGACCAAATTGAAACTTTTAAAACGTAAGGGACCTGATTCAAACCTAAAATAAACGTAAGGGACCAAAAGTACAGTTTAGCCTAATAAAAATTTCCTTGCTTTTAAGTTGTTTATTTTTGTTGCATGTTTCTTATATTCACTTAAAAATGTCAGAGCACCAGTTACCAGACACGCCTCATACGGTATTGGTGTCTCGCTGTTAAACAAGCTATAATACTAAGAAGCTATATCATGAGTAAGTAGGAATACTGATGTGGGGGAACCTTAGGTTTTCAAAAGCCTAATATAAGTTTAAAAACAAGATGCTCTTCAGCACCTTACACTAGGTTCAGTAGCCACAAGAGTATCAGACATAAGTAGTGAATATATCTTAATTTTGAAAAACAAAAATAAAATTAACACACACACAACCAGATATACAGACAATCAAGCATGGATAATCAATTAATTCATTAAACACAAGATAGAAATAATTATCCAAGATTACAAAACAAAACATATTTATGTGCTCAAACAAATGGTTAAGACTTTGGCAATTGACCAGTAAACTTCAGCAAAAGCTCCATCATAGCATCTATCTTCTTATGAGTGGCTTCTCCAGATCTGTTCATATCATCCCTCATATCAGCCCTAAATTCATCCATCTCATTCCTCGGCTCTTCCCTTAAATCATTCTTTATTTCTTCCAGAGCCAATTGAATAGCTGGAGGTATAGCAGATAATGGAGAGCCTTGGACAAGTCTTGGTGGAGATCTTGGAGGGGTAGTATCAACTATTGGAGCTTTACCTTTGTCAGCACTGTTCTCATCTAGGTTCTGATCAACCCTAGTCTGATCCTCATCAGTTGCTTGATTCTCATTTATCTTGTGAGTCTCAATCACAACAATATGATAAGCTCTATCCACTAATAACTTGAGAGCTTCTTGATCAACAAGTCTCTTAGGCTCTACTTCAGCAGCTATCCTAGCCTGCTCAGCATCAATTATCATTCTGGCATAACTTGCTTCCTCTTCAGCTAACCTTTTAGCAGCTTCAAGTGATGTAATGATACTTTCATTCACAGCAGCCAAAAGTTCCAGACGTTGACACTCTTCCTCATGATTATAGTTGGTGAGCCTAAGAGCATGAGAGACCTCTTCAGCATGCATTATCTGATTCAAAGCATTCATCCCTCTTCCATGAATTTTACCCTTCATATAATCTCCCAGAAGCTTCGGAGACTGACTGAACTTATCCTCCAATTCCCTGATCTTACTATCAATATATGAGGGAAAAATCAATACTTCTTCCTCCAGGCTTTTGAACCTCTTAAGACTAATACTAATAGCACTGTCTAATAGCTCAAGATTGGGTTCAGAATTGGAATTGATAAAGAGTTGATTTTTGTCAAAGGGAATGGTGGGTTCAGGTCTTTTTCTTTTGAGAGGGATTACTTTGATTTTGCTCAGGTCAATGGTTTGGTTCAGAGAGAGTGTTATTGTATCATCATCAATGTTTATGGCTTCTTTTAACATACTCTCAAGGATAGGTAGAGCGAAATCAACAGGTAAGATTAATTCATCCTTGGTCAAAGGTTTGTAAACAGGACCAAGAATGGGAGAAGGTGTGGGTTCATTTGAGATGTGATGCTCTTTATTATCAGAGGGAATGTCATCACATTGGTCAGAAGGTGGATGTTGAGTTTGTTCAGAATGGGCTATTTGTGGTTCAGAATTGTTTTGTTCAGGTTGGGGATTGGGAGGTTTAGATAGTGGTATGTCATCATTCTGAGGTTGATGTATCTCAGGTTCAGAATGTATGATTGTGTTTGGATTTTCCTGTTCAGGAGCAACAATATGAGATGGTGGTGTTTGGATAATGGTTGTGGGAGGTTGTTGAACGAATGGTTCTTGTGGTGGTTCAGTAGTTACATTCAGGAATTTATTAATGGGGTGATTTGGTGAATTCAGATTGGAGTGAGTGAATGCATCACCAGAAAGATGTGGTGTGAGATGGTCTAGAATGGAAGTGTCTTCAGCCACAACTTCCTTGGGTGGATTATTTTTGGTTTTCTGAGGGGTCTTTTGCTTGAATGATCTGAGTTTCCTTGCAGATCTTTTAAGGATTTCTGCTACAGTATCACTACTATAGTCAGAAAGGGTACTTTCAGAAGAGGATGATGATGGTGATGATGATGAAACAAGAACTGTTTGGTGTTTCTGGTTAGGCAGGATCATGGATATAGGTTTTGATAAATCTATGGTTGGACTAAGAGAGGGTAAATCTTGAGCTACAGGCTTGCTATTAACATTAGTCTCAGAGATATTACCTTTAGGAGGAGCTTTGTTAGGAATCCTCTTAGCTTTGATCTTGGTTCTTTTAGAGGCTCGGAAAGCTTGATCATCCTCAGTAGCTGGAGGCCTCTCATTCCTTTTCTTGCTTCTCTTCTCCTTCTCAACATTTGCCTCTGGGACTACCTCAGCAGCTTTAGCTTCATGAGTCTTAGAGACCTCAACTGCCTCAGCAGCAGCAGCATCTACCATCTCATCAACACTATCCTGTTTGGCATCTTCATTAGCATTTTCAGCTACTTCCTCAATCATTGCTTGTTCAACTACTACATGTTTTCTTCTTGACCTTGTAATATCTTTGGGACCATTGAAAATGTCCAAATCTGGTACATCTACCACCATGCTTCTGTCAACATTTTCACCAGATTCTCTTCGTACCATCTCCAAGAAGTTCTCAATCACCTCATCATTGTCATGCTCTGAGATGGTTGGGAATCCATCACACCAGAAGTACTTTTCCCAGACCTTCTTGAGAGGATTTTCTGCCCTCTTCAGATCCTCTTTATTGACTAACTGCATGTTTACCAGAATGGTTGCATCAAGCTTTACAGTGTTGAATACTCTCAATCTTTCCTTTGTTCTGATGATCTCAATCAGCTGTGTTTGACGTATAATTTCTGAGATCAGCCTAAGGTGATGGAGTGTAACCTTTGGTTTATGGTGGCTCTGACTGATATACCAGCAGAGGTGTTCAAATAATAGTCCAGCCAGATTAATCTTAACCCTCTTATGCATGAACCACAAAAAATGTCTATGAGGCAGAGAAATTGTATCCTTTCCTCCTTCTCTAGTGATGATAGAGGCAAGGAATACTTTGAAGGCAAAATGGAATTCCTTCTTCATGCATTTTGCTTTACCAAAATCACGTTCTTTCGTCACAGGAAGAAAAAGGTCTTGTTTGATACTCTCAGTGTACTTGCTCTTTGACTTTTATAGATTAACATCTTCACCCTTATTATCCAATCCCAGCACCTTAGCTATGTTCTCCTGAGTAATCAAAACATTAATTCCCAAAAGATTTGACCTAATCTCTTTTCCTTTGAAGGGTCTCAATCCTAACTGAGCCCTTGTTTTACCTTTCAAAGATTCATCATTAGCAACTAATTTTCTGACTTCTTCTTCAGCAGTGAACTCATCATAGACGGTTGCCTTATTCCAGAAATTCTTGACTATGTCGTAGTAAACAAACCCATTCAGCATATCAAAGTAGTTCTTCCATTGCTGATCATAGAACAAACTCTGAATATCAATGTCATTTACTTTCAAGCTTTCAAAGTCAACGAACTTTTCTGTGAGAAATTCCATGGCTTCCCTACCACAGTCATTTGAATTTGGGGGATCTCTGAGCGTTGCTTGAGAGTTTAAATCAATTACAGGTGGTAATTCTGTGTTGAAAGGCTCTTGAATGATGATGTGAGAAGGTTGAGCAGTCATGATTGCAGAAATTTTGAGAAGATGAGAGCGTTCGAGATTCTGAGTTTTAGGGTTGTGTTGGTAGTGATTGTGAAAAAAAATGTGCTTGTGTAAGTGAAGTGACTATTTATATCAAGCAATAAACACACACAGAAAATAAGCACAAAGGAGGGAACGCGAACAGTTTAAAATTAATTTTAAATTGTATTAACTGCAAATTCATCATTAACTGTTCTCTAGCCATCAGGATCTAGACACGTGTATGAGAGACTCTATCATAGCTGACGCGCGTTCAGACAACTGTAGTACACTTACTAGTACTAAACGTTTCATTTCCGTTTAGTTCAGAGCCAGACTCATTAATATCTTACACCTCATCAGAATCTGTTACTCTTCAGAGCCCATCACATTCAGACTCTGAACGTTAGAGGCTCTGAACGAGCTTCAGACCCTGATTCCATTTTACATCTCAGAGCTAGTTTTTTTAGAGATAAAGTGCATGTTCAAATTCTTTTTAATAAAATCAAATCTTTCAATAGCTAAAGGCTTAGTAAATATATCAGCCCATTGATGTTCAGTATCAATGAATTGAATATTTAAAGTGCCTTTTTGAACATGATCTCTTATAAAGTGATGTTTTATTTCAATATGCTTAGCTCTGGAATGCAAAATTGGATTTTTAGATAAATGAATGGCAGCAGTATTATCACAATAAAGTGGAATACTGCTTTCAGCTATGTTATAGTCTTCTAACTGATATTTCATCCAGAGAAGCTGAGTGCAACATTTAGCAGCTGAGATGTATTCTGCTTCTCCTGTAGACAAAGCAATAGTTGCTTGTCTCTTGCTGGCCCAAGATATGAGATTCTCACCAATAAATTGGCAATTTCCACTAGTGGACTTTCTCTCAATCTTGTCTCCAGCATAGTCAGCATCACAAAATCCAACTAGCTTACTATCTAGGGATTTTTTATAAAGAAGTCCTAGATTAGTTGTTCCTTTCAGATACCTAAAGATTCTCTTAACAGCTGTTAAATGAGATTCTCTAGGGTCTGATTGAAATCTTGCACACAGACATACACAGTATAAAATATCTGGCCTAGATGCTGTTAGATAGAGCAAAGAACCAATCATACCTCTATACAGCTTCTGGTCTACTTTGCTTCCAATTTCTTCCTTGCTCAAGCTGCTTGTAGGATGCATGGGTGTGGCCATTGTCTTACAGTCTTCAAGGTTGAACTTCTTCAGAAACTCTTTTGTATATTTGCTTTGATGAATGTAAGTGCCATCTTTTCCTTGATTGATTTGAATCCCAAGGAAGAATTTCAGTTCACCCATCATGCTCATCTCAAATTCATCCTGCATAAGCTTGGAGAAATTCTTGCACAAGGAAGCATTAGTAGAACCAAAAATTATATCATCAACATAGATTTAAATAATTAAGATATCTTTCTTAGTTGTCTTTCTGAAGAGTGTATTATCAATCTGACCTTTTTGAAAACCATTTTCCAAAAGGAAATTACTCAGTCTATCATACCAAGCTCTTGGAGCTTGTTTGAGACCATGGAGTGATTTCTTTAGTTTATAAACATAATCAGGGTTTTTCAAATCCTCAAAAACTGGAGGTTGTTTAACATACACTTCTTCAGAAATGACACCATTTAGAAAGACACTCTTAACATCCATTTGGTATAATGTAATTCCATTATTAACAGCATAAGACAGTAATAATCTGATTGCTTCCAGTCTAGCCACTGGAGCAAATGTTTCTGTAAAATCAATACCTTCTTGCTGACTGTAGCCTTGTGCTACAAGTCTAGCTTTCTTTCTTACAACCTCACCTTGTTCATTCAATTTATTTCTGAAAACCCACTTGGTTCCAATGATGTTCTTATGTGCTGGTCTTGACACTAAATCCCATACATCATTTCTTTGAAACTGATTAAGCTCATCTTGCATTGCAATTATCCATCCAACATCAGTTAAGGCTTCATCAACATTCTTGGGTTCAATCATAGAAATAAGTCCCAATAAGGAATCACTTTGTTGATAAGCTGATCTTGTCTTTCTTGGATTTTGTTTGTTTCCAAGAATAAGATCTTCTGGATGAGATGACTTGTATTTGAATTTCCTTCTTGGAGCTTCAACATTCTCTTGCATTTCATCTTCTGAGATATCATCATGTTCTTCAGATACTTCTATTGGAGATGCTCCTTCAGAGTCTACTTCAATTTCAGCTTCTGAAGTTTCATTAGCTTCTGATGTTTTCTCAGGTTCTGGAAGGTTGTATTGATACGGCACACCTGCATAGCTATCATCTTGCTCTGACATTTTACTGTCAGGCTCTTTATCATCAAATCTTACATGTATAGATTCTTCCACTGTGTTAGTTTCAGAATTATACACTCTGTATGCCTTTGAGCGTTCAGAGTAACCTATAAAGATTCCCTTACAAGCTTTGGCATCAAATTTCTTTTTATAGACCTTATTGTTTAAGATGTAGCAAGTACATCCAAACTGATGGAAGTAAGAGATATTGGGTTTCCTTCCTTTGAAGAGTTCATATGTTATTTTATTCAGTATAGGTCTGATATAGATCCTATTTTGAATATAACAAGCTGTATTCACAGCTTCTGCCCAGAAGTGCTTAGCAAGTTTAGTCTCATGCATCATGGTTCTTGCCATCTCTTGTAAAGACCTGTTCTTTCTCTCTACAACACCATTTTGTTGTGGTGTTCTAGGAGCAGAGAACTCATGGATAACTCCATGGTCTTCACAGAAATTTTCAAAGGGTTCGTTTTCAAACTCACCACCATGATCGCTTCTGATCCTTAGGATCTTAAGACTCTTCTCACTTTGCACTTGTGTGCAGAAGATGTTAAATACATCATATGCATCATCTTTTACTCGCAAGAATTTAACCCATGTTCATCTATTGTAATCATCAACTATGACAAGTCCATATTTCTTCCCATTGATTGAGGCTGTACTAACAGGACCAAATAAATCAATGTGAAGCAATTCAAGAGGTCTTGAGGTTGAGATAATGTTTTTGGGTTTAAAAGAAGTTTTAGAAATTTTCCCAATCTGACAAGGACCACACAAAGCGTCTGAGTGATAGTTGAGATTGGGTAGGCCTTTAACCAAGCTTAGTTTGCTGAGCTTGGAGATTAATCTCCAATTAGCATGTCCTAAGCGCTGGTGCCAGACCCACTTCTCATCACTCAGAGATAGTAGACATACTATCTTTTGCTCTGTGAGTTCTGAAAGATTGACCTTATAAACATTGCATTTTCTTAGGCCTCTGAATACTACAGATTTGTCAGACTCTCTAGTTACAGTACATGACTCTTTATCAAAAACTACCATAAATCAACTATCACAAAATTGGCTGATGCTAAGTAGATTGTGTTTCAGGCCTTCTACAAGCCATACATTATTAATAGATAAGGAAGAATTACCAACTGTACATATCCCAGTGATCCTCCCTTTTTGTTTGCCTCCAAACCCCACATTTCCTCCCTCTTTCAGAGTGAGGGTTTGGAACATACACTTTTCGCCCGTCATGTGTCGCGAGCATCCACTGTCCAGGTACCATGAATGCTGCTATGGCCTTCTTGGATCGCAAATCTGATACAAAGACAATCTCAGCATTTGGTACCCATATTTTTATGGGTCCTTTGTGGTTAGTCTTAATTGCCTTAGGTGGTCTTTGTTTGAAAGATCTATCAGAAGTTCTAGAGTTGTTAAAGCCTTTTGAAAAACTTTTAGGCTTTGTATAGTTCTTAGATTTAGCTCTAGAATATACCAGAGTTTTGTTTATTTTTACATTGGTCTGAGGTCTGGAGGTCTTAGGCTCTGAAGAGTTCAGAGTCTGAGATTTCTTAACCTCTGACTCAACTATTTTTTCAGAATCTGGTATAACTTTAACTTCTGAATTACTTTTCACAAAGACAGCCTTAGGTTTTGCTTTATCAATGTTAGAGGGTTTAGAAAATAATGAGTTTTCTTTAAAACGTGAGAACCCAAGACCTTCACCTCTATTTCTACTAACATGAAAAATTAAGGAAGCGATCTTACTTCTCTGCATGCCATTGATAAGAAGTTCTTGCAGAGCAAATTCATACTCTGGAGGAACCTTATCATTATGTTGGAACAAAGTGGGTCTGACTTGAACCTCTAATGTTTTAAGTAGTTTTGATGATAACAAAGTATTAAAATTGCAATTGGTATTACTAATGATTATTCTAGTGTGCAGAATTATAAGTCAAAATTCATTCAGAAGCACTATGAATAGTAGCAGAGAAGCCAGTCAAAACAAGCTCTGAAAGCACGACACTGTTCGTCAGAAGCTTAAATTTTGAATGCTGAAGAAAGTGACTCTGAGGATAAAACAAGGCTCTGAAGGACTCAGAAGCTAAAAGACCTCAAGAAGCTATGGCAACAGCATCAGAAGCAAAAGGAATTTACGTCACTCAAGAGCTGACCTATATAGAACTAATGTTTGAAGAACAATCCACTTCAAGGCTCTGTCACATCCACAGGAAGGAATATTCGTTGGTACAACGTTAACCTTATCCATAAGTGGAGCGCATTTGAGGATTGTACTATCGTACTATTATTACTCAAAATGGAGGAGTGATAAATTGAATAGCTAGGTAGTGGAATTGGAATTCCTTACCAAAGAAGGCAATATACAGCTATCAATTGTACGAGTAAATTCCAGCTGGCACCTCTCTCTCTGCAACGGTCATCATCTTCCTCCAAGTATAAATAGAAGACTCAAATGGAAGAAATGACTACTGTTCCTACTACTGTTCTATTACTGCGTTCAAAGACTAAGAAGCATTCTGACATCATATTTTAAATCTGTCATTCTAAGTCTTAGAACAAATTGAGTTGTATTTTGTAAACACCTCTGATAGTATATCAAGTGTTCCTTAACATTCATTCTTATTCTTAAGTTTGTTTGAGAAGTCTCTTGTTAAGTTTAACTTGAGCATTTGAGAAGTCTCTTGTTTAGTGAAACTTGAGCACCTGAGAAGTCTCTTGCAAGTGTGCTTGAGCAATTTGTAATCTTTAGTAGATTATAGTGAAAATCTCTTGTTAGTAACAAGGGGACTGGAGTACTCTCGATTTGTGAGGGGAACCAGGATAAATTCTGTGTCTTTCTTTCTCTCTCTCAGCACCCTCTCGTTAATTTGTGTTTTTATCCGCTGCATACTTAGTCGCTATTAGGCAAAAAGTTTTATTTTTTAAAACACAATTCAACCCCCCCTTCTTGTGTTTTTCCACCTTCAATTGGTATCAGGAGCTGGGCTGTTGCCTAACTCTCACCTATCAGTGAAACAGTTAAGATTCAGGGAGGAAAAACATGTCTGCTGAGAAGAATCTCAATGAAGTTCCATTTGACTATGATTCTAATTCTAAAGACAGAAGGTCTTCTGACAAAATTCCCTTTTTCAATGGAACTGAGACTGGTTATCCATTCTGGAAAACCAAGATGTACAGTCACATCATGGCGATTGATTGTGATCTGTGGGATTTGGTAGAAGATGGAGTGAACTTTGAAAATATGGACTTAGAAGGCGTTGTTAGCTCTAAAGACAGGAAGGCTTTTACACCCACTCAAAAGCTGGAATATAAGAAGCACCACAGTGTAAAAGGGATGATGACAAATGCCATCTCTCATGATGAGTACTTGAAAATTGGAGATAAGAGAACGGCTAAGTCTATCTGGGATTCTCTTAAATCCAAGTATGAAGGAAATAAACAAGTTAAGGAGGCTAAGGCTAACTTGTTAGTACATCAGTATGAATTATTTAAAATGAAGGACGGAGAGGACATTGAGACAATGTTCTCTAGGTTTCAAATTCTTGTTTCTGGACTTCAAGTTTTAGATAAGAGCTACACTGAGGCTGATCATGTAAGGAAAGTACTCAGAAGCTTGCCGCCAAAGTGGAGACCAAAAGTGACAGCGTTTCAGGAATCTAAGGATTTAGATACTGTGTCTCTTGAAAGCTTGGTTAGTTCTCTAAAGAGTCATGAGATGGAACTCATGACTGATGAATCGACTAAGAAGCTAAAAGGGATAGCACTAAGCACCAAGAGTTCTTCTAAGGCTCTGAAGGCGAAGGTTATAGTATCTGATGAAGAAGCTTCTGAAGAAGGTCACGAGATGGACTCTGATGAAGAAGAAGAAATGGTTCTGATGGCTGCAAGAGTATCGCAATGGGCTAAGAGAAGCAAGAAGTATGCTGGTAAGTTTGGAGGTTCTTCCAAGAAGGTTGGTACTTCTAAGGATAAAAAGGAAGAACAAAACAAATGTTTTAAGTGCAACAAACCAGGACACTTCATTGCTGACTGCCCAGAGAACCTGAGTAAATCATCCAAGAGAACCTCTAACAAAGAAAGATACAAAAGTAAGCTCAAAAAGGGGTTCCTTGCCACTTGGGATGATTTGGATCAGGAATCAGATTCTGATGGGGAAGAAGAAGCAAACCTAGCCTTGATGGCAACCACTTCTGACCAAGAGAACTCTGAGCACGAAGATGACTCAGATTCAGAAGATGAAGATGAGGTACTTGCTAAACTTTCTCGTTCTGAATTAATAGATTCCTTAAAAGATGCCTTAAAACTTTTAACCAAAAAGGCAGGTGAGTGTAAGGTCCTTAAAAAGGCTTATAACAACCTGACCGAAAAGGCAAATGAAATAATTGAACAAAATGAGTCTCTAAAATCAAGAAATGAATTTATGGAAACTCATTATGTTTTTGATGATAAGGTTCCTCCAGAACATGAATTTGCTCTTCAGGAATTCCTTATCAATGGAATGAAAAGAAGTAAAATAGCCTCTTTGATTTATCATGTAAGTAGAAATAGAGGAGAAGGTCTTGGATTCTCTCGTTTTAAAGATAATCCATTATCTTCAAAGTCCTCTAATATAGATAAATCAAAACCTAAGGTCGTCTTTGTAAAGAGTCAATCAGAAGTTCTAAATGAGTCAGCTTCTAATAGAACATCAAAACCAGAGGCTCAAAAGTCAAAGACTCTGAAGGATAAAACCTCAGAACCTAAGATTGTTAAGTCTCAAGCTAATGTTAAATCTAAAGAAGCTCTGACACATTCAAGAACAAAGCTCAAGAGCTATACTAAACCCAAAAACTTTTCAACAAGGGTGGTTAACTCTAGAGGCTCTGATAGGTCTTTCAAACAAAGACCACCTGGACCTGTAAAGACTAACATAAAAGGACCCATAAAGATATGGGTACCAAAATCTCAAATAATATTTGCTTCAGGTTTGCACACTAAGAAGGCCAAAGCAGCAATGCTGGTACCTGGACAGTGGCTGCTCACGACATATGACGGGAGAAAGGCATATGTTCCAAACCCTGACTCTGAAAGAGGGAGGTACTGTGGGGTTTGGAGGAAACCAAAAAGGGAAGATCATTGGTACAGGTATAGTTGGTAACTCTTCTCTTTCAATTAAAAATGTTTGGTTAGTTGATGGCCTCAAACATAATCTGCTTAGCATTAGTCAATTTTGTGATAGCGGATTTATTGTTAAATTTGATAAAGAGGCATGTACAGTAATCAATGATTCTGACAAGTCCATATTGTTTAAAGGATTAAGAAGAGGTAATGTTTATAAGGTGAATCTGTCAGAACTCACTGAGCAGAAGATAGTTTGTCTTCTATCTCTGAATGATGAAAAGTGGGTCTGGCACCAACGCTTAGGTCATGCTAACTGGAGATTAATCTCTAAGCTTAGCAAACTAAAGTTGGTTAAAGGCCTGCCAAATCTTAAATATCATTCAAATGCTCTGTGTGGTCCTTGTCAGATTGGCAAAATTTCAAAAACTTCTTTTAAACCTAAAAACATTGTCTCTACCTCAAGACCCTTAGAACTACTTCACATTGATTTATTTGGTCCAGTAAGTACTGCCTCAATCAATGGGAAGAAATATGGATTAGTCATTGTTGATGATTACAGTAGATGGACTTGGGTAAAGTTTCTAAGAGTGAAAGATGATGCATATGATGTGTTCAGCATCTTCTGCACTCAAGTGCAAAATGAGAAAAGTCTCAAAATCTTAAAGGTTAGAAGTGATCATGGTGGTGAATTTGAAAATGAACCATTTGCAACTTTTTGTGAAGATCATGGCATTGTCCATGAGTTCTCTGCTCCTAGAACACCACAACAAAATGGTGTTGTAGAGAGAAAGAACAGGTCTTTACAAGAAATGGCAAGAACCATGATGCACGAGACAAAACTTGCTAAGCACTTCTGGGCAGAAGCTGTAAACACAGCTTGTTATATTCAAAATAGGATCTATATAAGACCTCTATTGAATCTAACAACATATGAACTCTTCAAAGGAAGAAAGCCCAACATCTCTTACTTTCATCAGTTTGGATGTACATGTTACATTCTAAACAACAAGGCCTACAAAAGAAAATTTGATGCCAAAGCTTGTAAGGGAATCTTTATAGGTTACTCTGAACGCTCAAAGGCATACAGAGTGTATAATTCTGAAACTAACACAGTGGAAGAATCTATACATGTTAGATTTGATGATAAAGAGCCTGACAGTAAAATGTCAGAGCAAGATAATAGTTATGCAGGTGTTCCATACCAATACATTGATTCAGAACCTGAAAAAGCATCAGAAGCTGTTGAAGCTTCAGAAGCTGTATTGGAAGAAGATGCTGAAGAAGCATCTCAATTAGAAGCATCACAAGAACATGATGACACTTCAGAAGAAGACACTCAACCAAGTGCTGATGTTGATGAAGCTCCAAGAAGGAAGTTCAAATATAGATCATCACATCCAGAAGATTTAATTCTTGGAAACAAAGAAAGTCCAAGAAAGACAAGATCAGACTATCAACAACTTGATTCACTTCTGGGGCTAATCTCAATGATAGAACCAAAGAATGTTGATGAAGCACTTACTGACGATGGATGGATTGTAGCTATGCAAGATGAGCTCAATCAGTTTCAAAGAAATGATGTATGGGATTTAGTGCCAAGACCAGCACACAAGAACATCATTGGAACTAAGTGGGTATTTAGAAATAAGATGAATGAACAAGGTGAAGTGGTAAGAAATAAAGCTAGACTGGTAGCACAAGGCTACAGTCAGCAAGAAGGTATAGACTTCACTGAAACATTTGCTCCAGTAGCAAGACTGGAAGCAATCAGGTTACTTCTTTCATATGCTGTTAACAATGGAATCACATTGTACCAAATGGATGTTAAGAGCGCCTTTCTTAATGGTGTTATTTCTGAAGAAGTATATGTCAAACAACCCCCAGGTTTTGAGGATTTGAAAAATCCTAATTATGTTTATAAACTTAAGAAATCACTCTATGGTCTCAAACAAGCTCCAAGAGCTTGGTATGAAAGACTGAGTAATTTCCTTTTAGAAAATGGTTTTCAAAAAGGTCAAATTGACAATACATTATTCAGAAAGACATCTAAGAAAGATATCTTAATCATTCAAATATACGTTGATGATATTATTTTTGGTTCTACTAATGCTTCCTTGTGCAAGAGTTTTTCAAAGCTGATGCAGGATGAATTCGAGATGAGTATGATGGGTGAATTGAAGTTCTTCCTTGGAATCCAAATTAATCAAGGAAAAGATGGCACTTACATTCATCAAAGCAAGTATACAAAAGAGCTTCTGAAGAAGTTCAACCTTGATGACCGCAAGATAATGTCTACACCCATGCATCCTACCAGCAGCTTAAGCAAAGAAGAGATAGAAAGCAAAGTAGATCAGAAGCTGTATCGAGGTATGATTGGTTCTTTACTCTACCTTACAGCATCTAGACCTGATATTCTATATAGTGTATGCTTGTGTGCAAGATTCCAATCAGATCCTAGAGAACCTCACTTAACTGCTGTTAAGAGGATCTTTAGATATCTAAAAGGAACTACTAATCTAGGACTTCTTTATAAAAAATCCCTAGATAGTAAGCTAGTTGGATTCTGTGATGCTGACTATGCTGGTGATAAGATTGAGAGGAAATCCACTAGTGGAAATTGCCAATTCATTGGTGAGAATCTCATATCTTGGGCCAGCAAGAGACAAACAACTATTGCTTTGTCTACAGCAGAAGCAGAATACATCTCAGCTGCTAAATGCTGCACACAGCTTCTCTGGATGAAATATCAGTTGGAAGATTATAACATAGCTGAAAGCAGTATTCCACTATATTGTGACAATACTGCTGCTATTCATTTGTCTAAGAACCCTATTCTACACTCAAGAGCTAAACATATTGAAATAAAACATCATTTTATAAGGGATCATGTTCAGAAAGGTACAATAGATATTCAATTCATTGATACTGAACATCAATGGGCTGACATATTTACTAAACCTTTAGCTATTGAAAGATTTGATTTTATCAAAAAGAATTTGAACATGCACTATATCTCTGAAGAAAATTAGCTCTGAGAAGTAAAATAGAATTAGCATCTGAAGCTCTATCAGAACCTCTTATAATTTAGAGTATCCCTTGGGAAGCTCTGAATAATTTAGGCTCTGAAGAGTAACAGGTTCTGATGAGGTGTCAGATACAAATGAGTGAGGCTCTGAACCTTTTAGAAATGAAACGTTCAGTACGTGTAAGTGTACAACAGTTGTCTATACACGCGTCAGCTTTGTTTAAACTTTTTCAACACGTGTCTAGATCCTGACGGGCAGAGAACAGTTAATGATGATTATGGCAGTTAAGTATAATATTTAATTTTTAAAACTGCTCGCGCTCCCTCCCAATGTTTACTTTCTCTGTGTATGTGTGCTAGTTACTATTTATAAGTCACTTCACTCACTTGCACAACTTTTTACACAAAATCACTACCTACACAACCCTAGGCTTTACAGAAAATTCCCAATCTTCATCTTCTCATTTTTCTGAAACAATGGCTGCTCGTTCATCAAACGAAATCATTCAAGAACCCTTTAACCCTACGTTACCACCCATCATCGATCTCAATTCAAAAGATAACCTAGTCTACGAACATCATCAAACTGACGCTGGACCAGATGCTTATGATTTCTTCACTGAGAAGTTCGTGGATTTTGAAAGTTTGAAAGCGAATGGGATTGACATTCAATACTTGTTCTACAACCAACAATGGCAAAATTACTTTGAGATGCTTAATGGCTTCGTATACTACGACATAGTGAAGTATTTCTGGCAGAAGGCTAAAGTGTACGATAGAGCAAGTGCTGATAAAGAATACAAGAATATGGTTGAGAAGAACCAGGAATTACGAGGGAAAACAAGAAAGGAACTTGGTCTTAAACCTTATAGAGAAAGGGAAATTAGGTCAAATATTTTGGGAATCAATGTTGTGATAACTCAGGCACACATTGCTAAGATTCTGGGTTTAGACAACAAAGGAGAAGATATAGAAGTGTATGATAAGAGAAGCAAACATTTGGATTCAATTCATCAGGACCTCTTTAAATCTGGTTGCACACAAAAGGATTTTGGAAAAGTAATGCACATGAAGAACTCATTTGAATTTGCTTTCAGAATGTGTTTGTCCACTATCTTCACCAGAAAAGGTGGATTGGATACCATCTCCATTCCACACAAACATCTCATCTGGTTCTTATACAAGAGGGTAAAAGTTAATTTGGCTAAGATTCTTTTTGATCACATGTGCCTTACCATCAATGAGGGTAGAACTAAAATACCATCGGTCATTCATCACCCAAGATTAATTTCAGAACTGATAAGGCAAACCAAACTTACAGACATTGTGAGTGCCAAAGAAAAACTTAGAGTTTTCCAAACTGCTAAGTATGATGCATCAGTTCTGGTCAACATGAAGAGAAAAACCAAGGAAGAAATCATTCAAGTGAAAACACCTCTACAGCAAGTGTACGAAAAGTACTTCTGGTGTGATGGGTTTCCCACCATATCAGAACATGATAATGATGAGGTCATCAAAAACTTCCTTGAATCAGTAAGAAGAGAAACTGGGGTCAGTGTGCCCAGGAAAATGGTTGTAAGTGTTCCTAATTGGGATATCTTCAAGGGACCAAGAGATATTACAAGGAGCAGAAGAAAGCCAAGAACTACTGAGCAAGAAATGATTGATGAAGGCTCTGATGATCAAGGACATGCTAGTGCTGATGAGATTGAGGAAGGTGCTGAAAATATGATGACTGAAGCTGTTCAGAAGGAAAAGCGGACAAAGAAAAGGCATGATAGGCCTTCAGCTTCTGAGGAAGATCAGAACCCTGCTAAACCTGCAAAGAGACTAAAGACCAGAGCTTCTAAACCAAAAGGTAAGATCTCTGAATCTAATACTTCTAGCATTCCTGTAGCTCAGGTTATTGGTTCTGAACCTCAACCCTCTATTGCTAAACCATCTATTTCTCAACCTCCATCATCTACCAATCAACCTCAACCCATAGACTTCACTGTTCCTATTAGTGTAGTCTTACCTGATCACAAACCATCATCATCATCTTCATCAGATACCAGCACTGCCTCGGATGAGTTAATTGCTACACTCATCAGAGAATCCAACCCAAAACAAAAGAAAACTCTTACACCAAAGAGAACCTCTTTCAAGAAAACCACAAAGAAGATCACCATAAAGCCCATTCATCTTTCTTCTGATGAAGAACCTACTATTAATGTAGACACCACCATTCTCCATCAATCCACAAATCAAGGTTCTGTCATAGAACATCTTGAACAACACATGTGTGGTGTTGCATTTACCAACTCAAATCCAAATTCACCAAATCAATTTCCATCCATGAATCTCACAAATGATTCACCCGTCCATAAAACACAAAACACACAGGTCATTCACACACCCCCTCCCTCACTTGATCACATCTCACGAGTAAATCCACCTACATTCACCCCTGTTCAGAATGAGCCAATTGCTCATTCTGAAGAACAACAAAAAACACCTCACTCATCACCAATCAATGTCATGACTGAACAACAACATCAATCACCACAACCTGTCCCTGACCCACTCAACAGACCTCTAGTTTTAGAAGAGGTTCTTGAGCTTTACCAACACCTAACTAAAGCTGAACATCAAATATTCAAGGATTCCATCAATCTTGATGATGATATCATACCTCCAAATCTCAGCAAAATCAAAATTATTGAACTCAAAAGAAAGAAACCTGAACCAACCATTCCCTTTGACTCATCCTTACCCTTTTTCAATTCTGACTCTGAACCAAATCTTGAGCTGCTAAACAATGCTATAGGTATTAGACTTAAGAGGTTCAAACAAAGAGAGGAAGAAGCTCTTATCTTTCCCTCTGATTTGGATGCTGATGTCAGGAAATTAGAGTACTTATTTGGTGAATCTTTAAGGATTCTCAGTACTCATCTGAAGGGTAAGATTAAGGGTAGAGGAGCAAACACTGTACGGGAACTATTTGAGATTGCTGAGAGGACATGTGCTCCAAGGCTCACATCTTTCAACCATGAAGAAGAATGTCAGAGGCTAGCTTTTTTAGCTGCTGTGAATGAAAGTATCACAAGATCTCTGGATGATGAGCAGGCTAGGATAGCTGCTGAAATGGAACGTCAGAGGCTTGCTGAACAAGAAGCCTTCAAGTTATTGGTTGATAGAGCTGTTCACATTGCTGTCATTGAGACTAATAAGATTCTTGAGAATCAAGGAGCTGCAGAAGATACTGTTATGAATGATCAGAACCTTAGTGAACCAGATTCTGATAAAGGTAAAGCTCCCATTGTTGCTTCATCTCCTCCTAGATCTCCACCAGTACTTGTCCAAGGCTCTTCTTCATCTGCTATACCCTCTGTTATGCAAGAAGCTCTGGATGTAATCAAGCATGACATAAGAGAGGAACTAAGAAATGAAATGGATGAGTTCAGGGCCGATATAAGAGAAGACATGAACAGATCTGGTGAAGCTACAAACAAGAAGATAGATGCAATGATGGAACTTCTTCTGAAGCTTACTCAACAGCAACCCAAACCTTAACCCTTATGTTTGAGCACTTGTTGTATTGTTAAGTTCTTGTGTAATTTTTGGATAATTTTCTTTTAATTCATATCTATATTATCCATATGTGTGTGTTTGTTATTTGCTTATATGATTGTTTTATCTTTGTTTTTCAAAATTTAACTTTTCTATATACCATAATATTGTCTGGTACTCTTGAGAATTCTGACTCTAGTGAAAGATGCTGAAGAGCATCTTAGTATTTAAACTAATAAGCCTAGGATTTTCAAAACCTAAGAGTCCCTCTCATCAGTACTCCTGTTTACTCATGAAATAGCTTCTTAGTATTAAAGCCTGTTTAACAACGGGGCACCAATACCGAATGAGGCGTGTCTGGTAACTGGTGTTCTGACAATACTTATGTGGTATATAAAAAGAAAGCAAGCTTAAAAGAGAGAGAGATAGGTAGAGGAACAACTTTTATTATTAATAGAAAGATTCTTTATTACATATGATTGCATCTAGCCTAAGGCTTAGATTTAGAAGCCTCTGATTCTATACTCTTCAGTTTCTCTTTGAGAAGAGATAGTGCTTCATCAGCAAGCTTCTGAACCTCAGCTGGATAATCTGCTAGATTATCTTCATATGTCCATAAGAACTCTTCCAGATCAGAGCCCAATTCTTCCTCCTCTGACTCTGTTAAAATAAGTTCTTCCTTGTTTCTCTCATATCGTAGCCTGTTTTCTTCGCAGCGCCAGGGCTCTGCTCCCTTCTTGCTCTCTTTTTTTGAGCCTGAAGCATCCTTGGTAACCTGCCTTTCCATTGTATGTTTTTCTTTTGATGTTACTTGATTACTCTGGATGAGTAAAATAAGAGGAATCATCCCTTTTTATAGTGTCATCAAGCTCTCTTGTCAGGACGGTTTTCAACACAATTCATTAAATGAATTTAGTTGTCATCACTTTTTGACTTGACTGCCTTGTTATGACGCATTTGACTGCTTGGTTTTCTGTGTCTTTTTGACTGATGCCAAAAGGGGGAGTAAGAGTAGCGTTAAAATTAATGTTGATTCATTCATATACTGCTCAATCTGAAACTGTTATGTTAAATACATTATGAATCAATATTTATCTCTTATGATTCTTTCTCATTCTGTACGATTATTGAAAGGGGAGAAAATTTAAGAACCTAAAATAAAATTCATAGACAATGTCAGAAGAGCTTGCAAACCGCTTCTGAGCATTATCAAACTCTAAGAAGCAAAGCTTGCAAAACTATGCTTCTGAGAGTTAAATATGAAAATTTATTTTAAGTTAATAAATCAACTCTTAAACTGTTTTAATTAATTATGGATAAAACTTAGGGGGAGCTTACAAACCTACCCTTATGGATTATCAGACTCAGGGGGAGATTGCAAACCTTTGAAACCTGAAGTCATCATAAGTAAATTAAATCAACAACAATTGAATTTTAATGCTTTGGTTTGTCATCATCAAAAAGGGGGAGATTGTTGGAACAAAGTGGGTCTGACTTGAACCTCTAATGTTTTAAGTAGTTTTGATGATAACAAAGTATTAAAATTGCAATTGGTATTACTAATGATTATTCTAGTGTGCAGAATTATAAGTCAAAATTCATTCAGAAGCACTATGAATAGTAGCAGAGAAGCCAGTCAAAACAAGCTCTGAAAGCACGACACTGTTCGTCAGAAGCTTAAATTTTGAATGCTGAAGAAAGTGACTCTGAGGATAAAACAAGGCTCTGAAGGACTCAGAAGCTAAAAGACCTCAAGAAGCTATGGCAACAGCATCAGAAGCAAAAGGAATTTACGTCACTCAAGAGCTGACCTATATAGAACTAATGTTTGAAGAACAATCCACTTCAAGGCTCTGTCACATCCACAGGAAGGAATATTCGTTGGTACAACGTTAACCTTATCCATAAGTGGAGCGCATTTGAGGATTGTACTATCGTACTATTATTACTCAAAATGGAGGAGTGATAAATTGAATAGCTAGGTAGTGGAATTGGAATTCCTTACCAAAGAAGGCAATATACAGCTATCAATTGTACGAGTAAATTCCAGCTGGCACCTCTCTCTCTGCAACGGTCATCATCTTCCTCCAAGTATAAATAGAAGACTCAAATGGAAGAAATGACTACTGTTCCTACTACTGTTCTATTACTGCGTTCAAAGACTAAGAAGCATTCTGACATCATATTTTAAATCTGTCATTCTAAGTCTTAGAACAAATTGAGTTGTATTTTGTAAACACCTCTGATAGTATATCAAGTGTTCCTTAACATTCATTCTTATTCTTAAGTTTGTTTGAGAAGTCTCTTGTTAAGTTTAACTTGAGCATTTGAGAAGTCTCTTGTTTAGTGAAACTTGAGCACCTGAGAAGTCTCTTGCAAGTGTGCTTGAGCAATTTGTAATCTTTAGTAGATTATAGTGAAAATCTCTTGTTAGTAACAAGGGGACTGGAGTACTCTCGATTTGTGAGGGGAACCAGGATAAATTCTGTGTCTTTCTTTCTCTCTCTCAGCACCCTCTCGTTAATTTGTGTTTTTATCCGCTGCATACTTAGTCGCTATTAGGCAAAAAGTTTTATTTTTTAAAACACAATTCAACCCCCCCTTCTTGTGTTTTTCCACCTTCACATTATATATGTAATGAGTCTCAAGAAATGAGTTTCTGCTTTTCAGAGACTCATTTTCTTCGCTCATTACGTTTGCTTGTTCAGTCAAGTGATTGTAAGCCTTTTTGAGAACTTTACATTCACCTGCCTTTTTTGTGAGCAATTTTAGGGCATCTTTTAGAGAATCTACTAATTCTTATCTAGACAGTTTAGCAATTACCTCTTCTTCATCCTCAGAGTCTGAGTCTGCTTCAGAGTCTTCTCTGTCAGAAGTAGTTGCCATCAAAGCTAGATTGGCTTCCTCATCATCATCTGAGTCTGAGTCTTTATCAAGATCTTCCCAAGTTGCCAGAAGACTCTTCTTGACTTTACTCTTATATCTTTCCTTGCTAGAGCTTTGCTTGGATGATCTGCTCTTGTTTTCCGGATAATCAGCAATGAAATGGCCAGGCTTGTTGCACTTGAAGCACTTGCTTTGGTCTTCCTTTTTATCTTTACCAGTACTAACTTTCTTGGAAGACCCTCCAAACTTGCCTGCATATTTCTTTCTTCGTTTTGCCCACTGTGAAACCTTGGCAGCCATCAGCACCATCTCTTCTTCATCATCAGACCCAATCTCTTGACCCTCTTCAGAAGCTTCGTCTTCAGATTCAATAACCTTGGCCTTCAGAGCCTTGGATGAGCCCTTAGAACTTAAGGCTATTCCCTTCAGCTTCTTGGTTGATTCATCAGTTACTAATTCCATTTCATGACTCTTTAATGAACTGATTAAATCTTCCAAAGTTACTTCATCTAAATGTTTGGCTTCTTGAAAAGCTGTCACCTTGGGTCTCCATTTTGGAGGTAAGCTTCTGAGTACCTTCCTCACATGATCAGCCACAGTATAACTTTTGTCTAATACTTGAAGACCAGAGACTAGAATTTGAAACCTAGAGAACATAGCTTCAATGTCATCTCCGTCCTTCATCTTAAACAACTCATACTGATGTACCAACAGGTTAGCTTTTGCCTCTCTAACCTGTTTGTTACCTTCATACTTGGATCTCAAGGACTCCCAAATTGACTTAGCAATCCTTTTATACCCAATTTTTAGGTATTCATCATGTGAGATTGCGTTTGTCATCATTCCCTTCACTGAATGATGTTTCTTGTATTCCAATTTCTGAGAAGGTGTGAAAGACTTTCTGTTCTGATAGCTAACCACTCCTTCTTTGTCCATATTTTCAAACGCAACTCATTCTTCTACCAAGTCCCACAAATCACAATCAATACCTATAATATGACTGTACATCTTGGTTTTTCAGAAGGGATAAGCAGTCTCTGTTCCATTGAAAAATGGAACCTTGTCAGAAGATTTCCTCTCATGTGCATTAGAATCATAGTTGTATGGAATCTCATTTTTCTTTCCTCCATCATTTCCAGCAGCGTCAGACATGTTTTTCCAATGGATCTTTTACTGTTTCACTGTAAGGTGAGTTAGGCAACAGAACAAGCTCCTGATACCAATTGAAGGTGGAAAAACACAAGAAGGGGGGTTGAATTGTGTTTTAAAAATTGAATCTTTTTCTCAAATAAAAACGAGTTAGCAGCGGATATAAACACAAAACAAAAGAGATGCTGAGAGGGAGAAAGAAAGACACAAAATTTATCCTGGTTCCTCTCACAAATTGAGAGTACGTCCAGTCCCCTTGTTACTAACAAGAGCTTTTCACTATAATCTTTACAAGATTACAACTTGCTCAAGCACACTTGCAAGAGACTTCTCAAATGCTCAAGTTACACTTAACGAAAGACTTCTCAAACAAACTTACAAGTAAGAATGAATGTTAATGGACACTTGATATACTATCATAGGTGTTTACAAAATACAACGCAAATTTGCTTAAAGACTAAGAATGACAGATAGAATCTTGAATGTCAGAATGTTTCAGAGCCTTTAATGCAGTGATAGAACAGTAGTCATTTCTTCCATTTGAGTCTTCTATTTATACTTCAATGGAATGTGATCACCGTTGCAGAGAGATAAGATGCCAGCTGGAATTTGATTGTACAATTGATAGCTGTACATTGCCTTCTTTGGTAAAGAACTTCAATTCCACTACCTTGCAATTTGAATTATCACTCAACCATTTTGAGTAATAATAGTACAGTCGTACAATCCTTAAATGCGCTCCACTTATGGATAAGGTCAACGTTGTACCAACGAATATTCTTTCCTGTGGATATGACAGAGTCCCAAAATGGATTGTTCTTCAATCATTGATTCTGACTCTGTCAGTTCTTGAGTGACGCAAATTCCTTTTGTTTCAGAGTATGTAGTTGTAGCTTCTTAATGTCTTCAGCTTCTGAGTTCTTTCAGAGCCTAGCCGTTGTCCTCAGTGCCACTTACTTCAGAACTTGAATTTTAAGCTTCTGACGATCAGCGATATACTTTCAGAGCTTCTTAGCTTGGCTTCTCTGCTTTTATTCATAGTGCTTCTGAATGAATTTTAACTTTTAATTCTGCACACTAGAATAATCATTAGTAATACCAATTTCAATTTTAATACTTTGTTATCATCAAAACCAATCAAAATACTAGGGATTTATGTCAGACCCACTTTGTTCCAACAAATAAAGATTAATTCCTTTATCTTATGGAGTTTGTTTTAAAACAAGTTTGTTTTAAAACTAATTCTTATTGTAGTGCATCTGAAAGACTGAAGATGATCTGAAGATTTGCACGCCTATATAAAGAACTCAACATAGAGCTTAAAACTCAACCCACAAGAACTGAAGATTGTGAGTTCAAAGCTTTGTACCTACTGTGCAAAGCATTAGTGGCTCTTAGTATTGTTCTTGATACTTTGTAGTTTTGTGTCGTTGAATGTTGTCATTCAACTAAGTCTTTTAAACTGTGAAGTTTAAAGTTGTCGTCACTTGGGATTAGTGATTAGAGGGAGTTGGGTAGGTTCTCATATTCAGGGGGAGTTAGCCGTTGAGTAGAAAATTACAAGGATTAAGAAAAGGCATACATGCCAAAAGGTGTTTGGTTTGGTTGTAAGACTAAGTATTGATTCGGATTAGTAGTGTTCACTTCCTGGATTGGTATCCTCCAGAGTAGGGTTGTTTAGCGCCGAACTGGGTTAACAAATAACCGGTGCTCATTATTGCTTTTATTTACTTCAGTACTGCAATAACTTGTGATCCTCATAACAGGTTGTCGAACCAGTTGTCTAAGACATCTGGACTATAGACACATTGTCCTAGACATTGTGTACGACGTCTGTCCTGCCAAAGAACAAAATTTCAATAAGGTTGCAGTCATTGCTCTTCAAGAAACAGTGAAGACACCACTAGACATCACGACCTTGTTGACGCCGTTGTTGCCGGAGAAGTCACGGGATCCACCGCCGTATCCTATCATAGCTTAGTTTCCACCTCCGGCGCCACCACATGTACTGACACAATCGCTAGTCTTTGATCCACCACTGCTACCTTCTCCACCAGATCTAAAATCATTTTATTCTTATGTACTGATTTTGCACCGTCAATTAATTATAACCATCAGATTTTTATGAATGTTAAAGATTTACTTTAACTAGCTCTAAATTCAAACTCATGATTGGTTATGATTCATTAGTGTAAACTTGTTTACAAAAGAAAATCATTATTTACCATTTTATAATGTTCAAAAGTAAAACATTTATTCAACATTTTTTAAGGTTCAACAACATATATAATGTCTCAACAAAAAAACAAAATTATAAATATCGTTTTTTGAATTTAATAAGGTGAAAACAATATACAAGTTGATTTGGTACATTTATATAGTCCCATTTTGTATTGGACTAGTTTCCATTGCAGCAGTTTTACGACTTGATTTTCTGGTGAAAAGCATCTCCATTTCCTCCAAGGCTTTACCTTTAGTTTCGGGAACGAAAAAATAGAAAAAAATCCAAGCTATTACAGATATACCAGCAAACATAAAAAAACTTCCACCTATTGTGATTGCTTTATAGATAGAAATAAAAGACATAGAAACTGCAGCATTCATAGTCCTATTCACAGCAACTCCAATACTATGCCCTTGTGCCCTCAACTTCAAAGGAAATATCTCTGAACTATAAACCCAAGTAACAGGTGCAAGTCCAAGATTAAAGAAAGCAACATAGAAATACGTTGCCACAATACTGAGTGTCAAGGCCCACAAAACCTCACCATTGGAATGATCCACCACAGTCAAACTAAAGCCCAATACAGTAAGTCCGACAATCATTCCTCCAGTGCTAATTTGCAACAATCGTCTTCTTCCAACTTTATCAAGTAAAAATAAAGCAACTAAAAGAAAAACAATCTTTATTAATCCCACACCAATTGTTGCAAGCAAAAGCTTCTCTTTACTTATAACACCTGCTTTTTTAAATATTTTATGACTATATAACATAACAGCTTCAATTCCAGTTGCATGTTCAAAAAAATGAATTCCAATTGCAGCAAATAACATCCAACGTACTGGAGGTGTTGGTCTTAATATCAACTCTTTCCAAGCCGCTTCACCTTGGTGAGACATATCAGATGATTTCACAATATCATCATTGCAATTTTCGTCTAAACCAGCTGCAACTTTTATATCCTTAAAACGGAGTTCTGCTTCCTGTGTTGTATTTGAAACTTGCAATAGAACTTTTTTGGCTTTCCCTAATTGACCTTTCATAACCAACCACCTTGGTGACTCTGGCATTGTTAAAATAACAAAAGCTAATACAAGTGAAGGAATGGCTGCAATACCAAACATTATTCTCCAACCAAGTTTCAAACTCAAATATTTTCCCAAAAAATAGTTTGATATATAACCCAAAAAGATTCCGATACCAATACAAACCTCAGGTAAAGAGGTTAAAAAACCTCTTGATGACGCAGAAGAAATTTCAGCTGAATAAACTGGTCCTATCATAAGAGCAAAACCAACACCTACACCACAAATACACCTTCCAACCATTAATATTGTATAAGTTGGACCATACCCCATTAGAACCGAACCAATGATGAAAAGTATAGAGGCTAAGAGGATTGTGTAGCGACGACCGATGTAGTCAGAGGTTCTTCCTGCTGTTAAGGACCCAACCAATGCACATAGATTTAAAATTCCTGCTAGAATCTCTTGTTGTGTGTCAGTAATTCCCAAGTCTTCTTGTATGAATATCATTGCTCCGCTCATAACACCCGTATCTAAATTTAATCATGTACATGGAATAGTTAGAGTTAAAAACATTTTGTATGTGTATATTTTATTTACTATATGTTATTAGAATCTACTAATTAAGGGAAAACAAAAAACTTTGATCTTAAAATAAAAACCATGAATTATAATGATAAAAAAAAATAAAATAACTGAATTAGAAATAGATTTGTTGTTTTTCTTTAACTTTTCCTAGATTTGATATTTTGAATTATACAAGTATCACTACATTATTTTTTACTGTAAAGGACGAGTCTTAATCTTTCTTCTCAAAGCTAACCTGATCATATCCTCCCTTAGACAGGAAAGGACGAGTCTTAATCTTTCTTCTCAAATTTTATCATTGGCGGTGTTTCTGACAATTATGTATCTCAAGTCTCAACATTATAATCACTTTTTCATTATTATTAGTATTATCATTAGTTGGAGAATTTTTTGGTGTACTTCCATTTGTTTTTTGTTTCTTTACTAGGGTTTTGTTTCTATTGAATTTTTCATCCTAGATGTATATTATGAATGTGTTAGCTTGTTGTAAAGACAACAAAATAATGAAAATTAGACGGCAATATTTTTGGAGGATACATATGAAATGATAAGGATTTTTATTTTTGACTCATAATAAATAATAGTAAAATTAAATAAAATTAAAAGTGAGAGAGAATGGAGAATGTAATAATAATATTTACCATAACCAGACACGATGGATACCATTGAAGCGATAATAGCACAAGCAAAAGCATATTTATTCAACTTGGTCGTTTCATTTACTTGGTCACCTTGATCCATTATCATGATGAGATATCGTTAAGGGGTTTTTGTTTTTCTCTAGCTACAATTTTTCAAACCCCTCAACGTGATCTCTTAGGGGTTTTTCTTTTTCACTAGCTACAAATTTTCAATCCCCTCAACGATATCTCTTCAATTTGTTTCTTAGTTCCAAATTGTGTTTATATACAACTAAAATATAGAGGTCTAATATAGGTAGAGCAAAATAAGATTAAATTGGTTAAGAAAATAAGATAAAGTTAGGCTTAATTTAGTTAAATGATGCTGTACATGGTTGACTAAATTAAGATTCAAAACCAATAAGGTTAATGGAAAAGGTGTATAGATAAATAACATATCTTTTAATATATAAACCATTAATATTAACGGTGTTTAACAAAAATGTATAAAACATTAATCTTAACGAATTTTAAAAACATTTTCAAACGATTTTAGATTTCTATATAACTAAACAAAAATGATCTATATATAATATAAACTTTCAATTCAATGGTAGATTTTGTGAAATTTGTATTCATTAAATTGTTATTGAGTGGTGTGAGTGTATATATATATATATAGTTAGGATCAAATGACACCAAGGTGTCAAAATTCATTTGACATCAAATCTCATCTACTCATTTCATTTAATCCAAAGGTTTAAAATTATGACCAAAATAAGTAATGTACATCAATAACACCTAATTAAATACAAATCTTACCATAATAAATTTAGAATGAAACATTTCCTCTTTTTGTCCAAAAAAAATTAAACGTTTCCTATTTAATTTCCTTATTTTATTATTCAAGTGTTTTCCCCTTGTTTTTTTTACCAATCCACGATATTTTTTTTTACATAGTTCCCTTTTTTATTATTTGTACGAATTCCCAATATTTTTATTTGTGAATAAAATAAAATATTGCTCCTTCAAAAAAAAAAGTTTTTTGACTACACACTAAAAATTATCGATCCTGTTAACTTTCATTAATATATTGCTTAAGAATTACTATAAGTTATAAAATATATATTGCTTAAAAAAATTTAAAAATTATACATTTTTTTTGGTAAGAAAAAAAAATATACATTTTTTTATGAGTGACAAACACAACGGCCATAACCCATAAAATTAAATTTTCCATGATTTTTAATTATATAAATAAAAATATTAGTTTGTCATACTAATGAGGAAATAAAAAATTGGGAAAACAAATAGAGAATATCTTATTATTGTGCATTTATGATGATAAAGATTTGTTTTTAATTAGGTGATATTGGTGTACATAAATTATTTTGGTGATAATTTTAAACCATTAGATTAAATGAAATTGAAGTAGCAAAGTTTTTCACAAGAAAGGGGGTTTGAATTGTGAACCTTTTAAAAATTACCTATTAAAATAATAAAGGAATACTTTGACAAAATAAAACGTTAGAATATCCTGAGAACGTTGGTTAGTAAAATGAGAGAACGTTCTCAGATCAATCTCTGAATATATAAAGCAAACAAATAATTAAAGATGTGTGTGTTGTGTTTGCATAAAATGAAAGAGTTAAGGGAAGAGAGATGCACACAAACAATTATACTGGTTCACCCCTTTAACAATGGATTACGTCCAGTCCTCACGCTCCAGTGGGTTTTTCCACTATGAGATGCTACCGATCCCAAAAGTACACTTTTCTTCTTGCAATCTTTGATCAAGATCCAAGACCCTTTAAGCTCTACAAGCTTAAAGATACCCCATCCCTCCAAGCTAGTAAGAGTATTAAAATGCTCAAACAATACAGCCCTATTGACGTGAGTAGTTTTTTTACAAGTATGATGATAAAGATCTAAGCTTTACAAAACTCACCAAGTGAGAAGTTTAGAGAAATAAAACTCTCAGTACACTCAAAAGAATTTATATTAATCCTAGTATAGAATTACAGAGTTGGAGTGAAAGAGATCAAAGAAGAGCTTTAGAGAATGCTTGCACGATAAAGACAAGTTTGCAAATGGTTGTGATAAAAACTCTTGCTCTTCAAAGTCACCAAGAGGCTCTATTTATAGCTGAGATATGTCCTTGCATTTCTTGGTGAAGAAGCATAGCCGTTTGCAACGGATATATGCTTGAAACTTCTTCAATAAGATGACAACTCATGAAATTCAAAAGTTGTTGAGCTTATGAGATCGTTCTGAGAATGTTCTTGGATTTGAGCCTTGTCTTTGATTCTCAAAGGAGCGTGGTAAATTAGCTGGCTGTGAGCTGTAGATGATTCTTTTAATCTTGTTCAACAAGGAAAGCCGTTGTTGATCTTTTAGGCACGTGAAACACAGTTGTCCAGAGATTTGAATATTAAAATGATGAAGAACCTCTCTCTTATATACGTTCTGAGAACGTTCTCCAATCTGGGCAGAGGATGAACTTGTTCTTCAAGGCAATGTGATCTTTCACGTGAGAAGTCAGCTGCAGATGATCAGTAGTGAAGCTTCTTTGTCCTTTAAAGGACTATTCACTTGTACTTTTGTGAGCACAAAAGTCTTTGGAGAGAGGTGATTACATGGGAGAATGTTGCATTGAAAATGTTCATAAAGTACATCCCTACTCCTAGTTCCACAAAAGTGTTGTACTGATCTTATTGGACTATGAAAAATTTGTATAACACAAAATAGACAGCTTTTGATCTTTGTCTTTGAATAAAATCCACTTGCACATGCTTGTTCCTTAACCTTGGCCAAAGAGGAAAGTTATCCATTTCTTCGCAAATATTTCTTGTCTTATTTTTTATGAGAACTGTTGTGATCTTGTGAGTTATTACCAAGGAAAAAGTGATTCTTTGTCTTTGAACATTGTTCACTTAGAAAAATAAGTGCTTAGTCATTGAAACTTTGTTTTTGATTAATCATGAGCGTAAATCTTGAGAACGTTCTGAGATCGTTCTCTCATTCTTGTTCTTATTCAAAATAAAATGAATAACACTTGATGTAAATTGTTCAATTAGTCCTGGCTATTTAAAAACACTCAAAAGCACTTGTTAGATAACAATAAGAACAAAATTTCTTAAAATATAATTAAGATGTTTGTTATCTTTAAAATATCAAATTGGGATTTTGTCTCAACAGAAATGAGTGGATAAGATTTAGTGTCAAATAAGTTTTGACACCTTAGTATCATTTTATCCTAATATATATATATCACTAGGAATGAAAGTTAGTGTTATGCCCATAAATTTTAGTTGTAGTAATAAAATGTTAAAATTGTTAGATCAGATATTATAATCGAAATTTAAACTCCAACCATGTTTGTGAATTTTTAATAACTATACTTTAATTAGTCGCAATGCTAGTGCTGCCATCCCTCCTCCGAGGTGTTTTTATGTTAAAAGGTGAAAATATGTGAAAGCTACCGATAGAAGCTTTTTTCTATAAAGGATCATAAACATTTTTTTTATAAAGGATCATAAACTTTTCAAATAGAAAAGATTAAGTTTTTTAATTTGTTAAATCTTAGTTTTTATAATAAGTCTATTTAGTAAAAAATAAAAGACTACTGTAAGTAATTAAAAAAGGTATTTAATCAAGGTTGTCAAATTAGAGATCATAATTCATATTTTTCTTTAAAATATTCTCAATTTATGCTTTTTACCATTTTTTTATCAATGCTTTTTACCATTATTTACATAAAATATCACTTTTATGTCCATAATAAAATTGGAGCTATTGTGAATTATGATAATACCATAAAGAATCTAGAAGTAAATCCTCGTTAAATATTAGTAGTTTGATCATAGACTTATGTGTATGAAAAAAATATTGATTGTGAAGTTTTTTTTTTTGAGTTACTATCATATTGGTACGAAGTTTCCGTAGTCGTTAGAGATGACTAATCTTAGTCGGAGAATTTATAGGGGACACAAGGTGAGTTCTTCTCTTCTCTCAATCGAACTTTCTTCATACGCATGAGCTATGAATCGAACTTCTGACCACAAGTTTAAGATGACCAAGACCCTTACCATTTGAACCAATTTATTGTTGATATTGTGAGGAAAACTCCTCAAAAAAAAAATTGTAAGGAAATTTTTTTTTTATCTTATGTCCATATAAATTTTGTGACAAAAATTAATCATTATTAAATATCGATGAAAACTTGGTTTCAATATCAAGATAACCAAATAAAAAAAAAAAATATCTAATCAATCGTTAGTTGGTTCAGTAGTGATTGATGTTGATCTTAGCAGAGAAGACCACAGTTCGATCTCCTGCAACTGCGATTGATAAGGAGCTGAAACCATTTGATGTCAAAACCGACTCACAAACCATAGTAGGCGGTTTAGTGAGCAGAATAATGCTAGTAAAAACAATCAAGAGCTAAACTATATTTGAATGGTCGATAAACATAATATGGCTCATTTGACAATGTTAAGTAACACTTTATAAGAAGAAAAATAAGTCTCCTCCAAGAAAAATAAACACTAGAAAAAATTAAAGAAGCAATTTTTTCTTTTTCCTCCACGGTGATCATTTCTCTTAAACCATATTTTGGTTGTTTTGGAATTGGAAGATTATGTAACCATCGTTGTCATCAAATGCGTTTAGAAAGAATATACTCCATCTGTTCCAAAATAAATGACCTGTTTGACCACTGACACGTTTGTCTATGCACAACTTTAATCGTTAATATCTCTAATTATATATTACTAAAAATTATAAAAATGGTATATTTTGAAAGTACTCGTCGAGACAAATCAAACAACATCTCATATGCTAATATTTGCATGTATATATTAGTAGAAAAATAAGGTCAAAGCAGGTCAAATGAATAGTATACTAAATCAAAAAGAGGTCATTTAAAATGGGACGGAGGGAGTATTTACTAGGTACGTGCTACTACTAATTAAAGCGCATGAATGACTAAAGAAGACCACCGGATATATTATATAGTAGACAATGATGCTTAGGTGTGTAAATGGATATATAGGGATCAGATGAAGCGTTCAACCATATTCTTATGAGGTCACACACAGGTTGCAAAAGCAATTATATCTATGCATTTGTGGGCTACTCTACCACTGTACCAACGCTCATATCTGTTTCTAGAGCCATTAATAATGGTCCTTTGAAATATTATTGTTGTATAGCACTATAACCACCAAATATTTATCATACCATATTTTCCGTAACAAACAACTCTCAAATAGCAATTCAACACTTTCTTTTTTGGACTTAATTCCACACTTTTAGTTGTGAAAAATTGAATTTGTCTTATAATATTAATAAGTCAACTGAATGTAATTAGATATTATTTTAATATTAGTTGAGAAAATAATTGGATTTATTTAAATGTTAATTAGCAAGTTGACTTAATTAATTAACTAGTTAATTAACATTTTTTTGTTATGGAAACCTCATGACTTGATGATAGAAACTTATTTACATGCTGATCATAATTTATTAACCATTGACATTTATTTTAAATTTAGAATGGGAAGAATTCCAAATCTTGACTTTAGACTTTTATCACCATAATACAACAAAAATAAATAAATAAATTTGAGGTTATTCCAAAATACTCTCAAACACAACTAACTAGTGTGAGAGACTGTTCCGCACACCAATCTACCAAAATAGTTTTTGAAAATCACATGTTTTTTTAGATCACATGTTAATTATATGTTGAAGGATCCCCCCATATTATACTAATCTTTCATTGGCGTTGAAGCCCAACATTAAGAAGTGTTGTCTTTTAATGGTCATATTTCAATGTTCCAACCACTTCATATCCATGTCTATAAATTGTATTCGATCTCTACCAACACTATAATTTCTATTCTTCAAATATCACACTATACTTTTATACTAAATTGAACTTCAAAGTATTTACAGAAAGTTCAACTTCAACTTTGATGTATTGTTGCCCATCGCCGAACTGTTGGGGTTGATTGCAATGTAAGTCCCACATTGCTAAGGAAGAGAAAAGGGTCAAAAAAAATTTAGTGGAGAAGTCCCACATCGCTTAGAGAAGTGAAGAGTGGAGGAGCCCAATGCTATATATAGAGACTTCAATTTCCTTGTTTCAACACACCAAACAGTAGCACTTGTAAACACTTTAAGTTTATATTTGTGTTTGTTTATTTTTCTCTTATGCTCTTGTTTTATAGTATTTGAGATGTAGTTCAAATATTTACTTTGGAGAGTGTGAGTGTACTGGGGTCATGGGGTGGTTGAGAGTGAAGTCTGTATGTTGTAACAATTTTCATATAATATATGTTTATTCTTTGGTTGTCGGTTTAGACAACAACCGTGATTTTTTCTCCGATTTTAGAGTTTTCACGTTATATTTTTGTGTTGTTGATTGTGTTCTTTTATTTTCTTTATGCCGGTTTTTCCCAAGACGACCCTCTCTTTGGATCACCACATATCACATACTTTGTACTAGATATATACATGATAAATCTCCAATAGCACATCAAAAGACAAAATCCGAATTCGGCTATGTGAGTATAAGTACAATAAACAATTGATTAATTTTGTATCATATATCATATTGACAAGACAAACCGAAGAAATTAATAGTTTGTTGAAAATTACGGCCTAACATGGTGGGAGAGATCAATCAATTTCCACCACAATCAGCAAGAAGAGTGATACACAATCTCCAAAGATTTGATCTAATTGTAAAAAAAACTTATAAGTTTAAAAGATAAGCTCGAGTCATATAGCAACATAATAATGCTCATTGCATATAAGTAGTTCACATGAGAATGTTATAAAATTTCAGCATTTAATACTTTAAAAGTTTTTTTTAGAAAATACTTTAAAAATTAAAATGCACAAATTTTAAAAAATAATTTCTATATTTATTTCATTAACATATGGCCGAGACATGTTAACATTATCTTATTTTTAGTTACAATTTATCTATTAACATCTATACTAATATATAAAGGGGATACAAATTTTTGGGATGACTTTTTTATTATTCCAATTTTACCCTTAAAAAATAACTTCCACATAAAAATAGATTTTCAGTTTTTTTTAGTAAAAAAAATATTTTTTTCTTCTTAATAACTAACCACAACAAAAAAAGAGGTTAGTAGTTATCAATTAACAAAGTCCAATAAAAAAGGAGATTAAGTAGTTATTTATATTTGCACAATACAGAATATCGATCATACACGAAAAAAAAAGAATATCGATTACACAAACGTGCCCGTTTGGCGGCTAGTATTTAATAAATGGAGGAATAACAAAGGGAGGAAACTCAAACCTCACTGGCGAAGTTTGGGTTTCCTCCATTTATTATCTCTTCATTTATTCTCCATTTAAAGAGAGATAAACACAATTGAAAATTAATGATGTCCACAAATTAGTGCGATCCACTTTTAATGGATCCTACTACTAATCTTTAATGTGTGTCTATTTCTCTCTAAATAGAGAATAAATTGAGGGATTACAAATGGGGAAAACACAAATCATCAATGGCAAGGGCCGTAGTAATTGGCAATCACCAATTGAATATTCTCATCGGTCAGACACCCATAATAATATTTTGGCAAATGCTAAATAGTGCCCCATGGGCACTTGTTAAAGATTCAAATATAATAAATTTTTCTTGGAAATGGTGTAGTTAATGCAACAAAAGTTCAGATTTTGGTATTTTCAATGCAAAAACTTTTATTTTCTTTCTCTTTTTAGTTTCTTAACTAGTGCCCCGGGAGCCCTAGTTAGTAAAACCCTAATTTTTTTCATTGTTCTGCAATGCCTCTTATACTTTAATGTTGTACTCTTATGTAAGAAAGTATATTCTCCATCGCCTGACTTTAAATATAATTAGTCATATTCAAGCAATAACATGACACTTAAAACAATTTTATTTACTTTCATGATATTCATAAGACCTACTCATTCCGACTTTAATTATAAGTAAATTTTCACTTTTTAAATTTATTGAATAATTAATATATATAGTCTATAATTAAGGTCAGATATATTATTCAATAAATCCAAAAAATGCAACTTTACTTATAGTTAAAATCGGAGGAAATATGTTGTTTATAGTTTTCATATGACACAATATTTACTAGTATAATATAAGATATTAATGCCAGCCTGAAGTGATTAATTTGAGCAATACCATTACCTGCAATGTCACATCTTAAACTTTCTAAATATGGCCCAATCAGAAATACACACTTATTTTATTTTAGACTTTTACTTTTGTCATCCTACCAGTTATACGCGCACCCTATACCTTTTACCCTTTTATTACTTAAGTAGCGGACGTTATAATGATAGGGTGTTTTTGGATATATCCGCTACTTAAGTAGCAAATAAAGTATTTTGATAAATTCATAGGGCATGCGAGAAAATAAATAAAATGACAAAAGTATTTTTCTTTATTTTATTTGTCAAGGGAATACGCACACTCTTCTCTTTTATAAAAACTAGTGTGATTGATATTCTCTTTTCATTTTTTTCTGTGATCGATATTCTCTATTGTGCAAATATAAATAACTATTTAATCTCCTTTTTTATTGGACTTAGTTAATTGATAACTACGTAACATCATTTTTTGTTGTGGCTATTCATTAAGAAGAATTTTTTTTTTTTTACTATAAAAAAACTGAAAACCTACTTTTATGTGGAAGTTGTGCTTAGTTATTAAGAAAAAAAATATTATTTACTAAAAAAAACTGAAAATCTATTTTTATGTGGAAGTTACTTTTTAAGGGTAAAATAGGAATAATGAAAAGGTCATCCCAAAAATTTGTATCATTTGTATATATAATAATAGATAATACACTCTCTTCTCTTCTCTTGTATCAAATATGTCAAAATACACTATGAAAATCACACTTCTAATAACCTATATTTTTGGATGGTCGATTGAGAAATGACTTTAATTTACTTTTACCATCTTATCAATTACTCGTACGTCATACGTCATTTCCATTTTACCCTTATTCTATTTAAGTAACGGATGGTGTAAGAATTAATAATTTTTGGAAAAAACACCCTACATGAAATTTATGTCCGCTACTTAAGTAGCGAACATTATAAAAATACAAAATTTGAGGAAAAACACCATACATGAAAACACTTTACATGAAAAATTCTTATTTTTTCTGCTACTTAAGTAGCAGATGTTATAAAAATGAGAAATTTGAAAAAGAAAAAATCCCTTCTAACTTTTTTTTTTTAATATTTTGAACGTAGAATCCGCAATTTATGTAACAGACAAAAATATTTTGATGATTTTATAGGACACACGAGAAATAGAATAGAGCAACAAAAGTAAAACATCTGAGAAACTATCTTAAAAATTCAAATTCTTTTTGTTCATACCAAAATACATGGGCCAAGCCCATTCTAAGTTTTTGGTACATTAAGCCCATTCTAATATGAAAGTTGCTCTTTAGGCCCCTCTATTTTACTCTCAGGTGAAGGAAAATAGCGTTATTTTAAGTAGCGGAATTCAAAAATTTTCCTTAGTTTGATCCTTACGAATTGGGCATGATATGTGTTTTAGGGTTTTTACCTCTTGAAAGGAAGAACCTTTGAATCACGAACAAGACGATCACGAGCGTTGATGAAGATCACCGACGCCTCTAACTAGTCCACACAGACAGTCACCTTCAATAGAGTGCTAGCCCTTTATGTTTGAAGGCTATGCAAGAATATTGAGAGAGAGAGAGAGAGAGAATTATTTTAGGATTTCCAATTTTAAAATATTCTTGTGCTTTTTGATTGTGTATTGAGCAATGACAAGAGGTCTCTATTTATAGATACTTCTTGTCTTGTGCATCAAGACAACTCTTGTCTTGTGCACCAAGATATCTCTTATTGGGCAAAGCCCAACAAGAAACAAAATTAGGGCGCGCGCCCCCCATGAGTGGTAGTACTCATGTGCGCGCCCTCCCACCATAACCTATGGTGCTCTTGCTCGTTTTAATTACCGTGATACCCTTATCACATTGCACATACACCGTACCTTACGGTGTTCCTTAATTATCTCAATATTAGACTGTCCTTATGTGTGTGACCCTTGTAGGTTTCCATAACGTTGGCAATTATATTAAATCCTTTATTTAATATAATAAACAATGAGCGGTATCTAGCAACACATCATTGCTACCCAAGTTATGAGAAATTAACATGTGATCATAACATAACCTTTAGTGATAATATATGCGTGTATAATTACCCCTTTGCCCTTTATGTCTATATTGAACACAAAGCATACTTGGTGTCATCTTTGTCCAGTTCAATATTGGGCCCATGACATTTATCCTGTTATGCAGGATTGGCAAATTCCATCTAGGTCACTAATGTCCCTCAGCATGCTTTGTGAAGTACCCATCAACTGCCTTTATGGTTATCTTGTTACGGACAACGTTAGATCAGCAACAAAGTACTTGACTCCACATCTAGGGTACAAAGTGGTTTCAGGTCTAAGGGCGGTTTACACCATTATCACCATGAGAGTAACTTATGACACTTTGCATAACTTTGCATATGTAGTACTCTCATAGCGGGTCAATCCGGTATAAATATTACTCCTAATATTTCTTATACCTATGTCAAGACTTGATAACTCCTTATCCCATGATCCATGAGATGCGATCATCAGTCTATCTTCATAATAGTCTTTATGCTTTAAGGTTATCCCTTTTCACCTTAAAGCTCGACTATGGATACTTTAAGAATAACGTCTTTATGTTTAATGTAATCTCATGATTAAGTCACACTTAATATTAAACGGACTTTCTATTCTAGGGACTTCATTATTTTGAACGTTACACACATAATAAAGAAATTCCTATTATTATTAATAAATAAAGCACTAAAGTATTGGCCTCTAGGGCTTACTCCAACAATCTCCCACTAGCACTAGAGCCAATCAAGCATTACCTTAATACCCATAGACCTAGTATGCCCATCACGCTTCAACTGCGCAAGAGCCTTTGTTAGTGGATTAGGAACTGTTTCCTATGTTGGTACCTTACGTATCTATCCAACTTTCTATTTCGATCTTTATCGGAATATAGAAGTGTCTAAGTATATATATATGAATCGTCGGTGAGATCTATTCTCCGTTATTGTTTGCAAGATCAAACCATTACCATCACTAATGTGATTTAATGTAATCTGCAACATCGGAAATATAGCTTTAGCTCAATCATGAGCTAAACGATCCAAAATACTCCACCTCTGCAACTGAAATAAACATATTACTAAGCTATATAGCTTACAATGTCTATATTCAGGCATGATATACAATATATCAGTATGGAAAATACCATCAATATAATTTCCTTATAATGATATTTCCCACACCTACATATTTCAAGAAATGGTCCTTAGTTCCTTTTAATGTCCTTAGAGATATTCTTGAAGATCAGTTAGTGTCCAACACTAATCTCAACTTTGGTACTTATTGAATATGCTACAAGCATATGGTGTATCTAATTAAGTACATGTTATGATGTCTATGATTAATCCATCTTCCAAAGCATATGGATTATTTTCACGTGTCTCTCTCTCATCCAATGAGATATGCTATTGTCCTTTAGACAAAGACCAATCTTCTGACACATGCGATGATTTTACACATCAAGTGTCTGAACACTTCGTCAATATATGTACATAGGCTATTCCTAACTCTTTAGGAATCCTTGCCCAAATACATAGGATATTCCTAACTCTTTAGGAATTATTGCCTAAGTATTTCATCAAGAGTTATTTCCTTAACCACGTCTCACATGTAAAAAGAAAAGGTTTTTGATGATTAATATGTCAGCCACATATAACACCAGATTAATATTATTACTCCCACTAACCTCCTTGTGTGCACAAGATTTTATTATTTGTTCCTTTTTGAAGTTTTGTGAAAAACGAATTTATAAGGGACAAATAATTAAACTTTTGAGAATTTTGATATAATCAAAATTAGATAGCTACAAATTGTATACTTTTTTTAGCATCCTTTGAATCAAGCAAAACCCTTCGTATATGTCTAGTACATATATATGAGGTCACTCCAATTAAGGAATGCATCTTTGTTGTCCATCTGCTAAAACTTGTAGTACAATATTCAGTAAATAGAATTTAAACAGATTTTAAGCTTTATGATTACAATTATGATTTCATCATAACTTGCATTATGACTTTGCGTGAAACCTTAAATGATCAATCAAATCTTAAAGGGTATTCTCAATACCATCCATATTAGTGTTCAATAAGAATACTCACTTTCATCGTATGAGTCTTACTCATCCTGATGACAATACCATTATCACCATAAGGTATGTGTATATGGATTCTGTACAAGATTTCATTGCATTTAGCCACTTCTCAGATTTTAGGCCTTTTACGACCTCTTACCAAGTCAAAGATTCATCTTTCATGAAAACCATATCACCTTGTTGAGTCATGATTAGATCATACATCTCACCCATGTAATATGTTAGACTTATCTAGGATTTTGTGCAACTTAAACTGATGGTCCTTCAACAACTTTGAGGAACCAGTTTATGTTCCCTTTTCAAACAAATATATTTTGTGGTACTTGAACTTATTCAAGTTCTATATCACTCCCACTGTTTCTTTTAGAGACACACTCCCACTAGAGGAATGCTTCAAATCTAGCAACAAAACAACTTTTGTCCCAAGAGTGATATAAGACCAGTATCCCTTAGATTCTTTAGGATATTTCCACATATTTATTCTTCCAATTTTGGAATTAAATTTATCTGATAAATTTTTAGTCCAAATTTTCATAAAGACAAACTTGGTGGTCTAACCTTTATATCATATATATGGTGTTTTTATGATTACTTTAAAAAAGGGAAACTATTTGTGGGTGAAGATTAATTATAAGCAAATAAATTTCTAAGAGTCAATGACATAATTAAACTATTTTATATCATGTCATACATGATGTGATAAAATTAGTTTATTATACTCCATTAATTAAGTATTTATTACTATGACTTATTCATATGACTTAAATACTTTTGTCGAGTCATATCCTTTTACTCCATTTATCGAACTCCTTGACAAATTCAAAGATTTTCTAATTTGTGTCACACACATATCCCCATCTAATGATTTTAATCATCAATGTAAATGAAGTAAAATATACTCAATATAAATATGTCTAGTACTCGACATACATCTCATGTATATTGTTCAAATAGATCATGTGTCATTTTACTTTCAACAAGTAATTAACACATCAAATGTTTGTACTAAATAACAATGCTCTTGATATATACATATAAGGTCCAAATCTTATTTGGCTCTTATTACAACTGTTATAGATGTTCTTATCAAGATCATGGAGCCCTAGTCCATTACTTGATTTGGAGCACTAGTATAGAAGACTTTGCTCAAATGATGGGACCACTATTTGTCTTATCATTCAAAGCTACTTTTCATATCTTGTCAATACAAGGTATTTAATTAATACTCCTATTACCAAATAGAACTCAATAACAATTATTGTATTCTATTTCAAATTTGATTTTAAGTCATGGCATAGCTTTTAATGTCAATGAAACAACTTGTTTCATTCTAGACATAGCTTGACTTAAACTTATAGTCAATGTTCTAATTCTTTAAGCACCTCTTTAGAGATTCAACATCGTGTATCATATACCCTTGATGTAGAAATAGAAACTTTGACTTTCTATAACTAGGTGTACAAAATTTAAGTTTCACTTCATTCTTTTATTTTGACTCTTTCATGAACTATCTACGGCACTCCCATTTCAACCAATTTGAAACATCCGTTCTCCTTTGGCAACCTTTATTGTTCTATTCAAATAAGAGGAGTATAAATCTCATTTATATCATATCTCTATTCTTTGACAGTGCAAATTATTTCTCATTCAATTCAACAATTTTCCGATAGATATAATAATTTTGACCATATCTATCCACTAAAATTGATTTGATTGAACCTATGACCAACTCTTTGGTCTATTGAGAAATTCTATCATACTTTGTCGTTCTTTCAAAAGAACTCGTTTTAAATGATCTCATAATTTCTTTTAAAAGTATGAAATATTCTATATCTAGATGTCAACTTGATGCTTCTAACAAGCATCTTTTTCCAATCTAGTTTATAGTAGGTACGTTTATAGAGTATAATTCAATAGCTTATAGTTCTTCTTGCGTTTGAGAACAATTCTCAATTTGTGTACCAATTCAGAAACTCTTTTCTGAGATTCTTGTCCTTCATAAGGACAATATAATTTATATTGTATAAAGTTTTAATTACAAAGATATGTAAGATATTTGTATAATTTTTAATAAGGACTTTTATTAAAATGCTTCCACTATTTTATTCAAAACAAATGACCCTCACCATTTGATTCGGAAAATCCTGTAGGAAGATTTTCTAGTGGGTCAAGATCCATATTTCACTTTGTCTTAAGTCCACGGTGGGTGGATTACACAAGACTTAGTTATTTAGGTAGGAACTCCTTCCAATTGTATCTCATACAATTCTTGAATATATCAATTGGGTGAATAACTCCTTATTCTAATTCATCTTATGAATTATTCCCAACCATTGCTTCTTAAACTCATATACTCTCATTATATTTGTTAAGTTAAGTTTGACCCTTACTTTAGAAGTTGGATGTTACAATTATCCCATTGCACCTTACCAATATAGAGTATGCACTTCGCGGTGGGCGAACCTACATAGTTCGATACTAGTCTTGATGAGTTCTAAAGCTTGGAATGCGTAAACTTAATATTCACATATTTTATTATTAAAGAGAATGCACTCCGCGGTGGGCGAACCTACATTTTCTTTATTAATCTCTTATGTGTCTTTTGAGGGATATTTAATTGTTTGATCTCACCGGCTTGTTTAACATATTAAACGCTCTCACATGCATCAACATACATACATACAATAATATAAAATGATATGGTTATGGCCTCCTAACGCAAGTGTCCTCTCAAGCCAATGAGAGAACCCTAAACTAGCCTAACGATGATCTACTTCTCCAAGCATCATCTTCATGGCTGTCCTCTTTTGTTCCTCTTGTAATTCTATTATAATGTTACATCAAAGAATACTCGTTTTACATACGAGGGAGTAAGATGAGAAAAGAAGTTACATCAAGAAATTCAGAGAGAGACAGGACACGCAAGCCGTATTTAAAATCCCAAATTAAAACAAAAGAGTAAACTAAGGCCATAACCAATCATCACAAAAACACAATAATAAACACATATTTTATTATTATCAGATTAAGTCCTGTAGATTAATAAAATTAAAATTTTGGCGAACGATCAAAAATTGGCTGCTGTCATCTGCGCCCAGCGCAGCCTGCCCTGCGCCTAGCGCAGGTCTGCAGCTGAAAACCAATTTTTATTCTGCCATCTGCGCCTAGCGCAGCATACTCCGCGCCTAGCGCAGGCACGTAAACAACCCTTGTTTTTCCGCGAATCCTAATGCAGCAATTTCGTGCCGTCAAAACCTTTCATGACCGAAATTCAATATGATTGATTAACATGTCTTTGCTTCACCATACTAATGTCGGATTCCAAAGCAAATGAACATGAATCGCTTCAATATCAAATAACTTTCATAATATGTTTTAATGAACGAAATTATGAACGATGAATCAAATACACCGCTTTGCATCACGATCACTTATATCACATATAAGTCTTGATCATTCTTATTTGTATAAACTTATGACGATTAACATATCGCTGCTTCACCATACAATTGTCGGATTCCGAAGCCGTTTCAATGTCAATCATCAAATTTTACACAAATAGATGCCAAATTTTAATTACTCGATTTTAATCTTAATTAGGTGTTTTAATCAAATTAAAACAAAATACATGAACTAAACAAACATCAGATCATGGATTCGTAAGTGGCTCTGATACCACTGAAGGAAAATAGCGTTATTTTAAGCAGCGGAATTCAAAAAATTTCCTTAGTTTGATCCTTACGAATTGAGCATGATATGTGTTTTAGGGTTTTTACCTCTTGAAGGGAAGAACCTTTGAATCACGAACAAGACGATCACGAGCGTTGATGAAGATCACCGACGCCTCTAACTAGTCCACACGGACAGTCACCTTCAATAGAGTGCTAGCCCTTTATGTTTGAAGGCTATGCAAGAATATTGAGAGAGAAAGAGAGAGAATTATTTTAGGATTTTTAATTCTAAAATATTCTTGTGCTTTTTGTTGTGTATTGAGCAATGACAAGAGGTCTCTATTTATAGATACTTCTTGTCTTGTGCATCAAGACAACTCTTGTCTTGTGCACCAAGATATCTCTTATTGGGCAAAGCCCAACAAGAAACAAAACTAGGGCGCGCGCCCCCCATGAGTGGTAGTACTCATGTGCGCGCCCTCCCACCATAACCTATGGTGTTCTTGCTCGTTTTAATTACCGTGATACCCTAATCACATTGCACATACACCGTACCTTACGGTGTTCCTTAATTATCTCAATATTAGACTGTCCTTATGTGTGTGACCCTTGTAGGTTTGCATAACGTTGGCAATTATATTAAATCCTTTATTTAATATAATAAACAATGAGCGGTATCTAGCAACACATCATTGCTACCCAAGTTATGAGAAATTAACATGTGATCATAACATAACCTTTAGTCATAATATATGCGTGTATAATTACCCCTTTGCCCTTTATGTCTATATTGAACACAAAGCATACTTGGTGTCATCTTTGTCCAGTTCAATATTGGGCCCATGACATTTATCCTGTTATGCAGGATTGACAAATTCCATCTAGGTCACTACTGTCCCTCAGCATGCTTTGTGAAGTACCCATCAACTGCCTTTATGGTTATCTTGTTACGGACAACGTTAGATCAGCAACAAAGTACTTGACTCCACATCTAGGGTACAAAGTGGTTTCAGGTCTAAGGGCGGTTTACACCATTATCACCATGAGAGTAACTTATGACACTTTGCATAACTTTACTTGTAGTACTCACATAGCGGGTCAATCCGGTATAAATATTACTCCTAATATTTCTTATACCTATGTCAAGACTTGATAACTCCTTATCCCGTGATCCATGAGATGCGATCATCAGTCTATCTTCATAATAGTCTTTATGCTTTAAGGTTATCCCTTTTCACCTTAAAACTCGATTATGGATACTTTAAGAATAGCGTCTTTATGTTTAATGTAATCTCATGATTAAGTCACACTTAATATTAAACGGACTTTCTATTCTAGGGACTTCATTATTTTGAACGTTACAAACATAATAAAGAAATGCCTATTATTATTAATAAATAAAGCACTAAAGTATTGGCCTCTAGGGCTTACTCCAACATCAGGCCCCTCTTCATGACCAAAATAGTACCCCTTAAAACAGATTTCGCTTCCTAGGAAACAAAATAACCATGTTTCGTAATGCTAGATACGAGTGTTAGTTTTTGTAATTCAAGCTTCTGACGAGAACAACTTCTGAAGGGTGCAGTCTTTGAAGCAGTCTTACTCACCTCAGCTTCTGAGAGGTTACAGGCTCTTGTACTCACTTAGCTTCTGATGACTACAAGACCCTGTCTCAGACTCTCACTCAACCAGGTTCTGAAGCAACTAGCTTCTGAACAAGTAAGCACAGCTTCTGATGCTTCTCAGGCTCTGAACCTCTGGTTCAGTTAGTTTGTCTATCTAGTCAGTTAGGATAGTTTGTTTTGTACAGTTGTTTTCAGTTAGTTAGTTAGTTAGTTAGAGAGGTTTAGGTTTGTTAGTTGGCTTAATACAAACTACCTCTTCCACCTATTGTAGATACACCTATATATAGGTGATTTTGGTGATTAATAAAGATAACTTTTTCCCTTAATTCATTCTCTTCAATATTATTCATAGTTCTCTCTATTCTTTCTTTCATAGTGTTCTTTGTTGTTCATCTTTGTGGGTGTTATCCCCAACAAAGTGATATCTAGAGCTCGTACGATCCGAGGGATCTTGATTCGTTCTTGAAAGAAGAATCAGGTTGAAAGTGAATCAACCATGGCCGGGAACAACAATTTCCATGCGAATTTGCCAGTTTTCGATTGAAAGAATTGGGATAGATGGGTGAAGCAGATGAAGGTGATATTTAATGTTCAAGAAGTGTATGAACAAGTGAATGCAGCAATCACTCCTCTACCAGAAAATGCAAATGAAAAACAAAGAACAACATTCAGAGAAGCAAAGAAGAAAGATAACAAGGCCCTGTTTCTCATTCATCAATGTGTTGTTTCAAATGTGTTTGAGATACGCTAAACAATTTGAGATATTTATACATAGTGCATCAGCACGGCTTATGCACCATAACATGTGCCTTAAATAAATATTCTCTTTGGCAAAGCACACATAACAATTCTTTTTTTCTATATCCTTTTAATTTTACCGTATTATTAATATTATAGTTCAATTTATTTTTTTATTTTCTTGCACAATCCATTTCCACCGTTATCATTTTAAAAAATCGCACATATAGTAAATGTGAAATCTGATCAGGAGTATCATGGCTCCTGGAAGTTTCCTCACGGACCTCATCTCATCGCCGTATATATCTATTACTATATATAAAAATGATACAAATTTTTAGGATGATTATTTCATTATTTCTATTTTAGCCTTAAAAAATAACTTCCACATAAAAATAGATTTTCAGTTTTTTTTATTAAATAATTTTTTTTTCTTCTTAATAACTAAGCACAACTTCCATATAAAATGATGTTTCGTAGTTATCAATTAACCAAGTCCAATAAAAAAAGAGATTAAGTAGTTATTTATATTTGCATAATAGAAAATATCGATCACAAAAAAAAATATCGATCACACAAACGGGCACGGAACGACGGCTAGTACACATAAATGTGAAAACAAATAAAAATAAACTAATAATATATGCTTGTATGTATATTGTCAACACAATTGAAGCTTGTAGACTACTCCCTCCGGCCACTATTATAAGCAAATTTGACTTTTTTAATACATTGAAAAAGTAATGTATTTGGTCCATATTATGAACCAAATACATCATTTTTTCAATATCCTAAAAAAATCAAATTTGCTTATAATAGTGGCCGGAGGGAGTATATATTACTATATTTTACTATATTATTATTGAAGGGAAAAAGCTGCTTCGAAGCACATGAAGGTTGAAGCCAAAAGTATAAATAAAAAATCAATCTATGAAATGATAAATATTATATACTAATAAATATAATAAATTAATAATAGTAATAAGCTCAGTCAAATAATAGGAGAAAGTAACGTGGCTAACATTATTGGTAAAAAAAATAATACTGAAATGCATTTCCATTTTCAATTTTCATAGATTAATTAAAGTTCTTTGACTTTGTACTCTTTGAATTTGTTTTTTATCATACAAAAGATTTCCTCAATCACTATTCCAAACACCGAAAGTACTTATAAAAATAAATTTTTATTAAATGACGTACAATATTTAAATTTAAAATAAAACTAATTTAAAATATATTTTTTCTGCAAACAAAAATTTGTGTCATAAATATTAAATATCTTAATCTGTAGAGTTGTCGGAAGCATTTGGCCGGTCCAAAATATTCAATGTTGTTGTGTGAAGTGGAAATGTGGAATACATCCCAGCTGGAGAGAAGCACATCCGGTTACAAACTGTAAATAATCTTAACAATTTGAAATGAGTAAGAAAAAAACAATTAGAAAATTAGGATAAAATTCTACTATTCAATTAGAAAAAGAATGGTCAAATTATAAATAAAATAGTTTAAATTAAAGGGTAATTAAATCAGTTATACTAAAACTTGATATTTTCTCTATATGTAGGTATAATTAAATCAGTTGAACTGATATCAAATTATAGTTTTTTTTAGACATGCTATAATTTTATTAGAAAAAAAGAAGGAAAAACTTAAATTGGGGTAGAATGGTGGAACATGAACCTAATGAGTAAATATAATAGGAGAGCAGATCCTCTCATGTTAAATTTTTCTGCAGTTTAATCACCACCCTTCAATTTTTATTGTTTATTATAAATGATGTCATAAATTGATCAATTGATGGCTGGATGGCACACTGGACAGCCTCCAATTATTTTTCAACTGGAGAGGATCCTCTCTCATATAATAGAGTCCGTTTGATCTGTAATATATAAGTACTAGATAGAATAATACAATACAAATGTTAAGGTGTTGAACAAATTTAGTATTTGTACAATATTTGATGAACAAAAAATTATTTTGATACTTTAGACAACTTGAACATATGATAAAACTTTAGACAACTTATATTTTATGTTAAAATTTATAACGACTTTTGCTTATAAATAATCGTCGGATGGAATGTAAAATCATATTGTGATTATATATATAGAGCTCGTATTTTTTCTTCTTATCTTTCAATATAGTCGTTAGTTGTTACAATTTTTTCTTCTTCTTTTCTATTAGATCTATAAAGAAGGGTGATTTAACGTTAATTTTTGCTTGAAATCAACCCTCTTGATTATTTCTATTTCTCTTTTGATAAAATAATTATAGTATTTTTTTTTATTTTTAGTCGTTGTAATTTTTTTTGTTTAGTTTCACTGTTTGGAGATTTTAAAGTCTTGATATCATATATGACTCAATAAAATAAGGGTCATGCTAATCGGTGCCCCCGGGGCACTGGTTAAGGAAACTAAAAAGAGAAAATTTTGTATAGAAAACAACACTTTTTACAGTTTTGAGAAGTTGATTACACAAGTTCCAATAAAAGTTTACCATATTTGGTTCCTTAACCATTGCCCCAGGGGCACTATTTAGCATTTTCCATAAAATAATACAATGTGCCTCAATAAACTAACTGCAAAAAGTTTGAATTTGTAGAACTAAAATCAAACAAAAAAACTTACAAAGATTAAAATCATATTTATACAAAAATTTTAATTATCTTTTTAAATGGTTTCAATTTGTGTTGTGAATATGAAATCACAATCTTATTACTGCAACTAAATCACTTCATATTTAATCGAATTGAACTCAAATTTGAACAATCATGTCGCTTGTTTTGTTTTTTATAAATTATTTTTAATTGTTTAGACACGCCTTGTATTTAATCGATTATTTTCTTGTTTATATATTTCTTTTTCTTTGGCTTTTTCCAAAAAAAAATATTTGAGCAATTTTAAATAACATACCGGTTCAATTGATTTAGATGTTTAAATTAGTCGAAATGAACCGAACCGAATTGAACCGGTAAATACCCCTATAGGTCTATGAAAAATCCAATAGCGTGTAAAATGGTGGTGTGTGTCTGTCTGTCTTTGTCGGTTTCTACAGAATACGGATTCAAACCAATACAAAGACTCACCGCACTAAACGACAAACTTGGATATTAATTATCACTCGTCCTTCACTTCACTGTACCATTTGCTTAGACAAACAAGTGGAAGATACAAACTTGGACACGAAACCACACAACACAACACTCTTCTATTCTCCCACGCACGACCCATTCCACTAAACAAATCACCCTCTTAATACTCTTAATTAACCTCACTTAACCATACTTACTGTACATATTTTTGGTTAGTATGATATTAATACTAGTTCCATTTTTTTTTATAAAAGCTATTTTGACAAAAAATTTGTCTATTTTTATAAGATTTTTTTACAATTATTAATAATATTAATTTTTTTTAAACTTACTCTTATTTACTTTGCATAGGTTTTTTAATAGTATTAAATTCTCTTTTATTCAATATAAAATACTACAATTAATTGTAAGGTTAAACATGTAAAATCAATATAATTTGTCAATCAATTTAATACTAAAATCCATTTTTTTAATACACTTGTTTTATCAAACTAACTCTTATAAATAAAGGGCGGATGAAGTACAAAATTTCCACCACTATTAACGATAACTAATATTTATTGGAAAACATACATAGATTGAATTATCGTCTCTCAACTGAATTTTTTACATATGTATAAGTTATAAATCAACTTCTAACCATATACTCCCTCCGGCCACTATTATAAGTAAATTTGACTTTTTTGGTACATTAAAAAAGTGATGTACTTGGTTTATAATATGGACCACATACATCATTTTTACAATGTATCAAAAAAGTAAAATTTACTTATAATAATGGCCGGAAAGAGTATTTAAGAGAACCAAATATGTTACCATTTGTATCAATACCACTAATACTTCACTTTCTAATTTTTATTTCTCTCTCTAATAATAGTTTAGTAGTCAAACACCCATTTTAAATATAGAAAATTTTAAATTTTGAAATCACACTAAGACAATTACATATAAACATTGTTAGTATAACTATTAACTTAGTTATATTTATAAATATGAAAGTTCTACCGTTGATAATAATGTTATTCTCTAACTAGAAAATTTCAAAACTTTGTCACTCGATTAATAATTAATTCATAATGTTCAACTTAAAATTTCTAATTTTAAAACTACATTGGTAAGAACATTATATGAAATATACAGGACTCTAATATTTTTATTTATCATCTTAAAAAGATAAAATTATATCCACTAATCTACTTGACAAATTTTTTTCTTTCTAATTTTTATTACCGCTTAACTATTTACTTAACTTAGGATAATGTGATTTAATTCCAAGATTAAGATGTGAGAAGCGTGTGTGTGAAATGTAAACATGTTTTTATGAATAAAGGTGTTATTTGTCAACGGGTTTTTGGATTCCAAAGATTATAGTGAGAAGCATTATTGGACTTGTGGTAGTTGGTGTGTGTAAATGAGCGTAACGAGGTAACGTAAATAAATAAATTAAAAATAAATAAAAAAATAAATATTGAAAAAGAATAAAAGCTTAACAGGTTGACCGGTGGATATAGATAAAGAGAAAAACAAAAGCTAAGATAGAAAACCCTAACAAAACAAAAAAAAAATCAAAAACTTTGATTACTACCAAAAAAGTTCCTTCTTGATTCCTTGTTTTAATGCATCTAAGTTTTTCCCTCTTTGTCATAAGATTATTATTATTATTCAAAGTTCATAGCTACATAGAGTTAGCTTATTAATATTAATTATTATTATTATTATTATTATTATTATTATCTTCAATGGTTGATTTAGACAATGTTTCAACAGCTTCAGGAGAAGCTAGCATCTCTTCATCTGGTAATAACAACAACAACAACAACAATAATCAAACTCCAAAACCCACCAAGAAAAAAAGAAATCTTCCAGGAATGCCAGGTACAAATTTATCAAAATTAATTTTTTTTTTGATTTATTAATTAATTAATTTTTTTATTAATTAATTTTTTTGGGTTTGATTTTTGAAGATCCAGAAGCAGAAGTGATAGCTTTATCACCAACAACTTTATTAGCAACAAATAGATTTGTATGTGAAATATGTAACAAAGGTTTTCAAAGAGATCAGAATCTTCAACTACATAGAAGAGGACATAATCTACCATGGAAATTGAGACAAAGATCAACTAAAGAAGTTAGAAAAAGGGTTTATGTTTGTCCTGAACCAACTTGTGTTCATCATGATCCTTCTAGAGCTTTAGGTGATTTAACTGGAATTAAAAAGCACTTTTGTAGAAAACATGGTGAGAAGAAGTGGAAATGTGATAAATGTTCTAAGAAATATGCTGTTCAATCTGATTGGAAAGCTCACTCTAAAGTTTGTGGTTCTAGAGAGTATAAATGTGATTGTGGAACTGTTTTTTCCAGGTTCTTTTTCTTCTTTTTTTATGATTTTAATTATAATTTCTACAATCTGTAATTTTTTTTTATATATTTTCTGATTTTTTTTTGTGTTTGATTTTGAAGGAGGGATAGTTTTATCACACATAGAGCTTTTTGTGATGCTTTGGCTGAGGAGAATGCTAAATCTCAGAATCAAGTTGTTGTTGGGAAAGCTAATTCAGAATCTGATTCAAAGGTTTTGACTAGTGATTCATTGCCGCCGGCACCGAATCCGACGCCGGCTGCTATAACAACTCCTCAGTCAAATAGTGGTGTGTCCTCTGCTTTGGAGAATCAGAAGCTAGGTAGATATTTATTGAATCAGGCAAAAAAAAAGTGCTTTTTTTTTTAGTTTGTCGTGTTTGATGTGGTTAAAACTAAACAACAAATTCAAACTTTTGTTTTTGGTGGTGTTGTTTGTTTCTGTGATCTTGGTTTTTAGTACTATTTTTTGTCTGGTATTGTTTTTTGTTGTGACTTGTTTTAGTGAGAAATAGGATCAAGTGATCTGAGATTCAGGGGATGCTAATTAAGTAATGAAAATTAATCACTTAAAAAGGTGTTTTTTGTGTGATTATTGGATCTAAAATTATGCAATGGTTGACAAAGAAACTACAAAGATCTTACTAAAAGCTAAAAAAGATACAAGATTGTGGAAAAACTATTGTTTTTGTTCTTTACTTTTGTTCTGAACTTTAATTTAACATAAAAGAAAGGAACCAACTTTACTTTGTTTATGTGTTATGAGTGGCTGCTTTTGTTCTTTCTTTTCCCTATTAGTTGATATCATTATAATTTAAAATAATGATGTTATGTTGTGTTGTTCCTGCTTTGCTTTTTCCTTATTCTATATTTTGATTTTGGTTTTTCCAGATTTGCCAGAAAATCCTCCGCAAATCGTAGATGAGCCAGAAGCTATTGTTACTACTACTGCTGCTGCTGTTGTTTTAAATGCGAATTGTAGTAGCAGCAGCACTAGCTCGACGAGTAACGGTTGTGCTGCTACTAGCAGTGGCGTGTTTGCAAGTTTGTTTGCTTCATCAACAGCTTCGGCTTCTGCAAGTATGCAATCTCATACACCAGTGTTCTCTGACTTAATTAGGTCCATGGGATGTCCAGATCGTTCGACAGATTTCTCAGCTCCTCCGTCGTCCGAGGCTATATCTCTTTGTCTCTCGACCAATCCTGGATCATCAATTTTCGGAACAGGAGGGCAGGAGTGTCGTCAATATGTGCCGACACATCAGCCACCAGCAATGTCTGCCACTGCGTTACTGCAGAAAGCTGCTCAAATGGGAGCTGCCGCTACTAACGCATCTTTGCTTCGCGGACTTGGAATTGTGTCGTCTTCTGCTTCCACTTCATCAGGTCAGCAAGATAGCCTGCACTGGGGTCTCGGACAAGTGGAACCGGAGGGTTCTGGTTTAGGTCCAGCAGGACTTGGACTCGGACTTCCTTGTGACGGCGATTCAGGACTAAAAGAATTAATGTTGGGGACTCCATCATTGTTTGGCCCAAAACAGACAACTCTTGATTTTCTAGGATTAGGTATGGCTGCTGGCGGCAGTGCTGGCGGAGGCTTGTCTGCACTTATCACATCAATCGGTGGCAGCGGCGGTTTGGATGTTACCGCAGCAACTGCATCCTTCGGTAATGGAGAGTTTTCTGGCAAAGATATTGGAAGGAATTCATGATAACTCGGCTGCAACTGCAATAACAACTACTAAAGTTTTGGTTGTAAAGTTAAATTTGTAGTCTATGGAGTTGCAATGCACATGGGATTGATTATTATCAAGATTAAGATATATTAATATGCAACTATGGATCAATGTGCAAATGGGGTCTTTTTGAATTGTCTTTGCACCTTATATTGCAAAAAAAAAAAGGACTAGACAATAATGGAAATGTGACCTTAACAAGGGCACAAGGATCAACATGCTTGGTTTGGACAACAACAACACAAGCTATGAGAAATTAAGGTTATGTGCATATGTTCCATATGGTTGTTGTCTTAGGTTTTAGAGACAGTGTGGCATTTGAAGATCACATCTTGTTTTGGTTTCTTGGACAGTCTCAGATATGGATGATTTGGTTTGTAGCTGTAGGTATAAATTAGGATGCCAGTAGTAGTAGTAGTTTTCTTTGGTTGTAGTTGGAATTATTGTCACATGTGTGATTGAATTTTAGTAAGTAATTAATGTTCTTGGTAAATGTTATAAATTGTAATTATTCTATATTCTTTGCAAGTTAGAAAATTTCCAATGTATACCCAATTTGGTAGCCAAGTAGCATAGCATTAGCAACCACCCAACCCCAACACGTTTTTGACAAGTCAAATTTTGAACCATTTTAAGTATTTATTGACTTTTAATTAATCTTATTATTCTATTGGGCATTTTAATGAATTCATTTGGGCTATAGTTTTATGCACAAGTATTTGAATAAGCGTTCTTTTTTTGGTGCAAGTTTAGGTACTTTTGTTTTTCCAATAAATGGGAATGTAGTGCAAAAGCATCACCATAATGCAAGTAGTATCTCAATTATATTGGCATAGAATAATACGGACTAGAAATATCTATAGGAATTATATTCTAATTGAATCCGTGTTTTAATTTCTTTTTAACCATGTTACTGAGAACCTAGTTGATTATTTTTAGTGGGGTTTGTCATTTCAACCACATTATTTTTATCTAAAAGACTTGAATCTGTTGCTTTACTTAAAGGATTTAAATTTAATTTTAGTTTAGTTTGGTTTCATTTGGATGAATGTAATGTTAGTTCACGGGGTTTTAATTTAGATATTGATTTTCATATATTGTAATTATCAAAGTTTTTACTTATGTTAATCTATTAGAATACACTCTATCAATTTTAAGATGGATATGACTAAAGTCAAATATTTGTAGCGATTCAATGATTATGATGACTAATTATGTAAACAATTTTTTAATTCCTTTTTTATATTGTCAATGCATATAAGACGAAAAATCTAAAGCCATCGCCTTTCTCCACCCTTGATCCAAACCGATTGTTCCGTCGTGATGTAGCGTTTGCTTTGATGGTTCGCCGGTGTCCCTACTCACGGTGTCACCATCTTCAACCCCAACCGGGGCTGTTCAAGTGGCTTCCAACATGTTGGTTAGATCTGCCGCTGTAGACCACTTTGGTTATTTTCTAACCCTCGCGATTTGGTTGTTCTGGTTCGTGATGGTGGGTTCGGCTTCGCATTATGGCTTCCTGCAATACAGGCCATCAGAGGTCAACACAAATATGTTGTTTGTCAACGCAAACACTGTGGTTTCGTGAAGGTGGGTGTTGGGTTGTTGCCGTCATCTGCTCTTTGCTCATTAAAGATGGTAGTTCGCGCCACTATTTTGTTTGCTGCCACTTGTTGCGGGGAGTTTTTGGTACGTGGACTTGTTTTCGTGTTGATGGTCGGTTCATTTGTCAATATTCAAACTTTGGGTGGTGCTTGCAGACGTTCATTGATCATCTTATACTACAATTTGGTTTGCGTCCGTATACGGGATCGTTGAGCCGTGCTCGATTTGTGATAGCTTGTTAGAATTGATTAGGTTGATTCCACTTGTGCTGATATGTTTTATGTCCCCTTAGTTTTTATTTCTCTTGTAATTGTTTTTCTTTTTCTTTTTATAATATATATTATTGTAAGAATATGGTAGACAATTAATAAAAGTCTTTAGACGTGCCATTCTATTGGTGTTCTTAAAGATCATTTGATGTTCACCGTTCACTTTAACTTATCTAAAAGAAATGAATATAATTTTTTTTTTTATATATATTTAGTTAATTAGGTTTACTAGTTTAGTAATTTAAAAATAAGTTTTGTGTTGTAAGAGTTGGCTTAGTTGGTAAGAAGTTGATCCATACTCCGAATCATGCATCCGACATGATAATTTTGTAATAACAAGTATAATTTCAAAAACATTTAAATAATTATAAAATAATTCAAAAAATGCTATCATGTCATGACCTTTTACCACATGTATATTGTCACATCGGCTAATTAAAAATTGGGGCAATCAACTTTTGTAAGTGACAAAATGGAGTTTGAGGGCAAAACTGAAAAAAAATAAATTAAAATAAGAAACAAAAATATGTGATTTTAAAATTGGGAATAAAAACCGTAGAACAATTAAAATAAGAGGGCTAATAATACAATTAAACCTTCTAAAAATTAACTACACACCAACATCCAACAAAAAGCTTTTTTATTTTATATATTAAATAAATAATAACGTACCCTCATTCCCCTAGTCTTGCAAAATAATAAATAAATAATATATCTTCCGAAAGAAAAATTCATTAATGTTTTAAAAAATCATCATTTTAATTGACTACTCTCTTTGGTAATTATTATAAATAAAAATTCATTTTTTAAAAATATACGATGTACTAATAAATTTAAAAAATCAATTTTTACTTATGATATTGATCAAAGAGATTATTCTTTTTCTTTTGTCATAAAAAAATATTCTATATAATTTCCTGTAAAAAAAATGTATCCCCCTTGTTCTCAAAATAGTTGTAAATCATGAGTCAGAATCCGTTGACACCAAATGTTACACTTCTTTATAATGTTTTACCAATTTAAATTTTATAAAATCCACCATTTGATAGAAAGTTCTTATCATATAGATTATTTGTATAAGACAAATCCAAAATCTTTTGATATGCTATTGAGAGTTGAGACACATAAAATTAACGACATTTAAAAAAAATAGCAAAGCGTTAATTTGAAGTATCTCAATAACATATCAAATGATTTTGATTTGTTTGAAATTTTACATAAATGATATATATGATTTAAACTTTCAATTCAACGGTCGATTTTATAAAATTTATATCGGTTAAAACGTTATTGAGAGGTGTAACATTTAATGTTAAATTAGTTGGTGTCAACGGATCCTGACTCGTAAATCATATATTTATAGCTAAAGAACGTACATGTGAAATTCCTTTCCTACCCTTTTAGACCTTATTTTCTTTTTTGACACATCATTAAATGAAGGGCAATTTTGTCTTTTCACACCAAATTGCTTTTACATTTTATTTCTCCTAATTATATGAGACTTATATTAATAAGATTGTCTATTTATTAATAATTTCTACGAGAACTATATTTATACTCATATTAATAAAATTGATTTAATTTTTGTGTGATTTATACGAACTATCTTTTTACTCATCTCTATTATATACATTACGAGATTCCCACAAAGCTTTCTCGTGCATTCTTAAGAAAATAATCCTACGTGTCATTCTTATAGAGCTTCTACTTATGCGGAGCTTTTAGCACGAGGTATGTGGTTCGAATCTCATTGACAACAATAATTCAATTTTTATAATATTATATGGAATTTTACCTTTTTCTTTTTAGAGAAAACTACCTTATTAGTAGTAAAAAGTCTGTTGTTCGAATCTCATTGACAACAATAATCTAATTTTTATAATATTTTAATTTTATGGAAATCTACTATCCTTTTTTGTAAAAAAACAAATTTTTTTTTTTTTTTTATAATAAAAACTACTTTATTATTACTTCAATCAAAAATCAAAAGTTCATATTTTTATCAACCAAAAGAGTTTTCTTTTGTCACTTTTTTTTTTGAAGAATCACTCAATTAGAGCTTCTCTAATATTATAGAGTATATTTTTTTGTAGAAGCTCTAATCTTTATTATATATATTACGAGATTTCCACAGACATGCATTGTAAATATAAATTGCTTATAGGTGGCAAACCAGAGGTATCCTCCGCGCGCAACTGGAGAGACTAATCCTCTCGATGTAACTGAGATTCATTTAAAGGGTTGACCTCTCCCAATAAATGCTTATCCATACGCACTGGTCAGGGATCGAACTCATGACCAATTGATTAAGGGGCCCAAGTATCTACCACATGTGCTACACTATCTTGGTATATTTTTAATATTTTAATTTTGTAAATGAAAGAAAAATTACATTTAGATTACTATGAAACAAATTGAAATAAGAAAGTACACTATTTTTTTCATGGAGAAGATCACTTGAAGTCTTGAACCCAAAAAATAGCTTATGACATATTTGTACACTTGTATTTTATTTTAACATAAAAACATTTTATTTTGTTTTGAAGAAAAAATTACGTTCATTAGAGACAAAAACAAAATAAAAGATTTTGAGAGAGATAGAGAAATCTCAGTTGCGGAGAATGAGACACGGTGAGTACTTTTTACCCCACTATTAAAAATACATATTGACGAATTAAAATTTGAATTCCAACTGCGGGAGCTATCCTTATTTAATTTTCATATTTTATCATGGGGAAAACTTATTCAAAATGTTATCTAGCATGAAGAAACGTACGTGATCCTCATGATAAAAAGTGTATGTAGATCATAGTTAGAACTAGGCACAAAGATTTAATTGATATTCATTAAAAAAAAATATAGAATTAACTATTTTTTGTTGATGAAACCCCTATAGAGTCATGTAATGGAGACAGGAGAGAGTGATAGACATAGAGAGAGGGGGAAAAAATCTCTCAATTGTGTAGAATGGAAAACTGGGAGCACTTTCCTCTCGACTATTAAAAATACACATTGACTAATTAAAATTTGAAACCCGACTACGGGGGTTATCCATATTTTCATATTTCATATTTTATCACGGAAATCATTTATTCAAAATTTTATTTAGCACGATGAAAAGTGATCCCCATGATGAAAAGTGTATGTAGAAGATAGTGATAACTTAACATGAAATTTGTATTGAGTTTCATTAATAAACAATACAGAATTAGCAATTATTTTATTATTGATGGAGCCCCTATAGAGTCCTGTGACGGAGATGGGAGAGACAAATAGAGAGAAAGATCAATACTCAAATAAACTAAAAGAAATCAATCTCACGGACAATTGAAAAAACGTAGACAACCTTCTAAATAATATAAAATGAAAAAAACATAGACAACCTTCAAAAGAAAAAATAACATATGAAAATAAATATTATTGAAAAAAATAGAAATTATCTCGTGTTTGACAATGGACATAATGTGGATTTTCTATAATCAGAGCATATTTTTATTTGAGAATGAAGTTTATAATAATTTTATATTTATAGGATCACTATATAGTTTCGAGGATGAAGATGAGATAAAAATGTTATCTCATTGATAGTGTAAAATGGGAAGCAAAATAATACTCTTTATCTCGCTTCTATTTTGTAACATCGTTAAATCTATATTATGCAAAACCTATCTCAATTTTATCGTAGAATTTTAAATCAAATTACTCAAATAATATATCAAAATAAACACATAAATAATATTAAAAAAGAAAATAATCTCGTGCACGGCACGGGCTAACATACTAGTATATGAATAAATTTGTCTATTTTTTAATAATTTCTACGAGACTAATATTTATAGTCATAATACATTTATAAAGTATCAGTGTCATAAATACTAAGCGAAAAATATTGAATTGGGAGTTCTGAAAGTAGTAATAATGATATGGTAGTATTGTCCAAAATTGTATTAACAATTGAGTAGGTCAAATATTTTGAAATAGATATATCAAACTTCGTTTTTAGTCCAAATGAATTCTTTTAGCAAATTTCAAAATTTTGAATTATTTTTTTCACTATCATGTTTAGTACATTATAGAAATTTCTCTAGCAACAATCAACTCATGTGTATCTTTCGAAATTTTAAAAAACATTTCCGCACTCATGTTTAGTACATTATAGAAGTCTCTCTAGAAATATTTTAACTTATTTTAAAACAGAATGAATTAAAAATGAATGATTGTACTTAAAATTTTTGATTTTTTTCCGCGATCATCTTTAATACTTTAAAAAAATTTCTCTTGCAAAAGGTTTTTTTTTATTTATTGAAGGATGAATTAAATATGAATTGTTATGAATAACTAATATACACTAGACAAAATATCGCTCATAATTTTTTTGAAACAACTATTATATATACGTGACAAGTTGTCCTCAATTTTTTTTTTTAAATAACTGTTATAATTTTGACACATGATAAATTGTTATTGATGAAAATTTAAATTAACTATTACACATAGGAAACACAAGTTGTTGCTAACAAAATATTTAGGCTTAATTGCGGTTTTAATCCTCCTATTTTGCAAGTTTTACAATTTTGGTCCCCCTATTTTAAAATCAAACTATTACACGAGGTACAAGTTTGCTGATGAAAAATTTAAATAACTATTATACACGGGAAATAAGTTGTTCCGAGTGAAAAATTTAAGTTACTAATATATTAATTTTTTAATTAGAAACAAAAATATTTTTCATCAAATTTTTCAAATTTAGTAATATTTAATTCAAATAAACATGCAATAAAAAAATACTGGACATATATTTATCAACGATGCCTAAAATAATTGTATATCAGTAGGAGTAGGGATGTCAATGGATATCCATGGACGCGGATAGTGTGATATCCGTATCCGCTCTGTCAGATAACTATGATATCCGTGTCTGCTCCATATCCGTGCGGATATCCGCTAAGCGGGTAATCCACGGATATTGAAGTATCCATGAATATTAACAGATATCCATGAATGATATTTTTTTATTAAAAAAAGAATTAATTATTGAAAAAAAATTAGTTTTTTTTAAGACAAAACATTAACACAATATATTCATAAATTTTGCACTCTATTTTTAATAAAAACATCCAATCTACAAACAAAAATCACCTCACAGAACTGCAAAAGAGCCAAACAAAACTAGAATTTATATAAAATAGCCAAAATGCAAAAGATAAAATATAAAAATACAATTTTTTTATATAAAAATACTAGAATTTATATGTAAGTAGAGATATTTAAGTAATTTTACTAATTATTTAGCGGGTATGGATATCCGCGAACGCGGATAGTATTAAACCCGCATCCGTATCCATTAAATGTGGGTAATTGAAATATCCATTTATTTTATATGTGGATATCCATTAAACTATCTGCTCCGTATTCATGGCTGATTTTATCCGCAGATATCCGTGGGTATGGATATTTTTGCCATCCCTAAGTAGGAGCCCATATTTCTACTCCATTTGTCTTTAAAATGATAGAAAAATAATTTTCGATCATATTATCACAAATAATCTTAACTTATTACTCTATCACTATCATACATCTGACAACAATCTTTGAAAGATGAATAATTTTATAACAGGACTAATTCCATATTATATAATACACAGCCTACAATAAAAAGTAGAATAATCAGTCAATTTAGTCCCTATACTATCATTCTCTCACCAACTTAGTCCCTAAACTATTAAAACCAACTAAAAGATCCCTAAACTATTTTCCATCCTTCAATTTAGTCCCTCAGTTAACTTTTCCGTTAAATGACCGTTAGTGGTCCCTAAACTATTAAAATACTTCAATTTAGTCCCTAAACTTTTTATTTTGAACAACTTTAACTTTTATTAATAAAAATTCCACCAAAACCTGCTCTTTTGATTCCATTTTTTTGCCCTTTAACTTTTTTTTTTAAATGGCTAAGATTTTATTGAAAAGAAATAGAGAATTAGCACAAGAAATGCCAAAACGCTACAGGTTACAAACAAAGAAACCATACAACAGGAAGCCAAAACTAACCTGATTAATCCTTGATTAGTCGTTTTGGTAAGAAAAAGAACCTGTTTTTAACCGCGAGAACGGTGGTTGGCGGCGAGCACGGTGGTTGGCGGTGAGGATTTGAGAGTTTCAGCGAACACAAGAGTGGAAGAGAGAAAGGTACGAACACAAGAGTGAAACTGTAATATTTTAGGGTTTTACTGAATAAAGTTAACAGAAAAGTTAACGGAGGACGAAATTGAAGGATGGAAAATAGTTTAGGGACTTTTTAGTTGGTTTTAATAGTTTAGGGACTAAGTTGGTGAGAGAGTGATAGTATAGGGACTAAATTGACTGATTACTCTAAAAAGTATCACGGCAACGCCACCGGCATGTATGCACAGATATTTTGCTAGTTAAATGATTAAACACTTACTTTAATAAATTATTATAGTGAAAATAAAGAAAACCATAAATTAAGGGGATAATTAAAATGCAATTTACTCTAAATCATTTGTTTAGTAGTTGCCAAGTGGCTATCAGTCAAACTTTTTTTGGGGTCTAAACCCTTTCTCATGGAAGTTGATGTTCAAATTGAATAGACCCCTGCGTTTCTTTTTTATCCCCCTTAAATCTCATTTTGCCTTTGAAATTGTATAAATTTTGAGCAACAAAATTCGGTTTTTACGAACCAAAGTAATCAATGGGAAAAACCGAAACTATAACTAATTTGGTTCGTAAAAATCAAAACACTGTGAAGGGGCAAAAACGTCAGTAAGGGAGGTAAAAAAGAAATGCGGGAGGCCTAAAGAGAACTCTTCGTTCAAATTTTCAATACATGGACCAAGTAGACATCTAATGGCATGAAGGCCAAAATCTCAAACTGTAACTTCCATGTTTTTTGTTATTTTTATGAACAAAAAAATTTATTTTCTTTTGATTATTTTTGTCGGCATAAAAAGTGGTAAACATTACAATAAATTTATACACAAGGGTAACAATCTCGGAATTATTTCTTGTGCTAGAGCTTACAAATTATTCATTCTAATTTTAATTTCTTTTATCAAATAAAAATTATTCGACCTAAGCATCGGTCGGTTTTGAACCGAAAATCACCAAATCGATAAAAATCACACTTATTTAATTTGGAACCAATTTCGACCAACTACATTTTTGGTTTTTTCGGGTGTCGGGTCGTAGGGGTGTGACTACGGTCTGGCAAGTGCACCAGTCTGTCATCGAGTAATAATTCACACTCTACGAGTAGAATGAGTTCGAATCCGCAGGGATCGTGCCGAAGCTTCACTAGCGTTATTTAAGTTTGTGATAGTTTGCATTCGCTTTGGTTTTTGGAAAATGGTTTTTATAAAAATAGCGTAATGCTTGCAGAAATATAAATGCGGAATGTATAAATAATAGATTCAAGAAATATAGAGGCTAGGTATGGTGGTTGAACTCCCTCCATTCTTCATATTTGGCATGACCGGTGTATAACATAGTTACTTAGATTATGTTCGGCGGTGAATTATCCTTATTGTAGTAATACCTTACTATTACACTATGTTTATTAAAGTTTCCCTACATTAACAACTAAGGTACCTACGAGAGTCTAACCTCGATGTGTCACATACCCTAATTACTAAGTGAGTTGTTTATAAACATGCATTATGCTATTCACCAATTAATCTCTAGATCCTAGTATCGGGTTGTTCATCTTCTAAGTGCTCAGATAGCACCTAGTGCATGATTCCTCCTCTAACCGCTCAGTTCACTATGTTACCGTCTCTATACACCTAGCATTATTTAGTACGAGTTACAGACCATATCAAGTCAAAACCTAATATCAATTCTATGGCCGCTCTCGCTTATCCGGCCAGATTACGAGAAACGTTATTAAAGTGCACGAAAGTAAATAACAAACATAACTAGTAAATATCATTTATTATAACTTAGACTCAATCACAGACTCCAAATATTCATAGGGGAGTTCATCTTCTCCACCACAACCTAAGGCATAAATATAAAGACTACATATTTAAATTACCAAATATAACCTAAATACAAAAGCCTAAAGAAACATACCTTGCTGAGTTAGTTTTCCCGTAAGGGGAGAAAACTATGCCTAATAGAGCTCCTCTGAACCTCTCCTTATAGTAGAGAGTGTTCTACTATTTCTGAATGAATTAAACAATGAATGGGAGACTCTATTTATAGTTTTCGTAATGGGCTTCAGCAAGGCATCGCACTGCGATGAGCACATCGTACTGCGATGTGAAGATTTAGTTCAGTTTTATAACTGATCCTGTGCATTTCATCAGCTTGGTCGCCAAGTTACTCCATCGTGCTGCGTTGTGAAGCATCGTGCTGCGACGGGTAGATTTTCTTCAGATTTATTCCTTCTGATTTCTTGGCAAGCAAGCAACTCCCATCGTGGCACGATGGGAGCCATCGTGCTGCGATGGAATGCTAATTTCTTCACTTTTTTGGCTTTTTCTTGTCTTTTTGCATCTTGGACTCTGTCTTGATGCTTTTTCATGCTTTTGTAGGTTTTCCTTCGTATTTGAGCCTGTCTTGGTCATTTTACTACTAATAATACTACTAAAAATACCGTAGAATATCCTGTCATCACAACCCCAAACTTAAACTGTTGTTTGTCCTCAAGTAACATGCTGTCAGACAAGATCGTTAGAGAAATAAGAGATAAATAATAATGATAGGAATTTCACAACCTTTTTTATATTTCAGCAATGGTACCGCTGATTTCTTACCGCCGCGATTATGCTCAGTCCTGCTAGGGTCAGGAGGCGTTAATAGTAGCAAATCGGACAGATGCCCGCAAGAGTCCATGTCCAACTTTTCTCTCTCTCACATTTGTGTTTTTCGCTCATTAATTGAAAGGGTTATCTCTCAATCATCGTACAACCTGCCATTTTACCATAGGCTTGCAAGAACTCCAAGCAACCGGTCAAAATTCAATACACATGCATCATTGGAGGTCTTTTTCAGGGTTATAACTTGGCTTAGGTCAAGGTAGGACACTTTTGGGAATCGTAGGCTAAACATTTGGAGTTAAGTTCTACTTTGATGTTCCTTTTTGTGTGCGCAACATGTGTTCCTTAGGGTGCCTTTTTGTGTCGGTATCTGAGATGAAGAACCGAATGTGTCTTTGTGTGGTTCTTTTCTATCACTTTTTGTGCCCTTTGGCTCTTTTTTTTTCATTCATTTTTTTTTAAGAGACTATTTTTTTTAGGGAATTTTTGATGTTTTTCCGTCTCTTTTTCATTTATTATTTTTTTCTTTTTGTAGGGATACTTCTCCGTATACCCACCTGACTAGGGTCTGACAAGTGCACCAGTCTGTCGTCGAGTAATAATTCACACTCTACGAGTAGAATGAGTTCGTATCCACAGGGATCGTGCCGCAGCTTCACTAGCGTTATTTAAGTTTGTGATAGTTTGCATTCGCTTTGGGTTTTTGGAAAAAGGTTTTATAAAAATAGCGTAATGCTTTGCAGAAATATAAATGACAGAATGTATAAATAATAGATTCAAGAAATATAGAGGCTAGGTATGGTGGTTGGACTCCCTCCCTTCTTCATATTTGGCATGACCGGTGTATAACATAGTTACTTAGATTATGTTCGGCGGTGAATTATCCTTGTTGTAGTAATACCTTACTATTACACTATGTTTATTAAAGTTTCCCTGCATTAACAACTAAGGTACCTACGACAGCCTAACCTCGATGTGTCACATACCCTAATTACTAAGTGAGTTGTTTTTAAACATGCATTATAATCTTCACCAATTAACCTCTAGGTCCTAGTATCGTGTTGTTCATCTTCTAAGTGCTCAGATCACACCTAGTGCATGATTCTTCCTGTAACCGCTCAGTTCACGACTAGTTCAGGATGTTACCGTCTCTATTCACCTAGCATTATTTACTACGAGTTCCGGACTATACCAAGTCAAAACCTGATATCAATTCTATGGGCGCTCCCGCTTATCCGGCCAGATTACGAGATACGTTATTAAAGTGCGCGAAAGTAAATAACAAACATAATACTTTAAATATCATTTATTATAACTTAGACTCAATCACAGACTCCAAATATTCATAGGGGAGTTCATCTTCTCCACCACAACCTAAGGCATAAATTATAAAGACTACATATTTAAATTACAAGACATTATAACCTAAATACAAAAGCCTAAAGAAACATACCTTGCTGAGTTAGTTTTCCCATAAGGGGAGAAAACTATGCCCAATAGAGCTCCTCTGAACCTCTCATTATAGTAGAGAGTGTTCTACTATTTCTGAATGAATTAAACAATGAAAGGGAGGCTCTATTTATAGTTTTCGTAATAGGCCTCAGCAAGGCATCGCACTGCGATAAGCTCATCGCAGTGCGATGTGAAGATTCAGTTCAATTTTATAACTGATCCTGTGCATTTCATCAGCTTGGGCGCCATGTAACATCATCGTACTGCGTTGTAGGGCATCGTACTGCGATGAAATATTTTCTCAAGATTTATTTCTTCTGATTGCTTGGCGTGCAAGGAGCTTTCATCGTGGCGCGATGGCACACATCGTGCTGCGATGGAATGCTGATTTTCTTCACTTTTTGGGCTTTTTCTTGTCTTTTTGCATATTGGACTCTGTCTTGATGCTTTTTCTTGCTTTTGTAGGTTTTCCTTCGTATTTGGGCTTGTCTTGGTCATTTTACTACTAATAATACTACTAAAAATACCGTAGAAATTCCTGTCATCAGCACCCCAAACTTAAACGTTGCTAGTTCCATGAGCAACCCCAAACTTATTTTGTTGCCAAGACTTTTGAGAACTATTACCTAACTCCAAAGAGGGTAATTTCATTGTTTTTCTGGTCTATAGGCTTGTATCGTGGTTTGTCACCGAAACAAATGGGATAAAATTTTTTATGGCTCAAATTTGGCTAGCAAAGGATAATAATTTAATAAAGGGTGGCTTGAAAATGCTCTGGTTTATAACAAACAATTGCCTCAATGCATATAATATCAAACTAACCAGTCAGCATAGAATTAGAGCAAGTTCTAGAAAATAAACAAGTGCACGGTACTCTCATAGTAGATCGAAAGAAAGTGAAATTCCTGGCGCATCAGCTATCAGATGTGCTATTGAATGCTTCAACACTTGAGACGTTGAGAACAATGTTGAAGCATTATGCTGACAGTTAATATAAATATAAGGAAACTAAAAATGACAGAAAGTAATAAAGAACACAGGAGGTTTGTTAACCCAGTTCGGTGCGTAACACAACCTACATCTGGGGGATACCAATCCAGGAAGGAAATCCACTATGATAGTTCTAGTTCAAAGCTAAACACCACGGTTTAAAACCTATCGCCTAGACACTATTGTTTGACTTCATCCTAGGAACCTCCTAGAGCAGAGATCCCATCTCACTTCCACTCAAAACACAGACCCTGTGTTGATGCTTTCTAATAGCGGTTTGAAAACAGTTTCAAAAAGACAAAACAACTCCGTGCTTCAAAGCTTTGGAGAAGTTAACAAATTACAACTCAATAAAAACAAAGTCCTAACCTTGCATCAAAGTGACACAAGAAAGGCTCACAATTAACAAGACTCAAAACCCTAAAATATTCTATGAATAATGACGGCTTTAGTAAAGAAATTAGGTTTCTTGTTCTTGTTTAAATAAGACGAGCTTGCATGGGCTTGCATACCATGCATGGGCTTCATTCCACCAACAAATCCACCTTGCATATTTCAGAATCATATCTCACGTTTCCTTTAGCAAATGAGCGTGATATGGAAAATAATCAATGCGAGATTCTGAGTAAAAATATATTCCTTGGACACCAAGTAGAGTAGCGTGGATTCCATTAATAGAACAGGCGCCAAGTAAGTGCAAAAACACATCACCTGGACAGGTATCCAGATGTTGGAACATGTCATAGCACATCTTGCACAACTTGAACATCTTGCTTGTATATTTGTCTTTTGCAAAAATGATGCCAACACCAAATATCCAACAGAAAGTGGTAATACCGTTTGGAAATATTTGGCTCAAATCCTCACATGGCTTAGGTATAACTGAAATTGAACACTTGTCTCACGGACACCAGCTTCATCACTCGTCTCTCTGTCTCCCGAACTTCGCACTTCGGAGCAATCACCTTTGGTTTTCTGTATGAAGGTGTGAAACCCGTCTCATCAAGATTTATAACTCATTTCGCCGCAATCTTACCTTTAACAGTTAGTCATGCACTAGATAATAAACAGCAAAACGGTTATTTAATTTTTTGTAAGTTTGAAAAAAGGGTTAAATAGATGAAAATGACATGCGGAATTCCATAGTATACTTTATTGAACTGAAAAAGTGAATTGAAATTACTGAATTAAAATACTTATCCTTGGGTTGCCTCCCAAGCAGCGCTTGTTTAGCCTCTCATTAGCTTGAGGCATTTCCTCCACTACATAGGATAGGTTTGCATGTCTCTCTATTGTGCTTCTTTGTTCTGGCTTGAAGCACTGGCCATCTTTCATTCATATTGATTACAATCTCAGCAGGACCAGGTCTGTTTCACCATATCCTCAACTATCTGGTTGGCGACTTATTTACTGGTGCAGTTTCATAGAACACAGTAATTTTACCCCAAACGTTTATTCGTGCATGTCTCCCCCTTTGGCGAAATTTTTGGCTAAAACAATCTGAGACCATATAGATACTAGCAAAGAGATACATCACATAGATTTTTCTTCGTCTCAACACAAACACACAAAGAGAAGATAAAATAACAAACCTTGAAAAACTACCTTTAAGAGTACCTCAATTGAAAGATAATAGATAAAGGTCTGGTGAGGTATCAGCTATGCGTATCAGAGGCATGCACAGCGGAAATACAACATAACAATAGCCTACTTGCAGGTCACAGAAAAAGATAGGAGATCTTCTACACAAGCAAGAATCACCAACATGTTTCAACATCATATAGTACATAATAGCATATAGTACTACTCCCCCTCAAAGTAACCTGGGGTTATCACAGAGAACATACCACTCTACAAAGAACATACTACTCCCCCTGAGTGTATGCATACATACTACTACTACTACTACTACTACTACTACTACTACTACTACTATATCCATATCAGAGCATGCTTAAACATATCATGGCACATCAGAAATGTAGAGAGAGCTCAGAATTCTACTCCCCCTTTTTAGGCATAAAATTTGGCCAAATAAACTCCATGCATAGATAATAGTACCAGAACATAAAGTAGTAGAGTGCAGAGTACCAGAATATTACAGACCATATCACACATATGTGCTCAAATATCCAGGGCAAGACCCCATAAGCATCTAGAGGACACAAGTTGACGAACAGATCTGCTAAGCAATTTCACAGTACACCTTAGACGAACAGAGTACATGTGAGCTTCCATCCACAAAATCATAACATCTTGGAATAAGAACATCAGATCATAACCATGATCCAACAATATAGCATGAAGGTCGCAAGACATAAGGCATAAGTCTATACTACCTCCATCACAACAACCACATAGTGCACATAATTAAGCATTTTGATCTTTTGTCTTCAGTGTGCAACCACATATCAAAAACACCAGAGGCATGCAACAGAGGAATTGGGTTCACCCAGCCTCACATAGCACATTAACAGAGAGAAGTAAACTCTCACAAACGAATACCTTGAGAAAAATAAATTCCCAGTCAGAATGTTAAGATCAGGATGTCTAAACATTAGGTAAGACATCATAGCAGACACATCAGATCAGGATGTCTAAACGTTAGGTAAGACATCATAGCAGAACACATCCTCATACATCAAGCACAGAAACTACCACACTACTAATCATAGCATAAGCAGAATATTAGTAGCCACCACCAACTACCACAAGAATTACTACTCCACCTCACTACTCAGTCTCATGCACATAGGCCAGACAAACTATATGCAACCAAACCACAACTATAAATGCACATGGGGCAGACAACCCATATGTGAATATGATCTCATACGCATGTTTCTATATAGCAAAACATGCTACAACTGAACCACAACTACCAACATCAGAACTATCATGTATCAGTAGATAAATGCAAACATACCAGATAAAACACACAAGATGTTAGGGCATTTGATAGCACATACCACGTGTGATGGGAAAAATCGGATTTGATTCTCCTAGGATAACGTGCAAAAATAATTTGGAGAGGGAAAAAGTGACAGTTGCACGCCTAAAGCTCATTAACTGCTATAACTCCTCATGCAGGCAAATTCCCAACTTGCCCCTTAAGTACTCAAATTGTTTTGCATCCAATGCTTTAGTGAATATATCTGCAATTTGCTCTTCAGTAGCAACATGTTCCAGAGTCACAATATTTTCTTCAACAAGATCTCTGATAAAGTGATGACGAATGTCAATATGCTTTGTTCTACTGGGTTGGATAGGATTTTTGAGATGTTTATTGCACTAAGATTGTCACAGTACAATATTAGAGCATCCTGTTCAACATTATATTCCTTCAGCATCTGTTTCATCCAAACCAATTGAGAGCATGAACTTCCAGCAGCTATGTACTCTGCCTCAGCTGTAGACAAAGCTACACTATTCTGTTTCTTACTGAACCAAGAAATCAAGTTATTTCCAAGGAAGAAACAACCTCCAGAAGTACTTTTTCTATCATCAGCACTTCTAGCCCAATCTGCATCACAGTAACCAACAAACTTGGAGTTTTGATCATGAGCATACAGAATGCCATAATCACTAGTGCCATTGACATATTTTAGTATCCTCTTCACTTGAGTCAGATGACTCATCTTTGGATTAGCTTGATATCTTGTACAAACTCCCACAACAAAGGTGATATCAGGTCTGCTAGCTGTAAGATACAACAAGCTTCCAATCATGCTTCTGTACCGACTTTGATCAACTGATGCTCCTTGCTCATCTCTTGTCAGCTTCAAATGTGTAGGTGCAGGTGTCCTTTTATGAGCAGCATTGTCCATTCCAAACTTCTTGACTATGTTCTTGGCATATTTACTCTGTGAGATGAAAATGGAATCTTCCATCTGTTTGACTTGCAATCCAAGAAATATGACAATTCACCTACTAGACTCATCTCAAATTCAGACTGCATGTGCTGAATAAAATGTTGAACCATCTGATCCGACATTCCTCCAAATACTATGTCATCAACATATATTTGAGCTATCATGAGATTACCTTCACTTTCCTTTACAAATAAGGTCTTGTCAGATCCTCTTTTCTTGTACTCTTGGTTGATGAGGAATTGGGTTAGTCTCTCATACCAAGCTCTTGGTGTCTGCTTCAATCCATAGAGTGCCTTTTTTAGTTTATAGACATGATTTGGAAATCTATGTTCTACAAATCCCTTAGGTTGCTCAACATATACTTCTTCTTGAAGGTATCCATTTATGAAGGCACTTTTCACATCCATCTGGAACAGTTTAAACTTGAGAATACATGCAACTCCCAATAGTAATATCACAGCCTCCAATCTAGCAACAGGTGCAAAAGTCTCATCAAAGTAAAGTCCTTCCACTTGAGTGTATCCTTGAGCAACCAATCTTGCTTTGTTTCTGGTTACAGTCCCATTTTCATCAGACTTATTCTTGAAAACCCATTTGGTTCCAATGATATTGAAACCTTCAGGTCTTGGGACAAGATCCCAAACTTCACTTCTTTTAAACTGATTAAGTTCTTCTTGCATGGCTTCAATCCAGCATTCATCAGTGAGAGCTTCCTTAACATGTTTGGGTTCAATCAAAGAAACAAAACATGAGTTAGAGATAGCCTTATTTGATCTTCTAGTTGTGATTCCTTGATCAGGGTTTCCAATTACCAGGTCTAGAGGATGATTCTTTTGTACTCTGACTGAGGGACCTTTTCTTGCAATTGTTGGTTCTGGTATTTGCTCTTCATCATTGCCTTTTACTTCCTGATTGTCATCAACAGTTTCTGTCTGGGGTACTGATGTTTCAACATCCATATCAACATCTGCTGGACGGTCAGTGTGTAGATTATCAATAACAACATTTATAGATTCCATAACAACTTTAGTTCTGGAATTGTAAACTCTATAAGCTCTACTGTTTATAGCGTAACCTAGAAATATCCCTTCTTCACTTTTGGGATCCATCTTTCTTCTTGGTTCTCTATCTGACAATATCTAACACTTGCTACCAAATACATGGAAATGCTTGACAGTAGGTTTTCTTTCCATAATTCATATAGGGTGGAGGAAGTACCTTTTCTCAGTGTGACTCTATTGTGAATGTAACATGTTGTATTCATGGCTTCAGCCCAGAAATGATATGGTAGGTGTTTAGCATGTAACATAACCCTTGTAGATTCTTGAAGGGTTCTATTCTTTCTCTCAACTATTCCATTCTGTTGAGGTGTTATGGGTGAAGAAAATTCATGTTTGATTCCTCCATTTGAACAGAAGTCAGTAAACTTAGAATTTTCAAATTCTTTTCCATGGTCACTCCTGACTCTTATGATGACACTATTTTTCTCCCTCTGGATTTGATTACACAAGCTTCTAAATATATCAAACATATCTGACTTTTCTTTGATAAAATTGATCCATGTGAATCTTGTAAAGTCATCAACAACAACATAAGCATACCTCTTACCTCCTAGACTTTCCACTTGTATTGGGCCCATGAGATCCATGTGAAGTAATTCAAGTGCCCTAGACGTCACCTGATGTTTAAGCTTTGGATGGGACATTCTGGTTTGTTTCCCAATTTGACATTCACCACATATACTATCTACATCAATTTTTAATTTCGGCAGTCCTTTAATTGCTTCAGCTGAGATTGCCTTCTTTATTCCTCTAAGATTGAGATGTCCCAACTTCTGGTGCCAAAGTTTGGCCTCTTCTTCTTTGCTACTCACGCATGTTGAGAAACTCACACTATCTTGTGGAACCCAAAGATAGCAGTTGCTTTTGATCTTGCACCCTTCATTAGCACTTTTCCAGCATCATCAATTACTAAGCACTCAGATTCTGTGAAATTTACTTTCAACCCTTGATCACAAAGTTGACTTATGCTGATCAAGTTTGCTGTAAGTCCTTTTACAAGCAACACATTTTTTAGTTTTGGTAACTCATTGTTTATCATATTTCCAATTCCAATAATATCTCCTTTAGCTCCATCTCCAAAGGTCAGAAAACTAGTTTTGTAGGATTTTACATCCTTCAAGAATTTTCCAACTCCAGTCATGTGTCTAGAACACCCACTGTCAAAGTACCAGTCTTCTCTAGATGAGACTCTGAGGGAGGTGTGAGCTATCAATCCTGTTTCTTCTGATTTTGGTTTCCATTCTTTCTTGTCTCTTTGTGCAGTAGGACCATATTCTGGATGATTATACCAATCAGGATACCCATACAGTTTGAAATAGTAAGGTCTAATGTGACCTTTTCTACCACAATGATGACAAATCCATGATCTGGATCTTCTCTTGTGTTTGCGAGCATGAGAATGAAACTTGGAATGCTACCTTGAATTAGGTTTGGGATATCTGTCTTGATGTTGAATGCGATGTTGAGGCATCTTTTCTCCAGTATAAGGATTTATGACTTCTTCATCAGATTTGAACTTAGTTTCCTGATTTTGTTGAAGTTTATTCAGCGCCTTGTAGTCATATCCTATAGAGTTAGTCCTTATTGTAGGTACCTCACCTGGGATCTTCTCAGGAAGATTAGTAACAGGATTTTGTTGACTTACCTGTTTCTTCAGCTCATCCATCTGTGAATTTAATTGAGTCACTTCGTTATGTGATTCTGATAACTTGTCTGATTTACTGTTCTTCTCAGCTAGAAGTTGACTAATTATCTTTTTCTGTTTCTCCAGAACCCTGCAAACCTCATCATGATCAATGAGTAGGTCTTTGTAAGTGGCAACTAGATCATCATAGGACATCACACCATCATCATCTGATTCATCATCTGATATATGCAATCCAGTTAGGGCAGTGACATATTTTGTAGATTCACCATTATATTCTCCTTCAGAATTATCACAATCAGACCATGACACAGCCAGTCCTTTCTTCTGTCTTCTGAGGAAGGTATGACATTCTGGTCTAATGTGTACATATCCTTCACATTCATGACACTGACCATCCTTAGGTTGATTACTCTTCTCATCAGTCCTTGTCTTCTTTAAATTAGTTTGTTGCTCGCTGATGTTGAATCGAATGTTCTGCCCATCAGGTTTCTGCCTCCCATCAACACGTTTCATCACCTTGTTGAGTTGCCTTCCAAATAACACCAGATCATCCGTTATGCTTTCTTCAGTGTCTAGGTGCCCTTGAGCTTCTTCATCTTCAGCATTAGTGACAAAGGCTATGCTCTTGGCTTTCTTATCAGTTCTTTCATTGATAGCTACCTCACACGTCCAATGTGATCCTATCAATTCTTCAACCTTCATCGTAGCAATATCTTGAGCTTCTTCTATTGCTGTCACCTTCATGTCAAATCTCTTAGGTAGAGATCTGAGAATCTTCCTTACAAGCTTTTCATCAGATATTTTTTCACCCAAAGATTCAAATGAGTTTGCAATGTCAAGGATACTCAAGTGAAAATCATGTATGCTCTCATCCTCTTTCATTTTGAGGTTTTCAAATTTAGTTGTAAGTAGTTGAAGTCTAGACATCTTAACTTTAGAGGTCCCTTCATGGGCTGTTTGCAGAATGCACCAAGCATCTTTTGCAACGATGCATGGTTTGATGAGTTTGAACATGCTTCTATCAACTCCATTAAAAAGTGCATTTAAGGCTTTATTGTTCCCTAGAGCAGCCTCATCTTCTTCTTTGGACCATTCTTCTTCAGGTTTCAAAATAGCAGTCTTGTTCCCATTTTTGTCAAGAACAACAGGTGGTTCCCAACCTTTTAACACAGCTTTCCAGGTCTTGCTATCAATAGACTTTAAAAAGGTAGCCATTCTAGATTTCCAAAACTCATAGTTGGAACTGTCCAGAAGTGGTGGTTTGTTCACCATTCCTCCTTCCTTGTCCATCTTGCCAGAGAATTATCTCCCTGAATCTCACCCAAAAACAAGCAGGGTGCCTGCTCTGATACCAATTGAAATTCCTGGCGCGTCAGCTATCAGATGTGCTATTGAATGCTTCAACACTTGAGACGTTGAGAACAATGTTGAAGTATTATGCTGACAGTTAATATAAATATAAAGAAACTAAAAATGACAGAAAGTAATAAAGAACACAGGAGGTTTGTTAACCCAGTTCGGTGCGTAACACAACCTACATCTGGGGGATACCAATCTAGGAAGGAAATCCACTATGATAGTTCTAGTTCAAAGCTAAACACCACGGTTTAAAACCTATCGCCTAGACACTATTGTTTGACTTCACCCTAAGAACCTCCTAGAGCAGAGATCCCATCTCACTTCCACTCAAAACACAGACCCTGTGTTGATGCTTTCTAATAGCGGTTTGAAAACAGTTTCAAAAAGACAAAACAACTCCGTGCTTCAAAGCTTTGGAGAAGTTAACAAATTACAACTCAATAAAAACAAAGTCCTAACCTTGCATCAAAGTGACACAAGAAAGGCTCACAATTAACAATACTAAAAACCCTAAAATATTCTACGAATAATGACGGCTTTAGTAAAGAAATTAGGTTTCTTGTTTAAATAAGACGAGCTTGCATGGGCTTGCATACCATGCATGGGCTTCATTCCACCAACAAATCCACCTTGCATATTTCAGAATCATATCTCACGTTTCCTTTAGCAAATGAGCGTGATATGGAAAATAATCAATGCGAGATTCTGAGTGAAAATATATTCCTTGGACACCAAGTAGAGTAACGTGGATTCCATAAATAGAATAGGCGCCAAGTAAGCGTGAAAACACATCACCTGGACAGGTATCCAGATGTTGGAACATGTCATAGCACATCTTGCACAACTTGAACATCTTGCTTGTATATTTGTCTTTTGCAAAAATGATGCCAACACCAAATATTCAACAGAAAGTGGTAATACCGTTTGGAAATATTTGGCTCAAATCCTCACATGACTTAGGTATAACTGAAATTGAACACTTGTCTCACGGACACCAGCTTCATCACTCGTCTCTCTGTCTCCCGAACTTCGCACTTCGGAGCAATCACCTTTGGTTTTCTGTATGAAGGTGTGAAACTCGTCTCTTCAAAATTTATAACTCATTTCGCCGCAATCTTACTTATAACAGTTAGTCATGCACTAGATAATAAATAGCAAAACAGTTATTTAATTTTTTGTAAGTTTGAAATAAAGGTTAAATAGATGAAAATGACATGCGGAATTCCATAGTATACTTTATTGAACTGAAAAAGTGAATTGAAATTACTGAATTAAAATACTGAAATTAAAATACTTATCCTTGGGTTGCCTCCCAAGCAGCGCTTGTTTAGCCTCTCATTAGCTTGAGGCATTTCCTCCATTACATAGGATAGGTTCGCATGTCTCTCTATTGTGCTTCTTTGTTCCGGCTTGAAGCACTAACCATCTTTTATTCATATTGATTACAATCTCGGCAGGACCAAGTCTGTTTCACCATATCCTCAACTATCCGGTTGACGACTTATTTACCGGTGCAGTTTCATAGAACACAGTAATTTTACCCCAAACTTTTATTCGTGCATGTCTCTCTTTTTTTGCGCTTTCTTCCTGAGGAAGAAATTGTTCTTCAGAGGTGACTTTACAGCTTGATTCTCCTGATTGAATTATTTCTTTTCTGATGGCCTCTCTCTCTTTTCTTTGTCATCTTCGACAATGGTTCCTGTGTTTCCGAACCATTTTTCTAAACAGCCCTTTTACTCTCTTACTTCCTGTGGAAGCTCTAGTCAAATGATCCTCCTGACTATTGTCTTTTTGTTGCAGCTTTCTCTCTTGCAATGTATTCCGTCTCTCATCACTTTGAGAGTTTTCCTGTGAGAATGCCGTCTTTAATTGGCTGTTGCCAGCCTTTGTGATTCCTAGTGCCTTGGGTACCTGTCTGCATGCACTTTAAACAAAATACCTCAGTAGAACTGGGATAAATATTTTTTGTAAAACTATTTTTGGTTTGTCTCATGTGTTTTTGTCACTATGAAAATTCCCAGGTAAGTGAGGTGGATCACAACGGATCGCTCGGAGACCTTGACTTATCCTTAGCCAGAATTTTCACAGATTAAAATCCACAATCATCAACATAATTTTTGATTTTTTAATTTTTTTTGTATTTTTGAAATTTTTTAAATAAATCTAGTAAGGCTTTGTAAACACAATCCTTGGCAACGGCGCCAAAAACTTGACTACGGTCTGGCAAGTGCACCAGTCTGTCGTCGAGTAATAATTCACACTCTACGAGTAGAATGAGTTCGAATCCACATGGATCGTGCCGAAACTTCACCAACGTTATTTAAGTTTGTGATAGTGTTTATTCACTTTGGTTTTTGGAAAAAGGTTTTTATAAAAATAGCGTAATGCTTGGAGAAATATAAATGCGGAATGTATAAATAATAGATTCAAGAAATATAGAGGCTAGGTATGGTGGTTGGACTCCCTCCCTTCTTCATATTTGGCATGACCGGTGTATAACATAGTTACTTAGATTATGTTCAGCGGTGAATTATCCTTGTTGTAGTAATACATTACTATTACACTATGTTTATTAAAGTTTCCCTACATTAACAACTAAGGTACCTACGGGAGCCTAACCTCGATGTGTCACATACCCTAATTACTAAGTGAGTTGTTTATAAACATGCATTAAGCTCTTCACCAATTAACCTCTAGGTCCTAGTATCGGGCTGTTCATCTTCTAAGTGCTCAGTTCACACCTAGTTCATGATTCCTCCTCTAACCGCTCAGTTCACGACTAGTTCAGGATGTTACCGTCTCTATACACCTAGCATTATTTACTACGAGTTCCGGACCATATCAAGTCAAAACATAATATCAATTCTATGGGCGCTCTCGCTTATCCGGCCAGATTACGAGAATACGTTATTAAAGTGCACGAAAGTAAATAACAAACATAACTACTAAATATCATTTATTATAACTTAGACTCAATCACATACTCCAAATATTCATAGGGGAGTTCATCTTCTCCACCACAACCTAAGGCATAAATATAAAGACTACATATTTAAATTTTCAAAATATAACCTAAATACAAAAGCCTAAAGAAACATACCTTGCTGAGTTAGTTTTCCCGTAAGGGGAGAAAACTATGCCTAATAGAGCTCCTCTGAACCTCTCCTTATAGTAGAGAGTGTTCTACTATTTCTGAATGAATTAAACAATGAATGGGAGGCTCTATTTATAGTTATCGTAATGGGCCTCAGCAAGGCATCGCACTTCGATGAGCACATCGTACTGCGATGTGAAGATTTAGTTCAGTTTTATAACTGATCCTGTGCATTTCATCAACTTGGTCGCCAAGTTACTCCATCGTGCTGCGTTGTGAAGCATCATGCTGCGATGGGTAGATTTTCTTCAGATTTATTCCTTCTGATTTCTTGCAAAGCAAGCAGCTCCCATCGTGGCACGATGGGAGCCATCGTGCTGCGATGGAATGCTAATTTCTTCACTTTTTTGGCTTTTTCTTGTCTTTTTGCATCTTTGACTCTGTCTTGATGCTTTTTCATGCTTTTGTAGGTTTTCCTTCGTATTTGGGTATGTCTTGGTCATTTTACTACTAATAATACTACTAAAAATACCGTAGAAATTTCTGTCATCAGGGTGGCAAGTAGAACATGTCGGTTATTACGGGTTAGATTGAAACTTTGTTTACATCTAAAATTCTATCGTCCAAAAATTTCCAATTTTAAACTATTCAATACATCATACAAAAAATGATAGAAAACTAAATAAAAAACAAAAAGAGTGACATACAATTATTTTGTTTATAATCGGTAGATCTAAAGAGAATAATATATCACGTACAAGAAAAATAGAAATTAAAATAGATCGAGAATAACTTTCACATTTTCTGCGTAGCGTTATTATAAGTTTATAAATATAACATTTCTCTCATATATTAAAGATGAAAAAAAAGTGAAGATCTGTATACAGAGAGATTAAGGAGAGACGGAAAAAAATTAATATGTATTTTAATGGTTGCTCGGTCGGTTTCGGTTATGAAGAGATAGAATTTTAGAGACCTGCACCCACAAGTAAGTAACTGTTCATGCCCGTTTTTGTTTTTGTAATTCATGACCCAAGACCCGACCGAATGCTTCAATGTGCTATCGGTTATATAGATTTCGAGTCGGATTTCGATTCTGTGCTCAGCCCTAAAAATTATATCTTATCGTCATAAAATAGATATATTAGAAGTTTTTTTCTATAATATTTTTTTTAAGAAAAACAATGTGCAACATTGCACATGTTAAAGTAACAAAAAATAGTAACCTTTTTATTAAAAAGAACAATTATTTATTAAATTTTTTATATTTAATATAAAATGCACAAGTTCCAATGCAAATTTACTATTTTAAACTTCTTAACATGTGCAATTTTGCACATGATAGAAAAACCCTTAAAAAAATGGCTTTAATGCAGTTTTGGTCCTCCTATTTTGAAAAACCTGAACTTTTGATCCCCCTATTTTAAAAGCCACCTTTTTGGTTCCCCTATTTTGAAAAACCTGAACTTTTGATCACCTGTTTTAAAGACCAGCTTTTTGATCCCCCTATTTTAGTTTTCTTTTTGGAATTTTGGTTCCTCTATTTTAGTTTTCTCAAAATTTTGGTCCCCTAACTCAGTTGTTCAATTTTTTGCTGATGTGTCAAACTCATTAATGACATGATAGTGTCCATGTTGTCAAAACATTTTCCATGTTATTATTTGTTTTTCTTTAAATCAAATATTTTATTTTAAAAATATTAAAACAATAAATAATTAAATAAATCACGATGAATGATTATTTTTTTTTTGACTAAATAAAAGACATTCATTCAAATTGAGAAGAGTACATTGATACAGTACAAATTTAAAATCGCTAAAAACAAAAAGGATGAATCTGCGAACAAACTCACAACATCCGTGTTGATAGCATAAAACGACATATTGCATAAGCCTACATATTTGACTATATTGAAGTGTCTGAAATATCCATACCTCCAGATCTGTAGCATTGAAGACACAAAAGTCATTGATTGGATCTGCACTGGACCAAACTTAATCCTTCAATCTGCAACGAATGAACACCGACCAAGACAGGACAACAATACTCCACACTATGACGGGACAACAAAACTCCGCACTAAGACGGGAAAATCAAAACAAACAACGTGATGAAACCACAAAAACAAACGAAAAAATATATTAAATATATGTGGAAATCACATTTGTTTAATTAAAATAGAAAGGAAAAACAATTTGGAGGAGTGATTTTAGGCCTAAATTGACCCTAAATCACCCTTCTCCCGTAAATCATGATGAATGATGAAGAAGAAGAATAAATATATTTTTTTTAAATATTTGAATTAAATCATTAATGAGCTTGACACATAAGAAAAAATTGACCAAACTGAGTTGGCGGACAAAAATTCCAAAAACCACTAAATAAAGGGGCCAAACAGCCAGCTTTTAAAATAGGGAGATCAAAAGTTCAGATTTTTAAAAATAGGGAGATCAAAAAGCCGATTTTTAAAATAGGGGAATCAAAAGTGCAGATTTTTTAAAATAGGGGAACCAAAACTGCATTAAAACCAAAAAAGATCTACACATGATTACAGTTGACGTTTGTTCAAACCAAACCATATTTAAGTTAACTATATCAATTTGGGCCATAATATGCACTGCCTCATTGCTTTTGGCGATTGCTCTTCTTCCATATTACTCATAAACGAAAAAATTTATTATGAGAAGATATCTTCTAGCGAGAATGAGAGGATTCTGAGCAATGCAAAGGACGACAAACAATTGCCCTTGCTTTTTCTACGTGGTTGTGTCAATTATTGTGGCCACAACAACACCTTCTTCCTATATGATTACAAGTTTACAACAACTAAGTCCCATATGTCTATTGGGGAAGCTCGGGAGAAACTATGGGCCAACACTTGAAACCCAACATTTTTACCTAAGTGTGAGTTCCCCACATGCTATATATAGTTGATCCAATACCAGGATCCCCTCCCGTTCCCCCACCAAGCCGAACCAGGCTCTGATACCATTGTTGGGGAGTCTGGGGAAGCTCGGGAGAAACCATGAGCCAATGCTCCAGGACCACAAGAGACTTTGACACCACATACCACCTAAAACCTTAAGGTGTTAGGTTAATGGGTCACCTCACTTATAAATCCAACATTCTTCCCATATATTGTCGATGTGAGACTTTATTCACTCAACACTTGAAACCCAAAAATGCTTTCTTGGCTCAATTTCGCATCATGCATGTTTTTTAATACCGATGTTTCTTTTTTAATTTTGACTTTACGAGGTCATTTTTGGATTGTTATTGTTCGAGTTTTGAAATTCTCTAATGCGATTTATGGCTTTGATAAATTATTGTATTAATTCAAATATATCATTTTTTTCAAAGACCATTTATTTCTAGTGTACCAAATGTCGTAGGTTATTGGTGCTATGACTTGCATAATCTATGTATTCACATTGTTAATCATGCGAATAATTCAGTCCTTGAATCGAACAAGATGTAAATTGGTACCAAGGGGAGGACCAAATCAGATTTGCATAATTCTAGGAGTTGAGATCCTCTCCATTTTTTCCCTCTATTATCTTTTTTTTTTTGTCTTAGATGAAGTGGTAATCCACTGAAATTAAACTCACACACAACTGTGAGGTCCCGGGTTCGAACATACAAAATGTCTCATCATTAAATTTATATTCTCAAAACATTAGTAATGACAAATACAGAGGATAAAAAATGGAGAGGATATTAACTTTAACTCTAGGACATTCTACAATAGCGTGATTGATTGCTCCAATTTTACTAAAACTTCTAGGACACTTAGTCCCTCCAATTTAGTCCAAAAAGAAGACATTGTCTAGCTTATTTCACAGCTAAATAGTAAGATCTTTCGATAGAGTTTAAATTTATATTATCTCTGATAATAAATATAAAAAAATGTTTTTTTAAAAAATAATAAAGATTAATGTATCTGATTTAAAATATTAAATTTATATGTCAATTTCTGTTGATCAAACTTTTTTTCTTCTTATATTAGATATATCTTGGATGACTATCCTATATATCCTTAATTCTTCGAGAGTTCGAGTCCACGAACAAATGCTCTTTCTTTCCTATTGTCACCCCCCCTAGATGTATACCTAAAAATATTCCCACAAATGAAAAATCACATCCACTATACCATAGAGAAGATAAAAGATCCTCTACTAATATTCCCATAAATGAAAAATCACATCCTTTAATTCCTAGACACATATTTTCCCTTTATCTTTAGGTGTGGGGATGAATGGAAGCCTCTTTATCTACGCCATATGATAGAAACAAGGATCTCTCTTATTACATACACACGTACTCCCAATATCTCTCATCTTTTGTATACCTCAAGCTTCCCTTCTCTATGGTAAATCACAACTTGATTAACACATCAAGCCGTTGTTGATGAAGTTTGGTACTTAGAGCTGCAAAATTTGAAGCTAGGAGAGACACCATTAAGTTGCGGAAAGGTAAATAATCTTGAACTCGAATATATTATATTGCTAACTCGGATATATTAATCTAGTAATGTTGATATGCCATAGTAAGATTGGTTATGAAATTTCAGTGTTTTGTTTTACTATATGCTTTTTGTTGGGATCAATTCAAATTAGCATTAAAGGTAGGGTTAATAGGCTTTTATCCTCTGCAAAGTAGGCAAATTTTGCGTTACCCTCCTATAATTTTTTTTGTTGAGATTACCCCTTGTAATGTTGAATTTTTTTTTCTAGTTCATTCTAGCCCCTGTAATGTTGTTTTGTTTTACCCCCGAGGGTAAAATGAACTAGAAAAAAAAAATTCTGCAAAATTATAAGGGGTAATCTCAACAAAAAAAATTACAGGGGATAACGCAAAACTCGCATAGTTTGCACGATAAAAGCCTATTCACCCTTAAAGGTATTATGTCCTTTTGTAGCTACTGGTATTGTTTCTGAATCTTGCAAAAGGATCACTTTCTATATGTCCTTTTGCAGCTACTCTTATTCTGTTTCTCATGTGTAATGAATTTGGGTCTTAGAATTAGTTTCTTTTTACCTTGTGTGCAATTTTAACAATTTAATTAACGAACAATTGTAGCATAAAAAAGAACATGTTTTCTTTTTTGAGGATTTTTTCTTTATAAAAATTTGACAACCATTGAAGAAATTTGTATGCATGTCTCATGATTTAATTTCAATGTGCAGTAGTGATTTTGGAATAAATGGGTGTCATACGAGTCCTCTCCACGGATACAATCAAGGCACCAAAATCAAGTGATCATGAAATAGATTTGACTCCATGGGATCTTCGGTTTCTACATGCTTCAACCAACAAAAAGGGTCTTCTTTATCACCATCAGGTAGTGGCAAACCAAATCGAACGGCTAAGACACTCTTTATCCTCTGCTCTTGCCTTTTTCCAACCTGTTGCTGGCCGTCTCAAAATAACGGAACACGAAGACAACATGGTCTCGTGTTCCGTAACATGCAACAATGCAGGTGTTCTCTTTATCCATGCGATAGCGGAGAATACTTGTGTTGCTGATATCGTAGGACCCACATACGTTCCTCCAATTGTCGATTCATTTTTTGCTTTCATCGGAGATAAAAACTACGAAGGCACGTCAAAACCATTGTTGGGAGTTCAAGTTACAGAGCTAGTTGACGGCGTCTTCATTGGTTGCACATTCAACCATGTTGTTGCTGACGGAAAGTCACTGTGGCATTTCATTAATTCATGGGCTGAAATTTCACGCAATTGTTGTCATCATCAAATATGCAAACTCCCAACACTCGAGCGTTGGTTTCCAAATGGTATTCAACGTCCCATACAATTTCCTTTCACTATGGAGCCGCAAAAGAATCACTTTGATGACGAGAAACTCTGTTTATCACATAGGGTATTCCACTTCCCAAAGGAGAAAATCATGCAACTGAAATCAAAAGTCAACGCAAAGACTAGTACCATCAAAATATCTTCTCTACATACAAGCACTTTTAACTCACCTTTGGTGCTCCATGATCCGGTCCAAACAATTTGACCCTCAAGAAGAAGTCCATAATATGTTTATTGCTATTGGAGTTAGACCGAGATTTGTTCCACCATTGCCAGAAGATTATTTTGGAAACGCAATTATAAGTTGTGTGGTTAAAATGAAAGCCGGAGAGTTGTTGGAGGAAGGTGGACTTTGTAAAGGCGCTCGCGAGATGAACAAGGTAATTGCTTCACATTCTGATGAGAAGTTGAAGAATCAATACGAGTCTTGGTTAAGAAATCCAACCTTTGTTGGGCAAGTTAGCACGACCGATAATAATTTATTACTCATCATTAGTAGTTCTCCTTTGTTTGATGTTTATGGTAATGATTTTGGATGGGGAAAGCCTGTGGCAGTTCGTAGTGCATATAAAATTAATGGATTTGTTAGTGTCTTTGCTGGAAGAGAAGAAGGCAGTATTGACCTTCAAGTATGCCTTCCTTACAAGATTTTGCAGGCAATGGAAAATGACTGTCAATTCATGGATGTTGTGTCCAATTAGTGAAGTGTCAAGCTTTGTAAAATTGATTTGGTACTTATAATTATAATAGCCTTAACTAGTTATTAGAAGCAGATAAGTTCTGTTTTGTTATTGTGATTAACTACTAGAGATTACTTAGTTATAAGATTGATCATTAGATGGTTCTTTATAGTTAAAGTGAATAATTTTTTGTTAAATTTATTTACCTTGCAGCCGAATTCTAGATTATGAGTAAAAAAAGGTGTGTTTAGCCTATTTTTGTTTTCTCTGCTCGTAGCTATATTATATAGCTTTCACTCTTATACAGCTTATTGTGATTGGTCAAGAAATTTTATTTTTCTTTTGATTATATCATGTGAATATCAAGATCTGTAACGAGTAAATTATGGATTACAATAAGATCGTTGACAATTTGGCCAATATTGATGTGAAAAATATAGGACACTGACACCACTATATATTATACATGATAAAATTTGATTTTATTTATCGATTTATTATTAAATAAAATTAAAAAATATTCTAATCAAAATTAATATCTTTATTTCTTCATTGATAACATTGTTTCAATACATGTTTAACTTTTTTAGAGTGTCAAACTAAAGAAAAAACCGACAAATAAACTTAAAAAGTACACCAATTACTAACATATAACATAAGTTAAATCCACGTTCACGTAGAATATTTTAAAAAAATTGAATACATAAAAATTGATATATTTTATCTAATTTATTAATGAATCTTTCTATCTAAATTTTGGATTAATATAACTTCTGTTGAATTAAGGTAGTACACGCTCGTCAATATTTTATTTTTTGGTACAAGATGGGTCAATTCTTTATGAAAGGAAATATATTTTTTTGACAACCATGAAAATGAGAATCTAATGTCCTACAGCTATAGATTATTTATCCTATTCAACTTTCTTTCTCTTTTTTTTCTTTTCTTGTTGACAAAATCTTGTTCACTTTTTAGATTTTAATGATTGGCTCCTAGCACCTTCACATTATACAATCAAAATATCTTACAATAATAATACTCCAAAAGAAAATCCAAAAGAAAATAAAAATCATCATCCGTCAACCATTTTTCAACAATAAGAGTTAACGTTTTAGACGTTTTAGACGTTATTTCGTGATGCTAGTTGTACAATTTCATTTTTTAAAGGAAAATATCAACATATTTAGTTTTGTATGTTTTTTGCTTTAAACGTTCTTTTTTTACATCACTTTCCACTTCAAGGAAATTTTGACAAAGCAATATCTTCAATATTTTAACCTTGAACAAAATAAATGCTCTAATTGCGAATAAACTAATTGATTGAATTTTTAGTGTTTGTAAAATTAGCAGTTGAACTAACTTCTAAGTGGAAATGATATAATTTTTTTTTAATTTTTTAAAGTAAGAAGGCAGAGATAAATTTGGAAGAGAAAATATAATCTATAAGCTCATGAACTACTTGAAATAGCATTAAAAAATAAGCTATGAACTACTTGAAAATAGCATTAAAAAATAAGCTATAAACTATAAGTTTATTAAATTAATAATTTTTTATTAAAACAATTGTCCTGTATATGATTTTTGTGTAATAATTTATAATTAATAATAACAAATATTTATTATTTGATTTTTTTTATTAAAACAATTGTCCCGTGTATGATTAAATTTTTTTTATTAAAGCAATTGTCCCGTGTATATTTAGAAATATGTTACGGAGTATAAAATATTTTTAAAATATAAATTGTGCGGCTTTATAAAAAAAAAAAAAAAAAAAAAAAAAAATGTCATCCAATCAAGTAGAATTCCAACATCAATTTGCATAATGGCTGAAAAAATCTGCAGAGATTTTATTTGGGGCTCGACTGCAGATCATAGAAAAATACATCTCATATCATGGGAACAAATTTGCCGCCCTAAGGAGGAAGGGGGCCTAGGGTTCAAAAATCTTCAATGGTTGAACTCGGCTTACATGATGAAGTTGGCATGGCAGTTGATTTCCTGCCCAGACAAACTTTGGGTTAAGGTAATGCGAGCTAAATATTCTTGTGGTAATCTCATAATTCCATCAGTGAATAATAGATCCATTTCTAGCTCTACTTGGAAAACTATTGTTAGTGTTTGGGAGGATGTTTCCAACAATATAACTTGGTGCATTCAAAATGGTCACCATGTCCGATTTTGGAAAGATGCTTGGATTCGAGATTGTGGACCTTTGATAAATTTATTACATAATCGTGTCCCCCCTGGCCATATGGAATTTCCTGTCTCTCATTATGTTATGGATGGGAAGTGGAACTGGGAAGTGCTCAATCAACTTCTTCCTCGGGAAATTTGTGAGAAAATTCTGGCAATTAAACCTCCTTCCAATGGAAAATCAGATTTTCCTTGTTGGAACCTTACTTCAGATGGAAATTTCTCCCTCAAATCCGCTTATTTTATCATGCATGATAAACATCATTCTTTTCCAACAAAGCAAGATAGTTTTCAACACATCTGGTCTTGGCAAGGCCCAAACAGGTACAAAGCATTCTTATGGAAAATAGCTCATGATAAAATTTTGACTAATGAGGAAAGACATCACAGAGGCATGACTAGAGAGAACTTATGTCCTAGATGTGGTGACTACCCTGAGACGATTATGCATGTCTTAAGAGACTGTGAAGAAGTAAAAATGTTCTGGAATGATCTCATCTGCCAAGATGATTGGAGTAAATTCTTTAGTCTTGGACTGCATCGTTGGCTTGACTGGAATATCACAACTTCTCATATTGGTTCGAAACACGACAATTGGCAAATCTTTTTTGGAGTTGCTGTTTATGAGCTTTGGAAAGACAGAAATAGCCTGGTATTTAATAGGAAGTCTTTAATTGAGAATCAACTGCTTCGTCTAATAACAAACCAAGCTAATTTCATTACATCCTCCTCCAATCTTCACGTGGAATCTAATTTGTATCCATCTAAACGAAGCATTGAGGTGTCCTGGACTCCTCCACCACATGATCATTATAAGGTTAATGTTGATGGGTCTCATAAGAAGTCATCGGGAATTTCTACTTGTGGAGGTTTGATCAGAGACTCTAATGGTAAGTGCATTCGAGGCTTCTACAATAGACTTGGTTCCTGCTCTGCTGTGTGGGCTGAACTTTGGGCCCTTCGCATTGGAATAGAAATGGCAAATCAGTTGAATATCAAAAATGTTATTTTTGAGATGGATTCTCTAGTCGTGGTCAATATGGTCAATTTAGGCTCATCTCCAAATGCCTTCCTCCAACCTCTTCTCCAAGAGGTGATCACTCTTCTCCGCCATCCTGGATGGAGCACTTCAGTCTGTCATGTGTATCGTGAGGCTAATAGATGTGCTGATCTGTTAGCAAACCTCGGACACACCTCTTTAGATTTTAATTGTAATTTTATAGATGTTTTTTCTCCTACTCTTAAACTTCTACTAGAAGATGATGTAAGAGGAGTTAGTTTTCCTCGGTTGATTCAGTAATTTAATTCCTTTCCTTATCAAAAAAAAAACTAAAGAAAAAAAATTATTTTTTTGGTGAAATTTATTTGACTATTCCGACAGGTGTCGTACGAGTGTCATACAAGTGTCAGACACCGACACATGTCAGACACCGCGACACGTCACCTCCTAGAGGTATCCGTGTTTCATCATAGTATAAAAGGGATAGATGAGTTTGGGCTGACTTTTTATCTTTCCATAATTGCCCTTAACTTCCTCTAACTACCTCTCTTTTTCTTTCTTTGTTTTCTTAAACTAACTATCTCTCTCACTATGTCAGTTTTGCATAAAAAAACTCATTCATTCACTTTGACATTTTGGAAAGTTAAGGGCAATTATGGAAAGATAAAAGCCAGCCCAAACTCATCTATCCCTGTTATATACTGTTATGTTATATTAAATTAGAGAATTACTTTTGCCACCCTACTGTTTCTGGGGCGCGCCTTACGAAATGACCAAAATACCCCTGTCTGTGGCCTACGTCACAGAAGTTGTCTGTGCCTTAAGGAGCGGATGTGTAAAAAATGGGTGCTTCAGAACCAAACCCCCTCCAGGCACCCTACGCTGTAAAGTTCACACATCCGTGACTTAAGTAGCGGACACTTAAAACGTTTCCGCGTCACAAGTCACAGACAAGCGTAACGTATATAAGCAAAACCCACATTCTTCCCCCTCATTCTGTCAGTTTCAAACACGAAGAGAAACACTCCCAAACCGCTCCAAAACCGCAATTTCTCATTTCAACTCCAAATCAACTTGTTTCTTCGCCATTCTACTCGGAATCAACTCGCAAACATCATGGCATCAAGGAAAAAACAAGGTTAGTTCATTTAATCAGATTATTTCTTCATTTTTCGCGATTTTTTTTTTGTGTTCTTGACTGTTACAATATGTGGCTTAGGGCACGGATTTAGTTTGCATGTTGTTGTTGTTACTTGGATTAAATTTGATTTCGTGTTGTTATTGTTGTTGATTTACATTGATTTGGCTGTGAAATTGGGAGGAAACATGTTAGGTTTTGCGATTTTTTTTTTTGTTTCCTTGTGACTGATACATTCATTGCATAGGGCACATATTTGTGTGATTGTGGTTGTTGTTTGGATTAACATTGAATTCGTGATGTTATTGTTGTTAATTTACGTTGATTAGGCTTTACAAGGGCCTCACGGCTTGCACCGCACCCTCCATCAGCACCCTCGCAGGTTACATGACTCTCCTCCATATACCTAACTTTATTTTATACATTGTTAATTTTAAAGTTAATAGTTTATTTTATAACCCACTTAGTTAATTGTTATTTAATTGTGTTTTTTGTAGGCATGGATCCACTACCACTTCCCGACTCTGTGTGAACGTCTGGAGGACGACAGCTACAATGAGACCATGCCTGCTGCCAACAGATACAGTCCAAGAGGAGGTGACTAATCTGTTCGTGCAAGAAGAGTGTCGCTGGATCGCCTGCTGGGATGCGACATCCACTGAGCCCCATATTATACGCATAAGGCTAACGACCATTGGATGATGTGTGCTTTTACTCTGTCTGGCTTAGATGTGGAGGGAAGACATCCATGTACCTCCCTGAGCGTGTCCTCAGGCAGTTTGGTCACGTGCAGAGCATTCATTGTCATCCTCGTGAGTCTGGACCTCCGTTCCTCACCGCTTCAGCCACTGCTTTGATTACGGTTTCGTTGCACTTTGCCGGTTTCATGGAGCGGGTGTTGACGGCAGCACAGAGGGGACCGCTTGCTATCAATCCTTGGTATGCTGCGGCCGGTTACATGCGGTGGTATTTCAAATACTCACATCCATACATGACACCTCTGCCGCGAGGAGATCTACCGAGGCCATGTGAGTGGGATACCATTATGGAGGAATAGGCTGACATGGCTGGACCCCTGACGTCACGTCTATAGGGTAAATTGATTGCAATTCGGGGGATTGCAGACAGAATATTAGCGTCTGAGGAGTTAGCGGAGGACTCGTTGTAGGCGGAAGTTAGGGAAGTTATACGGTTGTCCGAGTTTTATGTGGATGAAAATAGTTATCAGAGGAGGGGTGGTGGACGGGCGGCTACCCAGTAGCCTTTGTTGTTGATTTATGATTTATGTTTTCTTTGTTGTTCCGGATAATTTTTATGTTTTTGGATAATTTTTATTTTGTCATGATATATTTTGTTACCTTTTGGTTTATTTTAATTATTAAATTTTCATTATGTTTGGATAATTACACGTATTAACGTCTAAAAAAACTAAATTGACTGCATTATGTTTGGATAATTACGCGCATTAATACCAATTAAATTGTCCGCGACGAAAACAGGTCCAAAAGGACTGGCTCTGATGTAGGTTTCTGTTTCTCAGTTTCCTGTCACAGGAACATCCGTGGGCCAAGCCACGGACGCCCTACGACCTATGTCCGTGGCTTAAGTCATGTATTCAATGAAAATTGCATAGGGTGTTCCGCGCCTTAGGTTACGGATGACAAAGTGACACGATGCTCAAAAACACCAGAATCAGTAATGGAAGAAAGGGAAAACATGGTATAACCATAAATTTTTTTTATTGATACACCAGACACAAAAATTACATCGATTGAAATATTACATCCTTAATTTTATTTGCTAATTAAATAAACTAAACAGCATACTCTTGTGAAATTTTGTCGTCAGAAGCAGAAATTGCAGGTAAGTCGAAACTTTCAACAGGTACGCAAAAGCCACGCATGCCTATCGATTTTGGCTTCAAATCCAATGGAAACCATCGGAACAACACCCATCTTTCAAGGAATCACCGTTTAATCCTTCGGTTAGTCATATAGTACCCAATAATTAGGACAACAAAAGTCCCTCGTCGATTAACATATCGCACCCAACCATGCTGAACAAACACACGGAAGGGTGCAATATATCTAACCGACGAACGACTATGCATCCAATTAGACACGAAATGGCAAAAAATAAACATACTAACATTACTAAAAATAAACAATTGAAGCAGAGGAAGAGAAAGAGAGGTGCGAGTGATGAAAATTATCATACCTTCCATTTATAGGCAATTTGGCTGTCCACGTGGCCATATTGGCCACATGGCAGACCATTGACTAAAACAGAAGTCACTTACAACCGACAGTTCCGTGACTTAAGCCACAGACGTACGGTGAAAATTGCTCAATTATTGCTCAATTTTTCTACATCCGTGATTTACGCCACGGAGGGTATTTTGGTCATTTTGTAGGGCAGGCAAATATGCCATAGGGTGGCAAAAATATTTCTCTTAAATTAAACTTGGTTGTTTACATGTTGTATTGTAGCAATGTGTGTGGTGAGTAAGTGACTGGGCCAAGCCCGTGTAGTGAGAAAGTAATTGGGCCAAGTCCACATCACGTGAACACAGAAGAAAAAGGGGTTTAATTGGTAAATTCTTAGGAAAATTTCTTTCCCTACACCCATGTCTCTTTTTTACCCCATGTGTTTCCGTTTTTACCCAAAAAAAAAATTTCGGTAAACAAGAACCAAAGTTTTGGTCAATTTACGCTCCTCCTAATGAAAAAGGGATTTACGCTCCACATCACGTGAACACAGAAGAAAAAGGGATTTAATTGGTAAATTCTTAGGAAAATTTCTTTCCCTACACCCATGTCTCTTTTTTACCCCATGTGTTTCCGTTTTTACCCAAAAAAAAAATTTCGGTAAACAAGAACCAAAGTTTTGGTCAATTTACGCTCCTCCTAATGAAAAATAAACGGTTGAAAACATATGTTTTTCTATATCGGTAAACTTCGATAAATGAAAACCGAAGTTTTTAAAAATTCGATTTTCATTTACCGAAGTTTTTTGGGAGATAAAATGTAGTTTAAAAAAAAAAACCAAAATTTATATTCACGTTCAAATATTGTGTTTGAAATGGGGCTGCTTCTTTGGTGGACGGGTATAGCATATGGTCCATCATGGACAAGGACTTATTTTTGTGACAAAATTGTTATAGCCATTAGATTAAAGAGGTTCACCTATGTTATTGTGCAGTCTCCCATATAACATTTGTTTTCTTTCTCTCTTTTATTTTATTTTTTTTTTGTTACTTCTTTCTCTCTTTTTATTGATACCTCTATTATTTTAAAATTAAAATTTATTTCATTATGACAGAATTTATAATCTTATTTTTTTATAATATTATTTAAACATTAAAAAAAACTTAATCAAATTAAACCCTGATTCCAAACTTTTAACTCAATCATCGAACCAAAATAGGGGTGTTCAAAAATTCAGTTAACGGAACCAAACTGTAGTTCGAACTGCACTGAACCATATTTTAAACTGAACCATTTAATACAGTATTAAACTGAATCACTTGTTAAAAACAGTTACAATTCAGTTTATAACCGGTTCAAAACCAATTTGAATTTATAAACTAGTTTTATTAAAAAAAGAATATTTAATATTTTTTATGTTTTATCAATATTTTCATTTTTAATTATAAAAAATATATATTTATTTATATTTATTAGTAGAAAAATTGGTTGTTTTACATATGTCAATGCATAACTTTGACTATTAATATCTTTAATTGCATAATAGTAAAAGTTATAAAAAGTTGATATTTTGAAAATACTCCTCGAGACGAATCCAAAAACATATTATATGTTAATGTTTATTTTTATTTATTAGTAAAAATATTGACTGTTTACACATATCAATGCATAACTTTGACGATTAATATTTTTAATTGTATGATAGTAAAATTATAAAAAATGATATTTTGACAATACTCTTTGAGACGAATCCAAAAATATATTATATGTTAATGTTTATTTTTACTTATTAATAGAAAAATTGACTGTTTCACACATGTCAATTTATAACTTTGACGATTAATATCTTTAATCGTATGATATTGAAAATTATAAGAAATGATATTTTGAAAATATTTTTCGAGACGATTCAAAAACATCTTATATGTTAATATTGATTTTTATTTATTAAAAGAAATTTTAATTGTTTCATACATGTCAATGTATAACTCTGACGATTAATATCTTTAATTGTATGATAATTAAATTTATAAAAAATATGAATAATTTAAGTTTGATATTATACTAAATAATAAACATTAACAAATAATTAACATATTAACAAATAAAATTTCTATTTTATTATAATATCAAACTTAAATATCGAGAAAAATTCAACGAGCATGTGTATTCACAAATAATTTTTATAAAAAACAGAAGAATTAGTTCTAATCGATGACAAATTAAAAATTAAATGACAAATATTCATTACTGAAACATAAAAGAAATTGGATCAGTATTTTTCATTGTTAATTATAATTTATTACAAAAAATCATACACGGGACAAATGTCTATTATAAATAAATAAGCTAAAAGAGGAATAGGAACATAAACCACAATAATAGATTGTGTAAAAAAAAACCACGATAAAAGATACGCATATAAATTTGTCACTAATAATTATAATTTACTCTAAAAATATACACGAGACAATCCATTGATAAAATAACTTTTTATTTTTTAACAAATTTGATATGAAACTACATATTATTTTCAATTATATTTTAAAATATCTATATCATATTTCAAAATACTGTATTCTAAATAAATTTTTAAATATTAATAAAATTTATTTAAAAATATGCACGGGTCAATAGCATTAATCAAACAAATTTATTGATTTAATATGTTTTACAAAATATATATAGCACATTAGTTTCATTTATATTTTAACAATATTTTATTCTAATTATTTGTTTTGATAATTATTCTAATTTTTTTATCTCAATATAATTACGAACTTAAATATCGAATAAAAGTCAAATGACTTATACAATTGAACATGTTTTTAAACTCATTATTATTAAAAGTTTATGTGTGTTAAGTAGTTTTTACTTTTTATTTGTGCTCCATTAAGCCACAAATATAAGTAAAAGTGTACTTTTTCAGATAACAAATATATCGGATGTGTATTGTAGTTCAATAACATCAATTATTTAATGAATCTAAAAAATGTAATTTTATTTATAATTGTGCCCGGAGAAAGTATATCATTAATTCGATCCCCCGCAACTGTGATCGAGAGGGAGCTTGAACCACTTAATGTCAGAACTGACTCTCAAATCAGATTAAACTGTTAATGAAAAAAAAAATCATTAACATAGATTAGATCGAGTTCTTATCTTTACATGTAGATTGATATTTTCTATATAAAGAAATAAGCTTAAATGCAAAATATTAAATTTGGTTCTATATTTATATGTAATTTTTTTTTTCAGCAAACAATTATTTGTTTCGTTAAATAGGAATTGGATTTTAAACTATTTTTCAAATTTTTTTTTTATTTTGAAAACTGGATCATAATCATATAAAATTCTAAATTCCTACCATTAATTTAAATAAATTCATACAATGTTTGAATTAGATCACAATTCATTTCTTTATTATATGTTTTTGAATTCGTCTAGAAAAGTATTTTCAAAATATCATTTTTTTATAATTTTTATTATCATACAATTAAATATATTAATCGTCAAAGTGATGCATTGACATGTGTGAAACAATTAATTTTTTTATTAATAAATAAAAATAACCATTAACATATAAGATATTTTTGGATTCGTCTCGAAAAGTATTTTCAAAATATCATTTTTTATAATTTTTACTATCATACAATTAAAAATATTAATCGTCAAAGTTATGCATTGATATGTGTGAACAGTCAATTTTTTTACTAATAAATAAAAATAAACATTAACATATAATATGTTTTTGGATTCGTCTCGAGGAGTATTTTCAAAATATCAAATTTTTATAACTTTTACTATTATGCAATTAAAGATATTAATAGTCAAAGTTATTCATTGACATATGTAAAACAACCAATTTTTCTACTAATAAATATAAATAAATATATATTTTTTATAAAATAAAAATGAAAATATTGATAAAACATAAAAAATATTAAATATTATTTTTTTAATAAATACCAGTTCATAAATTCAAACTGGTTTTGAATCGGTTATAAACTAAATTGTAACTGTTTTTAAAAAGTGGTTCAGTTCAAAACTATATTAAATGGTTCAAAATATGGTTCAATGCAGTTCGAACTACAGTCTGATTCAATTAACTGAATTTTTGAACACCCATATTTTGGTTCGATGATTGAGTTAAAGGTTTGGATCAGAGTTTAATTTGATTAAGTTTTTTTTTAATGTTTAAATAACGTTATAAAAAAATAAGATTAGAAATTCTTTTTTTTTTTTGGTACAATATAAGATTATAAATTCTATCAAAATGAAATAAATTTTAATTTTAAAATAATAGAGGTATCCAATAAAAGAGAGAAAGAAAACAAATCTTATATGTGGGTGAGTGCACAATAACATAAGTGAACTTGTTTAATCTAATGGCTATAATGATTTTGTCAAAAAAAAAGAAATCCTTGTCCATGATGGACCACTTGCTACACTAGTCCATGTTAGAATTTGTCTTGAAGTGGTGGTTCTATCTGAGGAATTAATTCTCATTAAGTGACATAAATAACTGACAGATTTTATATATTTTTTTCATAGTGTTGTCAAATAGAAGTATATAGCATAGCAAAATTTGAATCAACCGCCATTGTCCCGTGCTATAGAATTTAGTACAAATTGTTGTCAAATAGTAGTACCCTATGAAGCACAGACACCGATACGGATACCGGATACGAAACGGACACTGACACGGCGACACCGATAATAATTTTATAAAAACAATATAATTCAGTGTAATCATAAGTGCCGTGTCGGTGTCGGACACTAACACGGACACGTGTCGGACATGGACACACCTAATCTGAGAAGTGTTTGCGCTTCATAGATAGTAGAATTTAAACAAGCCTCTATTTTTTGCAATTTGTGGTTGGCAACACTTTTTCAATTCAATGAAATAATTATTTCAATTAAAAAGTTTAGCGGCATAGCTTGTTGTCCGTCTACCTTTTATTTATGTGTAATAATTTTATATATATATAAATGAAAATATTAAAATATGAGATAATGATTTAGTCAATTACACTTCTCTGTTATTAATTGTCTGCAACATTTTGTGTGTTACATTTCACATGGTTCCAATTATAAGACACATTGGCAGTTGTAGTTTTGAAATATATTTGTTCCATGTAGAGACTAATATATCTACTACGAGAAATTTTCTTTGTTAATAGTTTGGTCTAGCCAATTTGGCCAATGTTTATAAAAATTATAAAAAAGTCAAGATATCTACTTCTGTATCTACTTGATTTTTTGTTTCATTAGTTTAGCTTGATGGATTTGTTGAATAACCGATTATCCCAAAAGCTTAAGCTGTTAAGATATGGCATATCAATGGTTTTATATTATTCTAATACGCCCCCTCACGCAATAGCCCATTTGGGCTTGAAGCGTGGATGATGCATATGCCCACCTACCATATGCTTAAATTCCACTTTTTAATTAGAAAGTGAGGAGAGTGGGGATCGAACCCTGACCACTTAGTCATAGAGGCTCTGATACCATGTTGAATAACCGATTATCCCAAAAGCTTAAGCTGTTAGGATATGGCATATCAATGGTTTTATATTATTCTAATAGGATTGGGCTTAGCTATCTACAAGAATAAAGAAGATTTGAGATAATACGGTGATTGCTTATTGACCCCTTCAAATTTATCAAAATACATTGTCAAAAATTTGCTTTCGATAAATTATCGTATTTTAAGGGGTTGGATGAACAATTACTATAATACAAAACACTAGACAAAGCATTTTCAAACTCCGGCCTACGCATTGACGAGTTGAAATAGTTCAGAGGGACCTCATATCGCCTATCCTGTACTAGACAAGGACTATACCTAAAAATGTTCGATTACGGGTCATAAAAAAATCTTTTAAACATATGAGATTGAGCTACTTAATAAATATAAATATTATTTGGTTTGACTGTTATTGTTATATTTAAACAAAACATATCGGCCTACATCAATTTTTGACAAATTCAATTTTATTTACTTTATAGATTATTAGTATTTATTTAGCATTTTCCTTACTATATAAGTGATGAAGACTCTTATAAAATAATACTCTTAAAGTAGACAGTTAAACAATTTTCCTAAATTTTGTCTGATTTTTTGAAGCAAATAAGATGCAGATAGATCTACAACACCATAAACAAATCAAGCCAATTTTTATTTTAGTAGTTGGGGCTTTGTAAACACCGATTAGGTAGAAGCTATTAATTGTGGCTTCACAATTTTCATGTCAAAAACACCTAGGTAGTATGGTACAATCTAATGTGTGGAAAAAACTTACGAAAACAAGTCCAAATTCATATCCAAGATACCTAGACATCATTTACACAAAGCAACCGACCTACGTACGAGCGCGGAATCAAATTACAAAACACAATTTAACTTTTTTGAAAATAAAGCATAGCCTAACTTATTTCACTCCTAAATAGTAAGATCATCTTTCAATGGAATTCAAATTCATATTTTTGGCCACTCTTAAAACACAAAAAATGACATGTACATATCTTGGATGACTACCCTTCTTTGAGTGCTCGAACAAATGCTCTTTCCTATTGTCACCCCTCCTGGCCTGTCTTATCTCTGGTCAAATCCATCATCTATCTATTAGTGTGATTTGGACAACAAAAATTCGTTTTAGAAGTGAACCATTTGAGTTGATAGCGTCATCCATTGAAGTGGTAGAAAATTAGTACCACAAATCTTTCTCTCACTTTTTCCTTAGGCTTTGTTTGCGAGTTTGGAGGGGAGGGGAGAGGAGGGTTTTGGAGAGAGAGAAATAAAGAGAAAATTAGAGAAATCTTTTACATTTTTTGAGAAAGTATTTTTTATAGAAAATGACAAATAAATACATATGATTAATATATTATGAATTTAAAAATATTATGACAACATTAATTAAATTTGAAGAATTCATATAAACCCTCCAAATACCCTCCAAACCCAAATCCAATACAATTTTTGAGTTCCTCCAAATTGGGGGGTTTTTATGTTAGGAAGAAAAATTAACCCTCCAAACTCCTTCTCTCTCAAACTGATTAATCTTTCCACTTGTTTCTTCCTTTTTAGCCTTTCCTTCTCTTCCCTTCCCCTCCAAACTCGCAAACAAAGCCTTAGACCACAAAGTTGTGTCTCATAACATCTCACGTCAACTAGTCTCAAAAGGAGTTACGTTCATAAAATTGTAAAGGAATCACACGCATAAAATGAAAAGATATAAAAAAACAAAACACTTTTGATTATTACTTTTGTGTATAGTCTTTGCTATCCTTTTTTATTTAATTTTGTAATAAATTGTTGTATTTTTTAAGAAAAAATATGTCTTTTTAATTTGCTGCACCGTTACTATCGCTATTTTTTTAATGGCAAATAATATTATATATATGAACTAGACAAAATTCAAAATACAAAGGGATACCAGTGATACACCCTGCCAACACCTAACAACCTCTAAAAAAGACACACAATGCTACAAGAAGGCACGTCAAAAGCTAAACACTTGTAATCCACTATCACAAGAAGATCCAAAAACCCCTAAAAAAAGAACAAAGATCAACCACCAAGAAGGACAAACACAAAAGGCCTCCAATCAACCAGATCTCATGAAGACCCAACTTAACACCCCGACAAACTCTATCAGTTCCAGCAAAAAATAGGGTTCATACCCCACTTGCAATTTTCATTATCTTGTTGCACCGTAACCGTTAACGTTGACTTTCATTATTGATGGATATTTGATTAAACAGACACGTGTGTTGGGGAGATTAACTAAAAAAGTAACAGTACAACATGTTTTTGTAATGTAGAATAACTATAAAAGGATAACAGTGCAACAAATTAAAAATTTAAAATACTTTTTTATTATTTAAAAACTTAATTGTAATAATTTTTTTTTTTGTTTTCACCACCAGTTTAATTTGGTTTGGGGGTCAGTTCTGGCATCAAGTGGTTCCAGCCTCCTCTCGATCACAGTTGCGGGAGATCGAACCGTAGTGCTCCCTACCAAGTTCAGCGCCAATCACCACTGAACCAACTAATGATTGGTTAATTGTCATAATTGTTACAAACGTAAAAGTTAAAAATCCTTAAACGCATTTAGCCTATTACTCTAAATAACTTGATTTATATGCTAAAAACTAGTAAAAATAAGAAAGACAAAAATTAATACTTGTTAGATAATTTTTTTATATTGTTTTTACATTTTAAGTGTCTATGTTAATCACTTAAAAGAGTTTTATCGACAACAAAAATTGTAAGACAATAATCATAAAAACAAAATATATTTTATATTTTCTTTTTAGTGTCCCTTTCGTAAAATTTCTGCTAACTTCTACACTGGTTTAGTAATTACAATTTTAGTTTTTCCTTTACAATAACAATCACCTATATATTTTGAGAGCTGTGTATGTGCCACTATACTATACCATAGAGAAGATAGAAGATCCTCCACTAATATTCCCACAAATGAAAGATCACATCCTTCAATTCCTAGACACACTTTTTTCTTTTTCTTTAGGAGTGGGGTGAATGGAGGGCTCTTTATCTGAGCCATGATAGAAACAAGAATCTCTCTTATTACATACACTCCCAATATCTATCATCTTTTGTATTCCTCAAGCTTCCCTTTCCTATGGTTTTCTCTAACGCGTCATTTTCGGTCCTTCCATGGATCCTTAATGGTTAAGTATATTGATTTATTTTTTGTAGAAAAATATATTTATTTATGCGTCATATACTCATATGTATATATGATACATTTATTAAATTCAATTTGTGCATGTGGCTTTTTCCAACTCATTTTGATTAAGAAATTACTAGTATAATGTAAATCCTGCTATATTTATTTTCGCGTACAATGTAAATCTTGATATATTTTTTAGTCACCAAAAACAGTTTCTCCATGTTAGCGATGATTAATTTTCGTTAGAATTTATGAGGTATATAAAGTTGATTTTCTCTTCTAAATTGAATTATTTTCATACACAAAATTCTAAATTAAACCTCTAACTATCTATATAAATGATCTAAAACTCTTTTTTTTTAGAATAAGAAGAAGAAATTTATTAAATCAATCTAACCAGAAGGATAGACGGAAGAAACACCAAACAAACACTACACAATGAAAAGTATGACGCAACACAGCTAAACACTTGAAGAAAAACACTTAAAATTCTTACCACTTGAACCAAATCATTATTTGTACATTTTAAGATATATTTAATATTACACTCTAATATCCAAATCTTTTTTTTAAGAAGCCAAATAATATATTAACTAAAACAATCTCAATCAATTATGGTCTCATAATTATTGCTTTAAAGAAATAATCATTTTTCATCCCATCACTCTTCATGTTTTATTATTTTTTCCTATTTTCTTTGTTGAGATTTCAATCTTTTGCACTAAACAATAATCACAAAAGAGTGGAGCGAAAATTCCTATAACAATTAATAACCGATCAAGTCAAGCAATTTATACCAAACAAGCAAAATCACAAGCACAAAACCTCGAGCAAGACCAGGAAAAGGAAAGAAGAAAGAACATCAAGAAATTGTTTACATTTATTTGGTCCAATAATGACCTACGTCTGAGGGAGACCATTTATTATAATCAATATGTAGAAAGAGATCTTAAATGGTTTACAAGAAATTAGCCTAAAAAAGGAGTCCCTAATTTCTGTTGAATTTGTAATTCAAGCTCTGCAGCTTCTGAAGCAAACAACTTCTGAAACAAACAGCTTCTGATGACCACAAGACTCTTAGCCAGATTTTGACCTTCGTAGCTTCTGAAGGTCACGGGTTCTGAAGCAACAGGTTCTGAAGCTACAGCTTCTGAACCTCTGGTTCAGTCATGTTTTTGAAGATGAGACACTACAACTCTTTGATTCCAAAGGGGTTCAAGATAGTAATTGAAGATGAGACACTACAACTCTTTGATTCCAAGAAGAGACTAATTTTCAAAACAGCACAAAGCAAGAATAGGATCTACAAGACTCAAATCAAAGCTATTGAAGCTACATGCTTGTCTACAACTGCTGAAGACAAAGATAGTGATCTATGGCACAAAAGGTATGGGCATTTGAATTTCAAAAGCTTGTCAATGCTTAATTCAAAATGCATGGTGTTAGGATTGCCTAGTGTCATAACTCCAGTAGATACATGCACTACTTGTCTGTTAGGAAAACATCATAGATCATCATTTAAAAGTCATATTCCTATGAGATCTAGTGATGTGTTAAATGTTGTGCATTCTGACATTTGTGGACCATTTGATGTGTCATCAACTGGTGGAAACAAATACTTCATGACGTTTGTTGATGAGTACTCTAGAATGATATGGTTATATCATATAAAAGCTAAGAGTGATGCTTTTGAAGTGTTTAAGAGGTTTAAAACACTAGTTGAGAAGCAAAATGACAAGTCATTGAAGATTCTGAGAACAGATGGTGGAGGTGAGTATACCTCTACAGAATTTGAGAACTTTTGTAAAGATCAAGGCATAATTCATGAAGTTACTGCACCATATACTCCTCAACACAATGGTCTTGCAGAAAGGAGCAATAAGAGTATTCTAGATATGGCCAGAAGCATGGTAAAACAGAAGAATCTTCCCAAGAGATTCTGGGGTGAAGCAGTTGCTACAGCTGTTTACATTCTAAATAGAAGTCCTACCAAGAAGCTGAAGGATAAGGTTCCTAAAGAGGTGTGGTCCAAGAGTAAACCAAGTGTGAGTCACTTGAAGGTGTTTGGCAGCTTGTGCTACAAACATGTACCTGATGCTAAGAGAAAGAAGCTGGAAGACAAGAGTGTTCAAATGATATTTGTTGGATATCATAGAACTGGTGCCTATAGACTGTATAATCCTACAAGTGACAAAGTAGAGATTAGCAGAGATGTGAATGTACTGGAGAATGAAAGTTGGGATTGAGGTCAGAAGCTCTCATCTAAGAAAACTTGTACAGTGGACTTAGGTGGTGAAGCAAGCAATGTCAATGACACTCCCACTTTTGTGAATCAGCATCAAGGCACTGCAAGTGATGAAGACATGCATACTTCAAGTGATGATGATGATAATGTTGTGTCACCAAGACCTCAAAGAAACACTCAATTGCCAAGAAGGTTAGTGGATTGTGAGATTGTATCAGACAATGCAGTAGACAATGAAGGAGAAATTGTGCATTATGCAATGCTTGCAGATACTGAACCTTTAGATACCAAAGCTGCACTGAAGAGTAAAGTTTGGATGGAGGCAATGATTGATGAGTTGAAGTCTATAGAGAAGAATAAGACATGAGACTTATGTAAATTACCCTCAGATAAAAGAGCAATTGATGTAAAATGAGTGTACAAAGTGAAACAGAATCCTGAAGGCAAAGTGATAAAGTACAAGGCAAGGCTTGTAGCTAAAGGATTTCTGCAGAAGCAAGGTTTGGACTATGATGAAGTATTCTCTCCAGTAGCAAGACATGAAACTATAAGGCTTGTAATTGCATTAGCTTGTAGTAGAAGATGGCCCTTATTTCATTTAGATGTGAAGTCAGCATTTCTAAATGGACCTTTAGAGGAAGATGTGTATGTGAAGCAGCCTCCAGGGTTTGAATTGAAGGGCAAAGAAAACAAAGTGCTGAAGTTGAATAAAGCTTTGTATGGTTTCAAGCAAGCTCCAAGAGCTTGCAACAAAAGAATTGACCAATTCTTTGTTTTGCAAGGATTTAAGAAATGCAGTGTAGAGTATGTAACAGCCCGAGCCTTCGGCGTTCCCGGCACTGCTACCTCACGATCTTCTCCAACCCCCTTCACTATTGGAGTTTTTGCCTTCCGTGGGAATCGAACCCATGTACCTGGGGATAAGTACATGTTCAATCCATTCCCACTACCAATTGAGCTAGTAGCCCAATTGGTAGTGGGAATGGATTGAACATGTACTTATCCCCAGGTACATGGGTTCGATTCCCACGGAAGGCAAAAACTCCAATAGTGAAGGGGGTTGGAGAAGATCGTGAGGTAGCAGTGCCGGGAACGCCGAAGGCTCGGGCTGTTATAGAGTATGATGTGTATGTGAAGTGTAGTGATGACAAAATATGTTTGTATGTTGATGATCTGTTAGTAACAGGTAGCTCATCTATAGAGATAGAGAATTTCAAATCACAAATGAAGTGTGAGTTTGAAATGACTGACCTAGGGAAGTTAACTTACTTTCTAGGAATGGAGCTCTTAGAAACTCCAAAAGGGATGATATTGCATCAAGCTAAGTATGTGTTAGCCTGTATTTTCGACAGGCATTAATGAATTGAAATGATATGATGAAATATCATTTAATGTATATTATTGCTTTACAATATTCTCTTGGGAATTGATTCTGGCATTAAATCAAGAGAAGATCAAGGCATTTGACATCAGAAGCTTTTAATATGCAAAGTTGCTTGTCAAGGCCTAGAGTTCTGTCGAATTCAACAGAACGTTTGTTGTCTGAATAAGCCTGTCGAGTTCGACAAGGGATTATTTGTAAAGATAACATATTTTCGACAGTTACTGGTAATGGTCGAAAATTATATGTATATATGTATTGTTTGTTTGTCTAACGTACTGTGCAGAAAGGAGAAAGCGTACTCTGGACTTAGTAAAATATTCAAAAAGTGAATAACGTTGAAGGGTTCGCCAGGTGTCCAAGAAATTCAAATGTCAAAGACACGTGGAGCATAGTTAGACAATTTGTAGGTTTATAGCAGTTAGTCTGTTCGTCTATAAATATTAGTTTTTCATAAGAGAAACGGGTCCACAATTCATAATACATGCAAATTCCTTAGAAATTCAGAGTACCCATGTCAACGAGCGAAATGAATGCGAACAGGAACATGTACGAATCTGTGTACCATCCTTTGTAAACATTTTTACATTGTCAAATGCAATTTATCTTTCAAGTATTGATTACTTGACTTTCATTTAAGCTTTCTGCAATTTAAAGCTTTTCTGCACTTTAATCATTCTGCAATTTATTTCATTGCATGCTTTTACTTTTCAAAGTTTTTCTTTAAACTTTATTTGCAATTCATTTACAAGTTTTCTGCAAATTTAACTTTGAAGCATTTTACGTTAAACCAAACCATTTGACTGCGTCAAATGCTTTTACTTTTTATCAACTTATCCGATTTAACCCAAAAAGATATGAATATGTTTTCATCATCTTCTGCACAATCCATATGTCCCAGGATTTACTAGTTGATCCTTCTTGTAATAATCAAACTAGCGGTTGTTTACTAAAAATCGGGGTAAACAAATTGGCACGCCCAGTGGGACCATTGGATTGTGTATTTTTATTTAGTGTGTTTTTGAAAAATTTTTTTTACAAAAATTCGTTGTTTGGTGTTGTACTTTTGATTGTGTGTATATTTTTATATGCATTTGAGGAGTGGTAAATCTCTCCCAGAATTTTCAAGTATACCAACTCGTCCTCGTTCCAGAATGGTGAGACCACCAAACAATCCTAATAATAATAATAATAATAATAATAATAATAATAATAATAATAATGGGGCAGAAACAAATCCTGTTGTAAGTCCCCAGAATGTGACAAGGCAACCTGATCAACCAGTATCTGGCAATCCTAGCGCCAATCCTACTGGTGGGCCAACAAGCCCTGCCCTGAACTCTATAAATTCTGAAAGTATCCCAAGCAATAATGTTAATGGCGGGAGTACGAACCCTGTAATAAGTTCTGGAACCATTGGTGTAAGCGCCAGTGGATCAACAATGCCTGCCACCACTACAAGTTTGGCAGGAGGGTTTCTTCCTCCAAATCCAAATGGTGCAATGATGACACAAATGAATGTATCATCCATGCCAACGAACGTGTCACACACACATGGATACACAGACGGTAGTCAAGTTGGTGGAACACCGTCGAGACCCCCATGGTTGCCTAGAAATCCACAATATGGAATGCCAACAACAACGATGGCAAGCCTGTATAATTGGCATTCGATAGAAAATTCTCCCTCATCTTCTGCGATGGGAAACAGGGGAAATTCCTTGAATTTGACAAATAATTCCATGAATGCACTTAGGCAACAAATGGATGAAAGTAACCATGACATGGTGAACGCGTTGACCCAACAGATTGGCACAGTTTTTAACCCTGTTTTACAAACAGCCAATGATAATTACTTGTTGTTAGCCAATCAAATGGGAAGGATGGCAGACTTTTTTTGTGCCCCTGATGCTCCAAATAACCAAAGGGTTCTTCGTGCAAACCCAGAGACTCGACCAGAAGTCCAAGCCCAACCAGTGCACATTGAAAGAGAACAGCCAGAACAGGGAGTGGTATTGGTTAATAGAAACCAGGATGCTGATAATGTTCTTAAGAATGTTCGACAAGAGAATGTTGCAGGACATAATAACTTGGCCAATTTAGTAGAAAATATCTTGGCCCAAAATGGTTTGAATATAGGGTTGCATAGGCCAAATTTTGTGTCAGCATTGTCTGAATATGTATTGCAGGCAGAATTGCCAAGGGGATGGAAAATTCCCAAATTCACAAAATTTGCTGGTGATACTAATGAGTCTACTGTCGAACACATTGCCAGATATTTGGCAGAGGCAGGGAATTTGGCAAATAATGAAGATTTAAGAATGAAGTTTTTTCCCAATTCCCTCACTAAAAATGCTTTTACGTGGTTTACCACACTCCCACCTCATTCAATTAATAATTGGACTCAATTAGAAAGGCTATTTCATGAACAATTTTACATGGGACAATCTAGGATTAGCCTCAAAGAGTTAGCCAGTATGAAGCGCAAAACCTCAGAAGCCATTGATGACTATCTGAACAGGTTTCGCCTCCTTAAGGCAAGGTGTTTTACTCAAGTGCCTGAACATGAATTGGTTGAGATGGCTGTTGGTGGCCTTGACTATTCCATTAGGAAAAAGTTAGATACTCAACATTTAAGAGACATGGCCCAATTAGCAGATCGTGTTCGACAGGTCGAACGCCTCAGGGCTGAAAAAGTCAGAAATTCTAAATTCCACAAAAAAGAAAAAGTGGCGTACATAGAAACATATGAAAGTTAAAATGAGTTCGACGATGGTCAGGATTACATGGAAAATAATGAAGTTAATATTGCTGAGTTAAAACCAGGCCCTCCCTATACTTGTAAAATGTTAAAACCATCAAATGGAAATAATCCTGTCGAACCAAAAAATGATAGATTTGTTTCTAAGACATATACTTTCGACATTACTAAATGTGATGAAATTTTTGACTTACTGGTCACTGATGGCCAAATAATTGTACCAAAGGGTTTAAAAGTTCCACCTTTGGAACAACGTAAGAAAAGAGGTTTTTGTAAATACCATAATTTCTTGGGTCATAAAACCTCACAATGTGTTCTTTTCAGGGATCTGGTCCAGAAAGCCCTGCAGGAGGGAAGACTCAAATTTGGCGAAAAGCCAAAATCCAAACAGCAGGTGGATGAGGATCCATTGCAGATTGCTGATGCTGCTTACACAGAGCCATTTGAGTGCCTGATGTTAGAAGCATTGAACCTCACTGAAGGGGGGCAACTAGTTTCTATTCCTGAAGAAGAATACGAAAACAAAGTGGAAGAGGTATATCCACAGGCAGGGGAGACTTTATTGGATTTCCTTCAATGTTGCAAAGAGAATGATGGCGAAGCTACATTATGTCCTCATTGTAGTGCCATGTTCGACAAAAAGGCTGCCGCAGGCCTTAACAAGTTTTTGCCTCATAGTCAAGGTAGAAACAATTGGCCAAATCAGAAGCCAACTTATTCTAATGTTCTGAATAGCCAACAGGCATCTGTACATCAGAAGTTGGGACCACAAAAATCATTTGTCCCCTCAAGCAGGACACCTGTCAACCAATGGGTTCATGGAAGAAACATGGATTTTGGTCAAAGGAATATGGAGAAAGGGAACTCCAGTAACAACAATCCCAAAAAAGATCCTGAATCAAGGAAATATGATTACAGGAATAATTACAAAGGGAAAAATCCCATGACAAGATCTCAATGGCGCAGATATCAACGCCAGAAGAAAGTGGCTGCTCAAAAATCCCTAATTATTGCTGATGGTAATGGAGAGAGGCCTATGGAATTGGCGAAGAGGCCAATGAAAGAAAGGTTAGGTGAACCAAAAGTCGAGTCTTCAGTTGCTGATAATGTCGAAGACGACCACATGAAAGCAGATGACTTTCTGGATTCTGAACCTGATCTCGACATAATAGTAAATGTTGTGTCAATTCTGCCAAGGGAGTTCGACGTCTGTTCTGAAATAACAGATGACGAAGAAGAATCTGGGATGCAAATGGCTCTTCATAGGCCAGTTTGTTACTATGTGATGAGCAATGGTGCGTTGGAGGACCAAATGGCTACATTTGAAAGGCCAGACGAAGGCATGAAAAGTCACTTGAAGCCTCTCTTCATACAAGCTAAAGTGAATAATGTAGGGATCAACAAAGTACTAATTGATGGTGGTGCTGCTGTTATCCTCATGCCAGAATTTCTGCTGAGAAAAATTGGTAAGTCTTTGGTGGATCTTCATCCTCACAACATAGTGCTCTCAAACTATGAGGGTGAAACTGGTTTTTCTTTAGGAGCAATCCAGTTGGATGTGGTTGTTGGAAGTACTGTAAGGCCAACCTTATTCTTGGTTGTGGCCTCTAAGGCAAATTACAATATGCTCCTAGGTCGAGAGTGGATTCATGGAGTGGGGGCAGTCCCATCTACCCTGCACCAGCGCCTTATTATCTGGCGAGATGATGGTATAGTGGAAAATGTTGAAGCAGATCAAAGTTACTTCAAGACTGAAGTCCATCATCTGACAAAGCACTCATTCGACAAGAAACTAGCAACAATCTCACCATGCACTGAGAGAGACTTTGCACATCGTCCAGCAGGAAATGTTCACCATGCAATCAAACTGGACCCCACACATGGTTTCTTGTGGGAAAGAGAAGATGGAAACAGTGAGGATGACGAGTATGAAGGCCACAACTGCCCAACTGGGTGGGATATCAAAGAAAACTACTATGTCTGAGTCCCAAATTTGGGCAAAGATTACGGCCTACATGGCTGAAAATAGAATCAAAATGGCTTTAGAAGCCAATTCATTGTCAGAAAATATGGCTGATGCAGCCAATGACATAAAAGTTGGCAAATATAAGCCAGAATTGCAAAAGCTGGATTGTATTTATGATGACGAACCCTTAGGATTTGAAAAAGATCCAATCAGTCAAAGTCACAAGATGCATGCACAGGATCCTTTGCAAGAAATTGACCTTGGAGATGGTTTGACAAAAAGACCAACGTACATCAGTGCAAACATTCCTTCAGATCTGAAGGCAAAGGTGGTGCAACTCCTGTTGGAATTCAAAGATTGTTTTGCTTGGGATTACAATGAAATGCCAGGTTTGAGCAGAAAATTGGTGGAGCATGAACTACCAGTTCGACCAGATAAAAAGCCAGTGAAACAGTTACCTAGAAGATTTGCACCAGAAATAATGTCAAAGATCAAGGAAGAAATTGAAAGGCTGCTGAGGAGCAAATTTATCAGAACAACAAGGTATGTCGAATGGTTAGCAAATATAGTGCCTGTAATTAAGAAAAATGGTTCTCTTAGAGTATGTATAGACTTTAGAGACTTAAATAATGCTACACCAAAAGATGAATACCCTATGTCTGTGGCAGAAATGTTAATTGATTCAGCGGCTGAGTTTGAATATTTGAGTATGTTAGATGGCTATTCTGGCTATAACCAAATTTTCATTGCTGAAAATGATGTACCCAAAACTGCCTTTAGATGCCCAGGAGCATTAGGCACATATGAATGGGTAGTGATGCCTTTTGGTTTGAAAAATGCTAGGGCTACCTATCAAAGAGCAATGAATTTGATTTTTCATGAATACATAGACACTTTCATGCAAGTGTATATTGACGACATAGTTGTCAAATCCTCGTCAGATGATGATCATTTAGATCATTTGAAAAAATCTTTTGAAAAGATGAGGAAATATGGATTGAAAACGAATCCATTAAAATGTGCTTTTTGTGTTAATGCAGGAGATTTCCTTGGGTTTGTTGTGCACAAAAAGGGCATTGAAATAAATCAAAACAAAACAAAGGCTATTATGGAGACCAAATCTCCAGCTACAAAAAAGCAACTTCAGTCCTTACTTGGGAAGATCAATTTTTTGAGAAGGTTTATCTCAAACTTAAGTGGCAAAGCTCAACCGTTTTCGCCATTACTTCGTCTCAAGAAAGAAAGCGTTTTCACTTGGGGGCAAGATCAACAACAAGCGTTTGACGAAATCAAGAGTTATTTGTCAAAGCCACCAATGTTAATGCCTCCAATAAGGAACAAGTTCATGAAGTTGTATATATCAGCATCTGATTCGACACTGGGTAGTATGCTGGCCCAGGAAGATGAAAATGGTGAAGAAAGAGCCATTTATTACTTAAGTAGAGTATTGAATGATGCTGAAACTAGATATAGTAGTATTGAAAAATTATGTTTATGTTTGTATTTTTCTTGTATGAAACTCAAGCATTATATAAAGCCTGTTGACGTTTTGGTTTACTCTCATTGTGATATCATCAAACATATGTTATCTAAACCAATCCTGCATAGTCGAATTGGAAAATGGGCTTTAGCTTTGACAGAATATTCACTAACTTATAAACCTTTAAAGGCAGTTAAAGGCCAAATTGTGGCTGATTTTATAGTGGATCATTCTGCATTAGAAACTCCTCAAAATTATGTGGATTCAGAACCTTGGAAATTATATTTTGATGGTTCTAAACATAAACATGGATTTGGAATTGGGATTTTAATCATTTCTCCCTCCAAAATTCCCACCAAGTTCAAATATAAAATCAATGGTTTTTGCTCAAATAATGAAGCAGAATATGAGGCTTTGATAACAGGCCTAGAAATTTTATTGGACTTAGGGGCAAAAAATATTTTGATCAGAGGTGATTCAGAATTAGTTTTGAAACAGTTGACAAAAGAATACAAGTGCATAAAAGAACACTTGATGAAATATTTTGTCATAGCAATTTCTTTGTTAAAACGTTTTGACCAAGTCATCTTTGAACATGTGCCTCGTATAGAAAATCAAGAAGCCAATGATTTGGCTCAAATAGCTTCTGGCTATAAAATTTCTAGTGAGAAACTAGAAGAGTTGATTGAAATTAAAGATAAACTTATTATTGATCAACCTCCTTCCATGGAATTGTCAATGCCAAAACTTGTGGGGGCAGATGTACCACAAGGCAATGGTCAAGATACCACTTGATGTGACGTTTGCGCCGTCTTTGGTAAACGTGCAGAATTGGAAAAGGTGATAATCTTCAAAACTGCCATTTCTCCTTGTTGTATTCGACATGCAGTCGAAATTGGCATTTTTGAGGGGGCAATTTGTTAGCCTGTATTTTCGACAGGCATTAATGAATTGAAATGATATGATGAAATATCATTTAATGTATATTATTGCTTTACAATATTCTCTTGGGAATTGATTCTGGCATTAAATCAAGAGAAGATCAAGGCATTTGACATCAGAAGTTTTTAATATGCAAAGTTGCTTGTCAAGGCCTAGAGTTCTGTCGAATTCAACAGAACGTTTGTTGTCTGAATAAGCCTGTCGAGTTCGACAAGGGATTATTTGTAAAGATAACATATTTTCGACAGTTACTGGTAATGGTCGAAAATTATATGTATATATGTATTGTTTGTTTGTCTAACGTACTGTGCAGAAAGGAGAAAGCGTACTCTGGACTTAGTAAAATATTCAAAAAGTGAATAACGTTGAAGGGTTCGCCAGGTGTCCAAGAAATTCAAATGTCAAAGACACGTGGAGCATAGTTAGACAATTTGTAGGTTTATAGCAGTTAGTCTGTTCGTCTATAAATATTAGTTTTTCATAAGAGAAACGGGTCCACAATTCATAATACATGCAAATTCCTTAGAAATTCAGAGTACCCATGTCAACGAGCGAAATGAATGCGAACAGGAACATGTACGAATCTGTGTACCATCCTTTGTAAACATTTTTACATTGTCAAATGCAATTTATCTTTCAAGTATTGATTACTTGACTTTCATTTAAGCTTTCTGCAATTTAAAGCTTTTCTGCACTTTAATCATTCTGCAATTTATTTCATTGCATGCTTTTACTTTTCAAAGTTTTTCTTTAAACTTTATTTGCAATTCATTTACAAGTTTTCTGCAAATTTAACTTTGAAGCATTTTACGTTAAACCAAACCATTTGACTGCGTCAAATGCTTTTACTTTTTATCAACTTATCCGATTTAACCCAAAAAGATATGAATATGTTTTCATCATCTTCTGCACAATCCATATGTCCCAGGATTTACTAGTTGATCCTTCTTGTAATAATCAAACTAGCGGTTGTTTACTAAAAATCGGGGTAAACAGTATGCCACTAAGGGTCCGTTTGGTTCGAAGTTTTTGGAGGGGAGGGGAGGTGAGGGAATATTTTAAATTTTGGAGAAGTAATTTACTTTTTTACTCTTAACCTTGTAAACTCAAAATAAGGATTAAATTATAATGGATATATTATGTCAAAAAAAAAAATTTAATGGATATATAACAAAAACAAATCTAATGAGTAGAAAACCTAAATTTTTTTTGTTGTAAAAAAAAATAAAACCTAGAATTTTAATATTCCAACAAGAATAATTTTGAATTTTAATAAAAAAAATAAGGGTAATTTTGTCAACATAATAAATCCCTCCCCTCACCTCCCCTCCCCTCCATCTCAATTGAACCAAACAGACCCTAAGATTCTTAGAAAGTTTGAAATGCTTGATTGCAACTCATCAGTCACACCTGCAGATACAAGAGCCAAGATTGAAGAAGATACAAGGGGTGATGCAGTGGACTCTACCATGTTCAGACAACTAATAGGTTCACTGAGATATTTGTGTCAAACTAGGCCTGATATCAGTTATGCAGTTGGCTATGTAAGCAGGTTTATGAGTAAACCATTGAAACCTCACTTATTGGCAGCTACGAGGATACTTAGATACATCAATGGAACAATCCACTTTGGTGTGTTATTTCCATATTCTAAGGATAATGGAAAACTTGGGTTAAGTGGATTTTCTTATTCAGATTGGTGTGGTGATAAGGTGGATAAGAGGAGTACCAGTGGTTATTTGTTTAAATTTCAAAATGCACCAGTGTCTTGGTGCTCCAAGAAGCAGCCAGTCATAGCACTCTCTAGCTGTGAAGCAGAATATGTAGCAGGTTCTCTAGCTGCATGTCAAGCAAATTGGTTACAATCACTTCTCAGTGAGATGAACATCATTGCAGACATTACAGTTGTGCTGAAAATTGACAACAAATCAACAACCAACTTGGCTAAGAACCCAGTTAGTAATGTCAAGAGCAAACATATTGAGACAAGGTTTCACTTTCTAAGAGATCAAGTTTCTAAAGGAAAGTTGAAATTGGAGTATTGTTCCACTGGAAATCAACAAGCTGATATCCTAACTAAGGCTGTGAAGAGAGACCACTTTCTCAAACTCAGAAGAGAAATGGGAGTTGTGAGCTTTGACAGCTTGAATTAAGGAGGAGTGTTGAATTTGTAATTCAAGCTCTGCAGCTTCTGAAGCTTTGCTTCAGAAGCAAACAGCTTCTGATAGCCACAAGACTCTTAGCCAGATTCTGACCTTCGTAGCTTCTGAAGGTCACAGGTTCTGAAGCAACAGGTTCTGAAGCTACAGCTTCTGAACCTCTGGTTCAATCATGTTTTTTTCCTGTTTTGACAGTTAGATTAGTTTGTTATGTACAGCTGTATTTTTTGTTAGTTAGTTAGAGAGGTTATAGGTTTGTTAGTTGGCTTAGTTCATAAGCTACCTCTCCCATCTATTGTACATTCACCTATAAATAGGTGCTTTTGTGATTAATAAAATAACACTTTTTCTTTTAATTCATTCTCTTCAATTTTCAATTTTCATAGTCTCTATATTCTTTCTTAGTTAGTCTTGTTGTTCATCTTTGTGGGTGTTATCCCCAACAATTTCTACCAAATTTTCTCAACCTCACAGCAACAATGAAGAACAATGAATTGAAGCTCCTCTCAAAGTGTTTGTAATGTGTGTCTGAATGCTAAATTAATTACTCTAAAAAAGCTCTCCATGATTTGCTATTAATGACTCAATGATTTTCGCTTTTTGCCACTCTAAGATTCCCAAAACCCTATGACCAAAGCCAAGAAAATTTTATCAGAATTTGCAAATAAATATACAAAATATATGGCTCATGCGCCTCGCGCACGAAGCAAGTTTAGTATAAGTGCCCAATGCCCACACATAATTCCATCCGCCCCGGCCGCGGGTACGTGGACCAGTAGCCAAAATCATAAATCTCCTCCGATAGAAGAACTGAAATTTTAAAATTGACATAATATTCTTAAGTTCACTTTTTTTTTCACACGTCCTCCACCTCTTTATTCATATAAAAAATTCATCACCTTTGCCAATACCTTTAAAAATTCGTCATTCCAAATTTCCAATGATTAGCTTCCATTCTAGAATTCACCTCTAAAAAGATTTTTTTTAAAAATAAAAATCAAAACAAAAGAAGTTATTTATTGCTTAAATATAATTTTATAGAAAATTGTGAGACACTAAATATACCTACTAATATTAAAAAAGACAAATATTTTATATGAATTAATATATAAAATATTTAAACAATAGTAATGACAGAAAAATTTACAAATAACATTTCTTGTAATTAGGACCACTGGTAATATGTCTAAAGAAGTGTGACTTTTAACATTGAAAGAATATGTAATATAGATAGATTTCAGTCCCACAAAAACACGTATGTGTGATTTATGAGGTTCAGACCAACAAGAATCGGACGATGGAATAATCGATCATACCAACAAGCATGCCTTTTGACCAGCCTCTAAACATTAATTTGTTTTAAGTTTATTTGCTACAAGTAATTTTCTAAATAATACAAATTGAATTAGCTAGCTTATTGGTTATAAGCTATCTTATAATTTATACGATATAAGTTTGTTTATCAACTATCTACTATTTTTTTATCAAACAAATTTATAATAGGTTAAACGGTCCCTAAGTTTCTAAAAAATAGAGAAATAATAATGAATAAAAATAAAATAAATCTATACTAATATATAAAGGGGATACAAATTTTTGGGATGACTTTTTTGTAATTCCAATTTTACCCTTAAAAAATAACTTCCACATAAAAATAGATTTTCAGTTTTTTTTAGTAAATATTTTTTTTTTCTTCTTAATAACTAAGCACAACTTCCACATAAAAGTAGATTTTCAGTATTTTTATAGTAAAAAAAATAATATTTTTTTCTTCTTAATAACTAACCGCAACAAAAAAAAGGAGGTTACGTAGTTATCAATGTCCAATAAAAAGGAGGTTAAATAGTTATTTATATTTGCACAATACAGAATATCGATCACACACAAAAAAAAAAATCTCGATTACACAAACGGGCACGGAACGTGCCCGTTTGGCGGCTAGTTTATAATAGTTTTTTTTATAGCTCACTTTTTTTCTTTCCTTATTTATAGAGATCTTGTTTTAATTATTACTCTATTAATTACTTGTAATTTTTTATTTTATTAATAATTTGTAATTAAGCGATTGCCTGTGTCTAACCATTAATGTTTAGGTGTGGACTCATCTAAGAATTTCTCAATTAAAATATTGAATTTAAGTAGTTAATGAGCACCTCTTATAACGAATTGTTCAAACGAAACCAAAAAATAATTCTTGGTCAGATTTGTTTAAGTAAAAATTTGCAAATTGACAAGTAGGAGTACGATATCAGAAAAAAATGGACGAGTTCACAAATAGGAGTACACTCGAAAAAATGGAAGGATTTGACAAGCAATGCAAATTCGATGGAGAGAATGGTGACGGAAATAAGTTGTTGTACTGTACATATCAAGCCACAATTCTCCTTTATAAACATTTTTTTGAAGGAAATTCTTCTCTATAAACATGGATGGTGGAGAACATGATCGTTCAACACATATATTAAGAAACTCATTCGAAAATACATTGATTAACAAAAATTACTCGTAAACACAAATAAATTCCGCGGTCCATCCATTTACTTGTAGTATCTTTTGATTCATATATGAATTCAAATGATCCCATAGTAATAGAAATATATATATATATATATATATATATATATATATATATATATATATATATATATATATATATATATATATATTTTAGTATATAAGATTTGGATAGCATTGGATCCATATTACTTGAGTGTATACGAGGATTCTGGTTAGAGTAATATTTTGTATATACGACATATACGTCTTTTTCCTTAACGTTAAAATATGTGATTACATTCCAAAAAAGACTGCATAAAAAAATTAACATAAAGTTGATAATCAAACGCATTATTATTAAGTAATCATGACAAGTGTGATCCATATGCTACATGCATAAAAAAGTATATACACATAGTGTTACGTTTCGAATAGCAAATTGGCATAAAGACACTTTATTTTTTTAGGTGGCCAGCCAAACTTTTTGTTAAAGTTGCCATTCCATTTAGCCGAAAGAAAAAAAAAGCCTATCATTATTAACAATAATTGAGGTGGTAGATATAAAGATACATCATACATGTAGTGTTTTTGCATTGTGAGTATGTAAATGAATTACTATAAAAATTATTAATGCTCTCGAATATATTCCTTCTTCATTTATTGAAAATTAGATATTAAAATCTTGGGACCACCTTCTTATTAATTTAACGATCAAAAAACACTCATGCAAATATACCTTGAATATAAGGTCAACGTAATAGACTCGATTAATTGTTGCGTGTTACATGAGTAACCTTCCATGTCATTTCTAATTGTAGGACTTGATTTTTTATTTTAAATTTTACTTTTTCTTCTTTAAGATTTTAAGTCCCGGGTCAGGGTATAAGAGACATAATATGATAATATGAAGTCGTAAGATCTTATATCATTTTTTTTTTCTTTCAAGATTTTTCATTTTCCGTCATAATTTAGTGTTTGGTGAGACAACAAGATATGATAAATATTGTCTCTTTAGTTAAATTTTGTTTCCAGACTATGAGCTGAATTTGAAATCAATAAGATTGAATACGAAAACAATTTACTGATTTGCTCCTATAAAATATTATTTAACATTAGAAATCTAATAAAATATAAATAAAAAATAATTTGATATTAAATAAAAAACTTTAATATTAATAATTATTCTAAAATATATGTATGATTTTGTCACAAGAGTAATTTTATAATTTAAATAATCTAAAAAATTAACAACTTATGTTTGAATATTTGTTTAAATCCTCTAATTAATTAAATATAATTTTTTACAAGAGTAGTTTCATTATTTACATATACATAGTGTCGATGATTTCTTTTAAAAATAATATAAAATTATTAAATTGCTTATTTAGTTTTATATTAATTTATAAAATATTACAAAATAATTTGAAAAAAAATGTATTTGTTTCACAGGGATAATTTTGTCATTGAAGCATAATATATATTCTATCATGTCACTATAAGATGTGTGCGAAAAATATGGTATGGTAAAATAATATTATCTTATTTGTTATCTGGTACATACCAAACACGTGATAGGACAATGCTATCATGTTTATACCATATCATATTTTTATTCTATTATATATATCATATCACCTGTACCGACCGAAATCGCGAAAACCTTTACGTAACCGAGACGCGATCACGACCGTTTTTTAAAACCTTGATTGTGTTATAAGTAAAAGAAATAATTTTTCAAAAACTATGAAACAAAATTCAAACCCTTTCTAGTGTTTCATTACAACTTCGGGTTCTCATTTTGAGCCTTTAGTCCTAGGCTCCTAGCTAACAAGTTTTATTTAGATAAAGCCCCTACTCGGAAAAACACCCTCCGTTGTCGAGTTATTACGAATATTGATCATGTCAATCGTTTGACTTTGCTTGGCAATTTTTGGTGTGGCTGATCTTGAAGGTGCAAAATAATGATATAATTATTTTTCGCAAGCTCTTCATATCTTCATGCACTTTATACGAGTGGTTAATGAAATCCTCCCTTTATCTAGCTAGATAGTCTTTTCGTTGGATAGGTTGTTTGGCCAATATTATTTTGTCTTATCTTTTTTTAATTTAATTACTTTGGACCACCTTTAATGGATTAAATTACCCTTTATACCATGTTATCACAAATATATTTATTTGCTATTAAAAAAGATATTGTAACATGTTAATCGACTTATTATAAATTAAGAAAAACTAAATGAAGTAGTCATTCCAAATCATATTTAACCAAATTAGATTAATATGATCAATTTTAGATGGAAACCATTTTATTTTATCTTTTAATCAATAAAACTTTACTTCTTCAAAACTTTTTCTATAACGAAGGAATAGATGTGTCTAATAGAGAATGAAGTAAACTTGGAATCTTGATCGGAAGAGGGTCCATATGTTTAGTTTTCCACAATGCTTGAAACATGATTCATAGCCATTAGTGGAGGGACCAATAGAAAACCAAAAGAAGAAAAAGAATTGAAAACACTTTCACGATTTAATGTGGTGTAAAATAGAACATGCATGGCACCACTCACATGTTTATCTATACATGTCATGCTAGTTTTGATATTAAAAGCGACCCACCCACAAGACAGCCTTTTCATGCACACACGCAAAGATAAAAAGGCAACGATCATGGCTATCAAAAAGCCCCTCTCACTCTCTCAACTTTCACAATCTAAAGCAAAGAACAAGAGCAACTTAAATCAAAATAACAACAAAATCATTACCATAACAACATCACTTTTCTCCTATAGCCAGCAATGAGAGTTCCTCCTCCTGCGGCTTCTTCATCTTCATCAACATCTTCACCGCAACAACCAAAACTCACCACCCAAAATATCCTTGTTCCCACTCCCAATAACCCGGCGACAACATCAACAACCACCACCACCACCACTGCCACCTTGTGCTACGAACCACGGTCCGTCCTCGAACTTTGTCGTAGTCCTAGCCCAGAAAAGAAACCAACCCAACAAGAACAATCGCAACAACAACATAACAATCACGAAGTGGAAGAAGAAGAAGATCATGCTTCCTTGCCTAATTTGGATTGGTGGGATTCCATCATGAAAGATTTGGGTTTACAAGACGACTCTTCAAATCCCATAATACCTCTTTTGAAAAATACCAATAATACCCCTGAAATTTACCCTAACCCTTCTCAAGACCAATTTGATCACACTCAAGATTTCACTTCTCTCTCAGATATTTACTCTAATAATCAAAACCTGGCCTATAATTACCCTAACACAAACACTAATCTGGATCATTTGGTTCATGACTTCAACAATAACAATAATCCACAACCAAATAGCAACAGTAATTGGGATTTCATTGAAGAACTTATTCGCGCCGCGGATTGCTTCGATAACAATCAACTTCAATTCGCTCAAGTGATACTAGAACGGCTCAATCAACGGTTAAGATCGCCTACTGGTAAGCCGCTACACCGAGCGGCGTTTCATTTCAAAGATGCTCTTCAGTCTCTTCTTTCCGGTTCAAACCGGACTAATCCGCCTCGTCTTTCATCCATGGTGGAGATTGTGCAAACAATAAGAACGTTTAAGGCATTTTCTGGAATTTCACCGATTCCAATGTTTTCAATTTTCACCACAAATCAAGCGTTACTCGAAGCTCTTCATGGATCGTTATTCATGCACGTTGTTGATTTTGAAATTGGACTTGGAATTCAATACGCTTCTCTTATGAAAGAGATTGCTGAAAAAGCTGTTAACGGTTCACCGTTACTTCGTATCACCGCCGTCGTGCCGGAGGAGTACGCCGTTGAAAGTAGGCTTATTCGTGAGAATCTGAATCAGTTTGCGCATGACCTTGGGATTCGTGTTCAGGTTGATTTTGTACCGTTAAGGACTTTTGAAACGGTGTCGTTTAAGGCTGTGAGATTTGTTGACGGTGAGAAGACTGCGATTCTGTTAACGCCGGCGATTTTCTGTCGCCTTGGATCCGACGGTACAGCCGCGTTTCTTTCCGATGTTCGGAGGATAACTCCTGGTGTGGTGGTTTTTGTTGACGGGGAAGGATGGACGGAGGCGGCTTCGGCGGCGTCATTTCGCCGTGGAGTTGTGAATAGCTTGGAGTTTTATTCTATGATGCTGGAGTCGTTGGATGCGTCGGTGGCGGCCGGAGGTGGAGGAGAGTGGGCGCGGAGGATCGAGATGCTTCTGCTTCGGCCAAAGATTATTTCAGCGGTGGAAGCTGCTGGAAGGAGAACGACGCCGTGGAGAGAGGCGTTTTACGGCGCCGGAATGAGGCCGGTACAGTTGAGTCAGTTTGCGGATTTTCAGGCAGAGTGTTTGTTAGCGAAGGTGCAAATCAGAGGCTTCCACGTGGCGAAACGACAGACTGAGTTGGTGCTTTTCTGGCATGAGAGGGCCATGGTTGCCACGTCAGCTTGGCGATGTTAGAAGAAACGTAGTAGAAAATAAGAAAACAAAAAATTTATAAGATGTGAACTTTCATCATAAGGCTCACATTAGCAAGAATTAATGTAATTTTAACTTTAATTTAGTTTTTTTTTTAAATTATGTAAAACTAAAGATATTAAAAGGAGAAAAAAAACTGGGAAATGGGAAAAACAAAAAAGACTCGTAATTTTTGCTAGTTGATTTTAATTTGTATTTTTATACTATAGATAATGATGATGATAAAGATAAATTAGCGGGAGGGGTGTGCCTATCTAATTTGTTAGGAAAAGAGCTATGTTAAGTCATACGATCATAGTTCAATCTTGTTATCTTAATTGATTTTGCTAGTCTTTTGAATCCAAATGTTGTATGAGAAAATAAATAATATAGAATGGTGTTATTTTGCTGCAAAAGTGAGTGATCAAAACCATTTATTATTATATAGTCATATTCAGAATGGAATATCAATTCTTAATCCATTTAGCTAATCATTTTTGTTTCCCAATCCATAAGTTTGTCGTTCATACCAATATGCTCTCAAATCTAACTGCAAAAGTTATACTCGACATTATGAAATGAGGATGTATATTTCTAATTTTTGAATAAGAACTTTTCTTGATCCATCACGTGTTAATGTTATGGTTGGGAAAATAGATTTACTCTACTTCGAGGATAGAGAAGTCTCCTAAAAAGAATATAAGAAGAAATGACTAATTTCTCATTTTTCATAATGATTGAATAAGCCAATACAAGTTTATGAGAGGAGATCCTCTCCCGTCAAGTTTTCCTCCAGTGCAATCATGACCCTCAATTTAAAATGTGAATAATAGTTTATATAATAAAATAATAAGATGAATGGTGGATAGAAGCACTACATCCCCTACATTTATTTTTCCATGGGAGACAACATGGTCCCCAAGTTTATATAGGGATTTTCATAACAAAAATGCTAACAAACTTATTCCAGAAGATAGATGACCAGTTCATTTCATTTTGGGCTTGACACTAATTTGGGTCTCTATGAACATTACTCACCCCTTCAAAATCAACCTTGTCTTCAAGGTTGTGGAAATCACTCCTTGCCCAAATTATACCCGAATCCCATTGCTTGAACTTTGATGACCAAGTTGTTGCATGCATATTGCAGTGTTTACCAGGATCCCACTTTTTCCTTCTTTCCATCTTAACTCAACTAGTGCAGCCACAAGTACTCACAATTATATTTTATATGCATGGGTTCTCATCCATCGGTTAATGAGGTAACAATTTTGGTTACTCCAAAAGCAACTACCTTTTCTACAAGGCTTCCATACTACTTTTTAGCTCGACTTACACATATTTCGGTTTTGATTTTATAAATTTATGCTTTTATACTGGTATTTTGTGTCTATTTCAGATACATATTGATTAAAGTCCTTGTGTCAAACTGATAAAAAAAATGGTGGAAAAATAAAATAAAATAAAAAGAAGAGAAAAATACAATCATGGCCCAAACCGTCATCAGCAAAGCAGTGAAACAAGGGAAACAGATTAGAGTGAGATTCAGTTCCAAAACTCCTCTATTTTCTCCACCACTTGAGGACGATCCTGATAACTTTTGGCACAAATATTTGCCTATAAATAAGCCTTCAGAAGTCAATTTTAGGGATCCAAACTTTATTAGAGCCATATATTCATTTGTAAAAGTAGTAACAATTCTCGTTGAGTTGTTTATTACAATTAGAATTTCTTAAATTTGGAGCATTTTTCAATTCGTTTCCAGTTGTAGATTTCAAAGCTTATGGTTAATTTAATTCAAAATATTCAGTCCAATATTACTTTTTCTTCTGCCGGGTTTAATTTTCTGGTGCGCTATTAATTCTTTTGATTCATTAAAGCCTTCCATTATTCAGGTTCCATTCCTTATTCTTACGTTAGCTTTTGCCTACTGTGCGTGCATGTTTGTTATTCATGTTCGAAAAAAATCTGCATAGAGAAAATAAAAGAACAATATAAGATTATTTATTTACCCAGTTCAGTCAAAATAAACTAATCTGAGGGATATTAATGATCACAAGGGTTACAAGAATTAGTCTTCAAACCTAAATCTCTCTGTTCCACTAAATTCATAGAGTAACTTTATACAAAATTCTCATACGAGTTACAAAAATTAGTCTTCAAACCTAAATCTACCCTCTTCCCGAATCTCTTGCCAAGAGACTCAATGATTTAGACTATCCAAGATGTATTCAATAACCCTTTGCGCCCTAGAGTCGTACCAAGAGACAACCCTCTTGTTTCTTTCTAAAACTCTAGCCTATGTGTGGCAACAAATCCTAATCGAATTCCCTACATATTTTAAAAACAAATAAAATCTTGCAGAAACATATTTTAAGGCAATCTTCACACATCTCATTAATGTGAGATTTTCCAACATGTATATTTTCAACCAATATCAACAATTCACTATATTTAAGTTATCGGAAGAAATTTTCAATTGCCACTTTTATTCATACCAATCGCCAATTCCACGTTTTCTGTTTCCTGCTATGCAGTTGTTATTGAAGGAGAATTCTAGGAGAGGAAATCCTCTCCGGTGCGGAAAAAATTGGAGGGGGAGCGATGCTCCTATCCACCATTCATTTAATTATTTTTTAAAGTAAGTTAGGATTTAGATATAGGAAAATTTGACCGGAGAGAATCCAGGCTAGAATTCTAAGGTGGGAAAGTGGAATAGGTCTCCCACCATGGAAGACTTATATTCTCTCTTAGATCACTAAGGTCCACAATAAACCATAATGAGGTTTCTACATTGTATTTTTTTTTTTTTTTAGGTTTATTGAATAATTAAACTATTTGGTCTATAATATAAACCAAATATATTAATTATTGAATTAACCTAAAAAGTCAAAAGTTTCTTATAAAAATGACCGGAAGAAGTATTTAAAAATTGAAACTCATATCCACTTCTTTAAGTTTTAAATAAGTTTTTGTCCCTTTGTCAAAAAAAAAAGTTTTTGTCCCTATACAATTTTTTAACAGCTTTTGGTCCATTCATATTTTCTATCACAACTTTTGGTCCCTAAAGTATTTTCTATCATGATTTTTTGTCCCTAATTTTCATTTAACTTCTAAAAATTAAGTTTTTTTTCCGCGCTCATGTTTAGTACATTATATGAATCTCTCTTACAAAAGTTTAAATTTTTTTAACAAGAGATGAATTAAATATGAATTTTTTAATTTTTTGCATATAAAATTCATAAATAGTCTATCTTATGTTAAAAAATTCTAAATTTTTATGGGATATGTTCTTATAATATTATAAAGACGAAAATAAAAAATCATTCAAAAATGTGAAAAGTATACAAGAGTTTGATTAAAACTAGGAATCAAAAGTTGAAAAAATTTATAGGAACAAAAAATAAAATTCGAGATATTTATAAAAGCAAAAACTTATTTAACCATTAAAGAAATGAATGAGTTTCAACTTTTAAATATTTGAAAATAAAATTTTTGTAATTTATTTTTTCAAAATTTTAACTCAAAAAGAGATACAAGGTAAAAACCTCATAATAATTTATTGTGCGCCCTTGTGATCTAATGGTGAAAATAAGTCTCCCATGATTAGAGACCTTATGACACTTTCCCATGCTAGAAGGAGTCATTAATGAATTCCTTGAATCTTTACTTGTTTATTATTATTAGGATCATGTTATCTAGTGTCTGGGGTACTAGATAAGGAAGTAAAAGTAGTAAATTTTATCTTGAAAATAATATTGTTTATATTTCAAATGTATTGACTACACAAGTTCCTATATTATTATACTATAATTGGTATCCTTAACTAGTGCCCTGGGGGCACTATTTATTAATATGTCTTAGTAGATTTTTATAGAGTTCGGAATGTAAGGATCGTCTTACCAACGGGGTATTTCATTGAGTCCAAAAAAATGTTTATAGTGAGAATTATTTAAGGTCTGAATTAATTCTGTTTGTAAAACTCATAGTTTACTGCGAAAGTAGAAACACAGTGATACCGATTTCAATTTGAAAGAATGAAAATTTTATCTAACTGTAGAAAATTTCAGTTTTTGATTCTAAACATTGCGAAAGCAATTTTTTATCAATCAAGAAAAATTCAGTTTTCAAAAAGGTAATTTTAAGAGTATAAACGGACACACGAGAGCGGGCGTTTATACGCTTAAAATTCGATACCGGACACACGACAGCTGACGGTACCTTTAAATTAATTTTTTCTACCTTAAGCAACTTTTTGAGTAATTAAAAAGTAATTATTTTGTTCGTCAAAAAAAAAAAGTAATTATTTTCATTAAAAAGATTTTGCGCCGTAACACCTTGGACACGCGAATGCGGACAGTTAGATTATATAGTTAAAATCTATTTTAAAACTTAATCTTTTCTTTACAAGAAAATATTTTCTCACTATAAATATAAAAGACAACTCAGTGGATGCCAACAGTCGACGAGAGTTTCATTCCGACCTCTCGTCAATTAAAAATTAATTAAAAAAACTTTATTTTCCTTCCTTGCAAACAAATTAATCAACCAACATTAGGCTCAGCTAAACAAAGAAACAACAAATAGCGGTACTTATAAATTGGTCTATGTGGATTCGACAACCCTTTTATACTAAAACAGACATAACCGTATACTTGCGGCCAGGGCCGGCCCAGAGGGTGTGCAGGCAGCCCCATAGAACAGGGCCTCGACATTTTGGGGGCCTCAAAATATTTTTTTTTTGGTCCATCAAGTTAAAAATGGTTAAGTATATGTGTGCCGAGTAATTATTACATAAGTTAACGATTGGTCCAGTGGTCTCCGTGTTAGGCCAGTAAATTCTGAATCAAGAGGGACTGGGTTCAACTCCCACCTCTCTATCACTTTTTGTTTTATTTTATTATTTAAATAGATCATGTTTGATTTCAACAAATAGCATCATCATACCACCATAAAAATTATAATTCAAACTATTTAAAAAATTATTTCCATTTACAAAATGATGAATTTGTTCTATAAATAAAATCACTATATAACTCTTAAATAATTTTACTACTTTATTTATATAAAAAAATTACATTTTGTTTTATCTTTGAAATTTTTTTTTTTATCTTGTAAGGGTTTGAAAATAAAGAATTAATTCCTAATATTAAATTGCAATTTTTGTTGAATTTTTTTTTTCAATTATATTAGCTTGAGGGTGTATTTTGTTGTTTTTTATTTAAATATGATTATTTTTTACATTATTGACGTTAGTTATATTTTAAATAAAAAAGATCACTGTTTAAAAAAAATTGTACTTTTTTTTTAATAAAAATATTTTAATTTAACTAAATTTATTTCATCTCATAGGGTCTCTTCATCGAATTTGTTCAGGGCCTCCAAATACTCGGGGACGGCCCTGCTTGCGGCCCTATCAAATTTTTGGCTTCCATCTAGCACTATGCATAGTGCCGTTCCTAACTTTTTTTTTTTTTTGGCAAAAGGAACAAATATATATAAAATAAAAGTAAAAGATACAGAGACCGGGGGGACATTAAAACCTGACCCGGCTAAAACCAAAAGGAATACATCGTGATAAAACAAAACCAGGTACAACAGCCCTAATTAATCTAACGATACAAACACTCAACACAGGCGCAACTCAGCGAACCCGCGTACGGGCGCGAAACCAAGTTACAAAAAAAATATGAAAAGTGAGAGCACCAGCAAGATCAACCAGAGTTCAAAGCTTAGTGAATGGATCAACCGCCAACACGGAACCAGACCCACGTGCCAACAACCCCCTGAACAAGCAGCAGGCGTAAAAGCTCTTTCGAGCAAACAGTGGAGGAAAACCTAACCCCTGAGACCTGCAGACCTCAACAGACCTGGAAAAAACAGAGAAACAAAGGGCACAGGATAACCAACACAAACCGGAACCAAGAACATACGTAACTGAACCCAGATCGAGGGATGAGTCCATCACGTTAAAACAAGAGCAGACGTAATCGAACTCAGATCGAGGGATGAGCCGAACACGTTAGTAAACAACCCCTAGGGGTAATTAGAACCAAACCCTAGCGGGTTAATGAAACCAAAAGAAACCACCCAATCTCTGATCATAACTAAATAAAAGCAACAAACCATAAATAAGAACAGAAAAAAGCCACCGACCACCCCCGCAAGGGAGGCGGTGGTGACTGAAACAACAGAAATCCACGAAAAGAGACAGATTTAAAATGGCGACTTGAACGGAAACCAACCCCGAACAAGCACAAACAACCAAATCCAGACCTGCAGAAAAAACAAAACAGAGGACGAAAACCAGAACCACAACAAACAGAAACACAAACAAACAACGAAGAACGAAAACGACTATGTGGGAAAACGAACAAATCGAACAAAAACAGGACCAGAACAGAAACATGACGAGAAAAGTAAAACCAACCTCGCCAGAACAGAACCACGACGAACACCGTAACCCAGAGCACCGGCGAAAAGACGACGGCGAACGGCGGAGGTGGAAGCAGCAGAAACGGCCCTCGGAAAGGATGGAGTGAAAGGAGGTGCGGAGGACGGAAGTCACCCATCGCACCACCGAGAATCAGAGCTACATCTTGCCTTGAGAGTTTGGATCGGAGAGGGAAAAGAAAAAGTGTTGGTGGTTGGTTACTGTGTTTAAGTTAGAGAGAAGGGAGAGCAAAGTCTAGAGAGAGGTATATCAGAAAGTCTATCTTTTTATGGGCCTTAGGCCAAAAAAAAAAGTTTCGTTTAATATAATAGCATTAATACATACTTCTTGGATATTTACCATTTTGAAAACAAATTTTTCAAAAGCCCTTGTTGTGATTTTATTAGCTCTTCCTTTCATTTTTTTTTTCCAGTTTTCTTTACCACATAAATGTTTTTTAGGCAACATCTTCTAGACTTTGGATAGAAAAAAAAACTCAAGTAGAAAACAATAGCACATGGAAGTAGAATGTTGACTTCGAAGAACAATTGAAAAATTTTAAGATCCAAATGGTTGAAATTGGACGAAAAAAATAACATGTAAGTATTAACAATTTGTAGAAAATAAATTAAATAACTTGTTAATAAAATTAAGAACACAAAAAATAAAACAACGCCAAAACCTAAACAAGAAAAACCTATAACATTCTTACATACCTTACAAGAATACAAAAATTAGAAAGAAAAAAAAACTCAATAGGAATTAGGAATAAAGACAAGTGGTGCCGTCTTTTTGTTGTTCTGCAGAGTTCTATTTTAATCCTACCATTATGCCTAATTATTAGCTAGGTATAAAAAAAAAATTGGACTTCAATCACATTTTAAATACCACTTATTTCATAGGTTTAATCCTATTTTCAAATATAATTGATTTTTTTTTACAGTAGTATGTTTTCTTTCTTTAAATATAATTGATTTTTTATTTTCAATAATAGTAGTTAGATATAATAAAATATTTTGGGCCCCTAAAAATGATGGGCCTTAGGCCATGGCACTCACTGCCTACCCTCGGGGCCGGGCCTGACTATGCAACAATACTGTAATCTCACAATTTTCTTATTATGCTTTATTTTGTTCATAATATCCACAGTCTTGATGTCCTTTATAGTTCCTTCACTATGAATCATCCTTGCTAACACACATGGTATCCAAACAACATGAATAATATCACTATCCACCCTATGAAAACTAACCTTGTCCTCAAGGTTGGAAAAGTTCTTCCAATATTCCCAATACTCATGGGAGATAGCACTAGGAATCAACCCCTCCCATGGAACTAATTCAGCAACACAATGACCTTCAAGAAAACTAATGAATTATATCCCAACAAGTATTGCAATTGCATGTTGTTATTGGTATATGACCTCAACCTCAAACAGTGTGAGCATAATGTGGGTGAACAATTCCAAGTAAGAATAATTGGCATTGCCTTATCATTGCAACCAATAGAATAATACTCACATGATATCTCACTAGTTACAAGAAATATAACAAGCACCATTGCATATTTGTCCAACAATAGGGGATGCATAAGATCAACATTCCTTGTAAGTTTTGAGAGAATGTAATGATTTTGTGAAGGGACCATCAAGAGGTGATCATGAACATGGGTCGATTCATCCGTTGAGGCAATTGGTTGAACCTTTAGGACAAACTTTTTTAGAAGACCAACTTGGTGATTGTCCTCACAATGCCATGGAATCTTGCAAATACACTTTTGAGTACATTTTATCTAAGATCCTGTTTGATAGGGCCTTGGCTTCAAATTAGTACCATCACAAATTGTTTGAGAAGAAGTTGAAGAAGTGCAACATATGTGGGCATCACAACAAACATAAGTGTAGCATAAATCCAATGACAATGATGTGTAGACTTCCCAACCATGTACAAATTCAATCAATGCATTTCTATGAACATTATTGATATCTCTCTTAAAATTGGAAGCATATAATGGATAATAAAAGCATTCATAATCATCACAAAACACCCTAAAATTGGAATTGGCATCACAAGAACTACCAACATGCTTAACACGTGAGTGGCATTTTAACAAACAGATGGTGGGCTTCACATGAGGATTCAATGTTGGTATATGCACCTATTTCATATCCAGAAAATACACCAATACTAGCAATGGGAATCACAAAAAAACACACGAGAATTGGGAGATGAAACACATCAGTAGCAACTCTTACTTCTATAGTGATGGCAAACATGGAACATGGAAATTAGGGATGGCAAAAAATCCGTAACTTAATGGATATTCACGGATAAAATAAGTGAATATTTGAATTATCCGCATTTAATGGATACGGATGCGGGTTTAATACTATTCGCGTCCGCGGATATCCATACCCGCTAAATAATTATTAAAATTATTTAAATATTCCTATTTAAATATAAATTCTAGTATTTTTCTTGTATAAAAATATTGTTCTTTATATTTCATATTTTCTTTTCATATAATGAAAACTTTTCATATTCTGTTTTCATTTTTTAGGAAAAACTTTTCAGCTTCTTACATATTTCTTCTTTTCTTTTTTATAAAATTTCCTTTTGCAGTTTAAAAATAAAGATTAAAATGTATGAATATTATGTGTTAATATTTTATCTTTAAAATATTTACTTTGTTTTCTTTCAATAATTGTTTTTTTAATAAACAAATGTTATCCATGGATATCTGTTAATATCCGCGGATACCTCAATATTTGTGGATTACTCGTTTAGCGAATATCCGTATGGATATGGAGTGGACACGGATATTATCTTTGTCCAATGGATCAAACACGGATATCACAGTATCCGCGTCCATGGATAACCATTTACATCCCTAATGGAAATGAATTGAAATGGGTTCCCAGTAATTCTCGTACGTTCAAATTGAAAAGAATAATGATGGTAGCTTACTTTAGTTAGTAGCGTTGAGTAGGTTGGTCCTGGGTCATAAAGATAAGAAAGTGCCGACAGCCATGACAACAGAACGACAACACGATCAGGTGGTTCTGGAGAGGGCAGGGGCAAAGCATGGTTGGTACTCCAGGACTTTGGCAAGTTAAAATATCTTCCAGGATCGAACAAAATAACTAAGTGTTGTGGCGATGTGGTGGAGGTAGTGTTCATAGTTGATTTCATCGATGGCGCGGAGAACGTCGGAGTGAATCTCGCGAGTGTAAAACAAGAGGAATGAACCAAATCACAAACAAGGAAATTAAAATCGAAATAGAATCGCAGATCTTGATCCGTGCAGATTTGTTCGTCGGCAACCGCCGGAACAGTGTCGATACCTTCTGTTACAAACTCGCATGATTGAATCTTGTTGTCGCCTTTGGTCGGAAATTGGGATTGAACCAGAGAATCCTCAATTGAATCTGCAATTTCCAAATCCGCAACCTCAAGTGAAGTGGATTGTTGATTGAAATCATTGATTCCTTCTTCCACCACCATTGATTGTTCAACAATGCTGCCAGTCAACTGTTCTGGCTCAAACTCCATGTCCTCCTCATCATCTGATAAAGGTAGAATTACACGCCATTCGGGTTTAAACTGCCATAGAAATACATATGTAAATGCGTCCCAATTCATCGATCGGTGGTGTGGATACCACTTGAGCCACCATGTGAGTGGTGGACCTTTCATGGCAAGTCCAGCCACTATCATCTTATATGTCTCTGGTGTACGCCAATGCTTGAAGTATTTCTCAGTGCAAAGCACCCACCAGTAAGCATCGATTTGGCCATCGAACTTTGGAATTACCATCTCTGATGGATTTGCAGGAGAGAGCTCATCCATGAAAGCACCAATGTTATGGTTGGAAAAATAGATTTACTCTACTTCAAGAGTAGAGAAGCCTCCTAAGAAGAAGATAAGAGGAAAAGATTAATTTCTCATTTTTTATAATGATTGAATAAGCCAATACAAGTTTAAATAGGAGTTTTCATAACAAAAATGTTAACAGACTTATTCTAGAAGATAGATGAGTCACCACTTCATTTCATTTTGGACTTGACATTAATTTGGGCCTCTAAGATCATAACAGTTAACTCAGGCATATGCAAAATTGAAAAGAAAAAAGAAACACCAGCAACAATTTGTGCTAATAATGTCTACTCATAAAAAACTTGTGAACACTTAATTAAGGAATTAATTAATCCAGAAATAGGCAGGGTTCAATGTGAAGGGTGTTTATCATTTGTTATCCCATGTGGTTCCTCCTATGATGTCCATGCAGAAGGAGGTTATTTGGAACAAGATAGTTCCGTTGATGGTGTCGTTCTTTGTATGGAAGTTGCTAAATAATAAGTTACCATCGATAAAGAATCTTGTGTGGCATGGTTCGGTTCTTACTTCTTGAAGCACATGATTTGCAGCAATGTGCATGGCTGACTTAGGTGAGTCATGTTCAATGATAAATTTAGAAACTGACTTCATGAAAAATCAGTGAGGTGTGTTTGAATAAAATGGTATATGATAGAATGAATTAATCTAAGTAGATTTTAAAAATAGATGCTAACCTATTTTATTCTATTTCAATTCATTCTACCCTATACAAATCCAAACATAGCCTAAGATAGTGAAAATCAAAAAGGTTGGACAGTTGGAATTGCAAACTAAATTATAAACGAAAGTGCTTTCAATAGCCTACATATCTATTCTCACACATAGGTACAAATTACAACAACTTACGTGTAAATTATATGAGCAATTACAGTTGAAGATAAATGATATAAAATTAGTAAAACAATGAAGGAAAAAAAACATTATATCCTATACTCAATTAAGAGACCAGTCCACTGATTAGAAAATTCCAGCTGCAGATTTGTCTTAATTAAAACTCAATCAATTTTCGCTATTGCCACCGAAGACGACACTGAGAAACTGTTTTGTTTGTTTCATTCAAGGTTAGCAACTACTTCCGGCCCACACAATCGTTCCAACTCCTCCTGTTTAGATCAATTGTTATCAGACAATAAAATTTAAGGTATGGAGTTGTATATAATATATATATGCCAAATGATTAAGTGAAACATACCTTGATAGAACTGTTTTCAGATGTAAGCTTCTCACATTCCTCAGAAAGTTTCTGAAGCTCTTCTCTGAGAGTTCGATTCTCACCTCCCAGCGCCTCTACCCTCTTTTGTAGCTCTTCACACTCAGCCTGGTTGGTACGAGAAATGCAAACAAATCATTTTGTCTTACGTAAAATGGTAAGTATGATGAATATCGAAAATCAACACAACCCTTTTCATCTAAGTAATGTTGGCTACATATTTTAGATTGTCTTATACGTTTACAACAAACCATTTAAATCTAAGTCATTTTTTAAAAGGGATCAGGGTTGTTATTTGATCAACTTGTCCAACTAAATCTCAGTCATTGGATCCACGTTACAGTTTGATATAACGGCTAAGATTTTCCTTGACTTAGTGAACGATTGTAAAATGATATCTGCTTTTTTTTTATCAGGTGATATGCTCTGTCAGTGTAAATTAATTTTACATGGACATTCAACAGATATCAAGCATTCCACCATGTCATATGGTAACTAAAGTGAGGTATAGTGGGGTTATCTAGCGGAATACATGGTTGTTACTTGTTATTGGATGACAGTGTAAAATTATTTTCCGTCGTCAGTGCATATCCTATTTTCTCTAAAAATATATTTGAATAATACACATAGCCGGCAAAAAAATAAAGTAATTAAGGAAACCACTAACTGGCTCAGTCTCCCCCTCACGGGAACATCAAATATTATTTTTTGAATGGCAAACATCAACTATAACTAACCTGCTTGCGTAGTCTTGACCTCCTAGCTGACTCTCGATTAGACTGTTTTCTCTTCTGTCTTTTCAGCTCACGATCATCCTATCAATATCAATCAATATGAGACACATTAAGAGGTCGGAGGAAGTTATCCATTGGCATAAGCACAAAGACAAAAAGTGTTGACCACAAAAAGCAATACAAGAACAGAACATCTTTTTGCAAAAAAAATAACTATGCAATCCATACTTGTTGCATCCATTGTTCACCAGCTCCAGGGGCACTAGATTGATTGTGTCTCATTTTGGCGGCTTCAGCACTTGCAGGAGATGCATTCCATAAATCCATTCCGATATTAAGATTAGTAGCAGGCATCGAGACAACAGGATTTCCAGGAACAGGAGATTGAGAAATTGGTCCAGTGGTATTGTTCTGTACGTTTGCTCCTGAAGTTCATGCAAACACTAACTTGTTTCAGAAACAGCGAGGAAAAAAAGACAACAACGAACGGTTGCAGGTGACACATACCATTAACAAGCATGAGGTCAAAGCCTCCCTTCTTGTTTCTAGCTGATTCCTACAAAGATAGAAGTCATCAGACAAAAAATAAATACAGAAAACTGGTCAACAAGCTTGTAATTAGATCAATTCAATTCAATTCATAATTTTGTTGTGAATAAAGAAACAAAGACTTAGGTAGCACTGGCATTTCAGATTCAAGTCGTGTCTGGTGTTAGACAAGTGTCGGTGACTGACACTGACAAATAGTTATTAGTTACATTTCAATTATACCATTTTTCTCAAATTATTACTGATGTCGACATCTCAATGACTCAGTGTTGTGTCTGGTGTCCATGTCTGTGTCAGTGTTTCATAAGAAAGGTTGTTATTATTTACTAAAAGCAAGTGAGAATACATGTAATGATGGTAATTGTCAGATACCTGTTGGTTCTCATCACTACCATTTGATGAACCCTCTGAGCCACTTTCACCACTGTTTAATGATATAGAAATTCATATTAAGAAAGAATATTGAAAAGGAAAAATCTCAAAACGATCTTAAATTTGAGAGAGGTTTGCCAAACCTTTGTGAAAAGCCATCATTGCCTGAACCTGAGCCTGCCTTTCCACTCTCTCCTGCTTTGGCACATGTATTCGCAGAAGTACCCTTCGATTTTTTAGATGAATCCTTTTCCTTTCCGTCAGGTCCCTTGCCTTCAAACTCTGTAGTTTGGTGCATAGCACTTGGAGTCTAGCAATATGATAAAAAGAATGAAACAAAAAGAACAAAAAAAGTTGCCAACTTTGATAAATGTAGCAAAAAAGTTGCCTAGCAAAATGCGAATACATCCTCTTATAAATTTAAATTTTTTTCTGCCGAGACATAGAGGCGGTGTACATAATTGAGAATGATAAAGTGACTTACCACAACCATGCTAGGATGAGCATAGATATTTCCAGGAGGGTACATAGCAGGATACGGGACTGGAGTCCCATACGGCGCCATCATAGGATGCTGAAAAATTCAACAAAATTGTGCATGAGATGATTATCTGACATAGTATAATAATGGCATACATCTCAAATGATGGACGGCATTTACCTGACCTCCCCACATATACGGATGGGGGTTTGGCGGAGCAACAGTTGAGGCATAATAGGGAGGCGGAGCAGCTCCAGGATTATAGTAGGCCTAAATAAGAAGTTAATCATTAGTTAATGACATAGGACTTGTTTGGATTAACTTGTTTGAACTTATCTACTAACAAAAAAACTTGTGAGAATGTTTGGGAAGGAAACAGATTATGACAAGTACATAATATATTCTCAGCTTATTTTCATAAGCTCTCCAGGATGGCTTAGGAAAACAACTTATAGCTTATATGAAAATAGCTTGTTTATCCAAATATGATCATAATTTGTCTGCAGAAGTGCTTTGAATGGAAGTAAAATGTGATGAAAAAACCTATCTTACGATCCGCTACCTGCATGGAACTTGACCAATCTGGATATGGTGGTGGTACTGTCGGTACCTCCTGAGTTGATGTAGATAATTTAGAAGGTTTAGTTGTGCTATCCTCCTTAGTCCCCATAGAAATCAATTTAGAAACACCGTGCTTTTGATGCACCAAACAAAATAACCTATGATCACGTATTGATATCTGTAGTGGTCTTAAGATCAACTTGAACAGCTACTGAATACTGAAATGCAAATTACAGGTCATTAAAAACACTCGAATCAAATAGCAGAAACTATCAAATTCAATGCAAATCTATAAACTAAATGGTTCTTAGATATATAATAACCTTTCACAATTCAAGAAACAAATCTTAATAATTTTGGATATAGACCAAAAGAGACTTAAAATAACAAGGGTCTTAGTAACTAGCATTTTCCAAATAACAATATTCAATTTTTGTTGTCAGAGTTACATATGTGAATAAACATTCTTCTGTTATGCATTGCATGCATCTATGGATGTTTTATTTTCACATAAATTCAAACATGCAATTTCAGTGATGTGAGAATCTAGAATTTTAATATACCGTTATTATTTCTTTATGAGCTTAACATACCATTATTAAGGATCCGACTCCTCTAAAGTAAGCAATTCACAGTGGAGCGTAATAATATCAACCATTAATTAAAATTCAAAGGGCTTATAAAAAAACAAATCAAAGGTAAATATTGCAGGTACATCATAACAAATCATGAATTTGTTAAAACAATGACCCATGATTTTCTAAATTTACACTTTAGAGGATCTAAATCTCATTATTAATGGTTTATCAAAAGACAATCATGTTTTGGATGCAATTAGAATACTTATCTTCGATATTCTTAGAGGCACAAATATAATGATTTAACTAAGTATTATTATATTATACTACTATACTATACTATAACATACTATGCCAACAATTACTTACCTTGTCATCATCCTAATATCTTTATTTTGATAGAAAATACACTTGAAAAGTTTTCTTCTCACCATTATAGTCTATTTAATTATCACCAAAAAAAATAGTTTACAACTCCCAGAATTTAATCTAGTGGTAAAAAGACAGACTTTGGACCCATAGGTCCAACCCCGCTAAAGCCCTTAGTGGGAAGTAAATGTAAATATTTTTGCATGTGTTTTTTAAACTCTAAGGTCTTCTCTGCCTTAGACCGCAACACTATCCCCCCACCTTATATTTATATTAGCAAAAAAAAAAGTTAATTTAATTATTTCAAATTCCTTTATTTTTCTCTCTTGTACACCTAAAAAATAAAAAAGCAAAACCTTTCCCTATGGGCTTATCCACAGAAGATGCTAAATTTCTATTATCCTATTTGTTATTTCCTTTCCTCCTATAGATCAGAAAATCAACCCAAAATCTACTTCACTCCAACACTATAACAAAGATAAATCTTGGTAAATTAAGCCTAAACAAGAATAATTAAGCACTAGCAGCAACTATTCCTCTTCTAATTACTTTACTTTTTTGTTTTAGAGAATGCCACATCAACATACCTCAAAAGCCAAAATTACTTTCCTCACCAAATAATTATCACAAACTTTAAATCACTAAAATTCTGTAATATTTTATCATTAATAGTAATTTAACTATTCTTTTTCCTTTTCTAGCATAGAAAAAGTTTCAAATATGGGATCTAGCAAAAATTGGTATTTAGTAAGTAATTAACAGAAAATTAGCATGAAGAGAGAAAAGAGGAACTGACCTGTTTTCATGGCGTTAAGAAAAAAAGGATGAGGTGGAATTCCAAGTGGGATGAGACAAAGGTTGTTGTTTGGTTTTTTCAATTTCAAAGTTTACAACACCACAACACACTCTTAAGGGTTTGTTTGGTTTGGTTTGTTGTACTTGTATTGTTTTATAGCGTTATATATAGCTACCCAAATTCAAACCAAACTCATCTTATTTTTTTGTTTAAGGTAAAATAGGAAAAAATGAAGTAATAGTAAAATTAATGTTTGTGATTTTTCACAAGGGTTGTGGATTTTGTGTTGAATTTTTTTTTTATGTGGTTGAAATGTGAAATTTGTAAAGTAACCAAAAATAGGAGTGATTGTGAAGGAAAGAAAAAGAGGGAGGGAGGGAGGGTTATTATGAGAGAGAAAGAGGGAGTGAGTTGGATTGGGTTTAGGGATTGTGGGGTGACACGTGGGAAAGAAGAAGGTTATAGTTGTGGGCTGTCCATGTCTCACTGGATTAAGTTTGGGACAATTTATGTTACATGATGACTCATATGACAACTATGTGTCTTTGTGGATAACATTATTTAATATGACTATTTAATATTTCTTACAAATATATACTTGTGTTGAAAATAGTATTTTTTCGTCTCTTTTTATAAGACTTAGTTTGACGAAACACGGATATTAAGAAAATTAGTTTTAGTATTAAAATTTATTGACAAATTATATTGTTTTATCATATTTACCTTTAGTAATAATTTTTCTATAATTAATAGAGTACTCATTTAAAAAAAAATTAATGATATTCAAAAAAGTATGTTAAGAAAATAGGGCAATTTTGAAAAAAAAATAATAATTAATGTCATTGAAAATTGCAAAAGTGTCTTATAAAAAGGGATAATTTTTTTTATCAAATTAGGTCTTATAGAAAGGGATAGAGTGAGTAATATCATTATTTTATCAAGTATTATGTATTAGGGGAGGGGGAACGAAATGTTTGTTACTCTATCAAATTCAGTTATAAGCTTGATATGCAATGTATTATTCGTAGTGATAAATACCATGTGGAAAGTAATTGAACAGAAATATGGAAAGCATGTGCTCTGCATAAAACACGTCATCTTCTTGGGCGATTATGTAAAGGAAGTCTTCCAACGAGGTGTCAATTATTAGAGCATAATGTGGATTGTGATATTCGGTGCCCGTTGTCTGAAGAGGGAATTGAAGATGATGTACACACTTTTTTCACTTGCATTTCTGCTCGGTTTATCGGGCAAGTAGCAGATCTGTCATCTATTATTGTTTCTGCAGCATGTCAGCAAGGTAGTGCGGCAAATAGAGAGTTTGCCTTGTTTTGGAATGAGGATTATGCTAATATCTATAGAGTGGCTACGTCTTTTTGGAGTATATGGCACAACTGTAATGATCAAATATGGAATGACAATGCTAGAATGCCAAGTCAAGTTGGACGGGTTGCATTTGATCATTGGAATGAGTGGTTTGTTGTTCATAAGATGTGAAGTAATGATGATCATTATGTCCCACTTTTAAGCACGGACCAGCGGGAAAAGCCCCAAATATATAGAATGGTTAAAAACTTAAAATGCAATGTAGATGCAACGTTTTTTGTCGACTCGGGAAGGATATTAGTGGGTGCATGTTTCCGTAATAGCTCTGGTGAGTTTACTGCTGGATTCCCACAGTGACAATAACTGATTTTTATCAACATAGGAGGGTAAAACATGAGCACTAATTATTGCAAGTCATGGATGAAGCTAAATATAGAGGTTTTGAACAAGTCCAATTCAAAAGATATTCTCAAGTACTGATTGAAACAATTCGTACAAAATATCGAGACAATTTAGCATTAATGATATTATTTTTGTTATGTTATGATATGTAAACTTTGAAGTTATGTTTATTAAAAGACAAGTGGATTCGATTGCTCATACTTTGATTTGGAGAGTCAATTCTTAAACTAATTTCCATAGATTTAAAATTATTTTTTTCATATATTAAACTTTTAATAATTAATGAAATGCATCAATTTATTTGGTTATAAAAAAATAGTTATAGTCATAACCAAAAAAAATAGTTATAGTATATAAACTTGCTCCCACTAGTCAAACTTTCTAAATTTGTCTTTGTCCAAATATGACATGAGTAGTAGCTAGTGGAAGCTCGTTAAGATAATATATTTTTTTTGTTGATATTACTAGTTTTGAGATCCGTGCATCTGCGATGCACGGGTCTATTGACTTTTATTTATAAAATATTGTTAAAATATAAGTAACGTTATATTGTGTTCTTTATTGTAAAATTTATTAAATTAATAATTTTTTTATTAAAGCAATTGTCTCGTGTATGAATTTTTGATTCAATTCTTTTTATGTATTAGTAATAAATATTTTGTCTTGTTTTTTTTTATATTAATTATTGATGAGAATTCATTCTTCTGTTGTTTAAAAAAAAAACTATTTGTAAAAGCTCAAGTTCATTATTTTTATTTTTTTTGTATTTAAGATTGATATTATACTAAAGTATCAAATTTATTTAGAATAAAATATTTAAAAATATGTTAGAAAATATTTTAAAAAGATTTTTTGACAGAAAAAATATTTTTTAAATATAAGTAATGTCACTGTGTTCTTTCTTGCAAAATTTATTGAATTAATATTTTTTTGATTAAAGCAATTGTTCCGTGTATGAGTTTTGTGTAATAAATTATAATTAATATTAATAATTATTTATTATTCAATTACTTTTTTTATTAAAGAAATTGTCCCGTGTATGATTTAATATTTTTTTATTAAAGCAATTGTCCCGTGTTAATTCATAAGTTTTTTTTACGCATGTTAATTCATTAGTTTTCACTTAAAAAAATTATATCTTTATAACCTGTTTTCATAAACTATCTTATACTGTAAAACTTATAATAAGTCAATTCAAACAGACTCACTATGTTTTTGTTTCTATTTTTATATTCTTTTATTTTTAAGTTACTATTTTTTCATTCAAAAAAAAGTTAGTATTATTTTTTATGCATATCTTTTATATTTATTTTTTTCCTATTTTTATACGTAAATTTCTTTTAATTAAATTATTTTTTGTTAAATATATTGGATTAATATCTTTTTCTTAAAGGTAGTTTTAGATGCTATTTTTAAGGCAAGATTTCTTTTATGTTTATCTTTTTTTATTCTTCCTATTTTTGTGTTGTATCTTGTTTTTAGTTTAGAGTTAAAATTACATTTAAGGGCATAAACTCTGAAATATTATTAAACTTGATTGGATAAATTTGGTATTTTAGTAGTAGCTTCTTTTAATATATTGTAAGTAGATAAATATATTTGATTAATATCTTTTTCTTAGAGGTAGTTTCAGATGCTATTTTTAAAGCAAGATTTCTTTTATGTTTATCTTTTTTTATTCTTCTTATTTTTATGTTGTATATTTTTTTTAGTTTAGAGTTAAAATTACATTTAAGGGTATAAATTCTGAAATATTATTAAATTTGATTTGGATAAATTTGGTATTTTAGTAGTAGCTTCTTTTAATATATTGTAATTAGATTTTTCAAAGGGTTGTTGTTAAATTAGTACCAGAATTTGATCCTAAGTGATATAAATCTATAGTCGCATTTTACTAACTTTCCAATCAAACTCGTATTAATCAGAATCCCTTCTCTCGTAAAACATGTTTTCAATATGGTTTAATTTTAACTTCACAACTATTTTACATTTGCGGTTAAAAATCCAGATTTAGACTCAAAATTCGAATTTGAATTTAGAATTTAGTTTCAAAGATTATTTTTTTAACAGTGCAATTGGTTTTATGGATATTAACCGTCGTGCCCGTTTGTGTGATCAATATTTTTTTCCTTTTTTTGGTGATGGATATTCTCTATTGTGCAGGTATAAATAACTACTTAATCTCTTTTTTTATTGGACTTAGTTACATCCTATTTTGTTGTGGGAAGTTGTGCTTAGTTATTAAGAAGGAAAAAAATTATTTACTAAAAAAACTGAAAATCGATTTTTATGTGAAAGTTATTTTTTAAGGGTAAAATATGAATAATGAAAAAAGCATCCAAAAAATTTGTATCCCCTTTGTATATTAGTATAGTATAAATTATTTTGTCCCAAATCACAAGATTTATAGATATTTTGTAAATTTTTCGTTAAAATACTACAAAATTTTGTTATCTTTAAAATTTCTTTGAATTCTCACTCCAACACAGTGTCAACAAGAGATTCAAAATTGTAGAATCTGATGATATATTAGGAAGAATCTGAAGAAACATACATCCATTTAAAAATATTATTGTAGCAAATAGCAATGTACAAAAAAGAACTGAAATAACTGTACAACACAAACCTATATGCAAGTAAATATCATAGAACATATTGCACACGAATATTGACCGTTCCATCCGACAAGTTCTGGAGTGTTCGATAATGAAAATTGTTACAACTTGGGTTGAATCTAACTTAACTTCACAAAATCGAATTGTATCATAAGGGATGTCTCTAACTTACAAATAATTTTCAAAGAATATGATATCACACTGGCCTAGCATATTGCTGAAGCAGTTCGCCTGACAAAATTTACTTGTTCAATCAGTATCTTTCTCTGATATACACCTATACTTGTTTCCCAAATTCGTTTTTTAATTTTGAAGCATGCACTAATATGTTTTTCAAATAAAATAAGTTTAGACATTAAAGTTGCCTAACAAAGTTTAATTACAAGAAATATTCAATCAATTATCATAGAACATGCTCAGTTTCTATCATATCATATATACTTGTCTGTAACTTCCATCCACCATTGATCATTCTCATAAAAAATGAATTAAGTTATGACCAACCACCGATCATTTTTAGAGCCAATGAGTAGGCCTCAAAGAGACTATTTCTCAACAAATTAAGTTCACAATGGAATAGGTGAGTATGACTAACAGGACAACACAACCAGCGACGACGATAAAGAATATCAAAGCTATTACTTAAATCAAAACAACCACTTTAAAATAAGTTTCAACTTTTATTAAATAGGAACAAAACTCCACCCTCAAATTCCAATACGAGGTACACATTTTCTGAAATACAAAGAAAAAAGTTTCGGTGATCTCACAAAAAAACACCAAACATGTCATAATATATTCTGGTTGAACAAAATCATTTCATCCCATGGAAAACCACATTAAAGGTTAGAAACATCAACAAATGACAGGTTTGTTGTCAAAGGCTTCTCTTGCTTCCAACAAGTCAGGGCAGAATCTCTTTGTGAGAACTTCAACCTGCTCAATAAATGGCTTCCTTGCATGCTCCCCAAGATGTTGGACCATTTGATCCCATCGTTTTCTGCATGCATCACCAGACCTATGCTCAAGTAGCTCGTCCCATTCTACCTCCTCCATGCAGCAAGCATCCAAAGTATATAAAGCATCTATCAAGCGGAAGTCGTCAGTATCACACCATTCACCCCTAGCAACCATTGGTGATATTAACTCCTCATACCACTTCTTGCAGCAAAATGCACTGTTTCGGGTTTCCAATTTGTGACCAATTGCCTCCCAACAAATATTATCTCGCAACATACCATGTTGTTGTTTTCTATAAGGCTCTAAAGACCTTGCACGCAGATCCTCGTTTACTAAATTATACAAAGTTTGATACTCCTCTTGGGACCAATGTCCAAATCTTGCTTTCTCATATTTTAATCTACGCCACGCATCTTTTACCTGATCTCGACTTTTACCCAAAGTATCGGCTATTAGCCTGAAATCAGGTCCATGTTGCTGATAAGACTTCCGTATAAATTCAAGCTCCTCAGGTGTCCACTTACACCTCCCAACATTTTCCAACAAAATATGAGCACGGTTATACACACTATGGGTGGGCCTATGAGGTAGAACTCGTGCAATTTCTTTCCAACAGCCTATAAGCTCAGGGTGTGATCTGACATGAAGAATCTTATCTAGACCTTCTTCGCCCAGACCATGAGAATCTATATAGGCAAAAACAGATGCTTTGATCTTCTCATCTTCTTCAGGTGTAAACCTTTTCCCACGCACTAAGCCGTCACAACAAAACGTCTCTACTTCATCAGAAAAAGTTACTCGTTTGGGTTTCACTTCATCACTTAGTTTCTTTTTCTTTTTCTTCATCTTCTTGTCTTGCTCACCATCTTCACATCCATTGCTTATAAAGTCATTACGCTCATTAACTGTGTTTCCTTCCATTAGTTTCCGCTTCTTTTTCATCTTCTTCCCTTGGTCATCTTCACATTCATTGCTTTTGAACTCATTACACTCCTTATGTTTATTTTCTTCACTTAGTTTCTTTTTCTTTTTCTTCATCTTCTTGTCTTGCTCACCATCTTCACCTTCATTGCTTCTAAAGTCACTACACTCCTTCAGTGTGTTTCCTTCAATTAGCTTCTGCTTTTTTTTCATCTTCTTTCCTTGGTTATCATCATCACATTCATTGCTATTGCGCTCGTTATAATCCTTATGGTTGCTTTCTTCACTTAGTTTCTTCTTCTTTTTCTTCATCTTTTTGTCTTGCTTGCCATCTTCATCTCCATTGCTTCGAAAGTCATTACACTCCTCTAGTGTGTTTCCTTCAATTAGCTTCTGCTTCTTTTTCATCTTCTTTCCTTGGTTATCATCTTCACATTCATTGCTTTCAAACTCCTTATGTTTGCTTTCTTCACTTAGTTTCTTCTTTTTCTTCATCTTTTTGTCTTGCGTGCCATCTTCATCTCCATTGCTTCTAAAGTCATTACACTCCTCTAGGTTGTTTCCTTCAATTACCTTCTGCTTCTTTTTCTTCTTCTTTCCTTCGTTATCATCTTCACATTCATTGCTTTCAAACTCCTTATGTTTGCTTTCTTCACTTAGTTTCTTCTTCTTTTTCTTCACCTTTTTATCTTGCTTGCCATCTTCATCTACATTGCTCCTGAAGTCATTACACTCCTTCGGTGTGTTTCCTTCAATTAGCACCTGCTTCTTTTTTATCTTCTTTCCTTGGTTATCATCTTCACATTCACTCCTTTTGAACTCCTTATACTCCTTATCTTTGCTTTCTTCACTCAGTTTCTTCTTTTTATTTTTCTTCTTGCCCCGCTCGCCATCTTCACTTTTATTGCTTTCAACCAAATGTTGATCATCATTACTTTTGGCCAAAGTCAAATCATCAACAGCATTGCTTTCAGAAATATATGAATCACCTACGTTGGTTTCACCCTCTTTGTCTTCAGTTCTTTTGTTTTTCTTGCTTGGAATCTTCATCTTTGTTATATGCCCCTTTCCTAAAATGACAGCAGAATAAAACACCTTCATTATAGAACACGACATGGTTATAAAACATTTCTTTAAAATTAACAGAATAATAGCAAAAAATAAAATAATAATCATCTTCATGCTCATTGGATATCATAAAATGATATTATTTATTTAATTATTGTGACACTCCCATATATTTATTGATTTAATATAAAACTATTTTAAATAAAAAAAAAATATCTGTTAGTATCCTAGTGTATATGAAGTGTCCAAGAAAATTGTGTCCAGCATAGCTACTATAGTCTCCATGAATTATATATTAAAAAAATGCATTTAACAGAATACCCAATCTGATCTCAAGCTTAGAAAAATTACTTTCGATTACTTCTTCAAGTGAAATATGTGCAGTTTCCAATCTTAACTGAATCATACCCAATACTCCTCACAACATGTATCAAATAAATAAAGGTGAAAAGGATCTCAACATAATGTTTGAACATGTAAACCACTAAACCCAGAGCACCCAGTTATGATTTCATATGAATAGCAATTAGCATGAAACCGATTCAGAATAAAATATAATAATAAATAGAGGCATCTTATTCAGAATATTAGCACATACGGATCATTCAGTATCAAAAACATTACAGAGTAGCTTGAAATTCAATAATAACAAAAAAGCTGGTTAGTTTGCCATCAAAATTAAACAAAAAGAAAAATGACAAAATCAGAATGATATTGTTCCATTATTACTAACTAGCCCAACCCCTACCCTATCAAAGTCCACCGAGATCAACTTCGACATGCATATTGAATTACTTTAAAAAAGCCTAAAACAAATAAAAAGTTCAAGTACTCAATGGAATTTGAACCTTATTTAACAACAAACAAATGCATTTTACTTTAATAAAATATATGATTGATAAATAATACTTGTCCATCAGGTACCCTGAATCTTCTATTCTCACATTTCATCAATCACTCAAGCATAGATTTTCTGTACAACTCATACTATTACTACAATCATCTTGATGGCACTATCAAACCGACAACCATTGCCCACAGCAAATTATTATTGTCCAGGACCAAACATGAGATGTTGTCTAATTCCCTAACATTGGAATTAATCTCATATATATGCACACATCAACACAAAGTCACAAATCAGATTACATTCCAAACAATAACTTCCCAAAAATTCTGAATTACATTTAATGAACCGTCTAATGTAATTATATATTAAACTCAACTGTGATACAGAGTAACCTACACTTCAAAATTAGTAACTTACTAAGCTATCAAAATTTTAAAGTTAAATTTCATGAACCATCATCTAACTTTCGATCAAACTTAGGTATCAAGTATACAGAGTAGTAGCCTACTACAAGATACACTAACACATGCATTTTTCTCTAAATCCATGTTCCAGAAAACATAACTAAAACATCATTTATCATACAAACACACCAGATACAATCTGCATTGAAAAACAAAGCATACAATCTAAAAAGCGAATTCTTTTCATTCATATATCTAGCAACCAGTGGCGGAGCCAGGAAACAAACTCGGATGGGCCACTAAGAAAAAGTATAATATATAAATTAGATATGAAAATTGTTTTGCATAAAAAAAATTAAGTCATAATAAGCACAAAGTTGATTTATAATACCTCTCAATCCAAAGCACAAGAAATGCCAAGGTTGAGGAAAAAAGATCAGACTCAAAACCTGCTAAATGAGGTTCACAAAGAAAAAAGGAAAGCTTAAGCTAACTAACTAAATTAACCACAATCACTAATGATCCACCTACACAGTAAGACAACAAAACCTCCCACAACTACTCCAAAAATTTTACAAACAGCTAAGATGCAAACAAAAACACAAGTCAATAAAAAAGTAGCTAATAATAAACAGATATAATCCCGCTGCAGCTGCAAACCAGTATTGAAACTTATACTGCAATCCCTTCCTTTTTCCAAGTAATTACAGCCAAGAACAAAGGCTCAAACGATGAAAAATTTCAACAGCACGCAGGTAACATTAAACTGCAACAACACAGAAAAAGAACAGATGCAGGAAAAAATATGCAGAGAGCAGCACAACAGCAAAAGACTTCAGGCAACACTAAATTGACAGATGCAGAAAAATGCAGCACCAGGGAAACAAACAGCAGTAACAACAACCAACAAAATAATGCAAACAAAATGGAATGTGCAATCACTCATTCAATCAACTAAACAATCCCAAAAAAAACGAAACTTTCAAGAATAAGACCAAACAAATGAATAAAACCAGGTATCCAGAGAAAGACAGAAAGACAGAGAGAGAGAGAGAGAGAGAGAGAGAGAGGAGAACTACTTGGTTTGATCACGCAAGAGAGAGAGAGAGAGAGAGAGAGAGCTTTGCCTTCAGTTGGAGACGCAAGAGTGGGATGAGAAGAGGAAGACGAGGGTGTACTGTCTGTGTAGTGGTATGGTTTCCAAATAAGGTATATTAAAGGTAAGATTAAACAAATGATATGAAACATCTATTTCTTAGAACTGAAAAAATCAAAAAACATAACAGCAAGCATTTAGTACCAAAATCTACTACAAATACATATCAAACAACAAAAGGGTTTGAGATTAGAAATAATCGCAACCAAAAATGGAAGAAGTCAGTGGCGGAGCCAGGAATATTAGAGAGCCTGGGCAAATTTTAACCGCAAATTTTAGCGTGAAGACAAACAGTAAAGGTCATTCCATTTGCATACCAATGTTACCCAAACGTGCTGGTTTGTTGGCCTTACCTAGGACTGTTCATGGTTCAGTTCAGCCAAATAATTGAACCGAACCGAACCATAACAATGGTTCGAAAAAAAGCTGACCCGAACCGTTATGGTTTATAGCCAAACCTAACCGAACTGGACTTAAGGTTTAGTTAACCGGTTTTTAATTATTAACCGAACCGAACTTTTAAGCACATTGAACTGAACTGTTTTTTATGATTAACCAAACTGTTACACCTCTTTTTTGGTTTTTTTTACCATTTTTTAACTATTTTTTAGAAAATTCAAACATACACTAATAATCAATTTATGGCTTATAGATGAATTTATGGAAATGTTGATTTATAGACTTGTAAATTCAATTCTGGTACATATGCAATAAGTTGAAGAACTGCACAAAATTTGATTTTGTTATAAAATAAATATATGTCAAATTCAATATTTTCATTCATTCACTGTGTTATTCATGCTCAAGATATTACTCAATTACTAGATCATACATATCCATGGATTGAAAAATGTCTGTCAAAAAGGATTATGTGGTGTGCAAGCAATGCATACTAAAACTTGAATTATTTCCATTGACTAAACAACAATTAGCCAAAAATTTCAAAAGGTAACAAATAAGGTACAACAAAACATTAACAACTAACATGAATACAGAGATTAGAACTATTTTACAAAGAAATGTGCTTATTGGTTGAAGATATCTGTTGACATAAGCAAAAGAGTGAGTTAACTTATGGTGTCAGCAAACCATTGTTTAAGAAAACTCAGAAGTCAGAATCGAGCAAAAACTCATGTTTTAAGAAACGCAGAATTGAAACAGCAACCCCAGCAATAACAGTTTTTAAGTTTTGAGTTTGCAGTTCGGTTCGGTTATTTATGGTTTGGTTCACAGTTAGAGAACTGTCTTGAGATTAATGGTTCGGTTCGTAATCGGTTATTTCCAGTTCGGTTTGGTACGGTTTGGCGGTTCGGTTCAGTTCAATTCACAGTTAATAATGAACACTTCTAGCCTTACCATACACAGTTCTCACTTGGCAATTCCCAACCAGCAGAAGCACATATGAAACTACAAACTATACTTTGATTATATGCGAAACAAAGAACAGTAACGAACCGGAATGTAGTTAAGTATATTAACTGTTGCAGCTCTTGATCCACCCTCTTGCTGTCTCCAAATCCTCTGGTAAAGTTTTTCCTGAAACCAGAAAAACATCAGACATTAATAAAATGCCAAAACCTCCAAAGTTATATGATTTAAGTGCTATAGGGTATAAGTGCTTTATTGAAATGAGCCTAAATCTCCAAATCTCACTAGTGTTTGTGGATATGTAACAAAGCCAAAACCTCAAATTTCAATTCTATTGAATCAATTTTAGAAGCAGAAATAAAATTAAAAAAAGGATCTTGTTTAGTTTTTTATACTTAGAGTGAAGAGTCTAATTATGAATTAATTATTAACAGAGTTTTGTCCAGAAATTAGGAAAAGCATGTCAAAGAGAACCCAAACCACATTCTCATAACTTACTCTATCAACAAAAACCTCCTCATCTCTAAAATTAAATTATTTAAAGTTAATAACAATGTATTACATCTAACTAACAAGGTATTGCAACCAAATTTCTTCAAATTTTCTAACTCAACAACATATTTTCTATTCTAAGTTAAGGTTAACAACACCAAAATTATATATAACTCAACATGAAAACATCATCAATCAAAATTTTCTAACTCAACATGACAACACAATAAGAAGGATTCAGTATATCTATTATCAATATTTATTCAATCAATCAAAGAAACAAATCAAAATTTCCCAAATCAAAATTTTCCAAAAAACCTAAAACCATACTCAGAGAGAGAGAGAAATCATACTCAGAGATTTTAATGAATTCACTTACTTGAATATTAATGGAAGCTCAAGTGAAACGAGAAGATGGTGAAACAAACTGACAGACGGTGGCAGAAGGAGTGACGGCGCGGCAACAAATCAGCACTGAAATGAGATTGGCAAAAACGTGAAAGTGAGGCGCGTTCTTTTTCTAAAGGGTTTGTTTGTTCTATGGTAGCTTCTAGAATCAGGCCGGTCCATTAGTTTTTGGGCTATGAATTACCAAACCCGGTCCAACCTATTATTAAATTTTACGACCACAATTGATGTATCTAGACTATAATATTGTTTAGATACATCAATTTTACAATAAATCTAAAATGTAAAATTTGGCTTTTATATAAGATCGGATGGAGTAGTTGTTAAACTAGCTTTTAGCTAATAGAAGAAAAGCGGGCAAAAAGAAATTAAAGTGTTTAATAAATTTAGCTTTTGTAATTATAAAATGACATGGTTATTATGTGAGTGGATTGTTATTTTTAGGCAAAATTACACAAATAGTCATTTATATTATTTATTTGTAACACTTTAGTCATTTATCTTTTATTTGTAATATATAGGTGTTGGATCGTGTTTTCGATTAAATGATTTTAATGGAAATGGTTGGTCCAACAAAATAATGAATTAATATTTAAATGACAGGTGTCATTATTTCATTGCTGAAAGCGTCATCGAAAGTTTTATTTCGATTAAGCGGGTTCGACTTACATCAAGCAGATTTGATAGTCGAAGTTTAAGATAATCCTTATCGAAGTCAAAAGTCAAAGCAAGATTCGAAGCAAAGGAATTCGAAGTTTGGATCAGAAGATCAAAGCCCAAAAAGAGTCCAAAGTAAAGCCCAATAAGAGAAAGCGCCAAGAGAAAGTTTCAAAGCAGAAGAACGTGGGTTCGAGGATTCAATCTGGAGCGTCCAGATCATCAAGGCAGTTAGGAATATCTCGAAGTATATGTAGTAGTTCCTTAGAAGGAAAAAGGGTCGCAAAACTGTTTTACATACTTTCTCTAAAAATTCTAAGTACTCAGCGTAGAAAGAAAGGAATTTCAAAGAGGAAAATGTACGGTTTGTGAACCATTTTACTTGTATTCTCAATTTATCATTAATGCAAGTTTATTTTACTGCAATTTCCTGCATTTTGTCGCTGTTTATGTTTTAAAGTTATTGAATCGAGGCGATTCGAGTCAAGATACTTTATCTCTTTCGTTAAGAAAACTGAAATACTTAAATGTTTGTTAAACTTTAATGAACATTAAAACTGTCATCTTATAGAAAACAAGCATAAAATTGTCCTGAGATTTCTAGTCAATCTCGTAAGTTTAAAATACTTAGACTAGCGCTTGTTTACCAAATTTCACTGTAAACAAATTGGCACGCCCAGTGGGACTGGTTTTGTGCTTTGTGCTTTGTTTCTTTAGAAATAAGATTTTTCTGTGTTAGTAACTGCCATTAACGGTTATGGCTAGAACTCATCAAATGCATGGGTCTACTACCAGTCAATCTATCAGTTCTTCGAGTAGTGAGGGTAGTCCTTCTCCCCCTCCAGATTCGAATGTGGCGAGTGTTACATCTACTTCGCCAATTCCTAGTATAAGTGGTTCTGGGTATATTCCAGGAACTACAATACCAATAACGACTATGGCGTTTCATTCTGTTTCGTCTGGTCCAAGACCACCTCCTATGGTCACAAACCCTCTATATGGTTACGTACCAACACCTACGATGAGTTTTCATTCAATACCAACTTCTGAACCTGAGAGGTATACTTCCCCTAGGGTAACCCAAACACCTTTAACTACTGCTTCTGTTTTGTCTTTAAGACAACAAATGGATGAAAGTAACCATGATATGGTCAATCTCTTAACACAACAAATTGGATATGTCTTTAACCCCCTAATTCAAAATACCAACGACAGTTACCAAATGTTGGCCTATCAAATGGGTCGAATTGCTGACTTTTTTGGCACTCCTGCCCCTCAAAATCAGCCTAGGATTAATCATGTGGCACCACAAATGATTTTACCTGCTATGTCTGCCACTCCTATTAATCCAAGGCCACCATATGTAATTCCCCAAGTTACACCACAACAAGAGCCAATACCAATGACTCAAGAGGAGTACCAATATCAAAATGAGGTTAACCAACCTCCTCCAGTAGTTATGGTTCGAAGGAACCAAGACCCTGATGATGTGGTTCGAAATGTTCAGAATAATAACAATTTTGCTGCACCTAATAATTTAGCAACTTTAGTCGAAACTATTTTGAACCAAAATGGCCTTAATACTGGTACTCGAAGGCCAAACTTTGTTTCTGCACTGTCTGAATATGTGTTACAAACAGAGTTACCTAGAGGTTGGAAAGTCCCTAAATATACTAAGTTTGCAGGGGATACTAATGAGTCAACTGTTGAACATATTGCTAGATACTTAGCAGAATCCGGGAATTTGGCAAATAATGAAAATTTGAGAATGAAATATTTCCCTAATTCGTTAACCAAAAATGCTTTTACTTGGTTTACAACTTTGCCTCCCAATTCGATTCACAATTGGACTCAATTAGAAAGATTGTTTCATGAACAGTTCTACATGGGCCAAACTAAGATAAGTCTTAAAGAGTTGGCTAGTGTTAAAAGAAAAACACAAGAAACTGTTGATGATTATTTGAATAGGTTCTGATTACTAAAGGCTCGATGCTTTACATCAGTTCCTGAACATCAACTACTAATCTAAAGAAACAATATGTTGTTTAAAAACCTTGATTGCCCCTCAAGTATGTTTTTGCTGGTTTTTTTTAAGCCGTTAAGTAAGGACAATGTTGTCATATTTTAGCAAAACCTCCCTCATTCATCCTCATTCTAATTTGCATGTTTTGGACTTTTTTATCCTTGCTAATTTTTCCTTTAACTTTCTTGTGAATAATTAAAGGAGAAGATTATAATAGGTCTTTTGCATAAAGTAAACACTCTTCCCAATTTTCAAACAAGTTAGACTGAAATATCTATGATCCTAATTACATAGGATGGGACTGTTGCATTGCTCAAGGAAACAACTCCAATCTAACACTTCACTCATGCAGAATTGTACTACACTGATATTTTAAAAAGCATTTGGTAAAAAAATGACAGTATAGGACCCTTCCATCGCTATTTGATTTTATATCTGCCTATACTCCAATATTGTTTTACTTTTTTGTTTCATTACTCTTCAGAAGCAAAATGGATGCCAAGGATCAAAAGGTTATAATTTTTCATAATGTTTTAATGTAGCGGTTCAGTTCCTCCTTTGTTTGTCTCTTCCTTCCTTCCTTTTTTGCTGGTTCCTTGACTGATTTACTCATTCTTTCCTTCATGGTTTTCTTTATCTTCAAGCTTGCTTCCGTTTCTCAAGAATCCAAAGGAAGAAAGGTAATACTTTTATTATAAGTGAGCTACCGTTTATTTATATATTTTTCACTGCAATCAAAATGAGATTTGTAGCAAAAGAACCACATTAACAGATCTGTTACATGTTGATTTATTGTAGGTGAAGAGTGTTGGAAATCCCAAACTGGTACAACAGATGTTATATTACATTTTCGTTGTCAAATCTTGATTCTTAATTGTTTGTATACCTATAGTGAACATGCTCTTGTATTTTTGGTTTTAATGTAGGTGAAGAGTGGAGGAAATGCCAAAGTGGTAGAACAGGTAACACTTTTACTCTTTGTACTCATATTTTGTATATTATTTGTTTGTATACCTTCCATGAACATTAACTATATATTCATTACAAAACAGGTATATAACTATATTTCGTATATGGTCATTTTGAATCAATTACAATGTATGGACTTTTACAAAATTCAGTATATGCTGCACTTAACTTGACAGAGTTTTACACAAGAGGATATAAACAAGTTTGCTTGCCTTGATGATTCCATTCTCTCGACTGCACGCATCACCATACTCTATTTGATATCATATTATTTTGTTAACCAATATATATTTGTTGAGTTGTGATCTTCAATTGTGTCCACTGCATGCTTTTAACTACATTTATGTCTCTTTTCCAGCCAAATGCATCTGTTTCAGGAGATAATGACAACTCTACTTCATCCCACAAAACACCAGGCAAAAGAAGTTCTGGAAAGCAAATTGCACTCGAGACAGCAGGCATGGAAGGATAGTTCTCCTCAACTTTTCCAAGCTCATCAAGAAGGAGAAGATATAACCTCAATTTGCACTACTTTGATATCATTCCAACTTTTTGCCAAATGAAGAAGGCCTTTGGATACTAATCCACTTTTTTGCTGAATCTCTTTTGCTACAATGATGGATACCAAATTTATATCTACAGCCAATATTATATTATGTCTTGAATCAGTGTATGATAGATTGCATTCCAAACTTTTGAACCATTGTTGAACTATTAATGATATCAATGCTAATTCTACTAATGCAGTTATTTGTTGTCTATCTTTATTTTATCATCACAATTTTTGAAGTTAAGTGAGATGGATAGCCAATACATAATGTGGAGATTGGAGTTAATTTAGTTGAATTTTTTTTTTTAGTTAAGGTAGATAATTTTAGTTGATTTTAACTGTGCATATATCGGAATAAAACCATATTGGCCGTAGTATTTACTAAGACAACCAAATTTTGGAATGTTTTTATAACTAACTAATAGCAGTAAAGAGACACTTACTAACTAAGAGATTGATATTGCATATAACAATCATCAATGTCAACTTGAGCTATAATGTATATATAAAACTTAATCTTTAGCACATTATCTTAGCAACTCAACTAATTGGTACATGTTGTATAACTATCAGCTAGGGACACTTCCTTGGTTGTGATATTCTATAGTGAACAAATACACAGAAAAATGAAACACTATACTGTCATTTTTTAGCCAAACCTAAAAATATAAGGACAAAGTGCTATTTTGTGTGCCAAACCTAAACTAAAATAAAACAGCTCCATTGTTCCATTCATGATACTTAACCCTTATATATTAAAGTTTCAGCTCATTTGTAAAAACTGTTCTAAAATCATTATGAGACCTGGCAGTTCAAAATCATTAGTCTTCTATTATATTGATCAAAGCAAATGGTTTTAGAACTCAATACCATTATATATCAGGTGCGGTTAAGTTAGGTTTTCTACCAACTTGGCTCATGTATTCTCCTACCACTATGTTCTCCAAACCAGTAAATTTGTTAGTTCTATCTCAAATGGAAGTTTAATAAATTGTAACTTTATTCTTTTGAACCTATACTCTACTGATGGAACAATGAACATATCACCACTACCAACTCTGCAACACCACATATCACTACTACCAACTCTGCAACATCACTTCAGTAGGCTAAATATGCGTATGACTTTAACCATGGAAGACTATGTTAGCCAAATAACCCTATTAAACACATTGATACCCGTTATATATTCACTTTAGTCAGCATACATTATTATAATTGACTGACACAAGGAAAGAAAGCACTTTAACCTTTTAAAATTGGTCACATAAGTTCACATTATTCCATAATGTACAATTTTAATATTATACTCCAATACCATTGACAGATCAATTTCCACCCATTTTTTAATATTCAAATCTTTCAAAGTGTCTTCTAAAACAAAATTTCATTCTCTCAACACAACACACATCAGTAATTTTGAATTCTCCTAAGTAAGTCAAGATGGAGAGCATGGAGGAAAAACCAAAGGCCTTCTTCAGGACAGTTCATCAGATGACTCATTCTTAAGGTTTACTACTCAACAATCCAGTTGATATATAACAACAAGGTGTCATTTAAAACATTCAGTTTCACTTTATTAGTTTACTCCATTGACATAACTTGCATTTTTATAGCACTATAAATTTAAAAGACGTACTATCCATTGACATAACTTGCATTTTTATCAAATGATCAATTTTGAGTAGTCTCAGAAAACATCAGGTCCTAACCAAGGATTTTTATAGCACTATTATTAGTTAGTGAGTTTTTGCTACAGCAGTGAACAAAATACCAAACTAATCATATTTTGAATGATGTCGTGAATAAGCTCTCTATTTAGATTTAGGTAGTTTGTATCCCTCTGTTGTTTGAACCGTGTCAAACATTTTTGTATATAATTCAAGTTTAAAAACTGATATTCATTGGCCATGGAGCTATCAGGTTTGTTAGAATTAAAACTGATATGAGTTGCATACAATTATACAAAACTAGGATTTTATATTATACACATTGGAAGAGGCTGATATTTTTTTATATTTCTCCAGCTCACTCATTAATTTAGGCAACTCATATTAGTTGGGTGTAGCTTTCCACTATACAACATCTATTTAGAGAGCTTAAACCACATTAATTTTATAAACCTCAATCTAAGCTATGACTCTTTGCAACAAAGACCCAAGGTTGTATAAGACTTTTATGCATTGACTCTTACTTAACAAATATTAATCTCGAACTCATACATTACTTAACAAATATATGACATTGTTCCATGTCATATCTTCACAATCATAGGTTATTGTCCTCAGCGTCATTTTTGCCTACATCTTTTTCTTATTTGTTAACACAATTAATCATGGTAGCACTTAAAAATTTATTTAGTTCAGCATAAAATTAACAGCCTAGTGAACTAGTCGAAATGGCTGCAGGTGGCCTAGACTATTCAATTAGGAAGAAATTAGATACTCAATATCTTCGAGATATGTCTCAATTGGCTGATAGAGTTAGGCAAATCGAAAGATTGAAAGCTGAAAAAGCCAGAAATTCTAAGTTTCATAAAAAGAGAGATGTTGCTTTCTTAGATTCATATGACAATGATTTTGGATATGAAACTGAAGATGAATATGTAGATATTGATGATAGTGATATTAATGTGGCAGAATTAAAACCAGGGCCTCCTTATACCTGTAAATTGTTAAGGCCTTCGAATGGAAAGAATCCAGTTGAACCAAAGAATGAAAAATATGCCACTAAAACTTATTCTTTTGATATTACTAAATGTGATGAAATTTTTTATTTGTTGGTGTCTGATGGTCAAATAGTTGTTCAAAAAGATTTGAAAATACCTCCAATTGAACAAAGAAAGAAAAGAGGTTATTGTAAATATCACAATTATTTGGGTCATAAAACTCATCAATGTGTTCTTTTCAGGGATTTGGTTCAACGCGCATTGAATGAAGGAAAGCTTAAGTTTGCTGAAAAAACTAAGCCACCAATGAAAGTGGATACTAATCCACTGTCAACTGCTGATGCAAGTCTTGTCGAAATCCTGGACTGCAACATGGTCGAAATCAATGAAGCGGATGTTGCTGCTGCTGTCAAAGTCATACCTGAAGGAGAATATGACAAGAAAGTGCAAGAAGCTTACCCTGCTGCTGAAGAGGAATTGGTAGATTTCCTCAACAGGTGCAAGCTGAACAATGCTGAAGTCATGCTATGCCTTAGATGTAGTGCTGTGTGTGACAAAGAGGCGGTAACAAACCTGAAGAAGGTGCTGCCTTATGCTGATCACAAAAGAAAATGGCCAAGTTCCAAATCAAATAAGAAGAGCTGGCCATATCAGAAAATTGATTGGGGCAAGTCTCACAATCAAGGACTCTCTGTTCACCAGAGGCTGGGTCCTCAGAAAACATTTAAGCCATCCAACAAAGCACCTACAAATCAGTGGGTCAGTGGCCAATATGTGGCCTTTGACAAAAAATGGATGGAGAAGGGAAGCTCAAGCAATGTCAACGTGAAGTTCACTGCTGGGACTTCGAAAGTGATTGCTGAGTCAAAGGTTGTTGCTGGGTCGAAACCACAAGTTGGTTCGAAAGTGGTTGTCCAACCACCAAATGCTCAAGTTGCAACAGAAGCCAATAAGTATGGCTACAGAAACAATTATAAGGGTAAAAATCCTATGACTCGAACCCAATGGCGCAGGTTCCAGCGCAGAAAGAAGCTTGCTGCTCAACAAAATAAGGCTGGGGCCAATGCTGATGGAAAGGGGAAAGCTGAAATGGTCAAAGGACCAATTAAGGAAAGGCTTGCTCCTATAAAAGAATCAGATGCTGAAAATACCAAAAATGTTGAAGATGAAGAAGACTTCATGGAAGATGATGATCTTCTAGATGATGGGTCTGATTTTGATGTACTAGTAGATGTGGTGTCTGTGCTACCTCTGAAATATGATATTCCAACAGAGATTGAAGAGGTGGAAGAAGAGTTTGAAGCTCTTGAATTGGCTAATCATAAGCCAGTGTGTTACTATGTAATGGAAAATGGCTGCGTTGAGGCACAAGATGCTGTCTTCGAGAGGCCAGATGGAGGGATGAGAAATCACTTAAAAGCCTTATTCATCAAGGCAAAAGTGAATGATGTAGGGGTAAATAAAATCCTAGTTGATGGTGGCGCTGTAGTCAACATCATGCCCCATTTCATGCTGAAGAAGTTAGGTCTATTCGACACTGACTTGCATTCTCATAATGTGGTCTTAGCCAACTATGAAGGCAAAACTGGCCATTCACTTGGGGCCATACAACTTGAAGTTTGTGTAGGCAGCACAGTTAGGAAAACTTTATTTATGGTGATTGCTGCTAGGCCAAACTATAATTTGCTATTAGGCAGGGAATGGATTCATGGAGTCGGTGCTGTACCTTCTTCCCTTCATCAAAGGCTGATTCTGTGGAGAGATGATGGCCTTGTCGAAAATGTAGAGGCTGATCAGAGTGCTTACTTAGCTGATTCGAGCACTGTAACTCTGCAGAACTTCGACAAAAATCTGGCAAATATTGCTCCATGTGGAGAGCAAGATGCTGCCTTCAATCCAAACATGGTAAGTCTTGATAGTGTTTACCATTCTGTTAAGCTACACCCTACCCATGGTTTTAGTTGGGAGAGGGAGCCTGTTGAGGGATCCTATGTTAGGGATGTTCATCCACCAGCTTCTGGGTGGGGAGACTTTGACAATTGTCCTGATGTTTAAGTCCCCTGAATGGAGCAGGATTACGGCTTATGCTGCCGAGAATAGGATAAAAATGGCTATTGAGGCTATTGAATCTAATGAGAATATGGCTGTAGAAGCCAATGATAATGTGAAAGATAAATTGGCAACAGGTGTCAATGCTTCGATTGCTGGCAATAACCAAAGACTAGATTGCATTTATGATGAAGAACCTTTGGGTTTCGAGAAAGATCCAATTAGTTCAGGTCAAAAAATGCGAGCCCAGGATCCTTTGCAAGAGGTTGATATTGGAAATGGCTCAGTTAGAAGGCCAACTTATATCAGTGCCAACATTGATCCAGATTTGAAAGTAAAGGTAATTAACTTACTTAAAGAGTATAAGGACTGCTTTGCTTGGGATTATAACGAAATGCCAGGATTGAGCAGAGAACTGGTTGAACATAGGTTGCCTCTTCGACCAGATAAAAAACCTGTGAAGCAGCTTCCAAGGAGGTTTGCTCCAGAAATCATGACAAAGATCAAGACAGAAATCGAAAGGTTGCTCAAGTGCAAGTTCATTAGAACAGCCAGGTATGTCGAATGGTTAGCTAATATAGTTCCTGTCATTAAAAAGAATGGATCACTTAGAGTTTGTATAGACTTTAGGGACTTAAATAATGCTACACCTAAAGATGAATATTCAATGCCTGTAGCAGAGATGTTAATTGATTCAGCAGCAGGCCATGAATATTTAAGTATGTTAGATGGCTATTCTGGCTATAATCAAATTTTTATAGCTGAAGATGATGTTGCTAAAACTGCCTTTCGTTGCCCTGGTGCCTTGGGCACTTATGAATGGGTAGTGATGCCCTTTGGACTAAAAAATGCAGGGGCAACATATCAAAGAGCAATGAATTCGATTTTTCATGATTTCATTGAAATCTTTATGCAAATTTATATTGATGACATTGTTGTCAAATCTTCATCTTCTGATGATCATCTAAGTCATCTTAGAAAATCATTCGAAAGAATGAGGAAATGTGGATTAAAGATGAATCCACTAAAGTGTGCGTTTTGTGTACATGCAGGAGATTTCCTTGGTTTTGTTGTGTATAAAAATGGCATAGAAATCAATCAGAATAAGACAAAGGCTATCATGGAGACAAAATCTCCAGCAACGAAGAAACAGCTTCAATCTTTACTTGAAAAAATTAATTTCTTGAGAAATTTCGAATCTAAGTGGAAAAGCTCACCCATTTTCTCCACTGTTAAAGCTTAAGAAAGATGAGGTATTTCATTGGGGAATTGACCAACAGAAAGCATTTGATGATATCAAAGTTTATTTATCAAATCCCCCTACTCTGATGCCTCCAATTCGAAACAAAGAGATGAAGTTGTACATTTCAGCATCAGATACAACCATTGGAAGTATGCTTGCTCAAGAAGATGAAAATGGTGTAGAAAAAGCTATTTATTATTTAAGTAGAGTTTTAAATGATGCTGAAACTAGATATTCTGTAATAGAAAAGCTTTGCCTTTGTTTGTATTTTTCTTGTACCAAACTTAAGCATTATATAAAGCCAGTTGATGTTTATGTTTATTCCCATTTCGATATTATTAAGCACATGTTGTTGAAACCAATTTTGCATAGTAGAATTGGAAAATGGGCATTGGCTTTAACAGAATATTCATTAACTTACAAACCATTGCGAGCTGTTAAAGGTCAAATAGTGGCTGATTTTCTTGCTGAGCATTCAGTAAGTGAAGCCCCCATAGAGTCTATTGATATCGAACCTTGGAATTTGTATTTCGATGGATCTAAACATAGACATGGTACAGGAATTGGGATTTTTATACTTTCACCATATAAAATTCCCACAAAATTTAAATACAAAATTAATGGGTCTTGTTCGAATAATGAAGCAGAATATGAGGCTTTAATTACAGGTTTAGAAATTCTTCTAGACTTGGGGGCAAGACATGTTAAAATGGTGATTCTGAATTAGTAATAAAGCAACTAACAAAAGAATACAAATGTATTCAAGAGCATTTAATGAAATACTTTGTGATCGCTTTTTCTTTGCTAAAACAATTTGAATCGTATGTTATTCAGCATGTGCCTCGAATTGAAAATCAAGAGGCAAACGACTTAGCACAAATTGCCTCTGGTTACAAACTATCGAAAGACCTGTTCGAAGAGTTTATCGAAGTCAAAGACAAACTGATTTCGAATGATTCATTAGGTAAAAAATTGTCAATGCCAAAACATTTGGGGGCAGATGAACACAATTTTCAGGAAAATTTTGAAAATTTTGACGATTTCGAAAGTTCTAACCTCCAAAATATTGACATGCATTTTGAAAGTTTCGTAACAGAAATTTTTGTCATTGACAATTTAAGTGATACTGATTGGAGAAAGCCAGTTGTTAACTATTTGGAAAATCCATCAGGAATTACTGATAGGAAAATAAAATACAAAGCCTTAAGCTATACCATCATTGGGAATGAGTTATTCAAGAAAACCCCTGAGGGGATTTTGTTAAAATGTCTTAGTGAAAATGAGGCATTCTTAGCCATTACCAATGTACATAGTGGTTCATGTGGCGCTCATCAAGCAGGCCACAAAATGAAGTGGTTATTATTTCGAAGAGGTTTTTATTGGCCTTCAATGCTTAAGGACTGTATAGAATTTGCTAAAAGCTGCCAAGAATGCCAAAGACATGCAGGTATTCAACATGTTCCTGCAAGCGAATTGCATTCAATAGTGAAACCTTGGCCTTTTAGAGGATGGGCTTTGGATTTAATTGGTGAAATCAGGCCTGCATCATCAAAGAACCAACGTTTTATTTTGGTTGGAATTGATTATTTCACAAAATGGATCGAAGCTATTGCTTTACCAAAAGTTGATCAGGAAACTGTGATTAGTTTTATCCAAAATCATATTATTTATAGATTTGGATTACCTGAAACTATTACTACTGATCAAGGAACAGTGTTTGTTGGACAAAAGATGCAAGATTTTGCTAATGAGGCAGGTTTCAAATTATTAACATCAACACCATATTATGCTCAAGCAAATGGTCAAGTTGAAGCAGCCAATAAAATTATTATTGGTTTGATCAAAAAACATATTGCTCAGAAACCTAAGAATTGGCATAATACTTTGAATCAGGTATTATGGGCCTGTAGAAATTCTTCTAAAGAATCTACTAATTCAACTCCATTTCGATTGACCTATGGTCATGACGCTGTGTTGCCTTTTGAAATCATGGTGCAATCCATAAGAGTGCAAAGACAAATGGAAATTCCTAGTGAACATTATGAAAATCTCATGATGGATGAATTAGTTGATTTAGATGAAGAAAGATTGCAAGCTTTACATGTTTTAATCAGACAAAAAGAAAGAGTTGCTAAAGCTTACAATAAAAAAGTAAAAGGTAAAATTTTTAACGTAGGAGATTTGGTTTGGAAAGTTATCTTACCTATGGATAGGAGAGATAGAGTCTTTGGAAAATGGTCACCACATTGGGAAGGACCATTTAAAATTGCTCAAGTATTATCTAATGGTGCATATGAGATTCAAGAGTTAACTGTTGAACAGCGATCAGTGAATATAAATGGTAAATATTTGAAAAGATATAAACCATTGTTGCAAGAAATAAAGATAAGTACTGAGTAATTTGAAACAGGAATAATATCCAAATGGTAAAGAAATAATTTGCCATAAAAACAATATTAAGATGTCTGAAATAACACAAGACATTATCCAAAATAATGGCTTTAAAAAGTAAAACATGTTCAAGGAAAACAAGCCATTTTACATCAGGAAACAACAAAAGGAATTACACAGAAACTTCAAAGGTTGCTAATGGCATTACGCTGGAAAGTTCGATAGACCTCCTTGAGTTGAGAGAGCTTGATCTTTAGTAGATTACTCTCTCTGTCGAAGCGCTGGGCTGTAGCTTGAAGTGTAGTAGCATCGCTACATAACCTTAATCCCTCATTTGCTTTGGCTTCGATTTGCGCTGGGGTTACCTCTGTAACAGCCCGGATTTTTAATCCAAATAAATTTGATAAATCATTGATATATTCTTTTAAACAAAGACTTGTAACAAGAAATCTAAAAATGTAAAGTTCACAATTAAATCAATTACGTTTATACATATAATTATAAGGCAATTCTAAAATGTTACTAGTTACATACAAAAATATTGGATTAAAATTATTGACTCACTGAATCCAAATATAGTACAAGTCATCAACTTCAAAATATTTAATTTATACTCAATTAAAAACCCTCTTTTGTTTCCCCGCGCATGCAACGATCTTACACCGCAATATCAAATATCTCCAAGCTTTGTACCTGTAGTGGTAAGGGTCAGTAATCTTTCCCATCGCCCATATCAAGAAAACCAAACATAACTTAGCTGTATAGAATAGAGTATAAATCAAAGCACACACAAAAACTATATTTCTTTTCTTTAAAGAAATAAACAAGACAATGGATGCTCTTATTCTAAATGATCCGGATATAGTCACCCATTCCAATGGGGAAAACTTGCCACACAGGCCCTAAAACTTGCCACACAGGCTCTAAGAACATAAGCTCATACCAATGAGAAAAACTTGCCACACAGGCCCTAAGACTTGCCACACAGGCACTACATGATGCATGTCTCAATAATATAAGAAAATCTTTCTCATAAAAATCCAGAGATAATACCAAAAATCATATGTACAAATTATTTTTAAGAAAACACACACATAAATATCATTGTACAATATTTCAACACAACTAAATTCATGCATAGCAACTTGTATGGAGGAGACTGCCCTTACCTCGAATGCTTTTCTTTCTAGCACAAAAGTTCTTAGAATTTGTTTGCACCGACGGTTTAAAACTTTAGGAGTCACTCGAACAATAAAATTAAGCGAGTGGACTACAAAAATGTTGAAGCATTGAAAATGATAGAGGTATGATTAGCATAAAAGATACGGTGGTTTTCTTATTGTATAAGTACTGATGAAGCAAGTGGTAAAGTAAATTGAAAATAGAATTAGTGTTTGATCACACGAGAATAGAAAACATATATTGGTTCAGGATATTTTTAAAAAGAAGAATGTGAAGCAAAATATATGGAATAATGGAACCCAAGATTGTGCCTTTGCCAAATGAAGCGTTAGTGCTCTACTTGATGAGTCTTAAAAGCTAATTAAATTGGGCATTAAGTGGCAGAATTATTAGGGAAATTCGGTTACCTGATTATGCTAAATGCTAATGCATGTGCTCACCTCATATCATGCTTCACGTGACATTGGCAAATGGCAAGACTTCCAATTTTGACTTATTCAAAATTGATTTATCATCATTCTAAAACTAGTGCCAAATATAAATTTCCAAAACTTATAAATTAATTGAATGATTAAAATAATCAATATCTCATCAAATAGTTAAAAATAAAATATAAAATAATTAATATTCAAATAGAATTTATTTATAAAATAATAAATCAATAAGATGCATATATAAAATATTGGGGCGTTACATTATTACCCCCTTAAAAGAGTTTCGTCCTCGAAACTAGAAAATAAAAGTATTAGCTTAGAGTTCTCACATAAGTTCATAGTATAAAACAACTTGTTGTAAAAGATAAAATTAAAGTATTTTGACATGTAAACAAAATATTTATATATTAAAATAAATTTCTAGGATCTTACAACCTCAGTAGCAAGCTTGAAGTAATGTTCTTGCAATCTCTTTTCCTCAGCAATTTTTGTTTCCAGTTCTCTGATTTCTGCTCTCCATCTAGCAATATTTTCCTCACAAGCAGCAGTCTTTAGATAAGCAGCTGTTACCCCTGCCTTCAGGTTACTTACTTCAACGTTACAAACAGTTGCATCAGCCAAAGCTGAGGCATGCGCCTGCATCTGCGCTTGATAAGACTGCTGAGCATGGATAAGCATCTGTTGATTCTTAGCAAATTGTTCGATGAGAGCTTCAACTTGATTAACTAGAAACAACATGGCTTCTTTCGTCCTGTCAGTTTGCAATTGCTGAAGCAGTGATTTAAGGCTAAAGAAGGCATGAGGATCATTGTCAATAACTTCCAAAACATCCCGTTGTAGAAATTCTTCGATGAACCTTGCCTCCAATTGGGCTTGTTCGAGTCTAGCTGCTTCTTCATTTTGCGTAGGCATTGAAGTTCCCTCACTGTTGGTGTTGAAGCTGCCACTTGATAATAATTTCTCAAGTGCTTCTTCTGGAGTAGACACATCCAGTCCTTGAAGGAGAGCTTCAGGAATTCCTGCAGCAGCTGAGATTTTGGAAGTCGAAGATTGTGGATCGATGCTTGAACCTCCAGCCTGTGCAGAAAGATCATCTTCATTGCCAGACTCGAAGCATTGATTTATATTGGCTTGCTCAGGAGAAGGAGACCTTTGGTTTGAAATATCTTCATGATTTACAGGTTCTGGTCCTTGTTGTTGTGGTTCAGCATTAAGGGTTGGTTCAGGTTGATCTTTGTCCCTCGAACCATCTTCATTACCAGCTTCGTTGCCTTTAGGTACATCTTCCTTCGATTGATCATCAATTTCATGGCGAGGGGAAGCTTGGTGATTTTCTTCAGGATTGCCTTTTGGAGGCGAATCAGCAGTTGATTTCTCCTCATGAATAGCTTCTTTCGACACGTGCTCATTAATTAGAGTTTCTTTGCCATGTTTGCCCTCAGAAGTTTCGGGTATGGTTGAGACAGGTATCTGACAAAGATAGAAAAGATACAAGAATGTTAAAAGAAAAGGAAAGTTGCTTAACAATATATTTTAAATATGGGAAAGAAAGTAAACATACCATAACTGGAGGAGGTTGAAAACAGGAGTTCGAACTCTCATTGTTATGCTCAAGGTGGTGATTCCGAAGAATATTTTGGGTAGTACCTTTGTTGATACCTTGAGGCTCATTGTCATTGACGCCCTGTGCGTTGCCAGGTTGTTCTTCCAGAATCGAAGTCTCTGGGGCGGTTGAAGTGGTTGAAGAATGAGTCTTCTTTAATTTCTTCTTCTTCTTGTCTTTCGTTGGATTGACAATGAGAATTTCGACAGAAGCGTCTTGGCTAACAATGTCCTTGTGCTCTGTTGCTGCATCTCGAGCACTCTGTTTGCCCTTCTTTTTCTCTTTCTTTTGTTCTGAACCCTTCACAGAAGTAGTAGGGTTTGCTTGGCTTGAAACTTTGGCAATAACTCTGCCAATATCAGCATCTATGTTCTGTCGAGGACAAACATTGAAGTGTAAAAGCCAGATGCATAAATAAAGAAAGAAAGTACACATAGGAATACGAACATATACCTGTTCATCAATTTCGGTCAAAATGACCTTATCTTTTCTAGACTTCTTGGTAGGTTTCTCAGCAACAGAGCTGCTTGTTCTCTTCGATCCCTGAGAAAATAGAACCTCGAAATGTCATATGTTAACAAAGTTATTTCAAAGGGAAAATGGAGATTGAAAGCCAATATTTGGTAGTTTAGGTACCTTCTTATCTTCCTTGACTGGCAGAGAAGCAGATTGTTGTGAGGATGTTGAAGCTGCTCTAGATTTGCTTCCTGAAGAGTGATTAAGTCATATTAATAAAGAATCAAAGGGCATATGAAAATGAAGAAAAATAAAGAATATGTACCTTTGGTTGTGGGTGCTTTAAGGTGCTCTGAAAGTGGAGAATTGAAACCACTCGAAACTCTAGCTAATAGAAAGTTTTCACTAGGAATCGAAGCGGAGTAGTGTCTTTCCCACCAATCTTGGAATTCCTTAGTTGAAGCAGTAGAGTTTTGATACTCGAAAGGTGTGAGTTCATATTTGTGCTTCTCAGTGTTCTTCAGGTAAGATTTGTAATATTTCTCAGAAATAATCTAATGTCCTATGCAAATATCCTCTGCACCCTCGTAGAAGCTCTGTGGGGTGAGTTGGGTAAGGCCAAACTGGCGAGATACTAAGTGAGGAAAATATCCCACCAATCCAAAATCTTTTGGCGCTGTGCCAATTCGACAAGAAAGCACGGTAGGATCTAAATAAGTTAACCATTGTGAGAGTCCAAACTCTTCGAACTCTTTAAGAGGAGGAAATGGTTGTACAAACCATGAGGGTCCAATGATACGCTTGATGAATGGAGCATATCCTTCCTTGAAAGTCTTCAAACTCAGAAATATGTTGAAGTATTTCAAGAAGCTCTGTTCATAGTTTAGGCCTAAAGGTAAAGGAACTAGCCTTGCTAATCTTGTTCCTTCGATCTGCCTTTTTTGTGCCTCTTCTTCATAATCTCCAGGAAGGTAAAGTTCTAGTTCTTTCTCGAATGTGGCATTGAGCCACAGTTGAAGAAGCCAAAATGGACCAGCAGCTAAAAAAGTAGAACCATCACCAGTCTTTTTGAGGTTCTCACTTGCAAGTTGCATTGATGCAAATAAGCAACCTAAGATTAAACGTCCTAGTCCAAATTGACGTCCCTCATGGAGTTGAATGGCCATAGGAATGAAGTGTTTTGCAACTTGTAAAGATTTCGAACAGAAGATGTAGTGGGAAAGCCACAAGGTGAGGAAAGCAACATGTTCGACATCCGATACCTCCTCTTCACCAACTACATGGTTTTCTTGAATATATTTCAGAAATGTTTTTTCTTTTGGTGAAAATTCGATGGACGCGCTAGTCTTAGCTGGGTCATAAGTTTCGCCTAATGGGCTAAGCCCAGTAATGGCAGAAACATCGAAGAGTGTAGGGGTCATCATACCACATTCGAAGTGGAAAGTATTAGTGGAGGATTCGAAGAAATGTAAAGCAGCGATTAACATTTCTTGATGATATTTAGGGCCTACCCTAGAAAGCTGGATTAACTCGAAAATACCAGCATCTTTCCAGAAATCTCCATAACTTACTTGCACTCTGTCCAACCACTTAATATAATCTTCATTTTCATAATATGGTGCAGACCTAAAAACCTTGTTTGGGGGTTTTATGAAATTGAAATTATAGGGTGAATCAATGAAAGCCCTAGGTTTGCAAGGTTCATGAACAGGGAATATACTTAGAATAGCAGCAGATTTACTCTTAGAATTGGGTAAAGGACCCCCAAACGCACAAGTGCGATCAGCAATAGTATAGGGAAACATTACCTGATTCTCCCAGATTTTTCGTTTCTCTGTGTTCATCACTGGTTCAAGGACTGTATTAGGAGGAAGTTTGTTCAGCACTGCCTCGCTCCATCCTCCTGCTAAGGGAAGTTTCTTAGTTTGAGTAGAGCCGGAAGCCATTGATTTGCGTTGAAGAAACGTTTGAGAAGATTTGGAAGTTCGTAGAAGAAAAATGGTAAAAAATTTAGAGCTTTTTTGTAACAGAAGAAGAGAAACGGAGAAGATGGAGTAAAGGAGTTCAAGAGTGCAGAAAAGTGAAATAGGAATTGAGAATCCCTGTTTATAGGGTTTGAAAATTTTGGAAAAAATTAATGAAAATGCAAAAGCGTTTTCGTTTCAGCTTCTTCCTTTGACATGTGGCCTGTGCGTGCAGAAAAAGCAGGAGTCATGATGTTTATGGGAAACGAGGTGACGGTTAAGGGAAAAAAGGTAATGATGTTATGACATTGCAGCCGTCATTGGGAAGTGTGAAAGGTCAATTCAGAGTCTTTTCAAAAACACCATTTTCTCTTTCGAAACCGCATTCGAAATTGGCATTTTTGGGGGGCAATTTGTTGGATCGTGCTTTCGATTAAATGATTTTAATGGAAATGGTTGGTCCAACAAAATAATGAATTAATATTTAAATGACAGGTGTCATTATTTCATTGCTGAAAGCGTCATCGAAAGTTTTATTTCGATTAAGCGGGTTCGACTTACATCAAGCAAATTTGATAGTCGAAGTTTAAGATAATCCTTATCGAAGTCAAAAGTCAAAGCAAGATTCGAAGCAAAGGAATTCAAAGTTTGGATCAGAAGATCAAAGCCCAAAAAGAGTCCAAAGTAAAGCCCAATAAGAGAAAGCGCCAAGAGAAAGTTTCGAAGCAGAAGAACGTGGGTTCGAGGATTCAATCTGGAGCGTCCAGATCATCAAGGCAGTTAGGAATATCTCGAAGTATATGTAGTAGTTCCTTAGAAGGAAAAAGGGTCGCAAAACTGTTTTACATAATTTCTCTAAAAATTCTAAGTACTCAGCGTAGAAAGAAAGGAATTTCAAAGAGGAAAATGTACGGTTTGTGAACCATTTTACTTGTATTCTCAATTTATCATTAATGCAAGTTTGTTTTACTGCAATTTCCTGCATTTTGTCGCTGTTTATGTTTTAAAGTTATTGAATCGAGGCGATTCGAGTCAAGATACTTTATCTCTTTCGTTAAGAAAACTGAAATACTTAAATGTTTGTTAAACTTTAATGAACATTAAAACTGTCATCTTATAGAAAACAAGCATAAAATTGTCCTGAGATTTCTAGTCAATCTCGCAAGTTTAAAATACTTAGACTAGCGCTTGTTTACCAAATTTCACTGTAAACAATAGGTCTTTTGTTTTATTTATTTGTAACACTTTAATCCTTTATCTTTTTCTTTTCCCATATAGGTCATTTATCTTTTATAATTTGCTCATATAAACCCTTGTCTTGTTTTTTCTTAATTAAAAAAAATTCTGATTTTTATTTATTAAAAATTTGAAAATGAAGAACAACTTCATCATCTTCATCATTTTTTATGAATCTTCTTCATCATCTTTCTTAAATCAACAAAAATATTTACACAAATTTACCTCCAAATATCATAAATTTATGTTAAGTTTATTTCAATCTTCTTATAAACACAAAAATCAAAATCCACAAAATTCTCAATAAACCCTAAACAAAATCCAACACATGTATAACCCTCTCTTCTATATTTTTCATTTATTAAGTTTCAATCTTTGTAGACATAAACTCTTATCAAGATCGTTTTTTTTTTTTTTTTTTTTTAAGATTAAGATTTCTTCTCCCCTTGCTTCAACTGGGTTCCCTCCAATTTCTCATAATTATCGCTATATTACTTTTATTCAAATCCCAATTCATATCTTTGAAGATTTTTTTTTTAATTATTATCCCAAGACTTTTCATTTCTGTCAAGGATTTTGGAGGGGCAACGGTGTCATTTTTTTGGAGTTTTTTTATGTACAGCGATGATTTATGTCTACTTGGACCTTGTTTATGGTTTATTAGGATTTGGGGTTTTTTTATTTTTATGTTTATAAGAAGATTGAAATAAATTTAACATAGATTTATGATATAAGGAGATAAATTTGAGTAAACATTTTGTTGATTTAAGAAAGATGATGAAGAAGATTCATGAAAAATGATGAAGGTGTTCTTCATTTTTAATTTTTTAATAAATAAAATATTTAAAAATAAATAAATAAATCGGATTTTTTTTTAATTAAGAAAACACAAGACAAGGTTTTATATGAGAAAATTATAAAAGATAAATGACCTATATGGCAAAAGAAAAAGATAAAGGATTAAAGTGTTACAAATAAATAAAACAAAGGACCTATATGTTACAAACAAAAGATATATGATTAGAGTGTTACAAATAAATAAGATAAAGAACCATTTGTGTAATTTTGCCTTATTTTTATGAGTGAGTGGTATTTTTATTAAAAATAAATAAATTAAAATAATAAGGTAAAAATTGAAATAAAAGGTAAAAAAAAAAAAAACTTAAGCTCAAACGCTTTAAAATAGCATCTAAAAGAAAATATAAGCTGGTAAAAAATGCTTGATACCAAACACCTCTAATTTTATTAAACAGACTTATAAACTAATATAATAAGTGAGGACATATCCTATGAGAATGATATCTTTATATGAGAATATGAGAATAAATCTCAACCATTAGATTGAAATAAATAACATAGATTAAAACATTTAATTAAACCAGTCACGTGACTGTGTTTCTCTATCATCTCTGCCTTTTCATTTTCCTTCACATTAAAATAGGACCACGGTTCGATCCCCCGCAACTGCGATCGGGAGGGGGCTGGAACCACTTGATGCCAGAACTGACCCCCGAACCAGATTCAACTGGTGGTGAAAACCAAAAAAAAAAAAAATAGAACCAGAGAAAAAAAAAAAAAAAACCAGTCCATTGTTCCATCTTTGTTTGCTTCTTTCACTTTAAAATAACATGGATTAGAAGAAGAGTTATTTGCAAAGTTAACAAATTCACCTCACGCCCACTCTTGATAAAATTAAAATATCTGAAAGCTTCCCCTACTTGCTCTTGCATCCATTATTGAAACTCATAATATCTTAATGGTTTTACCAATATACAGTACCAACGTACAGTCCTAATTCTTTCATAACTATTTTTTGTTTTTGTTTAATTACATTTTTAAAAAAAAAAAGGAAGGTCAAAGAGATAATATATCAGATCTAAAATATATTCATCTGTTCTATTCAACAGAAATGGGGGAGAAGAGGATTGCTAAATTCCTAAATCCCAAAATTGATATGTTTAAATACAACAGAATGTTAGAAGAAATTTCAATTTCTAAATCCCAAAATTGGAAAAGCAAAAGTGATATTGGGATTTAGGGTTTATATCAACTTCAATTTTTTTCCAAAAAGAAGTCAATAAATTATTAAAAGAAATTTGATTGAGGGCATAACTTGAAACGAAACGAAGGAGAAGAAACGGAAAGGAAGGAAGGAGGAGGAGCAGTCAAGGAAGAACGTTCGCAAAAAATAGAAGGATGAAGGAATGCAAAACTTGAATGAGCGCTTAACTGGAGATGGAGGAAGGGATTGCACGTGTGTTTTCATTTCCTGTGACATGACTTACTTAAAGATGTTTTAATCTTAGCATTTCCTTTTAATCCGATGGCTCATATTTATTCTCATATTCTCATATATCTTTGTCATTCTCATATGATATATTCCCTATAATAAGTTATAAGTATTTGTGTTACCACACATTCACGATGAATGAAAAAGGGAAATATCAATTGTGTAAAGAAAAATATAAAAATTGCATGAGTGAACACTAAGAATTGAGAGAAATTCACCTGAGTCGAAGCACCTAGTCAATGTAATTGAATCATGGCTAAATGTGTGAGACGCGTCACGGATGGTGTGTTTGATTTGGATAAAAACAAGGGGGAAAAAAAATTACGGAAATCAATGAATGTTAGTCCAAGTTTATTTATTGGTTTACGTAATTTTATTTCCTCTCTTTTTCCTTCTTTCAAACCAAATACATATATATAAGATTTTAAGTACTTGTTTGGATACGCCATTACCGCCTATAAATGCGAGTTCTGCGCATCAAACGTGATTCTCTTGTTCTATTTTTTTTAATAACTACAAACGCCATTCAACTTAATGTGGATTTAGAATTTATTTGGATTTAACTTATTTTTGAGTTTATGAAAATAGTTTATGCAAATAAATAAAGTTTTATGTTACTTCATAAGTTTTTACTAACAAAAATTGTGTTTTTATAAGCTGATTTTTCATAAACTATCTTGAAAAACTTTAAATAATACATAAGATCTTATTTATTTGTATAAATTGTTTCGCATAAGCTCAAAAATAAGTCAATACAAATAGACTCTTGAACCAAAAAATGCGAGCTTATGCGGCAACACAAAGCAATTTGGGAGAATTTTTTTGTGACAGGTGTATTTTTTCTAATTACCCAAGACTAATTTCAATTTTCCTATTGTTAAAAAAATCCATTTTCCTACAAAGTTGCAAACCAGTTTGTGATGATTTTACTGTATGTAATTTTTTAGTTTATTAACAGTGTTAGTTTATATGCAACTCTCATATAAGAGGATAACTTCTTTTGGCTCTCGTCTTGTTATGCTGCCTCGCTAAATAAATTTTCAAAATATTTATGTTTGCTACTTAGGCAACTATATAGGTAGCAGACGGGAAATAAATGATCAATTTCACCAAAGGTTTAAGATTTCACGCCTCCATAGACCCTTAGAAAAATTGTGAAATTTATTGTCATCCGCTATTCAAGAAATGGAATCATTATTTATCGTTGGACAAGTTCGCTGCTTAAAAAGTGAAGTATATATATATATATATAGTAATGACCTTTAGGCATAAATCTTTTTCTTCTCCACCGACTTTTTTTCTTCTACTCCAAACCCTTTCAAAAACTCCAATTTTCACGAAAAAATTGTTTCCGACCAAAGCATCAAGGAACTCTGTTTGTATCTGCTACTCAAGTAGTGGATCACTTTGGATCCTACAACTTATAGATTTTTTTTAATTGTTTCAGTTATAGTTAATCCTAAGAATAGTCAAAAGTCGACTAAGGATGACGGGCAACCGAGCAAAAAATCGATAGTTGTGAAACCCGCGATTGATTTTTGACTATAATTCACAACCGATAGTAAGTTTAATGGTAGAAAAGAGATGCAAGAATGAGTTTGTGCTGAAGTGAATAAGTTAGGATTTATAATTGTGGTTGCTAAATTAGACAATGTAGGTAATGGTAGAAAAGTTTTTGTTATAATGGGTTGTTAGTGAGGTGGAGAATATAGGACGCATATCAACAAGAGATGGGAAGCCACCACAATATTAAAATATAATTGTCCGTTTAGGCTTAAGAGTTATTTGTTTAGTTGTAGTAAGTGGAGTCTTAATGTTGTAGACGCGACACACAATCTCACTTAAGTAGCGGATCATGGTGTTGCAGCTTTATGAATATAAAAGGGGGGCATAATGCAAAATATATCAAATGTTATTATTTTTCATTACGTCGGAACCAAAATTACATAACAAACCCAAAAAACATCGATACACTAATTAACAACATCTTCTTAGTTCTAGATGCCACTGCAGAACCGCACATTTGAACCCATCTACTGCTTACATTTGCAGGAGGACCGAAATCAACTTTGGGTGCAATATTTTATAATAAGCGGATATGCCACAAACTTCTCACTCTAAGAAGATAAAGTTACTGCAAAACTACTTTCTACGTCAAATGGCTGGAACTTTTCGGTTACTTATATAGTTTTAAAATTGGCCAAAAAAGTCCTTTGTTGATTACCATGATGTTCTCAATCGACCTCATTAAAAGAACAACGAAGGAATTGTTATGACAAATTGGTGACAGACTATGCGACCGTTTACACATGAAATGACAAAAACTAACCAAAACTAAACAAAATAACAATGAAAAACGAAGAAAAAAAACATAAGAAGAGAAGAGAAGGTGAGTGAGGAGGGTATTAATAGATTTGTTGTTGGCTCCCCATTGCCAATGTCATGTTATGGTCGCACAAGTGACCAATCAAAATTGGTCACTTGACAGATCTTTGATTGATACAGTTGATTTGGCCACGACTGATCTGCTATTTAAGTAACGGACAATACTTTTAAAATTTATCATTTTTATAACAACATCCACTTAAATGTGAAATAACAAAATTGAAAAGTAGTAGGCCGCACGAGAAAAACAGGGGCAGCCTAAAATAGTTCTCATACATGGGAGTCTCTCACTTTCTCTAGACTAGAGAAAAAGTTGGAATGGGTTCCAAAAGCCCATTAGTATCCCTTCTTACAGAGCCCATTATTTAACTCATGAAATAAAACGGGCAAATAAATTGATAGTTTTTTTTGGCTAAACTGTTCATTTGGTCCCTTACGTTTATTTTAGGTTTGAATCAAGTCCCTTATGTTTTAAAAGTTTGAATTTGGTCTCTCACGTTATCAACGTTTGCATTAGTTAGTCCCTTCTATCAAAGTTTTCACTAATTTCGTTTGATCTTTACACGTGGCTGACGGTTTGGATAGGTGGAAGTGATTTTGGAGACGTTGACAATCATATAATAAACAGAACCTTCACAAATAGAAAAAAAGAGTTAGTGTTTGCAAAAGTCTTTGTCGTATTTTTTTCTATTTGTGAAGGTTCTGTTTATTATATGGCATTCCACGTGTCCAAAATCACTTCCACATGGGTAAACTGTCAGCCATGTGTAAGGATCAAACAAAGTTAGTAAAAAATTTGACGGAAGGGACTAACTAATGCAAATGTTGATAACGCGAGGGACCAAATTCAAACTTTTAAAACATAAAGGACCTGATTCAAACCTAAAATAAACGTAAGAGACCAAATGAACAGTTTAACCTTTTTTTTTAATTCACTGATTTTATTTTTGACCAATTCTTTTTAAAAAAAAATTGTCATAATTTGTTATTTAATAGTAGGTGTCAAAAAATTAATACATAAATTAAACAATCTAAATCTAATTTTTAATACATATTAATATCCATTTTGGAAATTATGCATTCAAAATCAATATTGATCAAAATTATCCAAACAACATGAATTTGTAAGAATCACTTTTATGTTATTAAATTCAAACATAAATCGATGCACTTTCAACTCATTTTTAATCAAAATCAAGGCTTAAATATAATTTTAACCCCCAAAAGTTTCACAACTGTTCGATTTTGACCCAATATTTTAATTGCTTGATTTTAACCATCTAAGTTTCGTAATTGTTCGATTTTAGCCCCTCAAGTTTCAATTGTTCGATTTTACCCCCTAGTTTACCCATTTTTGCATTTGCTAGCTTCCTTTTGACTTCTTTGGCTAAAAAATGTTTATGTGGCATTTTAATTTTTTTAGGTGTAGAAGCTATTTTAACCACAAAGCTAAAAATAAGAGCTTTAAAACCGAAAATAAAGTTGTTTGGTAAATCTTACTTCTTTTATTTCAAAAAGTGTTAAAAGTTTTTTTTATAATTATTATAGGGCAATTAAAAGATATTTGATAATAACACAAAGTTGTTTTTTTATAAACAATAACTTATTTAAAGATGAAGTAAAAAAAGTTATTTAAAGATATTAATAAGATAAATAATAGTAAAGTTGTTGCAAAATAACTATTATCACCTTATTTTGAAACTCTTTTATTAGTATTTTCATTTGAAATGTAAAAGTCGTTTTATTCTTACTAGAGCTTTTAAAAATTATTGTTTGTTCTTGCTTTTTCCTTCTAAGAAAAAATAAGAGGAAAACGATACCTTAATACATTTTTTTTAAAAAATATTTATATTTTGTAAACATTTTTAATTTTAAAAGTATTTTTTAATTTTAAAAATATTTTTTTAATTTTAAAATGTCAGGTAAGATTTTTAATCAAAAAGGTCAATGGGGCCTAGCAAATACAAAAGCGGGTAAACTTAGGGTCTAAAATTGAGCAATTGTAAAACTAAGGGGTTAAAATCAAACAATATAAACTTGAAGGTCAAAATCACACAATTGTGAAACTTGAACGGTCAAAACTGCATTTAAGTCCAAAATCAACTTTATCAAAATCAAGGGGAAACAATCATTTTTGTCCCTTAATGTGCACTTCAATGTCATTATGGTCACTCAATGAGGAAAATCTACAAAACAGTCCCCGAATCAGCGCTCTGTTAGTCATTTTAGTCCAAACTGTTAATTTGGTCGTTAAAGTCTACAAAAAAGTTGATCTGGCTTTTTTTTTGTCACACGTCAGCATGATGAGTAGACATTAGTTTACAAGTGGCAGATGATATGACACGAGGGACCAAAATATTAGTGAAGATAAAAATTTCCCAATTTAAATCCCTAAAACCCATATCTCATTCTTCACCTTTCTTTTATGTTGTTGTTATGCTTTTGTTTTTGATTCGTCTTAAAAATGGAATCAAAATGTAACACTTTGTTTACCTCGTCTTGTTATTTAAACGGATCCAGATTTGATGCTGTAATTCATAACACAGTTTGGTGCTGTTTTAAATCACAATCACTGATTTTAGATCGGATAACTGTGATTAATCTGTCACAATTACATCTTAGCCACTGATCAGATCAGATGGCTCACAGCTGTAGCTGCGTCAGTTACAGCAGCAAATCCATTTCCTGTATAAACAAGGTTTTTGAATTACAACTATGGTTAAGCTGATGCAATTGCAATGGTGGAATTGTTGATATCTTGAAAAACAATATGTTGTAGCTACAGTTACAATTTTGTTTTTTGAGGAAAGCAAATTAAAAACCATGATATAAACGTAGATTATAACTCTTATGTTATGCCCTGTTCCTTACTAGATTATGTGCCAAATCTATCTACTTAGCATGGTCTTACTCTTACTAGCATGGCCTTAGAAGCAATTGAGCATATAACATATCATAAGTTTCAGCAATTTTGCACTACATTGTTAAAACCGTTGTTGTTCGTACTAAGGGAGAACGGAGGAACATATTACAATTGAGAAAACAAAAGCATAACAACAACATAAAAGAAAGAAAGAATGAGATTTGAGTGTTAGGGATTTAAATTGGAATTTTTTTATCTCCACTATCATTTTGAATCAGAATGATAGCGAAGTGGACATTGAAGGAATAAAATGACTGTTTTCCCCAAAATCTATTGTTCATCGCAAAACAAAACATGCGGTGTATTGAATTAAGATTTCTAAGGATTTTCTAAAAAAATTTATGATAAACTTATCTCGTGGTATTCAATTAGGACAATTTTTTTTTTCAAGACAATAAAATTTGTGGGTATTCAATTAAGATTTCTCAAGACTTTTAAAATATTTCTCACCTTAGAAATGAAGCTTCATGCAACCAAATCGCTTGTCACGGCATGAAACTTCTTGCGAGATAAAAGAAAAAACAAATGCTTAAATATGTAATCAGTCTCTGCAGTTACACTAACTTTTGGTACTATTAGCACTTGCAATTTAAAAGAATTTTGTTGCCTTTTTGGAATTAGTCCCTAAATTTTTTTTTGGTATCATTACAGAGGAACTAAAACCAAAATTCTTTCAAATTGCAGGATTAAAAGTCAACAAAAAACACTACAAAGACTAATACCAAAAGGATGTATAACTGCGAGACGGTTTACATAATTAAGCCAAAAACAAATTATCACATAATGAGTACTCGTAAACATATTGATATCCCGGGTTTGGTTTCTGTCCATAAATTAATTTATGGACCATAAAGCCTTGGACCTAAAACACGGAACACAGCCCAGTTGCTAAACTTACACCACGTTTTCCTATTTACACCGCACAGCCCAAAATGAAAAAGAAACCGTTATCATCATTTTTCTTTTTTAATTTCACTTGCATTTATTTTGTCTGAACCACGTCTCCTTTGTTCAAACACGATCACTCCATTGCGAACCACCACAACCGTCATCTCCGTCATCTCCACCACAACCGTCGCCGGAAAAGGACGATCACGACACCGTCGACATCATCACCATCATCACAGTTCTAACTTCGCCATTGTTGCCACACTGAAATGAAGAAAACCAACCAGGTACTCCCGTCAACTTATTTCTGACTAGAAAACGGTTCTAACATGAATGTATGTTGCTACAATCGTTCGAAATGCTTATATAAGTGATAATCCCCAAATTAACTAATTAATTTTTACTTTTCCTTTCAAATTTTTGCGATTGTGTTGTTGATATGTTGGAAATGGGGTTATAGTTTTCAAAGTAATTGTATGCATCTGTGAAAACCCTAAAATTAGAGTTTATGTTTATTTCTCATTTTAAATCAAATAAATAGTTTCTAAATTATAATTGGAAAGGGATTCTGAGTGTTGATTTGGTAATGAGTGGATTCTGGAAACCATTATGCACATGGAATGGTTTCCAGAATGTGTTACTCAAAAACAATTTTGTTGAACCATTAGTTTTAATTGTGCTGTTGATATGTTGGAAATGGTGTTATGATTTTGGTACAGATTGCATGCATCTGTGGAAACCCTAAATTAAGAGTTTAAAATTATTTCTCATTTCAAATCAAATAAATAGTTTGTAAATTGTTATTGGAAAGGGATTCTGAGTGTTGATTTGGTAATGAGTGGATCCTGGAAACCATTATGCACATGGAATGGTTTCCAGAATGTGTTTTAACAATGTATTTTGAGATGAATCTAACATGCTGCAATTAGTGGTTTTGACGGCTGTGTTTAAGAATGTATTAAAATTGAGTCCTATTTAAATATTTTTATATAATTTATAGATTTGTTTTAGAGGTTGTAACAGAATAATAAGATGTTATACACTTGACCATTTATTGAACTTAATGCTTTGATGATGGAAACCATTTGGCACAAGGAATGGTTAAAAACTGTGTTACACCACAACCATTTGATGAATAAAATTGTTTTCTTTGATGCAGACCAAAAAAACAAAAGACTCGGAGTCAATGCCAAATTTCAGTCTCGGCTTGACACCATCGGAAGAAGAGGGGGAAATGAAGGATAAGAAGGTAAAGAATCAGAGGAAAAGAGGGGGAGGGACAAAAATAAATGATGAAAGCTCGGATGATAATAAAAAGGTTAAGGAAAAGAGGTTGAGTCAAAAAAACAAGGGGAAAAAGAACGAAGACACCGATGGTAATTCTGAGGAGCAAAATATTGATCAACGATTAAGACACAAACTGAGCATTCCTAAGGTCTATGACCTTATGGAATCAATCAAAGGGAAAAAAGGAGAGGATGATATATTGAAGCTTTTGAATGAGAGCGGTTTCGGTGGGTTAACACATCTCTGCAAATGGACCAAAATCCACACATTCTTTGTGGAATGGATTGTGAAACACTTCGAAAAGGAAAACATGTGGATCAGGTTAGGCAAAACAGATGTGCTGCCATTGACGGAGCAAGATGTGCACAGGGTATATGGGCTCCCAATGAGTGGGGAGCAGATCAATGTTGATCGCTGCTCTGAGGCAGCTATAAAAAAACTGCGAAAAGAGTTGGGGTTGGTTGGAAACTACTCCACATTTGTCAAAGTGACTGAGTTGGAATCACAAATGAAAAAATTGGAAAAACCAATGTCTTGGGTTAAGGGGGCAATATGTTTGATAATCCACAACATATTGTGCCCTACAAACAGCAGTTTTGTGTCTCTGCATTATGCGCAAGTGCTAGAACAGGCAGCATCATATAATTGGTGCTCACATGTTTTGCAATACATGAAGGACGGGCTGCAAAACCCAGATGTGGCAAATCCATTGGCGGATTTCCACTTCCTAATGGTAATCAATCTCTCTCTCTCTCTCTATATATATATATATATATATATATATATATATATATATATATATATATATATATATATATATATATATATATATAGTATTGTTAAATGCTGGAAACAATTAGTTTTGTTTAATGGTTTCAAAATCTGTTACAGTCAAACCATTTGTATTTTTAAATGGTTTCAAGGTGTTTGCTTAAGATTGTTCTGGTAGTTTGATGGGTTCTGCTCCATGAGATTTTTATGAAACTAATTTGTTTGTGCTTGTAAACTGGACTTATGTTAGTTGGTTAATGGACATGTACCTAACATTCCTTTGCAGTCCAAGAAATATTGTTTTCTTAGAACATTGATACCAAATCTATCACATGTGTGTGTGTGTGTGTGTGTCTGGTTGTCTGTGTGTGTGTGTGTGTGTGTGATATATAAGCATTGAATCACTCACTCTGAATATGCGCTCCTATAGACATTACATATTTAAAAATAATCCGTTTATAATAACTGAAACCATTAGTATGGTTTAATGGTTTTGATACCCTGTTGTATACAACCATATTGATTGGATAATGGTTTATTTTGCAGATTAATTATTTGGATAAAATGGGGAAGAGAAGCCCATTGTTGAATGGAAACCAAAAGTTCCCATCACTGCGTGATTGGGATGTGAAAACCGCAACGCAAGACCTGCAGAAAGTCCATGACCTTATGGGCCTTGAACATGGATTGACAGTTGGGGTGAAACGACTTTATCGCACTGATGAAGGACCACTCCCAATGTGTTTTGATCCAGATACTTGTCCTTTATCAAAGGTGAGAGAACCATAATATTATTTGTATAAACAATACATACATATATATATATATATATATATATATACATATATGTGTGAACAGTTACTTTAAGTCCTCAATTGTTTTACTAACATGGTTTTATTATTACATATATATAAACCATATGCAGGCAGAGGAATATCTTGATCATTACAGAGGCTGCATACGGATCTACAACGGAGCTGTACAAACCCTAGAGAGGAGGATAGCTGAAGATGTTGGAACTTCTGCGAAACAACATGCAATAGCACAAAAACAAAAAGGTGAAGATGATGAAAGTGAAAATGATGACAGTGAAGATGGTGGAAATGCAAATGGTGAAAGCGAAGATACTGAGAGTGATGATGCTGCAGGAAATTCTGATGTAAAGAGGTACTAACATTTATTTTAAGTCTTACCATGCTTTAGTGATCACTTGATTGTAAATAAAATATATAATACTGTTTGATTACTTTTTTAATACTGTCTGAAACCATGTTGCATATAAAATGGTTTCACTCATTGTTCACCAAAACCATTTGATGGTGATAATTGTTTTGGAATAGTTTTCTTTGTTTACAAACATCATTTGATCCTCAATATTTTAGTAATAAGTAAATAATATTAATTTTATGTAAGTTTTACCAAATAGCATGTTCAATTTTATCAGAGTCAATAGTGGTGCAAATGAGCATGAAAATGACGACGAAAGTGATGACGATGAGGTTGCAAAAACCATTTCAGAAGAATCTAAAGAAGCTGGATCTAAAGAAGCTCAAGCTGCTGGAGCTGAAACTGAAGTGGGTGAAAGTTCGAATGCCCAAAGGTACTAACCTTTATTTTAAACTTAACATGCTTTATTGGTGACGTAATTGTAAATATTCTTATTGTACATATTGATTACCTAATTAAATAATAATATTTTTATGTAAGGCTGATCAAATAGCATGTGTAAATGTTTTCAGGTTCAATAATGATCAAAATGAAATCAATGCGGAGCTCCTGGATGAATCAGTGAAAGCTGCGTGCAATGTCGGGCTGACATTGACACAGGAAACTATCATAAAGTTTCCACAGTTTTTTGATGGCGGTGAAGCTAAAGATGCAGAGTAAGAAATTAATCTATATCATGTCTTTTTTTGGTTTTATATTTGTGACTGTGTACAACTATAATTAAAGTTTGGATGCGAAAAGGTCCTAACTTTAATTTTAAGTTTTAACATGATTTATTGATCAGTTGTAAATAATTTAATTTGTTAATACTATCTGAAACCATGTTGCACATGGAATGGTTTCATTACTTTGTTCACCCAAACCATTTGATCTTGATAATGGTTTCAGGTTCAATAATGAAAATCAATCTGATGAAGATGTTGAAATCAATCTGGAGCTCCTTGATGAATCGGTGAAGGCCGCGTGCAATGTCGGGATGACATTGACACAGGAAACTATTGAAAAGTTCCACAATATTTTGATGGCGGTGAAACTAAACATGCAGAGTAAGCAATTAATCTGTATCATTCTTTTTTTCGTTTATTATTTGTGATTGTGTAAATCCATAATTACATCTTAGATCAAAACTTTTAAAATATTTTTCAATGGTTTCATTGCAGTTTAACTAAAAATGATTCAGAAACCAAGGATTCAGATTCACAGGGAATGGATACTATGACACAGGAAACTATCTTGAAGTTTCCACAATTTTTTAAATCAGAGTAAGAAATGAATATATATGATATCTGTTTAATGGTTTTATAGTCATGATGTCTTTTAACATTTAATGGTTTTTTATTTGTTGCTGGTTTTGATGGTTTCAGCTTGAATAAGACAGAATCGGTGTCACAGGGATCTGATTCAGTGACAGCTAAAACAATTCTGAAATATCCAGAGTTTTTTTATGCGGGTGAAGCTTCAGCGAAGAAAGAATGCAGTCAAAGCCTTGCGCTTGTTTTATATGAGGCACCGCCAACTGTGAAGCATGAGGATAAGTCTGACTCAGACGTTTGTATAGAGTAAGTCAATTATATGTAGCAATTATTCTCTACCTACTTCTATTTGTTTATTGCTAATATTTCATGAAGTTTCTGCTATATCATCCTTTTTTTGTCTTCTAATATGTCTAAAACAATTTAGCAGAAGGAATGGTTTAAAACATGAGCCTAACATGAACATGATTAATTAATTTCTGTGCAAATAACAATATTATTTAAATTCTACAAACTAACAATTATGTACTTTATTTGACAGTGCAACTCCATTAAGATCCGTCTTACCAGATGAGGTAATCGACGTGGATAGTGCTGAACCTGTGAAGAAAAAGAAAAGAAGGACCCATGATATGCTATACTCTAGTGGTCCTATCCCTGAACGGAAGAGACCTTTGAAGAAGTCAAAGTACCTCTCAAGCCCGTATGACGAAGCTGTCCATGAGTCAAAGGCGACTAAGAAGCAGAAGGATTTGGCAACATATGCATGGAGTGATGTGCATGATAAGTAATAACTTAGAACTTGTATTAATGATATTTCTGAATTATTAATATTGTTAAATGGTGGATGTTAAAACACTGAAACCATTATTAGTTTTAAATGGTTTCTGGATGTTAAACACTGAAACCATTAATATTGTAGAATGGTTTCCAGACCTTTGCTTAAGATTATACTAGTTCCATAAGTTTGTTATCATCTGATCTTTTGTTCTGTTGTTCTAATACTATTTCTGGATTATTAACATTGTTGAATAGTAGAAACGAAACCATTTTATTTCAAGATGTTATACAAATCTTTTGGCCTTATCCTTTTGTTCTAGTGAATAATCCTAAATGCTTAATTATTATATAGGGATGAAGTTATGTACTGCTCCAGCAACAAGGCTCATTCTTATGCACTACAAAGGGAAGCCTTGTGCACCCTTCGAAAGGATGTGTGAGTGTCATGCTTGGTCATTAACTGTTGGGTTAATTGCTTAAATTGGGATCAACAGGGGAACATGACAAGACTAGTGACACCATTGGTTAATTATGTATGTATTATAATCAATTAATATTAACAATTCACACGCTTTTTACATAATCTTATTGATTTACTCATTTTATATAACCAGATTGACCAAGACAGAATGCCTCATGTAAGTAGAAATATTGCATGCTGGCGATTCATTGAGAGGCTAAGAAATTTCAAATACCTGGATTGGAAGAACATTGACCCTACAAAGCTGGAATATGTAAGTCTCTATTCAAAACCTTTTTGCACAAGGAACAAACTTGTATGATGATTTTAGTATGATAAATTTAGTTTAGTAAAATGATTTTAGATATGATTTTATTTTAATACTATGTTTTACATGATGGAACAGATCATGACACCAGCAATAGTTGGCAACCCAGGATGCCATTACGTCTGCTTTGTCGTCAATCTCAAAAACCAGAAATTTCAATTCCTGAACAGCTTGTCCGGTGTAGGAGAGACATTGGAAACCAAGGATGGTAAAGCCACCTCATACAAGCTGCTGTTTGATGTGTGGCTGAATGAGGTTGAAGCATTTGTCGCAGATTTATATAAGAAAAAGAAAGACAAAATGCCTTACGAATTCGACAAATTCAGTTATGAAACACCAAAGGTGCCTACTCAAATGGATTCCGACAACTGTGGTGTCTTCTGCATGAAGTTTCTTGCTGAATGGGGACCTGAAATGCAATCATTCAAAGGTTGGACCAAACTCAAAAAAAAGGGGACAATAGTAAGGTCGGAAGAATTACGGATCTCCGTATTGAAATATGTTCAGAAATCTTGAGCCACCCAAGCAATTCCAAGAGAGATGAAGTGGAGAAGGAAGCAACCACATTTATTGAACAAAATTCCCAAAACCTGCCAAGTAGTTCTGTTAGAAACCATTAGTCATATTAAATGGTTTCAAGGTGTTGTATCTTGAAACCATTAGTATTGAAAAATGGTTTCAACATCTTTTCCCTAGGGTTGTTTTCATATTTTGTTATGTTCCTTATCACATTATGACATTTTAATTGTCAAAACACTTTATTGATAAATTTATGAATTGTTTTAATTTTTATTGTTTTAATTTATGTTGAATTTATGGATTAGTTTAATTCTTAATCAATCTCTACTTTATTCGTACCATAGGATATACACAAGTGAGAATGTAGTTTGTGAAATATAGTCGAAACCATTGAAACAAACGCTATAAAAGTAATCACTGAAACAACAAGCAAAGTAACATGCATACAACAACATATTTAAAAACCATATACATGGAAAATCTTCTTGAAACCATTTAACAATAATAATGGTTTCAATGTATAACATCTGGAAACCATTTGATCTACTAAATGGTTTTAATTCAACTGGCCTTACAAAAAAAAAAAAAACAATTTACATCCCTTAAAACTAATTAACGAGACACTTGTTGGTGCTTCAAATGATTAGCATTTATGTATGACAATTACATTACAAGGTAAAGATGTAAGAAGTGTATCTTATCTAGAACTAGAATGGTGGCTCTGTCTGAAGTGATCAGAGTCTGCAGCTGTCAGATAAAATTCTTTATTGTAATTAAAATAAAATATGTCTGGTCATCAATATCTTGTAATCATCAATGAATTCTTAGGCAAATGATCAAAAGCTAATAAACTACTATCACAATCTTAGGCAATAACTCTGGAAACCATTTCGCAGTATCAATGGTTTTAGTGTATAACATCTGGAAACCATTGGTGATCACTAATGGTTTACACCAGAACAAGGTTGCTATCTTTTAAGTCATTTCTTAGTATTTAATTAGGTTTATTTAAATACTAAATCTTTTATAAAACCAACTTGCAAGCATAACATTATTCACCACTTATGAACATATTTTCATAATGGAGTTGTATATAATAGTATCCATTCCATTATTTTCTTTCATTTTTCTTCCCTTCCAATTTGGGGTGTATGAGATGAAATACAAACACTTTTATAACATATACAAACAATAGAATGAAATTTATTTTTCATTCCGTTTCGTTCTATTCCATTTTATGAGAATAACAAAAAAAAAGTGTGGTTACTATTTTTTTTGAGTAAATAGAGCAACATAGTTCTTAGATAACAAAATAATGCAAACACAATAAGCCCTTATAATTTCTTAGGTAAATATTCAGAAGCTACCAAACTACTAGAACAATCTCATACAATAAATCTGGAAACCATTTCAAGTAACTAATGGTTTTAGTGTTTAACATCTTGAAACCATTTATGATTACTAATGGTTTACACCAGAACAACTTTGCTGGCTTCGGAAATCATTTGTTGATAGCCCTTCTCCAGCTTTTGTTTTTAAAGCCTCATGATCATCTTTCTGTTTTTTCTTCCGTTCTAGGTGGAGTTTATGCCTTTCCCTAGATTTTTCATAATCACATTTTATTCGCTTCTTTGACCTATTTGGATTTATTCTTTCTTTGAACTTTGGTGCAGTAGACTTCACACCAGAAGATGCTTCACCAGCAGCAGCAACTATTGAGGACTTAGATGACGTCACTGAAGCTGGGTTAGTACGAATACCTTTAGAAAGAAGCAACTCCTCTGCCTTTTTCCCAGCTTCAATAATACCATCAAGAAAGATTTGAGAAGCCTCCGGATCTGCACAAACACGTGTACAAAGTTGAACTGTAACAGCACAAATTTGTTGATATCTTTGTGCTTGAGTTGTGTCTTCAGTCGTAGCACTGATGATAGATTTCAGCTTATCTGCAGACGGGCGCACATCTCTAGTCCAACGCTTTAAAACATATTGTGCAGGAATTGTCTTCAAGGAATGATATTGAACAGAACCACCTAGGAACTCCAAAATTTTGAAAACATGTCGACATAAAAAGCCCCTGTTCTCAAACATCTGACATGTGCAGGTAAAACTTTTACTCCTAACATCAACAGTGACAACCCTTTCATCAAGTCGATCATGATCTTGAAGTTCTTCATCCATAACATCAGCATTTGAGCCCCCATCATTATCAGCATCATCATACTTATCATCGTCTACTTCATCAGGATCATGAACCTTTTCAATTGTGAAAACATTGAAAACCCTAATCAAGTCAGACCCTTTGGTTGTGTCCTCTTCATAATAGTATTTGAATGAAAGGTCATATTGTCTGTGAATAAATGCAAAGCAAGCTGGTGTGTACTTGTTAACAACGGACCGCATCAGCTGACTGTTGGGATAATTATTTTTGGTTTTAGTGTTTGCAGCCTTGAAGTCCAACTCAGTGTGGTTATCCCTCATTCTCTGAACCATAATGTTGAAATGACTAAAGAAACGAACAAGTGAATGGTCTGGCTGCAAAAAACGACGAAGAAAAGCATTGAAAGACTCGCTCAACTGAGTTGTTTTAAGACCAGCTGTAAAAGTTGACTTGACCCAAGCAGAAGACCAATGCATACGAATTTTGTGAGTTTGGACAAGCCACCTAAAGTCTGAAGTAGGTCTTCCATCAAAGCAATTTTTCATCATCTGCTCCCAATTGTAGTCAAATTCTAATTCATTTTCTACATTTGAAACCAAGTTATTAAATTCATCAAAAAAAGCACTGTTTGCACGAGAGCCAAGGTTTTTCTTTGCATTAACAAATCCCATGAAAAACACCTTTGAATATATTTGGAACAGACTTCAACAACGCAGGAGCCTGGTCAGTGTATATTGTCTGTGGTTGCTTATTGGACATACATTTTAAAAATGTTGTAAACAACCAATCAAATGTGGTTGCCGTCTCATCATACAGTAATGCAGCACCAAATAAGACACTCTTTCGATGATTGTCAAAACCAAGGAAGGCAGCTGCAATGTAAAAGCAATAAAACTATTATCAAGATGAAATGGTTTAGCTGCAAAACTGAATGAAACCATTCCTTGTGCAAAAAGGTTCTGGCAGTGCTCACGTATTAATCAAACAGTACTAACATTATTAAGAAATCCAGATCAACTAGGTAGCATGCTGATTGCATAAACAAAGTCACATAAAATATTAAGATCATCATCTAACAGTACTAACTACAATTATAATTAACATTCTCAAAAACAACTGAGTGAAACCATTCCATGTGCAATATGGTTTTAAACAATATCATCACAAAAACAAGACATAGATTGGAACCCTGAAACTAGTAATTATATTTTTAAACAGTATTAACTACACTTGAACTTGACATTTTTTAAGCTGAGTTAAAGAAAAACCAATATCATCATCAAATGGTTTTGGTGAAAGAATGAGTGAAACCATTTCATATGTATCATGGTTTCAGACAGTATTAAAAAAGTAATAAAACAGTATTAACAATTCCCTTGTAGAGATAACTATCACCCTAACCACATAAATACTACGACTAATCAGCAGCACAAAAACCAGATAAACATATGAAAAATCTCAAAAATACTAACCTAATGGACGATATTGATTGGTTGTTCGGTAAGTCGTGTCAAAACTAATAACATCACCAAAGAGCGAATAATCATGCTGCATAATTCCATCTGCCCAGAAAATACTAGCTATGTCTTCTTCAGCATCAACTTGAATATCATAATAAAACGAAGGTTTCGAATGAGCTTCGTTCCTAAAGAATTCCTGGATCACAGTTGCTTCACCAACAACCATCTCTTTCTGACGAACTGTCATCAAATAATTCTTTAAATCCGAAAATCGAAAAGGGAGATTGTCTGTGCCTCCAACTCCCTGACCCATGACTTCATAAGAATTTCTAATCGACATTCCAGCTTTGGAATTGATTACAGCTAGCTGTCCTTGCACTTCATTGACTTCTCTAAATGCTCTCAAGTAGCGCGAATGTTCTGATTTATGTAACGCATGACAATGATCCACATCCCACTTGTATATCTTGTAAACACTCAAAGCTTCATCCCACTTCAAGGATATCCCAGCTTTACAGCCAACCCTTTCCTCCGGTCTCTCTTTCACTTTCTCAAACTCAATAACAAGTGGACTATCTGATCTTGACCTATTCTTAGGGTCAAGCAAGCTTCCCCTTCTGAAACCTTCTTTGTTACAAACAAAACGGACATAATGTACCCTGTCTGTTTTTTGGCCCATTGAATTGACCTTTCCCTTCAACTGAGTCCTAATGGAAAATCCAATGTTATATGCATAGTTACCATAAAACTTTTCAATCTCTTCAACAGTTGCAAATCCTAAAGACTCCCATGATTCCTTATTCGTAGGGTAATAGCATTGAGACTTATCAGTATTTGTTCCTGAGCTACCACCATGAATGAGTGATGGAGTCGATGTCGAATCCATTAACGACATAAACAATCCCTATAAAAAAGAATAAAACCATTATCAGCATCAAATGGTGTTGGTGAACAACTGTATGCAACCATTCCTTTTGCAAAATGGTTGCAGACAGTACTGACAAATAAATCACACAATATTAGAAAAATTCCTGTAAATTATTCTACTCTACACATTACAACAGACATATCTATCGCCTTAACTACATAAATACTACTGCTATGTAGCAAAGCCAATCTAAAATTACAAATCAGACAAGGAAAACATTACAAAAGGCAAACAACCGATCTAAAATTACAATCAATATATAAACTCCAAAACAATATTATAGCAGGCATATGAAATTCAGTATACATCAATAGTCACAATTTAATCGAAAATATGAATTAAGCCAAATATCCTGAAATGCATGTTGTGTTTGAAATTAAACCAGCAAAAAATCCCTATCTAAAAATAAAACCATCATCACCATCAAATGGTTTTAATGGAAAACTCTCTGAAACCATGCCTTGTACCAAATCATTGTAAAATAATTTATAATTTCTTTCGGAACCACAAGAGGGGGTTACTCAAATTAAGGTCATCTAAGGCATACTCAAATTTCCCTAATTACATGGCTAACACTCAGTCATCTAAGGCTAAATTAAGGTCTCATAGTGCACCTAAACAAAGACCTGAAGTCAATAATTCAGTATACATGGTTAATCGAAAAAATGAATTAAGCAAAAGAAAGAGAAAATGCCTTTCGAATTCGACAAATTCAGTTATGAATCACCAAAGGTGCCTTGGACAAAATGCTGATGATGTATCTGATGTATTAAGCTTATGAGATTGTTTTGGAGCTCTTATCGAAACAGCTTATGACACGTCTCTTAGCTCTATTAAGCTTATTTTATAAATACTTAATTAAGTTGTTTATCCAAATGTGGCCTAAATTGGGCCGCGGCATAACTATTTTGTATATTGATTTCTACATCAGCCGTATTTGACCGCAATTCTCCGAATATCAAAGACCACGACATATCCGCTATATGAAACTCTGGTCATTCCAACTATTTGGCATAAAATGTGATATATATTTTATTTGTAATTTGTTTAAGTCTATATAATTTCATTTGATATTGAATTTAAAATTTCAGATGGATGTTGCAGTATGCTGTTCTAAAGAAAGTTTGAAGCTAAGTTCAATTCAAGGCAAATAAAGAAAATATGGATGATGTAAGTTCTGAGGTTTCTGATAAGCTTTCAGATAATGTTCTATTTTCAAATCCAGAATCATGTAGCAATTTTCAAGGTTCAACATCTTTGAACACAATTACTTACTGAATTGTCTAATAACACCACAAAAACATGCACTCACACTCACACTTGTAATCCACCTGGTCCTGATGATGTTATTCATACACACACATGTTTTCACACACATTTTCTCTTTCTTTTGAAACCATTCATTGGACAAAATGGTTTCCAGGAATACTACTATGGTTAATCTCAGTATACATGATTACTAACATTATACATACTTAATCAAAACAAATCAAACACAAATCAAAATTCACTGAAAATCAAAAACACTATACAACAGAAAAATCACTGAAAATCAAAAATCAATATCCAATACAAAATCAACACAAAAACTAACAATTGATATTAGATGCAATTCCGGCGCCGGCGATGGAATCAGTAACGGAGTTGATGATCGGTAACGGTGATGATGATCACGGTGAATGAGGAAAACGGTGACGGTGCTGATGATCACGACGACAGAGATGGAGCTGAGATCGCGCGAGATGGAGCTGAGATCGTTTGGAAAATTCTGTTATATGAGATCGCGTGAGATGCTTCCACGTGGAATTCTGATCTGAAGGCTCAGAATTATTTATGGACGGTCCATAAATAAAATGTTTATGGATCCTATCCTTTGCCTGATATCCCCATGCTAATTTTGAGGATGAAAATATCACAAAACGTAAATCAACTAAATAATGAGATATATCAATCCATTAACCACTCTTAACACAAAAAATTGTCTTTACATGCCACAAACTAGAGCTGTCAAAATGGGCCGGCCCGAATAGTCCAATTTTTTTTCCGGGCTTGGGCCTTAAAAATCTAACCCGAATTAGCATCCGGGCTTTTTAGCTCGGCCCAATAAAGCCCGCAAAAAATATGGGCTGGCCCGAATGGGCCGCGGGCCGCCCGCAAGCCCGATTAAATTATAATAAATAAAATAAAATATATGAGTAAACAAGGAAGGATGTTTATAATATTTTTACTTGGGTCACCAATCTAAAAGTCGACACAAATATAATAAGTTAACAACACGGCAGCAACACAACACACACGTCACACACACCTTCCAATTCCATCAAACGCACATTTAAGAGAATAAATATGCACTAGTAACGCAAATTATATACATGCACTAGTAACGCAAATTATATACATAAGGAAATGAAAAGAAGCTAAAAGCAAAAATAACTTATCGTGTCATTAAAATAAATAAATAAGCTAAAAATATAAAACCACGATCATGAAATATTTCTCTACGTAATTACTCGTAAACTGTAAATAGCTTAAATAACTTTACATTAATACTAACAAATTTCAACCTATTTGTAATTAATTAATGTTATGATCTCTTTGTCAAATTTATTGGGCACTTAAATTTATTCATTTTTCATTACCCTTCATCTATTGCTTTAAAAATGTTTTTTTCTTTTAAAAACCGGGCCGGCCCGAAAGTCCGAGAGCCCGTACCGGGCCGGACTCGGACCTTATTTAATAGTCCGTTTTTTATCCGGGTTTTTAAAGTCCGACCCGACAAAACCCGAAGTCCGAATGGGCCGGCCCGAAACCGGCCGGGCCGCCCGTTTTGACAGCTCACAAACTTGTGTTCATCTATGCCACATGCCACATCATAAAGCATACATTGAAGCCCTTTATTTAATCACACATATTTTTTGGGGGTAAAGTGAACAAGTTACAAACAAAAGTCTTAAAAATGAAGCTTTATACAATCAAATAAGTTGTCACGGCATGAAACTTCTCGTGAGGTACAACAAAACAAATTGTCGCATACTAAGGACTTGAAAAAGTATAAATATCTCCATACTATTTTTGGGATGATGATTTCACAAAATGTAAATCAACCAGTAATGAGACACACCAATCCATAACCCATGTTAACACAAAAAATTGCCTTTACATGTAACAGATCCTTATTCTTCTATGCCACATGTCATTTCAAGATGCGTAATAATTTTGTAGAAATTAAAACATGTCATTTTTTCATAGAATCAAAAATAAAATTTGATTATTTTATAGGGATTAAAAATATTTTTATCCATATTTTTCCAAATATTAACTTTTTATAATTTGTGTAAAAAAAACTTTTTATAATTTTTAATAATATATAACTTGCGTTAAAAAAATAATAATATATAACTAAAAATATTAATGTCAATATTGTGCATTAACATATATGCAGTGGTTAACTGTGACACTTATTTTAAAACGGAGAAGCATTTGAGCATTTGTGTACTCTAAAGGCATGCAAATAATTCTACAAATAATAATCATGTCTTAATTTTTTATATCTTAAGTACACTAACAAGTACCCTAAAAGCATAAGTTAGAGCTCATACATTAATCACATCCATTTAAGTTCTTTAATAGATCCCGCTTAATTTTTTATATTATTTCATGCTTTCTAATTATTTAAATAATCAAACTCTATTTTTTTTTATAAAAAAAATATCCATACAACCAACTCATCACTAAGATCGGTTTGACTAGACCCCACTATCTTTTGTGTGATTTACAAATGAGAGAGTAAAATATAATTTTAATGCCTCTGGAGCACTCTTTAAACGTCTTGAGAAATTTCTTATGATAGCTATTAAATAAAGTAAATCACACTTTACTCTCTCATGTGTAAATTATGCATGAGAGGATTCATCCCCCCACTATATGAAAACTAAGATTATCACCTTGTCCATGAATTGATTTTTAGGGCAGAATCAATTTAAAATGTTGATAATAATATATTTATTGTATTTGTAAACTCACGTTTATATTTATTCTTAGATGCTTGAACGCACAAACAAATGGATGTAGGGGGACACTAAAATACTTGTACCCATACTCACTTAATTTTACGGATAATTATCAGTACCTATGATGTGGAATTTTATTCTATCAAATTCATCCAGATTTAAATATATATGCAAAAAGTTACTTTTTAGGTTTATTTATTAATTGATGAATCTGATTTATTTTATATGATATATTCATTCATTATTCAATGAATCTGAAAAGTGACTTTTTATTTATATTTATAACCTAAGGAAAAACAATTTTTTAGGTTCATTGAATAAAATATGTATCTAGACCATTTTATTATCCAAATACATATTTTGTTCAATGAATCTAAAAAGTGACTTTTTATTTATATTTGTAACATAAAAATAAAGTTTATAGATTTATTGAATAAAACATGTATTTAAACCATTTTATTATTCAAATACATATTTTGTTCAATGAACTTAAAAACTTATTTTTATATTCAAAATTGGAATAATATATTTTTTTAGATGTGCAAATTGCTATCTCCTATATCTATAGGAGCCACACAAAACAAATGACACAACCAATGAAGCTTAATGAAGGAACACAATAAAAAACATCCTACTTAAAATCCCATAAATCCTATCTTGTCCATTACACATCACATTCACCTCATTGGTGGAAACATCTGCTTATCTCACCTTACCCACACTTTTGTTTCCACTCTCCATTGCCATTCTCTTCATTCACATCACATCTCTCACACAAAACACAAATAAAAAACTCACTAATCCTAACTCATATCCACATCCACACCACCAAGTACACTCCCTCTTAAAAACTCCTATCACCACTTTTTTCAAATCAAATCTCACTATAAATAAGAGGATACACAAAAGAATAAACAAAAGATAAGAAAGAACTAGCACTAAAAAAACACCTCATTGAAACATAAACTAAATCCACACGCAAAACCTCAAACTAAAACATGAGTACCATGAATCTTAACACATGTTTCATGTTCAATCAACTCACTACTACTACTGCTACAACAACCAGATCCAGATCCAGAATCTCATCATTCTATTTTACCAAAATACCCATTTCAATTTCAACCATTAAACCAAAAACCCATAATAATCACCAATTCAACAATTTTTCAGTCTCATCTTTGCTCACAAAACAAGAAACAATAGAAACCGAAGAGAAACCGGTTTTCAATTTCAACACTTATATGATTGAAAGAGCAACTAGGGTTAACAAAGCCCTAGACGACGCCGTTTCATTACGCGAACCGTTAAAAGTTCACGAAGCTATGCGATACTCTCTCCTCGCCGGCGGAAAACGCGTCCGCCCCGTTCTCTGTTTAGCCGCCTGCGAACTCGTCGGCGGAACTGAATCCATGGCGATGCCGGCCGCCTGTGCCGTTGAAATGATTCACACCATGTCGTTAATCCACGACGATCTTCCTTGTATGGATAACGACGATCTCCGACGAGGTAAACCGACGAATCACAAAGTATTCGGTGAAGACGTTGCGGTTCTCGCCGGAGATGCTTTACTCGCTTTCGCCTTTGAGCATATCGCGGTATCGACAAAAGGAGTTTCTACGGCGAGAATTGTCCGTGCAATCGGAGAATTAGCAAAATCGATCGGCTCCGAAAGTTGTTGATATAAACTCAGAAGGTTTATCAGATGTTGGATTAGAGAGACTTGAATTCATTCATCTTCATAAAACTGCTGCTTTGTTAGAAGGTGCTGTTGTTCTTGGTGCAATTCTTGGTGGTGGTTGTGATGAAGATGTTGAAAAATTGAGAAAATTTGCTAGATATATAGGTTTATTGTTTCAGGTTGTTGATGATATTCTCGATGTTACAAAATCTTCACAGGAATTAGGTAAAACTGCTGGGAAAGATTTGGTAGCTGATAAAGTTACTTATCCAAAGCTTTTGGGGATTGAAAAATCTAAAGAATTTGCTCAGAAATTGAACAGTGATGCACAAGATCAGCTTTCTGGGTTTGATTCTCATAAATCTGCTCCTTTGATTGCTTTGGCTAATTACATTGCTTATAGGCAAAATTAATCTGTTATAGTTTTTTGTAACATTGAATTAAATTAAACAGTTTAGAGGGTTTAGATTTATGAAATTGTTTATCTATTGGGGAATGTATAAAATAATTTGTCCCATTCTTAATTTCCCCTTTCTATGTGTTCATTTTTGTTATACTATACTATGAATTTGTGATTAAAAAAATTATTGTTGTATTATCCCTTGGAAAAATTATACCGGCATATGAAGCACTGACACAACACTGGCACAAACACGCCGACTCCCGTAAAAATATGAAAAATTGAATGTAATCGTATGTGCTAACAAGCAGACACGCCTTCTATCAGGAGTGTCAGTGCCATAGAGGTGCTTGCAGTATGTTTTATATCTTATTGAATTATGCAGAGGAAATGTCAGCAGGGGTTTCTGAAACTTGAAAGATGTGTTAAAGTAATTTGTCTAAGCAAATTATGGGGGATGCGTTTTACTTATCAAATAATTTTTCTTTGCTGGTGGTAAGTTTGCTGTTTATGTTACTGTGATGTTTTGAATTTAGCATCAGCATGTGTTTTATGTATCAAAAAATACAACACATGTCGTTAGTCAATAAAAAACATAGCATTTGGAAAACGAGATTGAGAACACTATTAAGAAGTATGAATATCAAAGGTTGTGAGTCGTAATTGTAGTTTATAAATTTGAATATTTGATCCTGATGGCTGATAATTCTTTATCGAATACTGCAGTTAAGATTAGTTGGACTTTATACAAGGATCTGGATCCTCTCCAGTTTTTCGTCCTGTGCAGATCCGAACCGTCCATTAATAATATTATAGTGTTGACTGCTACTGTTTAATAAAAATCAATGATTGAGATCAAACAGGACGGTTCAGTGCTCGGAGAGGATGGTAACCTCTCTGTATCATTAATTCAGTCTCTCTTTTTCCAGTCAAATTGTACCATCTCTGTCATTGTCCATCTTGTTTTAGATGATGTCAATTCTTTTTTGGTCAATGCTCATTGGTAGTACTTTTTTTTGGGTAGATCTGACAGCACTTTTTTTTTATTCAGCTAATACAATTTTCTTTCTTAAGTTAATTTAACCCCATGTTAATCAAGATCAATAACGAATAAGGGGAGCAGATTTGATAATGTAACTGTGTCACTGTGAGCCATCCGATTTGAATTAACGGTTTAGATAATTTAGTTGTGTAGTTAATTTGGACCGTCCAATCTGAATTTGATGGTTGTGATTGAAAGTAGTGTGAAACAGCGGGAAAAACAACGGCAGCAAATATGAATTTAATTAGTTAATTTTTTTAAATAAATATGTTTAATCATTATTTTCATGTTAACTCTCTTTTAGCAAATACAAATCTAAAATTTATATTCACAATCACAAGTCTAGCTCATCCGATAAAAATACTGAAATTATTAGATCGGATGTCGTGATTCACGTTTGAAATCTAACTCTTCCAATTATGTGTAATTTTTCAATGATTATTGTCATTTTGTCATCTATCAAAAGAAAAATCTAAAAATGATTTAAAATAGAAAGTTGTTCTGAGTAATTGAAAATTATTGGTCCCCTAAATTTCAATTCCTTAGTTTTAATCTTTTAAATTTCACAATTGCTTATTTTAATCTTTTAAGTTTCACAATTATTCTTATTCAAAAAAAAGTTTCACAATTATTCAATTTTGGACTACAAATTTTAATTGCTCAATTATGATCCCTCAAATTTACTCTATTTTGCCGTTATTAGTCTTCCATTAACTTTTTTTACTAACAATTTCTTATTTTACTTTTGAAGTTTTTTTAGTATAATGGGTAAGGGCACTTTCTAACAATTAAAATTCGAAGGGATAAAATCAATTAACCGTAAAACTTAGCACGCTAAAAGTTAATTTAATAAAAATTATTTTCCATAAAAATTTGTCTCCGTATTACACTAAACAAACACAAAATTACTTATAGTTTTTAAACTTGAGATCAAGTGACCGGTGGTAGACATAGATCAATTGTGCTAGTTCATCAAACTCCTGTTACTGTTAGGCAGTCTCTATCAAAAGTTTCCATCATTTTAGTCCACACTATTATCTCTTTAACAAAGAATCAAAATCAATAAAATGCATGAATGTTACTCATAAAAGGCAGTTTTATTCGGTAAAGGCATCTATAAGATGCGGGACCAAGTGATATTAGTAAGATTAGTTGTGTTGCATTTTCGTCGTAAATTTGAATTAACTTATTTTTAAGGTTATACAAACAACTTATGGAATATAAATTAAGTTTTATGTTATTTTACAAGTTTACATTAGTAAAAATTGTATTTTAATAAGCTATTTTATCATAAACTATCATGACAAACTTATAATAATATATAAAAATTGTATAAATTTGCATAATCTAAAAAATAAGTTAATCCAAACAGACTCTATATTTGCGGTTTGGAACACTATGTTAATCTCTGCCCATCACATGTCTCTTACTAGCACGATCTCCATAACTTATGTGAAGCACCTTGGCACATCAATTAAAGAGGACCACAATATACTGCATCAAGGTTGGCACTAACGGCAACACTATTATGTAGCATCCTCAATGTAACATTTTTGGTACGTCCGTGTGAATCAAAGAGGGTCACAATATACTCCTCCATACCTATGTTATGTTTTAGTTTAGTCCACACCCCTTTCTCATAAAATAAACATATATTTTCCCGACGACACTCTTTTAAATATGATTTTAGTTTTTGCAATAAAAATGTTTATAAGAGTAGTTTCTCGGTAAATCTTTGTTTTATGATCAATCTCTGTAAACTCAGAAATAATGGCTAATGCTACGGTGGACCACATTCACAAGTGGTCCACCGTAGACAAAAATTGAAATTGTTCTTTTTTAATATTGATATACCTATGTAAATCAATATTATTTTAAAAAATTTGCTTTAGTGGTTTGAGATAACATTTTATTCTCCAGGAACGGCGTCAAAATGTTTTTTTTAAAAAAAATAAGAGAAAGAAGAAAATGCATTGAGATAACGTTTAGAAAAATAACAAAATAATTTTTTGGCTTAAATGCAGTTTTATCCCTACTATTTTGAATAAATCGGAATTTTACCCCTTTATTTCACTAAAATGGCATTTAATCTCTCTATGTAACTCCAAATTTAGTGGAGTTTGATTCTGTGGAAAGTTAACTCGATTACGGTCATTTTAGTATCAGTTTGATGAATTATTGATCAAACAAAGAAAAGCTATAATGGGTGTACAATCGAAAAAAAATTTAATATGGACACGGTAGATCATTTATGAATAATATTATAATAAATAAACATGATGTCTGTTGGATTTTCCCATACTTGTATCAATCACATGACGTAGTGTGGCTCTATACTACGTAATTATCCATATTTCATGAACGACATCTCTTGTTGTTTAACACGTTTTAACCCAATAAAAGCTTATGTTTCACTTGACAAAAAAAACTCATGTAACCATGTTTGTCAAAATTGGCATAAGCGTGTTGATAAAGATTGAGAGCAAATTAAACAAATGATGCGGCTTGGTTAATAAACTCTACTAAAAGATATTTCTAAATAATTTGAGAGCATTTGAATCTTCAAGTTATACATGTTTTTGGTCGGATTTTTTTACCTCTGAATCAAAATTTGAATTATCAACCCCCTTTCTCAAAGTGCTAATTGTTGGGTTCACTACAAGAAAAACAACGTCTATTCACGGCCATTTTGAGATATACCCACAACTTAACCTTGAGTATACGATAATTACCCACGGCACGGTGCCGTGGCAAAAAACCTCGTTGGTAATTCATTACCCAGAAAAAAGCCTGCCCACGCATTACCCACGACCTTGTTCATGTTATCTTCCAAGAATTAGCCGTGGATAATATCCACGAGATTACCATAAGTAGCTATTTCCCACGGCTTTTTCATGGAAAGAGTGGTTCCATCATGTGTAATGCATACCCACAACTTTGCCACATGAATAGTTTAGACGACGGCAATACCGTGGGTATTGTCAAATTTTTTTTTTTCCTTAACCTGTTGGTAGAAACTTTTGCATATTGTCGGGAGTGTTAACTTACTCCAATTTCATCCTGTTAAATGATAATTCCAATTCTATCATGTTAGTTAAGATACTTGCACAACAAGTAACCGTCATAGTTAGTTGAATATGATATAGTTAGTTACTTGTAGTTATGGTTAGTTGCTTGTGGTTGAAGTAACCAAAGTTAGTTAGAGTTACTTAACCATATGATTGTATAAAAATCACAAATTAGACTTTGTAATCACTTCACTTGATCAATAGAAATTTTCCCTTCTCTCTCTCAACTCTTTCTCTCAAAATCATCATTCATTTTCATTATTCATAGTTCAATAAGTTCTAACAAACTGGTATCTAGAGCCTCAAGGTTCGTGGCACTCAAGAGTTGATCAAGATTCACTGAAACTTGATCAATTACCTCAGCAAGAAGATGGCAAGTCAATTAGATACTCTCAGCAACAGTTTTGGTGGCAAACTCCCAATTCTTGATGCAACAAATTGGGATCGTTGGAATAAACAAATGAAAGTGATTTTTGGATTCCAAGAAGTGCAAGAAGTGGTTGAAACAACAATTGGTGATTTAGCAGCTGATGCAACAGAAGTTCAAAGGAATGCACATCGTGCATTGATGAAAAAAGATGTTAATCCAATACTGCTGATGGCCACAATAACAGATGAAGAAGATCATCATGAAGGTTGGTATCTTGACACTGGCTGCAGTAACCATATGACAAGTCACAGAGAATGGTTGGTGAATTTCAATGATTCATCAAAAACAAAGATAAGATTTGCAGACAACAGGACCATTCCAACTGAGGGTGTAGGTGATGTTTTGATCAAAGGCAAGAAAGGGAATCAAGCACTCATCACAGGTGTTGTATATGTACTAGCAATGAAGACAAATTTGCTTAGCATGGGCCAATTGTTGGAGAAGGGTTTCATCATGCATCTGGAGAACAATGTCATGGAGGTATTTGATTCACATAAGAACACTATTTTGAGAGCTCCACTATCTCAAAATAGAACATTCCAAGTTCAAATTTCTGCAAATGAATGTCTGGCTAGCATCAAGATTAGTGATGAAGCATGGTTATGGCATATGAGGTATGATCACTTTAATTTCAAAAGTTTGAGTCATCTGAAAAGTAATGAATTAGTGAAGGGTTTTCCTGCAATTAAGACTCCAAGAGATATTTGTCAGCATTGTTTGTTAGGCAAGCAAGCTAGAAAATCATTTGTTAAAGAAGTAGCTATGAGGGCAAGGCATATACTTGATGTTGTGTATACTGATGTGTGTGGACCTTTTGACACATTATCATTAGGAGGAAGTAGGTACTTTGTTTCATTCATTGATGAGTTCAGCAGGATGATGTGGATTCACTTAATGAAAAGCAAAGATGAAGTGCTTCAAAATTTCAAATCTTTCAAGTTAGAGGTTGAAAATCAGTCAAGTAAGAAGATTAAGGTGCTAAGGAGTGATGGTGGTGGTGAGTACACATCACACAAGTTTAAGTCTTTCTGTGAAGCAAATGGCATTAAACATGAAATTGTAGCACCTTACACACCTCAACATAATGGAATAGCTGAAAGGAGGAATAGAACAATTAAGAATATGACAAGATGCATGTTGAAAGAAAAGGAATTACCTTATAGCTTCTAGGGTGAAGCTGTGGTTACAGCTTGCTATGTTCTAAATAGATGCCCTACAAAGAAATAGAATCAAGTACCAACAGCTATATGGTCAGGATCTACACCATCACTCAAACATCTAAAAGTATTTGGTTGTCTTGGTTACATACACATTCCTGATCAGAAAAGAAAAAAACTTGATGAAAAGAGTGAGGTGATGATTATGATAGGCTATCACACTGCATGGATGTAACTTTTGAAGAAGATAAGAGCTGGAATTGGAATACTACTGCTGAAACATCTCAGAAATATATTCCATTTCAGTTACTTGATGAAGAAGTCACTGAGCTAGACACTATGTAGACACCACCCCCCATTGCACATGAGCCTGGTGCATTAAGAAGATCACAAAGAGGTCAAATTCCAAATACAACACTGCAGGGATATGAAACAATTCCTGACGATATGGTTACACCAGATGGAGATATAGTTCACTTAGCACTATATGTTGACACTGAGCCTTTGACTTATGAACAAGCAGCCAAGTATGATGAATGGAGGTGTGCTATGGAAGAAGAAATAGCATCCATAGAAAAGAACAAGACATGGAATTTGGTTCATTTACGTGCCAACAAGAACCCTATAACAGTTAAATGGATCTACAAATTGAAGCATCACCCTGATGGCTCCATAGCAAAGTACAAAGCAAGGTTGGTGGCAAAAGGTTTTCTACAGAAGCACCGAATTGATTTCACTGAAATTTTTGCACCAGTTGCAAGAATTGAGACTGTGAGATTAGTAGTTGCAATAACAAATCACTTTGACCGGGAATTTGTTCAATTAGATGTCAAGTCTGCCTTTCTTAATGGCAAACTTGAGGAGGAAGTGTATATTGAACAACCTCAGGGACTTATAGCTAAAGGAAAAGAAGATCATGTGTTGAAGCTGAACAAAGCTCTATATGGCCTAAAGCAAGCACCAAGAGCCTGGAATTTGAGGATAGATGAATTTCTTAGCAAAAATGGATATTCTAAATGCACAGTGGAGCATGGAATTTATGTTAAAGGTACATCTCATAAAAGACTTTGCATAGTGTGTCTGTATGTAGACGATTTGCTAATAACTGGCAGCAGCAAAGAAGAAATTGACAAGCTCATAAAGTTGTTAAGTTCTGAATTTGACATGAGAATTTAGGGGGTCTGAAGTATTTTCTTGGGCTAGAATTCACTAAAACAAGTAGTGGTATGCTGATACATCAGAAGAAGTATGTCTCAGATATACTAAAGAGGTTTAACATGATGAATTGTAACCCAGCCAACACCCCAATGGAAACTGCTTCAAACTTGAATGCAGATAGTGAAGGCAAAGCTGTGAATAGTACTCACTATAAACAGATAGTAGGAAGCTTAAGATATGCTTGCAATTCAAGGACTGATATATGTCATAGTGTGGGGATTGTCAGCAGATTTATGCAATCACCTAAGCTATCTCATATGCAAGCTGTGAAGAGGATTTTAAGATACTTACAAGGCACAATTTACTATGGTGTTTTGTACTCAAAAGCAGAAAAAGATCAAAGGAAGTTAGTTGGTTATTGTGAGTCTGATTGGTCATGTGACAAAGTTAAAAGAAGAAGCACAATGGGGTATGTTTTCACATTATTCAATTGTCCTATATCATGGAGTTCAAAGAAGCAGACAGTAGTTGCTTTGTCTACATGTGAGGCTGAGTATATCTCTACCTGCAATGCTGCTTGCCACGACATATGGCTGCAATCCTTGCTGCAAGAAATGAAGATTGATGTAGAACATGAAGTTGAACTAATGGTTGACAACAAATCTGCTATTAACCTGGCTAATTACTCCATAGCACATGGGAGAAGCAAGCATATCGAAACTAAGTTTCATTTTTTGAGAGATCAAGTTACAAAGGGGAAAATCAAGATGTCTTACTGCAACACAAATGATCAAATGGCAGATGTGCTCACTAAGCCATTGAAGATTGATAGATTCAAAGATTTGAGAAGAATGCTGAATGTACAAAGTCTAGAGAATTTGAATTAAGAGGGTGTGTTAAATGATAATTCCAATTCTATCATGTTAGTTAAGATACTTGCACAACAAGTAACCGTCATAGTTAGTTGAATATGATATAGTTAGTTACTTGTAGTTATGGTTAGTTGCTTGTGGTTGAAGTAACCAAAGTTAGTTAGAGTTACTTAACTATATGATTGTATAAAAAGCACAAATTAGACTTTGTAATCACTTCACTTGATCAATAGACATTTTCCCTTCTCTCTCTCTCAACTCTTTCTCTCACAATCATCATTCATTTTCATTGTTCATAGTTCAATAAGTTCTAAGACATCCAACACCAGAACCAATTTCAAACAAACTAAACACTAACTAAATTTAAAATAAATCAAATTGAATCAGCAAAAGATCACTAGCTCAAAATAAAATGTAGTGTTAACAAAATTGACACTATTACAAGTGTCAAAATAAACTGATAAGAAGCTAGCAGTTTGGACAAAAGATGTAGCCATAACCGTATATAGAAACGTCGCTACAAGTCTAAGCTTAAGATTAGTTATAATAACTAAATGCACCAAAAATCTAAGCATGAACTAGGCATTGCTGATACTTTTCGGATGCATGACCAGTTAGCTGAAATTGGAAAATGAACTAGGCACTGCTGTCCAAGACCAGTTAACTGAAATTGGTACTAGTGTTGAAGACTATCGTGAAATTCTGTCGAAGACTAACTGAAATTGATGCTTAGTTTAATGTAGTTATGATTTGTGACAAACCTCACTGGTGCTTAGTTTGTATTCACTATGCTTACACATTGTAAATGAAAGAACTTGGCACTGCGTTGATTCTATTTTTAGAGTGATTCACATTGTAAATTGGAGTTAGCTCTATCTTTGTACAAATTGTAATTATCATCTTATATTAAATGAAAAAGTTTGATTGAATTGTCTCAATATTTTAACATTTTAATGTTGTGTTTATTTGAAGTAGTTCACACTCCAGAGCTATGGTGTGTTGGAGTGTATTGGTATTTTTATTTCTCTAGCCTCTTTCTTATAGTGTTGTGGAAGGTGTTTATTATGTAGCAGACATTAACTCCTTGTACCTTTTTTTTTTCTTCTCATACCTTAGCATTTATGTTCATTTTTTCTACCTCATACATATTGACAACGTAGTGCCAGACTGCCAGTGATAGTGAGCCTGCTATTATTTCTTAAACCAATAATTGAATTTTATCAGTGTACTTTGATAGTGAGCCTGCTATACACTAGCTGCAAAGAAAATATAACAGATTTTGATGACCATTTCCATTTAGTGTACTTTATCAGTATACCTTATCAATTGTTACCATATAAGTGTACCTTAAAATGCATTCATATCAGTGTTACCATATAACTTGCTTGGAGAAATTCAATGATTTTGTCTTATTAGGCCTTGTAATTTTAAATCTCATGCTTATTTGCAAGGAATGGATTATTTTTAACTTTGGAGACATATATCTTTCTGTAATTTTATGCTTAGTTGCAATGATCTATTTGGAATGAATTATTGGTAGCTAGTGTATGCTTAGTTTCGGATTAGAAATTGAAATTGTTTCTGATTTGGAGTGAATAAAACTTTTGGTACACTTACATGGTATAGCAGGCTCATGAATTCACTTTCAAGCAAATTTTGGAACACTGCTATGGTATAGCAGACTCATGAATCCACTTTCAAGGATCAACATACTGCTCAAAATTCACAACAAATTGAAAACTAGAGCTACCAAAAAACCAGCAAGGTTATACTTTTTACTTGCAATTTTGTTCTTCTCAGGTTTTCTAGTGCTACACTATATGTACCAAAATGAAATTGAACTACTTCAAATAAACACAACATTAAAATATTGAGACAATTCAATCAGCAGCTGTCTCTTAGCGAATCTCAACAGCTAGAAGTGCTACAAGGGCTGCTGTATGATTTTTCTCTCAATTCTGATTTTGCCGATAGGTGGAAATGGAAACCCGGCATATTGGGCTCTTTTTCGGTCCGTTCTTATTATATTGTTTTGACTGATTCTCATCCGGTCGAGGAGTTAGAAGCAAGTTTGTTGGCAGCTATTAAAAAACTGTGGAAGATTGATGTTCCATCAAAAGTGCTTGTGTTTGGTTGGCGCTTTATTCTTGACAAACTACCCACGCGTCAAGCACTTCATCATAGAGGTATTTTACTCAATCCAAATGACTTGTCTTGTGCTCTTTGCTCTCTACATGTAGAGGATATTGGACACCTCTTCTTTTCCTGTCAATTTAATAGTGGAATTTGGAATGCTATTGCAAGTTGGATAGGGAAATCAATACCAACAGGGGTCGATGGCTGCACTCATTTTTTGATGTTCGGTAATTTGGTTAGCTTGAAAAAAGGAGGGAGAGTAAGTCGCTTGATTTGGTTGGCTACTACGTGGAGTATATGGAAATTGCGTAATGATGTGATTTTTAAAGGAGTCACCCCGGATGCAGTAAATCTTGTTAACGACATCAAAACCATTTCTTGGCTATGGTTTTCCGGTCGGTCCGGTCGTAAAACTAATTTGTCTTTTTTGAATTGGTGTATTGACCCTTTGGGTTGTTTTGCTAGCACTTAGCTATGTTCTCTTTGTAAGGGATTGAGTACCCCTTGTACTCCCTTATAATAATTTTTTGCTTATCAAAAAAAAAAAAAAAAAATTGAGACAATTCAATCAAACTTTTTCATTTAATAAGATGATAATTACAATTTGTACAAAGATAGCGGCTAATTACAAATATTTAAAATTAATCTACAACCCATTTACAAACTTTTTTTGCAAATATATTTTTTCCCTCAAAGATTAATTTTACCCATTTACAACCCGCACCAATGAGCTTTGTCGCAAACTGCAATTACATTAAACCCCGGTTGCATAGCAATATATGCGACTGACAGAATTTCACGGAGCACCACTTTCAGCTAATCTTCAACATAATCAACGCAATGCCTAGTTCTTCCATCTTCTTCTTTTACATATAAAATATTATATATCATTTGCACTTCAACTTCTACTACATCAGTACCTAAAGAACCAAAGTTTTGGTAAAGAACAGAAAAAAGAACTAAAGTTAAATACTAAATTCAAGTTGTAAAGGCTATATATAAGCAATTCAACCATTTGAAAGTGTCCCTTTTCAAATTTCTCCAAATAAAGTGGTGTCTAAAACAAGTTTTAGATACCATTAAAGAAACAATATCGGGCAGAAGAGGAAGAGAAAATGGTACTGCATCTTTGTTTCAAATAAGCATTTTATCAAACATCTAGAGCACATTAAAAAAACAAATAGCTTCTATGTGAGTTGTAAGGTTAAATACAGAAAATCAAAGTATAAAAAGGATACAAAACATCTGTCAAAAAAAAAAAAAAGGATACAAAACAATAATAAATAATAATAAAAAAAAAAAAGAAACCTTGTTACTGGTGTTGTGTTGATGTTCAAAACAAATAGATTCAGAATCGTGAAATTGAACAAAGGAGGCGGTGATGTTCAAAACGAGAGATATGGGAGTGGCGTTGTGAGGTCCATCGGCGGCGAGCGGCGGCGATGCTGCGTTGAGAAAAGGAGGTCGATAGAAATTTGATGAAGGAAGGAAGACAGAGAGAGTGAGCGAAGCTGGATTGCGAGAAAAGAGAGTCACGTGACTCACTTGCCATAATCTTTTAATCCTACACCTTTATTTTAATCTAATGGTCAGTATTCATTCTCATATTCTCATATAAGTTTACCATTCTCATATGATACATCCTATATTATATATATCATATTTTCATACTTAAGTAAATTAAATAAAATCAATCTCATGAACAATTGAGAAATAAACATGGACAACCTTCAAAATAGTATAAAATAATATAGATAACATTCAAAAGAAAAAGAAACATAAACAAATAAATATCTTTAAAAAATGAAAATTATCGTGTGGGAGAGATATAGAAATATAAATATATATATATATATATATAGAGAGAGAGAGAGAGAGAGAGAGAGAGAGAGAGAGAGACGGAGAATTTATCATTGGTGTAGAATAAAGAATGCATAACACTTTTCACCCACACTATTAAAAATGCACCTTGAATATAGTTAAATTTGAAGTGTGATTGTGAGAGTTGTCTGTATTTTATGTCTGTCACACTTTTATTAGAATTACCTTCAGCTGAAGAATTTATGAAAAACCTAAAATAATTTAATATAATTTTAGTTTTTTATAATCTTTGAAATTTCTTTATAATTCCCATTTCAAACTTTCCATAAACTTTCGTTCAAGCCTTTTCAGGGATGATAATTTATCAATGTGAATGGAAATTTACACATAAACTTTTTCCCATTTGACGCTCACGCATGAAGATTGTTTCTTTATGTTACGGTGACAGGAAAAGTCTAAGAATAGGATTAGGGTCAAATTATGTTAATATTTATTTGAAAAATAATATATAATTTACAATTATTTTATGTTGATGGAGTCCCTACAGAGTATTGGAAGATAGATAGAGAGAATCTATCAGCATTGTTGAACGGGGAACGAGAGAGTACTTCACATCCCACTATGCTCATCTAATATTCTGAAACATATATTGTATTTTCTTCAAATAAACTAACTAAAATTAATCTTATAAATATTTGCAAAAAAATATAGACAATCTACTAAATAATATAAAATGAAAAAGGACATAGACAATCTTTAAAAGAAAAAATGAGAGTCGATTAGAGATGATTTAGCAAACAAACATATCCTTGAGGGAATTTATTGCAATCAAATAATCTTTGGTATATTTTAATTTTATAGAAAACTATGCTACCAAAATATCTTAAGGCTATGAAGTTTATAATTATTTTATATTTATAGAGTCTCTATATAGTTCCGAGGATCAAGATGAAAGAAAAAAAATCTCTTAATAATGTAGAACGGAAAGCGAATGAATACTCTTCATCTCGCTCTTTTCTGTAACATCCTTAAATCAAATTACTCAATTTTATCATAGAAATTTAAACCAAATTACTCAAACAATATTCAAAATAAACACATAAATAATATTAAAAAAGAAAACTATCTCGTGCACGGTACGTGTCAACATACTACTAATGGTTAAAGAAATAAGGGTTAATAGACTTTTACCCCCTACAAAGTAGGCGATAAAAGTAGAAGTTTTAAGTAAAAATTTAGAAAGTAACTCTTGTAGTTGGTACTCAGAGTAATTTCCTCAAAGTTGCCACCTAATTCCTTCACATGTTATACTTTTTTTTTTTTTTTTATAATCATTCACATGGTATACTTTATTAGTTTCTATTTCTAAGAAAAATGAGACCAACAAGTAAACACCAGTAGAGGAAAACTATGATCCTTAATATTTAATATATATATATATATATAGAGAGAGAGAGAGAGGAAACCGTCGTTTTGCTCCCTGAATGTGCAATTCGCTGTTATATAAGTCCCTTACTCAAAGAAAAATACAAAATAGTCCTTGAATCAGCAATCTGTTAGTCACTTTAGTTTCTGCCGTTAAAAATCACCGTTAACTTCACAAAAAAACTAATGTGGCATTTTTTGGGACACGTGGCACGCTGAATAAGCATATTAGTTGATCAAGTGGACTGATGACATGGTCAGAGATTAAAATGACATAAAAAAATCATTTCTTCATCTTCTTCATGCATTCATCAATGAAACTCAAGATTTTAAACCCGTGCTTAAAAAATTAATCAATCCAACATGTGCAAAATTTTAACCAAATCTTCAAACAAAATCCCTAAAATTTTAAATCTTCAATTTATAAAAATTGAAAAAGCAACGAATTGACACATAATAGTTAGATTAAGATTCATCTTCTTCCTTTAATTTAATGAAGCTTTATCCAATCTCACAATTTTCACCACCTTCAACAATGGAAAACCTCTCTTCTTCAAACCCTACAATTCCATCACCTTCACCAATCTCACAACAACAACAACAATTAGGGGTGTTCAAAAATACAGTTAACTGAACCAAATTGTAGTTCGAACTGCATTGAACCATTATTTAAACTGAACCATTTGATATGGTTTTCAAACTGAACCGCTTTTAAAAACCAATTATAATTCAGTTTAAAACCGGTTCAGAACCAGTTTAAATTTATGATCTACTTTTAAAAACAAAAAACAAAACAATCTATAAATTTTTAATATAAATCATTTTTTCTATGAACTTAAAAAAAAAAACAGATTTAAGATATATATATGTAAAAATATCAAATAATAACAAAAATGTCAAGTTAGTGTAGTGGCAAATTAATTATACATTCAACCAAAGGATATGGGTTCTATTCCCACCTTTGACAGTTTTTAATAAAATAGATAAATATTTAATTAATAATCATTTAAACTAATTATATTATATTAATAAAAAATTATTAAAATAAATGTTGCCGGAGCACCGCCCATTCCACCGGACCGCCGCCGCAGACCGCCGCCGGGCACCGGAAAATTCCAGTTCTGCCGCCGTGACTTGCCGGAGCTCCGCCGCCGGACTGCCGTCAACCACCACCGGCAGCTGCCTTGCCACCAGCCCACCACCACTTATATAATTATTTTATTATTTAATAATTTAATTAATGTTAATGTATTTAAATAAAATTAAAATATTTTAAACTAATAAAAAAATCTGGAAGTTAAGACAAAAAAAAATCTGGAAAAATCTTATATTAAAAAAAATAGGCTTAAATGCACTTTTGGTCCCCCTATTTTGATATTTTTAAACTTTTGATCCCCCTATTTTAAAAACCAACATTTTGGTCCCCCTATTTTAAAAGTCAACATAATTATTTAGTCCCCCATTAATTTTAATGATGTGGCGCTTAGTTGGCATTAGTAATAGGAAAAAAGAAATTCCATGTCATTAATGATTTAATTAATTTTATGATTTATATATTTAAATTTTTTTATGAGATAAACATAAAATTAAAAATAGTAATAACAAACTGAAAAAAATCTTTCATAAAACACAATTGGAAGAAATCTTCCGTAAATTTTTTTTGAAAGAAACCTTCCATAAAAAATGTTTTTTAAAAAAATCTTAAATTATAAACACCCATTAATTTCTCATCTTCTTGTTCTTCTTCTGTCTTTCTCCTCTTTGATGCTATCCACAAATCAGTTTCATCTCTTTCAATTTCTCATTTTTCCACAAATCAACAACACCTATTTTTCATCTCCTTTATAAAATTTACCCAAATGAGAAATCAAATCATCATACAAGAAAAGATGAAATAGTGAACCCTAAATTAAATCTCCAGTCCATTTTCGTGACCTTCCTTTGTCACAATCATCCTTCACCATTCTAGGTATGCAATTTCTTTTGAGATTTGAGAAAAAATTTCTTCCGAAAAACTCAAATCTATGATGACTGTATTTTATAGGTTATAAAAATGGTGGAGATTTCAGATCTGGGACAAGTTTGGGTTGGATGTAATAAAGTTTCTGGGTATCTTTGGTGATAATGATTATGAGAATAGACTGAAATGGAATCGTCGATGAGCGGACAAGATTGATGCTGGATATGGGCGTTGATGATGATGATGAAGTTGGAGTTTTTGTTTTATTTTTTTGTTAGGTTGTTTTTATTTTATTTTGTGTTTAATTGAGATTCTTTTTTAATACTGTATATTAGAAAGTGAATAAATGCGATGCAAATTAATAAAATAAGATGAAAAACGGTTAATCCACACATCCATGCCAACTCAAAGTCACATTAGCAATTAGGGTGCCACATCACTTAAATTGGTGAGGGATCAAAAAATTATGTTGACTTTTAAAATAGGGGGACCAAAATATTGGTTTTTAAAATAGGGGGACCAAAAGTTCAAAAATATCAAAACAGGGGGACCAAAAGTGCATTTAAGCCAAAAAAATATCTATAATAAAAAACTTCTTTTAGAAAAAAGAAAAAATATGTATTAAAATAATCTAATTAAAAATAGATTATTTAAAACCAGTTTATATTTTACGAACCAGTTTTAAACTGGTTATGAACTGATTTATAAAAATAAACTGGTTTTATAAAAAGTGGTTCCAGTTATTGAACTGAACCATATAAATGGTTCAGTTCAGTTTATGAACCATGAACACCCCTAACAACAATCTCCTTCAATTCTTCTCTCTCTCTCTCTCTCTCTCTCTCTCTCTCTCTCTCTCCTCCCTTAAAAAACAATTAGGCCCCGTTTGGATTTTGGTTATTTTTAATAACTTATGTAAATAAATAAATAAATAAATTTTTGTGTTAATTCATAAGTTTTTATTGACAAAAATTGTCTTTTATAAGTTATTTTGTCATAAACTACTTTGAAAAAACATTATTCCTGGTTGGATTTGAAGTGGTATGGAGAGTGTAGATTCTGTAGGATGTGGTCATCAAGGCTAGTAGGATACTAGACACTGATATTGGAAGAAGAACCTCTCTCTCTCTCTCTCTCTCTCTCTCTCTTTCTCTCTCTCTCTCTCTCTCTCTCTCTCTCAAGATCAACAACAACAACATTCACAATTACATGATCTAGAGTAAAGAGTTGTCTAATTTCCTCGGGTCTCCATATCGTGAGAGGAGATCCTCTGCAGTGGGAAAAAAACTGGAGAGGGAGTAGTGTTGTCATCCACTCCACCCTTCATTTAATAATTTTTTAAAGTGAGTTACTATTTAAACTTTGTATTGATGGTTAGGATTTAAATTTAGAAAAAATTAATTGGAGAGGATCTCCTCTCCCTTATCTATATCAAAAGTTTATTTCATATAATGAATATACAAACCCAATTGAACCGGGAATCTTAAATTTCTTATTAGATTAATCATTATTAGAATGTTTCTACCTCAAAATATTCAGAACTCAATTCATCACTGGCATATTACTTTGAAGCTAACTAATTGCATTATGTGAAGGTGGTGAGGAGACAAAGGAAACAACAACATTTTTAGGAGTTATTTATGGAAATCAATTATCTTGGATAAAAGGGTTTTGTTATATGAACTTTTTTACAAATAAAAAAACTCAACTATTTCTATATTATTAGATTAGATTAGATTAGATTTACCTCTACATTTGTGGAGTAAATTTTCTATATGACTCAATAAGCAATCCGTAAATTTTTGAATTCTGCAATTTTTGAATTTTATATAAATGTATGATGAAGATGAGGATGAAGAAGAATGAGAAAAAGAAGATGAAGAAATGAAAAGAATTTTTTTTGTCATTTTGGTCTCCAGCCATGTCATCAGTCCACTTGTCCAACTAGTATGCTTATTCAGCGTGCCACATGTCCCATAAAATGTCACATTAGCATTTTTTTGTAAAGTTAACAGTCATTTTTAATGGCAGAGGCTAAAGTGACTAACGAAGTGTAAATCCAGAGACTATTTTGTATTTTTCATTGAGTCAGGAACTAGTATGACAGCGAGTTGCACAGTGAAAGACTAAAATGACTGTTTTCCCTACTTGCAACACGTTTTCCTTAATTCACATCCCAGGCATTAATTGGAAACCAATTGTTCTCAACTTTTCTATAAATTGGACTTATTTTGGACCAAAATTATTCGCATAAAACAAACACAACACAAGAGAAAAACAAAACTTAGGGTCCGTTTGATCTGCAAAATGAAAGTACTGGACAGAACAGTACAGGACAGTACAAGGCAAAACAGCACAGGACAAACATTTACGATATTAAACAAATTTTGTCTTGTATGTTATTTAATGGAAAAAATGTTATTTTGGTGATTTAGAAAAGTTGTGCTGAGGACAAAAAGTTGTCCCATGGTTCAGTGGGGGACAAGAATATCTGATTTTGTCTAGTCCCTTGACCCCCAGTTTGTCCAGTACCAGTGTCAGTTTTCAAATCAAACACAGTACAAAAGAAGTTTTCCTGTCCAGTCCCCTGTTTTTTAGCAGATCAAACGCACCCTTAGAGAGTAATATTTCATATACACACTATGGCTCTGAAAATCTCCATTGTTTTTGTTCTCTTTGTTATGGCGATTTTGTTCTCCATGTTTAAACCTATATTGTTTTTTACTCGGTGCCTTAAGTTGGCATATTCCGTCTAACGCGCTAAAAATGCTAACCAGTATAATCAATTTGTATAATTTATATTTTAAAAGTATAAAATATAATACTATTAATACAAAATTTATTATTTTTAATTACCTTAATTAGTGCCTCAAGAGATTAGTTATCATAATTTTTTTTTATAAAACAAGAAAAAACTCTTTAATTTTCTTGAACAATTTTGATAGTGTACATTGATTTTTTTAAAGATGAATACTCCGGTATCCAATTTATATTATTGGTACCAATATTTTATAGGCAAAATTCAATGTCATATTTCATAAAATTTATATTTAAAAAATTTAAGTTTTAAATAAATTTTTCCTCGTAACTATATAATGGTAACCCAAAAAAAAAAAAATTCATGTTAAACTTTTTTTTTTAGTTGTTAAAATTTAAAAATTATTGAATATCTATACTAATATATAAAGGGTGACAAAAAAAGGAAAAAGTTAATTTGTATAAAATAAAAAAATATTGCATCACAATCTAAAGTGAGTAAAAAAAAGCTAGAAAAAAAGTGAAAAAAAAATTAAGAAGTACAACTTCAAGTGGCAAAACAGAACTTACCAAAAAAAAATGGAAAAAAGAAGAATGAAGTTGAGATAGTCTAATCTAAAGCTTCATTTTACAATTACACACAAGAAAATCATATCCAACGATGCACATGTTGCAGTATGAATTTGTCCATTTGACAAGTAAGACAAATTCCTAATAAATATACCAATTCTAAATTTATAATCGTTCACATAGTCACATGTGATACTTTCTATTTGTTAGAAAATTGAAGTCATCAAGTAAACACAAGTAATCCTTAATATTGAAGGCTATGGTTGCAACATACAACACGCTTTTCTTCTACCATAAGGTAAATATCATCGATCACATCCCATTATTGGAAACCAAGTGTTCTCATCAGTACTCTACCTTAAGTTCTATAAATTGGGCTTGGGTTTGTTTGGCGGAGGAGAAATATGAGAGAAATAGAGATGAGATAAAAAAAAGCACGAAAATCAATGCATGCACTATGTTAATCTAAGTGCATGCATTGATTTTCGTGCTTTTTTTTCTCTCATTTCTCTTTCTCTCATATTTCTCCTCTGCCAAACAAAGGCGTAGAGAGTATAATTCATTCATATACAAAATGGCAAAAAGTGTTAATTATATTCTACCTAGTCTATACTATAATGGCAAAAAGTGTTAATTATATTCTTACATATAGACAAAAAGTTGCTTAATTATATTCTACCTACTCTTGACATGTTATACTTTCTATATGTAAGAAAATTGAGGTCAACAAAGTAAATACAAGTAATCCTTAATATTGAAGGCTATGGTTGCAACTTGCAACACGCTTTTCATCTACTTGATATGGTAAATATAATTGACCACATCCTATTTTTGGAAACCAAGTGTAGAGAGTATAATTCATTCATATACAAAATGGCAAAAAGTGTTAATGCCTCCCTTTGTTATGGCAATTTTATTGCACCGAAACTTTTGCTATAGGCCCAATAAGAGAGCAAAAACTAAACCAAACAAAAACAATAAAGTAAAAATTACATAAGCAACACCTATAAACTCTATTTTACGGCCCTATTTTACAATATGATTTTCCATATCTACAATTTAAAATTGTCAAAAAAAAAAGCTTTTGAATTGCAAAGATGAGGAATCAGATAAGGCTTAATTAGATAAGGCTAAATTATTTTAGTAATCACCCAAATACCATTAGGCATATATTTAAGAAGAAAATAAAAATTCAACCACCAAGATCAGTCCCAGTTACTTCCCTCAAATTTTTATACCTCTTTGAACTTTTTGATGTAATCAATTAATCATGTGTCCACAATCGACCGCAAACGTACCCTAATATATATTATTTCGCATTCCTTCTATTTGATTATTTCATTTAATAAACTTTTGTAAAAATAAATATATAAGACTAACTATAAGAGGAAAACTTATGATCCATAATATAATATGTATAAGACTAACTATAAGAGGAAAACTTATGATCCATAAGACTAACTATGGTTGCAACTTGCAACACGTTTTACTTAATTCGCATCCCATGCATTAATTGGAACCCACTTGTTCTCAACTTAAGTTCTATAAATTGGACGTATTTTGGACCAAAATTATTCACACAACACAAGAGAAAAACAAAAAACTAAGAGATAGTAATATTTCATATACACACTATGGCTCTGAAAAGCACCCTTGTTTTTGTGCTCTTTGTTATGGCAATTATTATGAATGGCCATATGGAAGCTGCTCTGGAACCTGGAAAGGACAAATCTGAAAAGTACTCGATAGATTTTTGTGCCATTTGGCAGAACCAATGCGTTAATTTACATATCCCTATGGCCTGTGATATGTATCATCGTTGGTGTTCTTCGGCTGGAAGAGTTGCTGAAACGGAGAAGGTAGGTATTGGTCACTAAAGCTGCTTCAAATGTTTCTAAATCCCCTACTCCATGATACTATAGTATTGTGAGAAGATATTGCTTATAAATATATATAGCTAAATAATTACCCTACTTCATGAATCATGATATTATTATATATAGTTAAATAATCACCCACGATGGTTGGGTACGTCTTAGTGTGTGTATTATTGTACTAATAATACATATCGTTGTTATATAAATAATGATGATATGGTTTGAAATATATTGATATTAATTATTTGTATTTTGTTGCCAAGCTATATATAGTTATATGTGCCAATATTGAAATAAATTGATGTACTACTCACTTGCGAAAGATGCATAGTCTCTGAATATATATAACACTTGTTTCTTACTTTTGGTGATTATTTAGATATTTTAAAAATAAAATTAGTTATCAAAAATATTTTATAAAGTTATTCAAAATAACTTTCAATTTGGAATAGTTTTTAGATTTTAATTTTTTTTATCAAGTGGGTTAGAAGCTAAATTTCATCCTTAAGCGAAACTCATGAAAATTTAGTTTAACTTTTTTATATATTTTATATAACTACGTACAATTAATGGATATAACTTTGCTTTAAACAAAGGAAAGTTGCAAGAAGCAAGAACCTAAAATATATATAAATAAATATAAAAGAAAATAGTTCAAAGAAAGAGGGGGCAAGAACCTGAACCCTTCACAAGGTTAACAAAACTTAAAAGAAAGAAAGACAAGTCTAATCTAATCCATACAAAACCATTCTAATTTGAAGAGGAAATTTGAGTCCACTAAGTATAACAGGAAATTGATAAACCAGTGTTTTTTAGAGTATTAAACTCTCGATTAGACTCCTAAGTCCTTCCCTATCTTTCGGAACACCTGAGCTAACGTACCAAAACATCTTTGACTCTAACAAATATACAGAAAAATGCTAACTATAATGTTCATTGATAAAACAACTAAATATTAATTTAAGTTGTTTTAAAATTTGTTTACTTAATGATAAAAATAAATAAATTCAATGCAACGTTTTTCTTTTTTGTTTGTGGCTTATTAATTTGGTGCGATATCCATGTGCATTGCAACGTGGACTAGTGAAGGTAGTCGTTTTGCTCGAATTGTATTTTGAAAGGTCATTTGTTGTTAGGGAATGTAGCATTAGGCATTAGCTAAGGGATTAAACCATCATCATAGAGGTGAAGTTAAGTCCAATTGTATAGCTGTTATAGGGTTGGCATTTTGTAAAAATTGAATTGTTTTGTTACCTTTATGTAAGAATGCATGAACTTGTTGTGTATATATATGCCCTCTAGTATAGCAACTTGCAACACGTTTTCCTTAATTCTCACATCCCATTATTGGAAACCAATTGTTCTCATGATCACTCTACCTTAAGTTCTATAAATTGGACTTATTTTGGACCAAAACTAATTAATGACACAAACCAATTGTTCTATGATATAAAATAATACTATAAAAGATGTTAATTACCTCTTAATTCAACACCCTCAACACTTTTAGGTTTAGGAGCATTACTACCTATTTATTTATATTTATGATATAATACTAGGTTCAAATGTTGTGCAATAGTGTGACGAGTAATTAAGGGTACAATACTTTAGGAATTAGGATCAACCTGCACACACTACTTGTGCAATAGATAACACTCAAACTCATAAGAATGGTCTAGATGCATGGTAATAACCTCTTAATCCAACACCCTTAACACTGTAGGAGCTATTCATAATCACCACAAACAAGGGGAATTAAAACAAACGAAACATGATCTTTTCCATAGTATTATTGCAATGAAAATGAGATTAATTTTACTTTTCTTTTTCGATGCAATTAATTATACAACTAATGATTTCATATATGGAACCGGAACCTATTTTGAGTTTCATATAAAACTAACAAAACTGATATTATGGCTCTATTTGGTAAAAACAGCGGTTAGCTGATAAGCTAGCTTATAGCTTATGGCTGATGGCTGATGACTGATGGCTGATAGCTTATAGCTGATGGCTGATAAGCTAATTGAAGTGTTTGGTAAAATTAGCGGTTTATCTGATTGATAAATGTAAAATGACATAAAAGAACATCTGTAATTCAATAAAATTTATATCAAATTAATACTACTATTTAAGATACTTAATCAATTTAATTTAACATTTTAAATTTATTAATTTAATCAATATAAATTTCATATATTATTATTAAATTAATTTTTATATGCTGATTTTTTTTAAAAAAATTAATTTTCATTATGTATCAAAAGTACTTAAAAAAAGGGACAATGTGGATTGATACAGCTTTCATAACAAATGCAATACAAATACACAAGGATAAATCAAAAGTACTGAAAATAGAACGGTAATAATATGGTAAGTAACGTTTTTTTTTTTTGACACAATGCTAAGTAACGTTTTTTTTATGCAATCGTAAGTAACGTTTTTTTTTTGACGCACCGTAAGTAACGTTTTAAAAAATAGATATCACGACATTTAAAAAAGAAGGCACAATATACTGTAGTAAGACAAAAATGGATAGGCAGAAGCGTAAAAACAAAATAGAGGTATAAAACATATTTATTTTGTTTTTAATTCTAATAAATTTTAAAGGATAAAAATGAATTTAAGATAAATTTATAAGGGTAAAATTGAAAAAAAAAGTAATAAGCTATAAGCTCATAAACTAGTTAAAATAGCGTCTGGAAAATAAGCTATAAGTCAGTAAAATAAGCTATAAGCTCATGATAAAAAACTGTTACCAAACAGGTCTTTTAGCTTATAAGCTATAAGACATAAGCTATAAATCAGTTTTTTTGTCTTACCAAACAGACTCTATGACACCATTTTTCCTACGCATATTTTCGAACGAGACATATTAGTCATTTCACTTGTAAAAAAGAAGGGCAGATTAGTAAATTTGCACTCTTCTTCTTCCTTGACAGATTGACCACCACACACCCCACACCACCACCACCAACCGCCACCACCACACACACCATCACCACACCACCACGACGTCGTCCTTCCTCACCACGACCACCACCATCACCACGCTAAGAAAGAGAAAGAACAGTGACATAGAGCGATGGATCCGTCCACCAGCCACCACCAAGCCGGCCGTTCGTCACCGCTACCACGCTGATAGAGAGAAGAAATCCGATGAGTGATAGGCCGGAGAAGAGAGAAAGAGAGAGCGACCGAAGAAAAAAATCTGAGACCACCACCACCATTTTCGCGTCACCACCAAGCTGGCCGTTCCCACCACCGGTGAGTGAGTGTTAGGCCGGAGAAGAGAGAAAGATACGGTGACCGGAGACGAAAGAATTTTTGACAGAAAAAAAGGAGTTCAGAATTCAGATCACCTCCATTTTTTTATACTCCATTTTTTCCAGTTCTATAACAGATCTTTGCCACGTGTCAATTAATAATTTTAAAGGCCTAGATTAAATCTCTGTAAAACAGTTTCTCTTCCATCCAAACAAAACAAAATCCTGGTCTCTCTTACTTCTTGTGTATTTAAAAAATTTATGTATTTAGAAACAGTATTATACGTGTGTGTCAAATATGTGTATATAAATTGTGTCATAATAACATTTCTGTAAAACTAATAAGTGGTCTCTCCAATACGCTATATTTTTCAACTCATATATACTTGTTGTTATTGGAGTTAAAAAACTTTTAAAATAATTTTAGCCACCGAAGAGATTACTGGTTGAGTCGCGGGTCAATACGCTTTCTTTAAGACGTTTCGCGGTACTGTCCAAATTTGTGCAAGACAGACTATCAACCACGAATTGAAGTCTCTAGGATTAAACAGCTTTGTTCCATTGATACTGATAACTATTGCACTGTAGATATCGAACAAAAAATACACACTCAAATATGGTACAAAAAATCAGTGCGCTATGATTTTAAGTTCATTCTAATATGGTGTTTTGACCAATCAAATATGGTACTTTGTGTTAGCCCATATTTTTACTAAGTAAAAAATATGTTCTAAATGAATAAATAAAATAATTATGTTTAATTATGTAATTATTTTTAATAATCATTAAATATGTTTGGTTTTCAGAAACAATGAATTTAATGATTAATCATGCATGGGCATGTGATAAATGTTCTGTTATGGAACGTTGCATTTAAATGCGTATTCTCTTTCTTTCAGGATCCTTTCGATTTGGTCGAAGTGTCAGTAGGGTCGAAGTATCCAGTGGGCAAAAGTAATTTATGGACTTAGCGAAATATTCAAAATGAAAGCATGGTTACTTCGACTTCGATGGAAACAACGGTTAACTCAGAAGATAAGAAAGGATTCAAATTCAAAATACGTGTCAAGACACGCGTCCTTTCTGTAGTTATTTAGGCGTTAGTAGCAGTTAGAAATTAGTGTCTATAAATAGCCTAGTTATGTGATCGAAAAAGGGGTCACAATCATTATACAGAAATCCTGATAAAACTCAAAGTACCCATGTTAACGAGAGAAACGAGTTCGAAAGGAAGAATGTATGTAATGTGTACCATTTATTTCTCTGTAAGCATTTACATTTGAATGCAAATTTACAGTATATTCATCTTTATCTTGTTTAATCTTTATTCCGACTCTTTTCTCCCATTCTGTTTATTCAATTGAATAAACATTCTTTCTTGCATTTCAAGTTATTAAAATATAAAAAGCAACACTTTATCAACATAAGAACAATAATGAACATCATTTACTTTGAAAGTACAAACAAAAGCACTATGTCCCGAGATTTACTAGTTGATCTCTCTTGTAATAATCAAACTAGCGTTGTTTACCAAATTTCACAGTAAACAAATTGGCACGCCCAGTGGGACTGTGTGCTTTACGTTTAAATTTCTTCAAAGTTTGTGTAGTTAATTTGTTCTGCATTTTTGTGTGTTGTTTCCAAAGATTCTTGTGTAGTGTATGCTTTTGAGGAACAGGAAATTACTCCCTGAAATGGTTAGACCACCACCCAGAAGTAACCCAAGACAAAACATGGAAAATCCGAACGGAAACAATAATAATAACGGTTCGAATGTATCAACCGCTTCGAGCGTTTCTGAGGCCATAATCTCTCCTGTAATCAGTGAGATTGTGCCCAACGCTAGTGGGGCAACAGTTTCCGCCCCAATATCTTCTGTGGTAAGTGCCACAATGACAATGCCAACATCTACAGTGGTACCTTCGACCACTACATAACCTATCTTGACCCTTTCCTATGCTATGGAGGGAAATTTCTCTCCAAATAGGACAAATGTTAATGGGGGTGGCGCTAGTTCTTCTACTTTCTCATTACCTTTTTCCCAATATGTGGGTCAAGGCACAAGTAGGAACTACCCATATGGTATGCCTACCAGTATGATGCAAGGTTTGCAAACAAGTGCATCATTGTTCACAGAGTCAGCACCAGGCGTATTTGTGCCTAATAATCAGATAGTTTCTGGTTCTGCTACTCGAAATGGCAATCCCTCATTAACCAACAATGCCTTGAATGCTTTAAGGCAACAAATGGATGAGAGTAATCATGACATGGTAAATATGTTAACACAACAAATTGGTACAGTATTTAACCCATTAATTCAAAATACAAACCAAAGTTATCAATTGTTGGCAAATCAAATGGGAAGAATTGCTGATTTCTTCGGGGCTCCTCAAGCCCATAATCAACAAGTTCCCCAAATTCAGAATGTGGTGCCTTTACAAATTGCACAAGCACCAAATAATGCCATTATGCTTGCCCCAAATAATGTTGCAAACCCCATAAACCAAGTCCAACAACCAGTGCCAGTGGTCGAACCACAGGTGCAAATTCAGGCACAGCAACAGGCTTTGCCCCAGGTCGAACAAAATCCTGGAATTGTGTTGGTAAATAGGAACCAAAATACTGATGATGTAGTTAGAAATGTCCAGAATAATAATTTTGCTGGGCAAAATAACATAGCCAATTTGGTCGAAACTATCCTAGCACAAAATGGTTTAAACATAGGCATGCATAGGCCTCATTTTGTTTCTGCCTTATCAGAATATGTGCTTCAAACAGAATTGCCAAGGGGTTGGAAAATCCCAAAATTTACTAAATTTGCTGGTGATACCAGCGAATCTACTGTTGAACACATAGCAAGATATCTAACTGAGGCAGGAGATCTAGCAAATAATGAGAATTTGAGAATGAAGTATTTTCCAAATTCTCTAACGAAAAATGCCTTTACATGGTTTACTACTCTCCCTCCACATTCAATTTGTAATTGGAATCAATTAGAGAGAGTCTTCCATGAGCAATTCTACATGGGACAGTCTAAGATAAGTCTCAAAGAATTAGCAAGTGTTAGGCGCAAAACTCCTGAGTCTATAGATGATTATTTGAATAGATTTCGTTTACTTAAGGCTAGGTGTTTTACTCAAGTGCCTGAACATGAATTGGTCGAAATGGCTGCTGGTGGCCTAGACTATTCGATCAGAAAGAAATTAGACACTCAGCATCTAAGAGATATGGCCCAATTGGCTGATAGGGTTCGACAGGTCGAACGCTTGAAAGCAGAAAAGGCTAGAAATTCAAAGTATCATAAAAAAGAAAAGGTTGCTTATGTAGAAACACATGATAGCGACCAGGAATATGACGTCTCTTATGAAGATGTTGAACAAGGGGAAATAGACCTAGCAGAATTAAAACCTGGTCCCCCTTACACTTGCAAGCTTTTAAAACCTTCAAATGGAAAAAACCCTGTTGAACCAAAAAATGATAAATATGTTTCAAAGACTTATACTTTTGATATAACAAAATGTGATGAAATCTTTGATTTATTGGTTACTGATGGCCAAATAGTGGTTCCAAAAGGTGTTAAAATACCACCATTAGATATGAGAAAGAAAAGAGGTTATTGTAAGTATCATAATTTTCTTGGACATAGAACCTCACAATGTGTGCTATTCAGAGACTTGGTTCAAAAGGCTTTGAACGAAGGAAGACTTAAGTTTGGTGAAAAACCCAAAGCTGCAAAAGCAGATCCAGAATCTTCACAGAATGCTGATACCCTCTATGCTGAACCACAAACTATTATGATGGTCGAAGCCATGGAGGTTTCAGAGGTGCAAGTGGAAAAAATCCCTGAAAAGGAGTACTTTGAAAAAATGAAAGTAGTATATCCTCGTGCTGAAGAGGATTTGATTGACTTTCTAAACAGATGCAAGTTAGAGAACAAAGGGGTGATGCTTTGTGCTCGTTGCAGTGCTGTTTGTGATAAGGAGGCTACTGCAGGCCTCATGAAGTTCCAACCAGTTGCAAATAGGCAGGGGGCAAACCCAAAACCGTCTCGTGGTAAAGGAAAGAGCATTCTAACTCGACCAAATAATATAGTCCAAACAGATCGAAGGCCCACTTTCCTTCCTTCTGGTTCGATTCCTATAGAACGCTGGATGCACCAAGGAACCATAAAGTTCAACAAGGGTGCAATGGAAGTTGGTGGCGCAAGTGGCACCAAATTAAGCTATTCAGAGGATGTCAACAAATACTCTTATAGGAACAATTACAAGGGTAAACATCCAATGACAAGGACTCAGTGGCGTAGGTTCCAACGCCAAAAGAAATTGGCTGCAACTAATCTTCAAACAGGCCAATATAAAGAAGTGGCTAGAAGGCCAGCAAAAGAAATGATCCTTCCTCCTATAGAAGAAAGCAAGATGGAAGATGATGATCTGCTGGACTCTGAGCCAGATTTCGACGTAATATGCGTGGTTTCCATATTACCATCAGAATATGATGTGCAAACAGAGATAACTGAGCTCGAAACTGATTTCGACCAGTTAGAAATGGCTGATCCTAAGCCAATTTGCTACTATGTCATGAACAATGGCTGCATCGAGGAGCAACAGGCTACATTCGAAAGGCCAGACTTAGGCATGAAAAATCATCTTAAACCCCACTTCATCAGAGCAAAGGTTGAAGGAGTTGGAGTTAACAAGGTGCTGATAGATGGAGGAGCTGCTGTTAATCTAATGCCTCTATCTATGTTACCCAAGATTGGCAAATATGACTGTGATTTGTCAGCCCATAACATTGTTTTGTCAAATTACGAAGGCAAAACAGGACATTCAAGGGGGGCAATTCAAGTGGATGTTGCTGTGGGCAGCATAGTTCGACCAACTTTATTCCTAGTGGTCGAATCCAAGGCAAACTTCAACTTACTATTGGGGCGAGAGTGGATTCATGGAGTAGGAGTTGTTCCTTCAACCCTTCACCAGAAGTTGATGTTTTGGAGGGAGGATGGCTGCGTAGAAAATATAGAGGCTGATCAGAGTTTCTATATGTCAGAGGTTGATACCATATTTTTACTAAGTAAAAAATATGTTCTAAATGCATAAATAAAATAATTATGTTTAATTATGTAATTATTTTTAATAATCATTAAATATGTTTGGTTTTCAGAACCAATGAATTTAATGATTAATCATGCACGAGCATGTGATAAATGTTCTGTTATGGAACGTTGCATTTAAATGCGTATTCTCTTTCTTTCAGGATCCTTTCGATTTGGTCGAAGTGTCAGTAGGGTCGAAGTATCCAGTGGGCAAAAGTAATTTATGGACTTAGCGAAATATTCAAAATGAAAGCATGGTTACTTCGACTTCGATGGAAACAACGGTTAACTCAGAAGATAAGAAATGATTCAAATTCAAAATACGTGTCAAGACACGCGTCCTTTCTGTAGTTATTTAGGCGTTAGTAGCAGTTAGAAATTAGTGTCTATAAATAGCCTAGTTATGTGATCGAAAAAGGGGTCACAATCATTATACAGAAATCCTGATAAAACTCAAAGTACCCATGTTAACGAGAGAAACGAGTTCGAAAGGAAGAATGTATGTAATGTGTACCATTTATTTCTCTGTAAACATTTACATTTGAATGCAAATTTACAGTATCTTCATCTTTATCTTGTTTAATCTTTATTCCGACTCTTTTCTCCCATTCTGTTTATTCAATTGAATAAACATTCTTTCTTGCATTTCAAGTTATTAAAATATAAAAAGCAACACTTTATCAACATAAGAACAATAATGAACATCATTTACTTTGAAAATACAAACAAAAGCACTATGTCCCGAGATTTACTAGTTGATCTCTCTTGTAATAATCAAACTAGCGTTGTTTACCAAATTTCACAGTAAACACTTTGATCATTCTTATATGGTAACTAAGATCATTCTTAAATAAAGAGGTTATTATACTATGACCATTCTTAATTTAAAGAAACTAGTAATACTTTAATCATTCTTAAAACCAATTAATCCTAATACTAAAATTAGTATCACAGATAACATAGAATTTACTTTGCATAAAATAAAGCAATCAATCATATTCCTTATTTATTTATTCTAAATCTAATCTTTAATATGAAACAGTTCTAACAAATCTGATTAATGGTGAATATTTCCACTCCAATATATATGTTTCGTGTTAATTAAAACAAACTCACTGCAACTATTTCTACTACTAAAACAATGACACTAGCTAGTAACAAGTGTGTATAGTAGAATTTATAAGAACTAGTTTGACAAAACACGGTTATTAAGAAAATGAATTTTAGTATTTAATTGATTGAAAATGCGTTATTAAAAATTGGATATAAAAATATAGTCACACTACTTAATTACCAAACCCCTAATAGCTCCTAATTGCACATCCTAGCAATATTTAAATTAGCTAGACATAACTAAAACTAAAGACATAATAAATAAATAAATAAATAAATAAATAAATAAGCATAAAAAAAATAGACATAATAAAATAAAGCAATAAAAATAAATAAATAAAATAAACAAAGACAATAAATAAAACAAATAAAATAAGAATCTGAATTAAAAAAAAAACTTTGAATACTGACACCGACAACATAACAACAGTAATAAAATTTTAACACTAACAGATTATACAAAACTAATAACTAAAATATAGCTATCTGTTTATCTTTTAAAGTCGGTGTGTGTTGAAAAGTGTGAAAAGACAACCTATTTATAGTGTTTGGAAATTGAGAAAAAGAGTTAAATAGGCGATGTGGGACAAAATTTAAATGTAGCAAATGCCATTGGATTGATTGGACGGAAGAGATCATTTCTTCTTCATTAAGGGCTTGTGGCGTGCGTGATTCTTTTGGGCCTATATATGCATGGTGGGCGCCATGCCCTTTGATGTATTGCATGGCCCATTTTTTTGTCCGTTTTGGCTCTTTTTTTGTCTGTTTTCGCTCCTTCAACTGATAAAATAAAAAACAAGGAATTAGCAACGATTTATAATATAATATAACAAAATAAAAATAAAAATAATTGAAATATTATATTATTTTAACTAAATAAATAGTATATTTTTAGTGTTATCAAACTCCCCTAAACTTGAACAATTGTTTGTCCTCAAGCAATTTAACTTGCATGTAGAAAACATTTTTTAAATGCTAAGCAACTTATAAACATAGACTTAGGAAAAATAACATCACTAATACTCGATCTCAGGCCCGGCTTGCACACATGTGCAGGGTGTGCGCCGGTGCCGGGCCTCCAAAATTTCCAGGCCTCAATTTAAAATTTTGAGGTTTTATAATATTAGTTATATATTATTTGTACTCATAAAATATCAGATATGTATTAATAGATTAATTTTAATACCCTAAAATAATAGTTATATATTGTTAATGTTCATAAACCATCATATGGGTATCAATAGATTAGTTATCTATACTCATAAATATCGTTCTACGACATTTAAATTTTAAATTATGATGTCTCTTTTTGACATTATATATAATGATAATTATTTTTTATGTGTTTCTTATGTATAATTTAAATGGAGAATAATTTTTAATAATTTTATATTTTTTTATTAGGCCGATTTTTAATATTTGAACAGGGTCTCTAAATAGTCGGGGACGGCCCCGCTCGATCTCGTACGTGGTCAGAAATTCAAATCGGCTAAGATTGATTAATTAGGTGTAATTTCAAACGAGAAGAGTATTGATTCGACACACAAAGTTCTCCCCTTTATGAATACCGAATTTGGATCATGTTGTTGTTCTAAAATCTAAACATTCTCCTTTGCTTTATCCTTGTTCATTCTAGACAGTCACATTAAGATCCTTCATCTATGTCACACACATATGACTTGATGATGCAAAATAAATTTTTGTATCATGTTAGCCGATGAAATGAGAATTACTACCCCTAGATCTATGTGTAATTTTTCTTTTTCGAATTTAGGTCTTCATTATTATAAATAAAAAATATATCAGTCATTTATTTCGGTACGTGTATATATCACTAAAGATTAGGTTTGATGCAACCAATTACTTCTTTAGACGTAAATCAACAAACTCAAAATTAATTGTATATAATTATTCGATTTATGGCTTATCATAGTTTTTTTTTTTGTCAAATAGATGTGGTTAGAAATTCCACCCTTAATGTGAATAAGTGAGATGATCGTAGTTTGAACTACTGCCCTGTATTTATATATATATATGTAATATTCCGGTAAATGAGTTAAATTTACGGAACGCTTATCACAGGTTTTTGTAATATTAAGGTGAGCAAAAAATTATGCATATGTAAAAGGCGTGACTTTTAGGACTGTGGTATTAATGCAAGTAAAAATTTTCTTTTCAATTATTTTTTTAAGCATATTCTTTTGATTCTTGACTATAATTGTTTTGTTATGAGTTTTTTTATTTAGTAAAAAAATACACGAACAAGAAAAAAAAAATACAGTAAACTATTTTTTATTTAGTAAATAATTCACAGAATTATTTTTTATTCAAATTGTTCCATATTATTATTGTTTTAACTAATTGTTTCTTATATATAGGTAATAGGTAATTTTTCATACTTGATTCTTTTTTTAATATCACATATTAATAGCATTAAATTGATTCCAATTTTATAATATTCATATCGTAAAATTAAATTCTTAGTTTGCAAATCAAAAAAATTCTTGAGTAATTGTTTTGACATAAATTTTTTTATTTAGCAAAAATACATGAAATTAATCGTATAGTTTTTTTGCAACAAACCTTGTAAAATCGCTGGAAAACCAACTATTACTATTTTTTTATGTGTATCTTTTATTGTGGTTTTTGTTCCTATATTTATGTGTAGATTTCTTTTAACTTAAAATTATTATCTTTTTTGTTTTTTCATCCTATTTTTATGTTTTATCTTTTTTTGATATCTTTAATTTTTTTAATTTTGTTTATAATAACAACTTTTTTTTTACAATAATAAATAATAACTAATTTTATTTCTTTAATTAATAATAATTTTTTTTTAAAAAAAAGAAGTGAACACGCTTCGTATTTTCCTGCAAAATTAACCCCCTTTGACAAAAGCATGAGATGATGGGGATTCAAAAACTCATCGTTCCATTTTACAAATTGAATGAGAGTATTTGTTCATAGCAGGAAACAAGATTACATGGAGTAGCTTTTTGAGTCGCGATATATATGATTTTTATTTTTATTTTGAATCAACAATATATATATATATTGATTGAAAGAGACTAGCACAAGGCGTGCTAAAAGTCACCAAAAGTTACAGAAAAGAAAAATTGCAAACACCCCAAAAAAAGGAGATGGCAAGCAAAATAAAAATACAGTACACCAGCCTAAAGCTATCCAAAGAAACTAGACAGCAGCATCAAAACTAGACACAGCAGAAATAGGCACGGCAGCAAAAACAAGACCCCCAAAACAAATAAGTCAGCAGCAGAAAAAAAAAACAAACTTTTAACTCAGCATCAAAACTAGTCGCGATATATATGATTAATACTTTTAACAAGAAAATAAACTTTGTTTTTAAAAAAGAAAACATTTAACTCTCAAATAGATTAAACTTTTAACTCTCTAATAGATAAGAAACAAAACTCTAATCTTTTTTTTTGGCCAAAAAATTAAAAAAACAAAAACTCTAATAAAAACAGGAAATTAAGTAGATTCTATATAGAAAAGAAAAAAAAAGTGATAAGGTAGAAATAACTCAACAAAATAACATCCAATAAAAAAGTTTAATGGCAACTCAAACAACACTGACCTTGATTTTAGGAAAACAAACAAATAGATAAGATTAACCCTTAAATAAAAAATAAAAAAAAAAAATTGTTTTTTCATCTCTCCCACTTTAAATCTTTAACTTGTCTCTCTCACTTTAAATCTTTAACTCTCTTGTAAATCGCCTATGATCAAAGATTATAGGTTAATCACAAATTATTCTATAATACTTCATTGAACAAGTAAGTGGATTTCTATATTTTCTAAATAATTTCTATGTTTTCAATTTTTTTATGGGTTCTAGATTTCTAGGAATCATACGTAAACTAAATTCACAAGGTTAGAGTTTATGTTACGAATAATTTCTTAAATCAAATCTCATCGATAACTAACAAAATCTTATTAGAAAAATATAATAATCAACAAAACCTTTGCAAAATTGAATTTGTCTTGTTTCTTTGTTTTCAAACCGACTCTTTCGATAGTTGCCGTGCCTAGAGTTACATAGATTGTACTTTGTTGATGTCCTTGTTTTCTTTTGTAACCGATTTTTTTTAAAAGAAATAACAAAAAATTCTCTTTCAATGGGTAATTTTAAATCGGTGGAGCAATCAAGTTAAAATATATAATCTCTAATATGGAAATTGAATCCATCTCAATCAGGAACTTTTCTAGTTGTATATGTGTGTTTCTTACTTCTTAGTTAATTTCAATGCTTGAGGTCATCGACGTAATATAACAAACAATTATAAATTTAATGATCTGTAGTTGTGGCTTGGTCGAAGTAAAGAAGTATTTGCCAGGACCTTTTCATTTAATCACTGTATTTGGATACAAGCATAATGTTAATTTTATTTCAATAACTGTTGATTTTTATTTCTTTATGTTGTTAGTTCTAATTGATTTTTCTTATGGATAGAAGAAGTAGACTGGATTCAGTTTGATATATAATAACCAATGGTACCATGAGTTGATTTATTTATTTTTTGAATAAAATTATTTTCTCATCTCTTCTTCTATATTTGATTCTTTTTCTTTCTCTTTTTATTTTATTTTATTTTGACAAAGCTCTTTTTTCGAACATACTTCAACTCAATGCTAGTACCTCTTTTTTCTAACATACTTCTTTTATATTTTTTTTTCTTTTAATAGTTATGGCAGCATCAAATCATAGTCCAAGTTTACAACTTTTAAATTCTTCAAATACTACTATAAAGCAACAACAAGAAGGTACTTATTTGATTCGCTTAACTTTAATTTTTCTTACTCATATACTATTTGTTCTTATATTTTCATCTTAATATTTCACTTTATATATAATTCTCATAAATTTCTCATTTAGGTCAAAATGCAAAATAATGTACAAATACAAGGAAAAAGGGAAGAGGAAGAACTATTGACTTAGGTGTCGCAAAAAAGAAAAAGAAGAGTGCTACCGGGAGCTACATGTTGATATTCCAATCGATAAAATTGTAGTTGTTGGACCAGGAGCTACAAATTTTGTGTTTATAATAATTTGTGTTTATGTTTCTTGGTTAAAACATTACAATGTAAAAGAATTTATTTATGCATAGTTATGACAATTGAAATTCAGTGATTGATGCTAATTTCTGATAAAAATAATAATAAAACTATATAATGATATTTATAGTTGGGAAATTTAATTTTTTCCAACAACTTTTGTTGTTGATGTATAAAAGATATAACAAAAATTTATATCGTTGACAAAAATAATTTTTTCGCTGCGAAAAACACTAGTTATATCAGCGACATTAATTGTTGCTGCAAAATACTAATTATGGCAGCGACATTAATTGTCCTTGTAAAACTTTTCGCAACGGCACTTATACCAACAGTATGCAGCGGAAAATTGCTGCGAAAAACACATTTTTTGCCAGCGACAATAATAGTTGTCGCAAAAAATACTAGTTATGACAACGACAATAGTTGTTGCTAAAAAACACTAGTTATGGCAGCGACATTAATTGTTGCTGCAAAATACTAGTTATGGCAGCGACATTAATTGTCCTTGCAAAACTTTTCGCAACGGCATTTATGGCAGCGACATGCAGCAACAATTTTTTTGCTGCGAAAAATACTTTTTGCAGCAACTTTACGTTTTTGGCAGCGACATTTGTCGCTGCAAAAAACGATATTTCTTGTAGTGTTTATCAATTTTTATTTATTAACTTTATAATATAAATAAATACATTTTTTAAAATAGGAATACATAAAATAAAATTTTAACTATATTTTGGTGTACCAATATATTTATATACGTTTTTAAAAGTTAAGTATATTTTTGATATAATATAATTTAAGGGAGGATCGTATTCATTTATTTTTTTGAAGAAAATTTATCTGAGCTTCTATATTTGTTTTGTTTGAGGGTGTTGATGTTAGAATTAAATAATAAAAGATATATTGGAATAATTTTTTTCGGTTTTTTTGTTTCGTAATTGTTTTCTTTAGATATATTGTGGATGTTTTTGCTCATTTATTTTTTTTGTTTGTTTGGGGGGTTTTTTATAAAATTTATACACGAGTCATTATTTTTAATCGTATATTAATTTGGGGTCTATTGTTTTTTTTTATAAAAGGTCTATTTTTTATTTATTTTTTTGTATATTTATTCACGGGAATTTTTTTTTTTTTTATAATTTACATAGAGACTATATTTATATTCGTACTAATACGGGATGCTATTTTTATTTGTATTGAGTTTATATTCACATTCAGTTCATATATTAATATGGAGCAAATTTTTTTATAATTTATATGGAAGCATATATTTTTACTTACAAGACTTATATTTTTAATGATATAATAAGACAACAACCTATTTTTTTGTAATTTATATGGGAGACTACTATTATTCAGTTCAAATCCCATTATGTAATATTTTTTATGTTATTGTCATCATTTTATGAACTTAAATCAAATTATCATTTATCACATTATCTTCAGTTCTATTTTCTTATAGAGTTTTTTTTTAAATTATGAACTTAAATCAAGTGATCATTTATCACATTTATTTGTATATATATCTTTAGTTCTATTTTATTATAGAATTTTTTAAATTATGAACTTAAATCAAGTTATAATTTATATATAGGATGCTATTTTTATTTGTACTAAGTTTATATTCACATTCATATATTAATATGGAGCAATTTTTTTATAATTTATATGGAAGCATGTATTTTGACGTATATATTAATATGAGACTTATATTTTCAATGATATAGTAAGACAACAACCTTTTTTTTTGTAATTTATATGGGAGTTTACTATTATTCAATTCAAATTCTATTGTGTAATATTTTTTATGTTATTGTCATCCTTTTAAATCATGAATTTAAATCAAGTTATAATTTATCACTTGATAAAAAAGGTTATAATTTATCACATTTATTTATATATATCTTTAGTTCAATTTTATTGTAGGATTTTTTATTACTTTGTCCGTTGCAATGGAATCCTATAATTTTGGTTATCAATATTTTAAGGCTTCATTAGTTTTTATCGCATAGTGTCATATTAATTATTTATATTATATAAGATCGTAAATATTTGTTTCGTTATATAAACCATATTCCATAAGCAATAAAAAATTTAAGTTTTCAGTCTAAAGTAAAACATATTAAAATATATTTTTTTATAAGTCAATAAATTTATAAATGTATTTTTATCTGTGGTTGGCACGGGTTGGATGCTAGTTAAAATGTTATTTGTTATTATTTCATTAAACAATTTCATATAGTTACTAAATCATTGTTTCTTTTGATAAAATAATTTGGGTGAGGGAAGATGCCCACCAATACAAAATATGGAAGACATTAGAGGTGTAAGAACATTAATAAAAACTAGTTTTGAGACCCGTGCATTCGCCCGGGTCTATTGACTTTTATTTATAAATTATTGTTAAATTATAAATGACGTCATTCTGTTATTTTTTGTAAAATATATTAAATTAAGTCATTTTTTTATTAAAGTAATTGTCTCGTGTATGATTTTTGTGCAATAAATTATAATTAATAATAAAAAAATTTACTATTCAATTTATTTTTTTTATTAAAACAATTGTTCCGTGTATGATTAATTTTTTTTTATTAAAGCAATTGTCCCGTGTATGATTAAATTTTTTTTATTAAAGCAATTGTCCCGTGTATGATTAAATTTTTTTTAATAAAGCAATTGTCCCATGTATGATTAAATTTTTTTATTAAACTAATTGTCCCGTGTATGATTACTTTTTTTTATTAAAACAATTGTCCCGTGTATGATTAAATTTTTTTATTAAAGCAATTATCCCGTGTTTGATTAAAATTTTTTTGTTAAAGAAATTATCCCGTGTATGATTAAACTTTTTTTATTAAAGAAATTGTCTCGTGTATTATTAAATTTTTTTATTAGAACAATTTTCCCGTGTATGATTTTTTATATATTAGTGATCAACACTTTCTTTTTTTTTGACAAAATTATTGATCAACATTTGTCTCGTGATGTATTAAGTGTAATGACAAATATTTACTCCGTAATTATTATAATATATATTCATCAATAATGCACTTCTTTTGTATTTTTTATATAAGAGTAAACAAAAATAGAGTAAATTTTTTTATAATAAAAATAGAGTAGAATTCAACTATTATATAATAATATATTAAATTATAAAATATAATTTTTTTTACGAAATAGAAGATTTGAAATATTTTTAAGAATTAATGAGGACAAATTAGAATTTTTAGTACTATAATACCTTTTCATATATTTGGCATGTTTGAATTTGGCTTATTTTTAAGCTTATGAAAGTAGTTTATGGTTATAATTTATAAATACACTTTTTATGTTAATTCATAATTTTTTTTTTACGCATAATAATTCATAAGTTTTCACTAACAAAAATTACATCTTTATAAATAGTTTTCATGAACTATCTTAAAAAACTTATTATAATACATAAAAACTTATTTATTAATTTGCATAAGTTATTTCGCATAAACTCATAAATAAGTCAATCAAAACGGGTCGATTGCGTTTTTGTTTCTATTTTTATGTTCTTTTATTTTTAAGCTCATAAATAAGTATCTTCTTTTATTATGTAATTCTATTTTTATTTCTTATACATAAGTTTTTATATGTTAGATTGAGTTACTATTTTTTCATTAAAAAAAAAAAAAGTTACTTAGTATTTTTTAAGAGATCATTTATAGTGATTTTTGTTCATATTTTTATGCGTAAATTTATTTTAATTAAATTTTTATGGGAAGATTTATTTGATGCTTATCTTCTTTTTTTCCTATTTTTGTTTTGTGTTTTTTTTTTTAGAGATGTGGTTTCTGATGCTACTTTTATGGGAAGATTTCTCTTATGCTTATCTTTATTTCCTATTTTTATGGCTTGTTTAGAGTTAAAATTACACTTAAGGGCGTAAAACTTGGAACACCGTTAAAAGTAATAAGGACAAACTTGTATTTTTAATAGTAGTTTCTTTTAATATATTGTAAGTAGATATTTACATTGATAGACCTTTCGGATTTAAGACGTACCTATTTTTTTACAACTTGATCAAACTCTTAGAGTCGCAAACTATTTGATTAGTGCTACTAGAAGTCTTTGTCTACTAATCCCTTTAATGTCTTAATACTCTTAATTCTAAAAAAAAAAAATCTTACAAGCTATTTTTAATGGTTTAAGTGTTTAACAGTTATTGTAACAGCCCAGATTTTTAACAATTAAATAACTAAAAAAAAAGACTTTAATTCTTTAAAATGAGTGACTATTTATTTTTGTTTTCAAAGATTAATAACTAATTAAAATTACAATTCATAACTTTACATTAGAAGAGAAAAATGAAGTATTCTCTAGATTTCAAATAATAAAAACCCACAATTGTGTATCCCCGCGCACACATCAAACAAAAACATCAATCATGGCTATCTCCTTGAGTACCTAAAATGTTAATTGTAAGGGTCAATTTCCTTATCCAAATTGAATCATACTAACCATAAGAATAATGCCATAAAATAATAACAAACACTTCACCGACCAAAAGATTTTGAAAAAAAAATATATAATTATTTATTTCCAAAAAAAAAAGAAGTGATGAACTCATAATATATCATATCAAGAAACAATCATCACATAAACAATTAAGCACATTATAAACATCATCAAAGCAATGCACCAAAACAGCAACTCAAGGATAACAAACACATATTCATATTTTAACAACACATATATAATGAATGAGATGCAATCATAGACTCTCTAAATGCATGTGGTACCATGGTCGGAGGTCGGAATTATGTTCCTAAAAACACTCCTCTACACGACAACAAATTGGAAGCCTACTCATATCCTTCGGTCTTCCATGGAACCCAACTCAACACGTTTCGAATTCCATATCAACGGTGGGGACTTGACACATGAATGAATGCATGGTCATATTATATCATTAAAACAAAATATCGAACTATCAAACAAAATCAACGCGATAACAAAATGGAAGCCTACTCAAACACCTCAAAATTCCATATCAAAATCAACGCGACAACAATGAATCTCAAATCAAAATTCTCAAAGTTCATAATTCTCCAAATCCAAATTCTCAATTAAAAAAAAATTACTAAATCAAATTCACAATTCAATTAAATGCATATAAGTTAAACAAATTCTATAGAACCGAAACAGGTAGTATATAAGTTTAACAAATTAAAAGCATAGATAATAACCCAAATAAAGAATGTTTGCTACAACATATATATATATATATATATATATATATATATATATATACTTTTTTTTGTAAGTAATCTCTAAAACACTTTTTATTAGTTTCTTTCGATAGACAAAAGATCTACTACCATCTCACAACAAAATCCCTATGTAATATGAGTGTTTGGGGAAAAAGCCCTTACCGCAAATGCTTTCTTCCTATCAATATTTTACTATCACACGACCATGTAAAGCTTATTTTGACGTTTTCACGTGGTAGTTCAATTCCACCCAAAAGTTTATTCCTTCTTCTCCATGAGTGCTACTGATATGTTGTTCTCTCTCGTCGCTATACGGCTATTATAGGAGTCCTAAGGAGCTGATTCTTTTTTTTTTTTTTGTCCAGGGAGCTGATTCTAATTTACTTAAATACTAGGTTAGTGGTTCATCCCCTTTTTATTTTATTTTTCCAAAGTGGCTTATTTACTCCTATCACTAAATTAAATACTTCATGATTTGTACCAAAAATAAATAAGTAATTAATGATTATATATTTCTCAAACAAATCTCCAAAAATAATTTGTATTCTTATTTTTCTCGCATAATTTTCCAAACTAATCTCAACAATATCTCCCTCTTTACCTCGTTAACCGAACAAATTTTTAACAAATAATTGCATCCTAACCCAATGATTTTTTTGTCATATTATATTATTATTATTATTATTATCACTATTTATTTTTATCTCATATCTCAATATTCCTACTTTTCTCAAGACTCTACCCCACCTAACAATTTAAATAACAAATAAAGTCATCATTATTAATTTAATTCTAATAAATATCTTTAAAAATTGGGGCGTTACAGGAGGAAGTGATTTGCTTCGTAATTAACATGAGACACAAGGAAAATATACTAGTAAATAAATAGGTTTAATTGTGATTGTGATAACAGAATAATTTTGAATTGTTTCATATCACTACCATAATATGAGGTGGCGTGAGACATTTATGGAATTTAAAGAGAATAATCTCATTCTAATTATCTTTTGGTCAAAGGAAATAATGAGGAGGTCTCAACCATTTAAACATGAAAACAAAAAATTGAATTTTTCATTTAAAGATTTCTAAATTGGATTAACGGTGAGAGAGAGGAGAAAAATCAAATTTTTAATGCATCATGATTAAGGGAAAATTAAGTCAAATAATTGATTCACATAACGTGTGATCAATTGTAATAATGGTCTTACTTAATAACATGCCTAGATATATCCTTAAGATTAATTTTTATTCCTCTTGTTATTGCTCACTGTATAATTGATTTCAAAACTCACAAATCTAAATTAAAATAACCAAATCATCTCATCAAATAATATACTATTTTTTTGAAAACTCTCTCAAATATTATATACTATTTTTTTTAGAAACTCTCAGAAATATAATAATTTTTTTATAGAATCTCTAAAATATTATATTTATATATACTAGCGGCCAAACGGGCACGTGCCCGTTTATGTGATTGACATTCTCTACTGTGCTAATATAGATAACTACTTAATCTCATTTTTTTTTTTACTGTGTTTAGTTAATTAATAACTATTTAACCTCCTTTTTCATTGTGCTTAGTTATGAAGAAAAAAAACAATTTACGTAAAAATATATATTTTGAAAGAGAGAGAGAGAGAGAGAAAACTTTCAGTGTTGGAGAATGAGAAACGACAAGTACTTCCCACCTAGGGATGTCAATGGATATTCATAGACGCGGATAGTGTGATATCGGTATCAGCTCTGTCATACATATATGATATCCGTGTCCGCTCCATATCCATGTGGATAACCGCTAAGTGGATAATCCACGAATATTGAAGTATCTGCGGATATTAACAGATATCCGTAGATGATATTTTTTTATTAAAAAAAAGAACTAATTATTGAAAAAAACAAACATTGACGAATTAAAATTTGAATTCCAACTGCGAGAATTATTCTTATTTTCATATTCATATGTTATCATAGGGAAAACTTATTCAAAATTTTAAGTAGCACGAAAAAACGTGATCCTCATGATGAAAAGTGTATGTAGATCATAGTGAGATCTAAGCACGAAAATTTAATTCATATTCATTAAAAAAATATATAGAATTAACAACTATTTTTTGTTGATGAAGCCTCTATAGAATCATAATGGAGACGGAGGAGAGATAGAAATAGAGAGAGATATCTTAGTGGTGTAGAATAGAAAACGGAGAGCATTTTTCACCCGACTATTAAAAATACACATTGAATAATTAAATTTTTAATTCCGATTGTGTGAGTTATCCATATTTTCATATTTAATATTTTATCACGGGGATCAATTTTAAAAAAATTTATTTAGCACGATAAAAAGTGATCCTCCATGATGAAAAGTGTATGTAGAAGATATTGATAACTTAACACGATAATTTTATCGATATTCATTAAAAAAAATACTAGAATTAGCAACTATTTTATTGTTGATTGAGCTCCTATAGAGTATTGCGACGGAGACGGGAGAAAGATCGAGAGAGAATCTCAGTAGTATAATATAATAGGAAACTGGTAACATTTGTCACCCCACTGTTAAAAATACTCATTGACTAATTAAAATTTGAATTTCAAGGGTGTTTTTCCATATTATGTGTCCATCGCACATTCATTAGATTAGATACGGCGGATAAAATCTATGGAAAATCTAAAATAAATTAATATAATTTAGATTTTTTGTAATGTATGCTATTTTAAACTTTCCATAAACTTCGTTCGAACTTTTTAAACTTTCCATAACCTTCGTTTGAACTTTTTTAAGAACCTTAATTTATTAATGTGAGTGGAGAGATTCACAAATAGGTTTTTCCATTTGACGCTCACGCGTAAAGATTGCTTCTTTGTGGTACGGTGAAATGAAATTTTTTGAGATAGAAACAAGGTCAAAGTATGTTACTATTTATTTAAAAATTATTATAAAATTTACAATTATTTTTTGTTGATGAAGTCCTACAGAGTCCCGTGTTAAAGATATATCGTATTTTCATACTCAAATAAATTAAAAGAAATCACTCTTATAGAAAATTGAAAAAACGTAGATAACCTTCTAAATAATATAAAATGAAAGAAAAGACATAGACAACCTTCAAAAGAAAAATAACATATGGAAATAAATATTATTGAAAAAACTAAAAATTATTCCGTGTTTGACAATGAACCTAATGTAAATTTTCTATAAAGAGTCGGCACAAGATAAAAAAAAATGGCTATATAAATTTTACCTTAGAATTTTAAACCAAAATAATCAAATAATATATCAAAATAAACATATAAATAATATTGAAAAAGAAAATAATCCCGTGCACGGCACGGGCTAACATAATAGTATATTTTAAATCATATTTGTAAACTTTTATAATAAGATTAATTGATAGTATTTTTTTTGGAATTTAATTAATAATTTTTAAAACAAATATTTTATTTGATTGGAAACTATTTTATTATTCAATTCCCATATAATAATTAAACTACTTTCTTAAAATATTCGATCCCCGTTTATATTTATAACTTATTTAGAGGGTTGAATTTATTATTCAATTCAATGTATGATATAATTTGGCCTTTTTTTTTGTACAGATAATTTGGACTTTCTAGTATGTATATAATGTATATAATATACAAGCACTGTTTGAATTATAGTTAAGAATTCACCATTTCACAAATAAAAATAATGGCCAAGCATTATGTTGTTTTATTCTTCTTTGTGTCTTTGGTTTTGGCATTAATAATTTCTTTTATGTGTGATGCCACCAAAAGTGGGGATGAAACCAATAAACTTTATATTGTATACATGGGCTCACTTCCTAAAGAAACATCTTATTCTCCATCTTCTCACCATCTTAGCATGTTGCAACAAGTTATTCATGGTAGTGATATAGAAAATCGCTTGGTCCAAAGTTACAAAAGGAGTTTTAATGGTTTTTCTGTCATACTCAATGATCAACAAAGGGAAAAAATTGTTAGCATGAAAGGTGTTGTCTCAGTGTTTCCAAGCCAAGAGTATTACCTTCAAACCACAAGATCGTGGGACTTCCTTGGTTTACCTCAATCAATCAGAAGAGGTAAAACTATTGAAAGTGATTTAGTGATTGGAGTCTTAGACACCGGCATTTGGCCAGAATCTAAAAGTTTTCACGATAAAGGTATGTATATATACTTGGTCAGAATCAAAATATCTTATCTATCTTAATTGTCGATGATAGTTATTTTATTTAATAATTGTTATATGTACAAAATATTGACCCCTAATTAAAATAACGAGTACTTTTAGGTGTCCACCCATTAAACTTATATTTTACACTCGATCATTGATGGTGCTTGATGGTGACCCCATATTTGGCCGATAGTGAAGTTTTAGCAGTTGGCCACCACACACCACTATTATATATATACTTCATAACCAACGTTAAATCCTCAACATTTTCAAAATTTAATATTTTTTATTTATTTTTATATGCCTTGTATTTTTCTATAACCCTAGTTAAAATTTATGCTTTAGGTCTCTACACCAGTTGGGTCGGCACCAATATATATTATACTAATTTTTGAAGGGTTTCTAATTATCAAACTTTACTCTAAAATATAAATACACAGTAAATTTTATGATTTTTTTTTAAAATAGGATATTTTATATTTAATTATTTCCTCTTTTACTTAGATTTATTTATAAATGGTGTTGATCATGATTATATTAAGAAATTAAGCGGTAATTTATTTTACTAAAGAAAATGCTATATATATATAGGGTCAAGATCAAATGACACCAAAGTGTCAAAATTAATTTGACATCAAATTTCATCCTTTCATTTTGTTGAATCCAAAGGCTCAAAAATAATCACTAAAATTATTAATGCTAACGAATAATATGTGATTTGTGTCTCTAAAATCTTTCCATCAATAGAAAGAAATATTTATTATCATAATCTTTTTCGGTCTGTCTAAATTTGGCAACAGCAACATAAGAGATGTTATGGATGAAAACTGCAGATTGTACTCCTATGTTGTTCAATGAAAAGAAAATTCAAATCCACTGAAATGGAGTTTTTAAATTGTTCAGAAGTTAATATTAATATCACTTAACCCTTATTAAGGATTATAAATTCCTAAGTATATCACTTATTAAAGATAACACACTCTTATGCTATTTTGTAATTTGGAGAAGTACCAATTTGTCAGTACTATATCAATCATAAATAAATTATTCACGTCTTCCTTCAATATTTTCTCAAACATGATACTTGACATGGAATTTTGAGAACAATTCTTTGCGGCCATGGATGTGTCATGTGTCTAAAGATTTTAGTGTTTTTTTTATTATGATAATTAATGTTTCTTTTTATTTAGCAGAGAGAATGAAATACAAAATATGTTATTACAGGAAAGATTTGAAGAGAGATCACATAATATTTGATAGTGTTAATTATATTAGTGATTATTACTAGTCATTGGATTAAATAAAATGAAGGGATGAGATTTGGTGTCAAAATTAGAAGGGATGAAATTTGGTGTCAAATTAATTTTGACACCTTGATGTCATTTGATCCTGACTCATATATATATATATATATAGTAATTCACTATATTTAATGAGTTTGAAAATTTGATTTAATTTTTTTATGATCGATTAGGTCTTGGTCCTATTCCCAAAAAGTGGAGGGGAGTTTGTGCAGGCGGTGGTAACTTCAGTTGCAACAATAAGATCATTGGAGCTCGATGGTACCTTGGTAGTGAGGGTGAGAGTGCAAGAGATCATCGTGGTCATGGAACACATGTTGCATCAATAGTGGGCGGAAGAAGGATAAAGGGTGTGAGCTATCATGGTCTTGCAAAAGGCACTATAAGAGGTGGAGTTCCATCTTCAAGGATTGCTGTATACAAAGTTTGTAATCCAAAATGTCGTGGTGATAATATTTTAGCAGCTTTTGATGATGCCATTGCCGATGGAGTTGACATCATTAGCATATCTATTGGAAATGAAAATGTTGTTGAATTTATTAAAGATACTCTTGCTATTGGTTCTTTTCATGCCATGGAAAAAGGAATACTCACAGTGCAGGCATCAGGCAACTTAGGTCCAAACCCAGGTACTATTTCAAGTGTAGCACCTTGGTTATTTAGTGTTGCCGCAACTACCATAGATCGTCAATTCATTGATAAACTCATTCTTGGAAATGGAAAGACTTTTATTGGGAAATCGATTAATGTTGTCTCCTCAAATGGCACAAAATTTCCGATAGTTGTGTGTAATGCTACGGCTTGCCATGGAGATTATACATCCCCTGAAAAATGTCCATGTATAGACAAAAAACTGGTAACAGGTAAGATTGTTTTGAGTGGAGATATATATGGTGGAAATTTGGCTTATCCGTATGGGGCAATTGGTTCGATCCTTAATTTTACATATGATGCTTCTACTATCACTCATCGACCTTCACTTAACTTGGATTCAAAAGACTTTGATCTTGTTCAATCTTACACTTACTCCACTAAATACCCTGTAGCTGAAATATTGAAGAGTTATGCCGTTCAAGACATCACTGCTCCTAAAATTGCATCTTTCTCTTCTCGTGGTCCAAATCCTATTGTACCAGAAATTATGAAACCAGACATAGGTGCCCCTGGAGTCGATATTTTGGCTGCATATTCACCTAACGGACCAATCCCTGATGAGATTATTTATAATGTACATGAGAAATACATTATAGCATCTGGTACCTCTATGGCATGTCCCCATGTTGCTGGAGTTGCCGCATATGTCAAATCATTTCATCCAGATTGGTCACCTGCAGCTATCAAATCGGCCATCATGACCACAACGAAACCAGTGAACGATACTTATAATGATATGGTAGGTGAGTTTGCTTATGGATCTGGAAATATCAATCCACAACAAGCTCTTCACCCTGGATTGATTTATGACATCACTAAGCAAGATTATATGCAAATGCTTTGTAATTTTGGTTATAATGATACCAAAGTTGAACAAATTAGTGGAGAAAAATCAAGTTGCCATGAAGCTTCAAATAGATATTTGGTGAAAGATATAAATTATCCTGCGCTGGTGATTCTTGTCAGGCCTCATAAGCATTTTAGTGCTAAGATTCATAGAACAGTGACAAACGTTGGCTCTCCTAACTCAAGCTACACGGCTACTATCATCCCAATTCCAAAAATCAAGATTAAAGTGGTGCCAGAACTTCTCTCATTCAAATCCTTGCATGAGAAACAATCATTTGTTGTCATTGCTACTGGAGAAGCAAAATCAAATCAAACTATGTTTTCTTCATCACTTGTTTGGTCTGATGGAACCCACAATGTGAAAAGTCCAATTATTATACAAATACTCTCTTAATATCCTTAAATTTTTTTGTTGTTATGGCTACTAAATATGATAATTAGTGTCAATAAATTTTGATGTTCTATGTCTGGTTATTCATATTAATTACAATTACAAAATAATCAAAATTTAATATCAGGTATGTTATACACCGCGACAGAATGTCTCGTGAATTTTCACAAATGGTCCTTTTTGTATAACATGATTTCCTTTTCATTTTTATTTTTTGATATATACGATTGCCTTTTTCTTACTACCATGTACAGTTTAAAAACATTAAAATTGACCCCACTGCTTGCACAACTCAAACGCGCTATTGTTCATCTATTATGTCCAATTCTTCATAACGGGTCACATATGTACCACAAATACAATTGACCGGAACTGTTCTTGAATGTCCGAAAATGCGGCGCAATGATTTTACACATGTTTTGGAGAATTTTTTTACTTAGTTAAACTTAGACACCTAGTTATCAAAGACTTGATTTGGAGAATTTTTTATTAAAAAAATAAATTCAATCAAAAATAAATAAATATACATAGAGCAAAACTATTATTTCATAATTTATTGTGGTAAACGAATGACTATAGGCAAAATTGCTTGCTTTTCAAAAAACCACAGAAAAGCAAAAAATGCAGCTTGTAGGATTTGAACTCGTGACATTTGAGTCACAAAAGTGTTGGCTCACCAACTCGGCTATACGCAATTTCATAACTATAGTGCATGCAAATATATATATATATATACCATAATATTTAATAAAACAATTTATATATAATATATACCTATTAAAAATGAAAATTTTGGGGCGGGCCGTGGCATTCCCCAGCCCACACATAGCTCCGCCCCTGCGTGTTGATTCAATTAAGAGAAGCCTCATAGCAATAAAAAATTAATGTTACACAAAAATTCCAAAAGGAATTACAAGAACATTCTTTAAACGTAATTCTACAAATTTTCTGAATATCTACCAGTGACGAAGAGATTCAATTTAATTAGAGGTGGGAATAGGTTAGGTCGAGCTAGGCTTTGCCAGGCCTGAGCCTGGCCTGTCAAAAAAATTTAAGGCCTGAGTCTGGCCTTTTGAAAGCCTATGTGGCCTGTTAGACTGTTTAAAAGCCTATTTCACATGAAAAAAATTTAATATCAGGGATGTTATACATCGCGACAGAATGTCTCGTGAATTTTCACGAATGGTCCTTTTTGTATAACATGATTTCCTTTTCATTTTTATTTTTTATTATATACGATTGCCTTTTTCTTACTACCATGTACAGTTTAAAAACATTAAAATTGACCCCACTGCTTGCACAACTCAAACGCGCTATTGTTCATCTATTATGCCCAATTCTTCATAACGGGTCACATATGTACCACAAATACAATTGACCCGAACTGTTCTTGAATGTCGGAAAATGCGGCGCAATGATTTTACACATGTTTTATTCGTGTTGACAGTAGCGGAGCTAGGCTCCAATGTTGGGGGGAGCCATGACGGAGTTTAAAATTTTTTTATATAGGGTGCTAAAAATGCATAAATAGTTACTTTTTGTGTGTCTTTATAATATATCAAATGAGAGAAAAACTAAAGCAAGATAACACATTAAGTTCACACATTTATTCAGAAACTCAAAAAATTATAAACATAAGATTTTTTTTACTTAGTTAAACTTAGACACCTAGTTACCAAAGCATTGATTTGGAGAATTTTTTTATTAAAAAATAAATTCAATCAAAAATAAATAAATATACATAGAGCAAAACTATTATTTCATAATTTATTGTGGTAAACTAATGACTATAGCCAAAATTGCTTGCTTTTCAAAAAACCACATAAAAAAGTAATAAAAAAGTAGCAATAAAAAAGTAATGTTACACAAAAATTCCAAAAGGAATTACAAGAACAATCTTTAAACGTAATTCTACAAATTTTCTGAATATCTACCAGTGACGAAGAGATTCAATTTAATTAGAGGTGGGAATAGGCTAGGTCGAGCTAGGCTTTGCCAAGCCTGAGCCTGGCCTGTCAAAAAAAATTTAAGGCATGAGGCTGACCTTTTGAAAGCCTATGTGGCTTGTTAGCCTGTTTAAAGTCCTATTTCACATGAAAATATTTAAATAAATAATTATATTTATTTTTAAAAATACTTATGAACACCAACATGTTTTCGATATTTAACATGATATTTTAGAGAATTCGATTATATATGTAATCATATTTCAATTCTAGTATATAATAATATATTTATATATGTGAAAAAGTAATGTAGGTTAATAAACTTAAACTACTGAAAAAGTTAATAAATTTATAATTTATTCAAAGTACAAATTTTAATATGTAAATAATAATAGTACTAAAAATATTATTCATATTAACTTAAGTAGATCGGCCTAATAGGCTAAAAAGCATTTTAATGGCCTGCGGCCTGGCCTATTTACTTAAATAGGCTTATAAAAAAGTTTTGGTCTGCTCTATTTAAAGAAATAGGTCAGCCTGGCCTGAGCCTATGTAAGCTAGACCTTAAGGCCTCGTAGGCCGACCTAGCCTATTCCCACCTCTAAATTTAATATTGATGTTTTTGATCAAAATGAATTTGATGATGATTCAATTTCAATCCTAGTACTGTTATTGTCAAGAAAATTCTCTACCGACACTAGTTTGAGTGTTAAGTACAAATTTTTATTTTTGTGTTTACATGCTCTCGAATCTCGATATATTTAAAAAATATAAACCTTAAAGAATAAATTTAAAAGTAGCATTCTACATGAAAGATTATTTCGAATAAAATTATCTCGGTGGAAGTAAACTATAAAAAGAAGTGAAAGGTAAACTAATTGTCAAATTGAACTCATCTAGATATTTTTCATTTTCATTTCAGTTCATCCATTTTGAAAGAGTTCATCAATTATCTATTATATTTTTCTTGTTTCGGAGTATTAAATTTATGAGGAATTTTAGGTTTTTTGTTTGAATCTCACTAGCAACAATAATATAATTTTTATAATAATTTTATTTTAAAAACTCTAATATTTTTTATTATATTTTTTTTGTAGGATCTCTACTATTATATCTTCTTCTCTTTTTTTTGTAGAAACACTTTGTTTTTGTGAGGATTATAAATTTTTTTATTTTAGAAACTCTAATATTTTTTTGTAAGGATTGACATTTTTTTTAACAACTATTTTATTTTTGATGGAGCCCTAAGAGAGAGGGGAGGGACGGAGGGGGGGGAGAGAGAGAGAGAGAGAGAGAGAGAGAGAGAGAGAGAGAGAGAGAGAGAGAGAGAGAGAAGAGAGAGAGAGAGAGAGAGAGAGAGAGAGAGAGAGAGAGAGAGAGAGAGAGAGAGAGAGAGAGAGAGGAGAGAGAGAGAGAGAGAGAGAGAGAGAGAGAGAGAGAGAGAGAGAGGAGAGAGAGAGAGAGAGAGAGAGAGAGAGAGGAGAGAGAGAGAGAGAGAGAGAGAGAGGAGAGAGAGAGAGAGAGAGAGAGAGAGAGGGAGAGAGGGAGAGAGAGAGAGAGAGAGAGAGGAGAGAGAGAGAGAGGTTCTTCTTCCAATATCAGTGTCTAGTATCCTACTAGCCTTGATGACCACATCCTACAGATCTACACTCGTCCATACCACTTCAAATCCAACAGGAATAATGTTTTTTCAAAGTAGTTTATGACAAAATAACTTATAAAAGACAATTTTTGTCATAAAAACTTATGAATTAACACAAAAATTTATTTATTTATTTATTTACATAAGTTATTAAAAATAACCAAAATCCAAACGGGGCCTTAATTGTTTTTTAAGGGAGGAGAGTCAAATTTTCCCTTAGGTTAGAATTTTAAAATCCACCATACAAATTTCTTGGGGTGCACATTTTTATCTTCCAATATGAAAAATTTATTCATTAGAATGAGCATGTGGCAAAATAAAGTTAAAACTAATTTTTTC